>CM038226.1:51992958-52707958 GCA_021442155.1 Cymbidium sinense
CATCTTTGGTTGGTAGCTTCCTTAGGTTCATCCTAAGATGGGTTTAAATGAATCCAAGTGTAATTAGTTTTGGTTTGGGCTTAACTATTTAGGTTTGATCCATTTGACTATCCTTAGGTTTTGGGTTGATTTTGGTTAACTCATTTAATCATTGGATGTATATTTAGTTTTTTTGTGCCTAATTTCTTATTGGGAGATTTAGAAGCCAATTGATTCATATTATATGTGTTGGCTTAATTAGCCTCATGTTCAATTTGATTAATTTTGATGATAACAAACAAATGCTTGGATGTTCTAATGAATATTTTTATGTGTTTCAGATATATCAATTGCTAATTACATATCCAATACATCTCACAAATTGTTAGAAGAAATTGCAAGAATAAAAGAATGAAAGGGATAATGTGAAGCTCATGATTTTAGGTTATATGACTATTCATATGAGTTCTTTGGCATGAATCAATTTGCTCACAACCTAACATACTATTTTAATGAGGTTAATTTGTATAAATCTTTATTTAATTAACATTCAATTATATATTTTTCTACATAGCAATAAAATTGTCAAAGTAATAAATGATCATAACTATTAAGTATAATTATTTTATTTACTTAATATAATTAGGTATTTTAATTTAATTTGCTGGTTATATGATAACTAACATATTTATGATTATATATAAATTATATCATAATTTTTTAAATATCACATGTCAAAATTAACAAAAATATATAAAATTTTGTATTTTAGCCAAAGTCATTGTTTAATCAAAGAATTCATATCTGATTTTATCTCCATATTCCTTGGATTTTTTCCTTTAAAATAAGTGGTTACATGACCCACTTTGCATTAAAATTGAATTTATTATGATTTTTTAAACATTACTTGATTTTAATAATGGATGCATGCTACATGCTTTGAATATATTAAGAGCTACATATGATTACTTTTGACTTTCCCATGTGAATAGAATTTTGCTGCTAAATTTAATATTTGTTTAATATAAATTATATTTTTATTGAATATTAAATTATCACATGATACATGAGGTTGTATAATATATTTCTTTGAAATAATTTTTAAATGACCTTCTTGCCTATAAATAGCCCTCATTCTCTCATGAAAGCATCCCATTCAAAATTCAAAATCTCTCCAGCAAATCTAAGAGAAAATCTCTTAAATGTTCTTTCCAAGTGTTCTCCAAATATTGCAAGATCAAATCCTTGGTTTGGAAGCTTCAACATCTTCAACTAAGCAAGCCTTTTAAATTACTTGAGTTTGTTTTCTTGATCTTAATACTTCTTAGTTGTTCATGCTATTTTCACCATCTATTTCTTCTTTCTAATTTATACTTTTGGTGGATTAGTCTTTGAATATTGGTTTTCACATCAAAGTTTCTCAATCATTTTTTTTGTGAAAAACTCTTGTGATAATTTGTAGGATCTATTTCAACTTGCTGAAATTTTTAGCTTCCTACAAATTTCTTTTGGTTTCTTGAAATATTTCTTCTTTGGTCTTATTTTGAAAGATCATTTATTCTTAGATCTATTTTAAGCATTTTAAAATAAATTATTGTGCTGAAATTATTTTCATATTTTCTAGATCTCTTTTTTTTAATTGAAAGCTTACTAGCCAACTTAGATCTATCATATACTTATTTTTTTTTATTTTGTGATCATTAGCATTAATTTGAAAGAATCTTTTGGTTAAAAAAAAAAAATTACTCCTTGCTGAAATTTATCTTATCATGAAAAGAATATTGTGAATTTATTTTGAAATCATTTTGTATTATTCTACAAATTATAATAACTTAAACATCTAGTAAGATCACTTTAAGATATTTATTTTTATTAAGTGAGCATTTTCTTGCCAAATTTTTTGAGTTGTAAAGTGATCATTTATAAGTTGTGAGATGAATTTGATTTCTTGGTATATTTGTGAGAGATTTACTTTATCAAAATTTATTATTTTGTATTTTTTTTTGTTGTAAAATTTATTTTGGGGTTGTACTCCCCTTTGTAGGAGAGTACATATTGTTTAGGGTTGTACTTACGTTATAGGAGAGTACTTTTGTAAACCATTTTTCATTTAGTGGATTCCTAGCCGGGGTGGCTAGTGGGCAGCGGTTTTGGGGTTTGGCGAACCACGTAAAATCGTGTGCCTCTTGTCTCTATTTACTTTATTGTATTTTTATTTTCTTTGCATTTAGAATTATATCTTATCATTATAAAATCAAAATCTAATTTTCTATTTAAAATTAAAATTTAAGTTTTGAAAATTTTAATATTACCCAATTCACCCCCCTCTTGGGTGCTATAGTGTCTCTTGGTATCGAGCAGGCTCTTTTATTGGCTTAACATCCAAGAGTAAATCTTTTCACTATGGCACAAGGTTTCACAAAGGGTTCATTCTGAGAGGGACAATCCACTCATAGACCTCCACTTTTAGATAGTGTACCATTTGATTATTGGAAAAATAGAATTAGTACATTCTTAAGAGGTCAAGATGCACTGTGGTATATGTTGACACATCAATATCATACACCCAGTAGAAGTAAATGGCATTAAAGTAGAAAAACCTTTTGAGGAATGGTCTATAGGTGAAGAGAACTTGATGAATTAAATGCTAGGGCTTGTAATACTTTACATTGTGCTTTATTACGATGATTACATGAAAATTTCTATGTTAAGTAACAAAAGAAATATGGGATAAACTTATTATAACTTATGAAGGAACTAGTGAAGTTAGAGATGCTCACATAAATAGACTTGTTCATGATTATGAGTTATTTCATATGTCTCCTTGAATCTATTTAGATATGTATACTAGATTTATGAAAATAATTAACACATTACATTCTCTTGGAAAACATATAGGAATCAAGACTTAGTTTATAAGATTCTTAGATGTCTTCCAAAAGAATGGGAAGCTAAAGTAACTATTAGTGAAGCTAAAGATTTATCTACTTATCCACTTGATCGACTTTTGGGTTCTTTGATAGCACATGAGCAGTTATTGCTCAAAGGGATAAGATGGATAACTCAAAAGGAGAAGGAGAAAGGAAAAGCCATTGCACTACAAGTTGATGATAGTGATGAGCATAACACCTCAAGCTCGGATGGTGATTGTGATGAGGTGGTCATGCTTTCCAAAAGGCTTGGGAACTTGCTAAGGAAGAAGAATCAAAGGTATAAAAATCTAAAAATTATAAATTTCAAACTAAGAAATTTCCTGTGAAGGGATCATTTGCTATCATTGTAAAAGCGGACACATAAGAGGTGATTGTCCAGAACTTATTGAATCAAAGAAAAAAGAAATTGATGTAAACAAAAGAAAAAATATGAAGGAGAAAAAGTACCATAAGAAGAAGAAGCTTTATGGGCCAATCCATTCAAATGAATCAAGTACTAGCTCATCGATGAAGAGGTCAACATATGTCTTATGGCAAATGGAGAATTTGACTTAGATTCTCAAGAGGTATGTAATGATATATCTTATGATGAATTAGATGATGCTTTTAATGATTTAGTTATTGAATATAAAAAATTAAAAGAAAATACAAAACCTTAGAAAAGAACATAAAAATTTAGATATGCATTTTGTGATTTAAAAAATGAATGTGATAATTTAAAAGTAAAAATACTTCTTTATTAAATTGTTCCTTAGTTGTAGGTAAACTTGAAGAGAGAATATCTTATTAAAAGCAAGATTAGAATTATGTTTAAAATCACAAGTTCATTATAATACTTCATCAAGAAAAACATTTAATAAAATTATTTGCAACATACACATCCCACTCATATATCTTATAATTATCATTCTAAATCATATGCAAACACTAATGTTTGGTGCAACTATTGCAATAAAAAAGGGCATATTTCATTTGATTGCTATGCACATAAAATACAAAATACTAAGCAATCATCTTATGTATGGGTACCAAAAGGTACAAACACTACACAAACCATGCATGCTAAATATCTTACTTCAAATTTAGAATGTGGACCCAAACATGTTTGGGTTCCAAAAGTTAACATGTGAGTTTATTTTATAGGAATGCCTTCAAAGCAAAATCAAAGAAGGCATGTGGTACTTGGGCTGGATGTTCAAGACATATGACTAAAGATAAATTCACAACTTTAGAATCAAGTGATGGAGGATTTGTTACATATGGAGATAATGCGAAGGGAAAAATCATTGGCATTGGTTCTATTTGTAAGAATTCTATCACTTTAGATAAAGTTTTTCTAGTAGAAGGATTAAAACATAATTTAATTTCTATTAGTCAATTATGTGATAAAGGTTTGAATGTAGTATTCCATGCATCATATTGCATTATAAAAATAATGAAAATGTTTTGCTAGTAGGGAAAAGATACAAAAATATTTATGTCATTGATTTAGATAGCTTTCATGATGTAAATTTAAACTTACTTTGTTTTAAAAGCACTCATGATGATATATGGTTATGGCATAGGAGACTATGTCATATTAACATGCACACACTTAATAAAATTGCTAAACTTGATTTAGTAGTTGGTTGCCTAAATTAAATTTTCATTCAAACTATGTTTTGTGATGCATGTATTCATGGTAAACATTCTAGAAGCTCATTTAAAAGTAAAAATATTGTTTCTACTTCTAGACCTCTAGAATTATTGCACATGGATTTATTTGGTCCTATTAGCAATTAGGTGGAAAAAATTATGGTTTTGTGATTGTTGATGATTTCTCTAGATATACTTGGGTCTTATTTGTAACTTACAAGGATGATGTTTTTGGTGAGTTTAGAAAGTTTTCTAAATATATTCAAAGAGAACAAGGCCTTTTGATTAATAGGGTTCAAAGCGATCATGGTGGCGAATTTGAAAATAAATTATTTGAGGATTTTGTGATGAACATGGGATTAGACATAATTTTTTAGAACTCCCAACAAAATGGAGTAGTAGAGAGAAAAATAGAATATTAATTGAATTAAGTAGATCTATGCTTGATGAGTATAAATTGCCAAAATATTTTTGGGGCGAAGCGATAAATACGCATGTTATGTAATGAATAGGATCTATTTTAGACCAATTTTGAAGAAGACACCCTATGAATTGTTTTTTGGAAAGAAGCCTAAGATTGAACACTTTCATGTATTTGGATGTAAATGCTTTATTTTGAATAATGGAAAAGATCATTTAGGTAAGTTTGATTGCAAATCGATGATGGTATTTTCTTAGGATACTCTCTTTCTAGTAGAGCTTATAGAGTTTACAATAAAAGAAAAATGATTGTAGAAGAATCAATACATGTTATTTTTGATGAAAATTTGATTGATCCTATTAGAAATGAAGTGATTGATAACTTTAAGAAAATATCTTTAGAAGATAATATGGATGATTCATTGCCTAAAGAATGGAAATATAATAAAATCATCCAAAGGAACTAATTATAGGGATCCTTCAAAGGAGTTATGACTAGAAGGCATAGTAGAGAAGTTGTAGATCATTCAGCATTTTTTATCGAGGTTGAACCTAAAAATTTAGAAGAAGCATTAAATGATAATTTTGGATTATTGCTATGGAAGAGGAGTTAAATCAATTTGTAAGAAATGATGTTTGGGAATTAGTCCCAAGATCAAAATGTCATTGGAACAAAATGGATCTTTAGGAATAAGCTAGATGATTCAGGTTGTATTATTAGAAATAAAGCTAGGTTAGTTGCACAAGGGTACTCACAAGTTGAAGGTATAGATTTTGAAGAATCTTTTGCACCGTAGCAAGACTAGAAGCTATCGGTTACTCCTTGCTTATGCTTGTTTTAGAAATTTTAAACTTTTTCAAATGGATGTCAAAAGTGCATTTTGAATGGATTTATTGACCAAAATGTATTTGTAGAGCAACCACCAGATTTGAGAGCCTTGATTTTCCAAATCATGTGTATAAATTAAAGAAAGCCTTATATGGTTTAAACAGCTCCTCGTGCTTGGTATGATAGGTTAAGTAACTTTTGATAGATCATGGATTTAGAAAGGCGAGTAGATACCACTTTATTCCTTAAGAGCATAGATGATGATTTGATTGTGGTACAAGTGTATGTAGATGATATATTATTTGGAAGTACAAATGAATCTTTATGCCATGAGTTCTCATCTTTGATGTCTAAAGAGTTTGAAATGAGTATGATGGGAGAACTTAATTTTTCTTAGGTCTTCAAGTGAAGCAACAAAAAAATGGCACATTCATCTGTCAAACTAAGTATATAAATGAATTGCTTGAGAGGTTTGACATGAAAAGATTTAAATCTAGTAAAACTCCTATGAGCCCATCTATAAAATTGGATTTAGATGAATTAGGAAAATCATTGATCAAAAAACTTTATAGAGTATGATAGGTTCACTTTTATACCTTCTTTGCTAGTAGGCCTGATATTATGTTTGCTATTTGTTTGTGTGCTCAGGCCAACCCAAAAGAATCTCATTTAATAGCACTCAAGCGTATCTTTTGGTATTTGATAGGCACTACTAGGTTAGGTTTATGGTATCCTAAAATTCTTTATCATGTGATTTGATTGCTGCCGATTCTGATTTTGCGGATGCAAAGTAGATAGAAAAAGCACATCGGCATATGTGATTTTTAGGATCATCACTTGTGTCTTGGTCATCTAGGAAACAAAATTCGTAGCTTTATCCACGCGGTGAGTACATCTGCCGGTAGTTGCTCAGTCCTTTGGTTAAAGCAACAATTAGAAGATTTTGGTATTAAGCAAGATCACATTCTAGTTCAATGTGACAATACTAGTGCTATTAGTTTAACTAAAATCCTATCCAAAGACTCGAACCAAGCATATAGAAATTAGACATCATTTTATTAGGGATCATGTTTTGAAAGGTGATGTTAATATTAATTTTATTAGCACCGATTTACAAATTGCGGATATTTTACAAAACCCTTACGGAAGAACGTTTTGTACTTTAAGATGCATGCTTGGAATGTTAGATCCTAATATTTAAAATTGTATGTAGTTTGTTCTCACTTTTGATGTTGTCAAAAGGGGAGAAGAGTAAAAGTTGGTTAATATTAAGTCTATTTAATGCATACATTTAGGGGAGCAACATTATTCATCTCATATGCATAATTTTTTTAATAGAATTTCTTTCAAAACTATGATGAAAGGTCAATTTGCACCTTCATCAAAATCAATACCAACATTAGTTTGTCATCATCAAAAGGGAGATTGTTGGCTTAATTAGCCTCATGTTCAATTTGATTAATTTTGATGATAACAAACAAATGCTTGGATGTTCTAATGAATATTTTATGTGTTTTTTGAGATATATCAATTGCTAATTACATATCCAATACATCTCACAAATTGTTAGAAGAAATTGCAAGAATAAAAGAATGAAAGGGATAATGTGAAAGCTCATGATTTTAGGTTATATGACTATTCATATGAGTTCTTTGGCATGAATCAATTTGCTCACAACCTAACATACTATTTTAATGAGGTTAATTTGTATAAATCTTTATTTAATTAACATTCAATTATATGTTTTTCTACATAGCAATAAAATTGTCAAAGTAATAAATGATCATAACTATTAAGTATAATTATTTTATTTACTTAATATAATTAGGTATTTTAATTTAATTTGCTGGTTATATGATAACTAACATATTTATGATTATATATAAATTATATCATAATTTTTAAATATCACATGTCAAAATTAACAAAAATATATAAAATTTTGTATTTTAGCCAAAGTCATTGTTTAATCAAAGAATTCATATCTGATTTTATCTCCATCGGATTCCTTGGATTTTTCCTTTAAAATAAGTGGTTACATGACCCACTTTGCATTAAAATTGAATTTATTATGATTTTTTAAACATTACTTGATTTTAATAATGGATGCATGCTACATGCTTTGAATATATTAAGAGCTACATTTGATTACTTTTGACTTTCCCATGTGAATAGCCAATTTTTGCTGCTAAATTTAATATTTGTTTAATATAAATTATATTTTTATTGAATATTAAATTATCACATGATAACATGAGGTTGTATAATATATTTCTTTGAAATAATTTTTAAATGACCTTCTTGCCTATAAATAGCCCTCATTCTCTTCATGAAAGCATCCCTCATTCAAAATTCAAAATCTCTCCAATCAAATCTAGAAAATCTCTTAAATGTTCTTTCCAAGTGTTCTCCAAATATTGCAAGATCAAATCCTTGGTTTGGAAGCTTCAACATCTTCAAAGCAAGCCTTTTAAATTACTTGAGTTTGTTTTCTTGATCTTAATACTTCTTAGTTGTTCATGCTATTTTCACCATCTATTTCTTCTTTCTAATTTATACTTTTTGGTGGATTAGTCTTTGAATATTGGTTTTCACATCAAAGCTTCTCAATCATTTTTTTTTTTGTGAAAAACTCTTGTGATAATTTGTAGGATCTATTTCAACTGAAATTTTAGCTTCCTACAAATTTCTTTTGGTTTCTTGAAATATTTCTTCTTTGGTCTTATTTTGAAAGATCATTTATTCTTAGATCTATTTTAAGCATTTTAAAATAAATTATTGTGCTGAAATTATTTTCATATTTTCTAGATCTCTCTTTTTTAATTGAAAGCTTACTAGCCAACTTAGATCTATCATATACTTATTTTTTTATTTTGTGATCATTAGCATTATTTGAAAGAATCTTTTGGTTAAAAAAAAAAATATTACTCCTTGCTGAAATTTATCTTATCATGAAAAGAATATTGTGAATTTATTTTGAAATCATTTTGTATTATTCTACAAATTATAATAACTTAAACATCCTAGTAAGATCACTTTAAGATATTTATTTTATTAAGTGAGCATTTTGCTTGCCAAATTTTTTAAGTTGTAAAGTGATCATTTATAAGTTGTGAGATCACTTTTGAATTTGATTTCTTGGTATATTTGTGAGAGATTTACTTTATCAAAATTTATTATTTTGTATTTTTTTTTTTTGTAAAATTTATTTTGGGGTTGTACTCTACCTTTGTAGGGAGTACATATTGTTGTAGGGGTTGTACTTGCCCGTTATAGGAGTACTTTTGTAAACCATTTTTCATTTAGTGGATTCTAGCAGGGTGGCTAGGCGTGTAGGCGGTTTGGGGTTTGGCGAACCACGTAAAAATCGTGTGCCTCTTGTCTCTATTTACTTTATTGTATTTTTATTTTTGTATTTAGAATTATATCTTATCATTATAAAATCAAAATCTAATTTTCTATTTAAAAATTAAAATTTAAGTTTTGAAAATTTTAATATTACCCAATTCACCCCCCCTCTTGGGTGCTATAGTGTCTCACAATATGGGAATTTTGTTTGGCTTAAGCTACTTTATCACATTTGATCAATGATGAATCAAATTGGATTCACTAGCTTAATTAATCACTTTGGGCTTAACTATTTAGGTTTGATCCATTTGACTATCCTTAGGTTTTGGGTTGATTTTGGTTAACTCATTTAATCATTGGATGTATATTTAGTTTGTTTGTACTAATTTCTTATTGGGAGATTTAGAAGCCAATTGATTCATATTATAGAATTTTTGTTTGGCTTAAGCTACTTTATCACATTTGATCAATGATGAATCAAATTGGATTCACTAGCAATTAATCACTTTGGGGTTATTGAGCTTTAATATCATCATTTAATCATTTATAATGGTTAATGATTGATTTCATTAGATTTGGGATTGATGTTGATTTTGCCTTAACTTGACCAATTTTGACTTAATTATGTTAAATTGACTTTAAGTCAATTGAATAATTTGACTCAATTAAGGTATATTTAGACTTTAATCATGTTTAATCACATATGTGGGATGGTTTAGCTTAATTCCATTTAGTTTGAAGTTGATTTTGATTTTGCCCCAATTATTCCAAATTGGGCCTAATAGGTCAAAATGGGTTCACTTTGGGTCAAATGATCAAATTGGTTAAATTAAACCCAATGATTAATTTAATTATGATTTCAAATGATTTTGGATATTTAATTTGAATTAATTTTAATTTAATTTGAATTTAAGTTCAATAATGTCCACTTGGGTTTATTTCGATCAAGTGATCTAATTAACCCATTTAAGGTCTTATTAGGTTTATATTTCTTTAGATTAATATTTAGGCATATTAATTTGATGACTTTGAATCCTTGGAATGACTTAATTTGGTCAAATTTTGGTGAATTAGCTTTTAACTTGGTGGAGCCATCATAAGTCAACCTCAGGTCAAGTGACATAATTGATTATCTTGAACCTCATCTAGAATTATTTATAGGTTCATTTATGTTCATATATTGATTCTATAATTATTTTATTTAATTTCTATTTATTTTGATTTTATTTGAATATCTTTGGACTTAGGTGATTTTGAGTTAAAATAGATTAAATTGGGTTAACCCAACTACCTTGGTCTAAGCTCAATTGAGTTTAGATTTCAATTTAGATGATGTGTTTGATTTAGTCTATGTTAAGTTTTATTAGATTTGGGTTTACTTTGGGTTCTAATCAATTAGGTTTGTTAGTCTTAGAGGTTGATTAGGATGGCTTAGTCCTTCACCTTAGGGCATTTCACCTAGTCACTACATGTGATGTCCTAAGTGTCTAATTAGGAAATTTCTAATCTAAGATTATGTGTCTTAATTTCTAGGATTGAAGATGATGTTAACCTCATCCAAAAATAAGGTCAACAAATGAATCCTTAATATGTGTGGTGGGCTGACAAGAGTACATTGCACATTTTGGTGTTGACTGAACTAGTCTATAGATCTTATAAGAACTATGAGCATAAACTTGAAAGAGTTTGAATTTGGATTTAATTTTGATTTTGATTTAAAATTTTGTTTTGAATTTTTTTTGAACTAGAAAGGGGTTATAAAAACATAACTCCTCATATAGTAAGATTCAACTAATAGGAAGGGGCCTTCAATGGCTTAATTCCAACCTATATAGCTTGACAAAAGAAAAGGGGTCATAATGACTTAATTCTATCCTTATTTTTTAAGAAGGATGCCTACTAAAAGACTTATTCTTATCTTTTAGCTGTTAAGATAGTGTCTTTAATGACTTCGTTTCAACTAAAATTGATAAAGTGAGGGAAGGGGTCTTGATGACTTAATCTTAATCTCCAAATTTTGACTAATAGAAAGAGGTCTTGGTGACTAAATCCTAACATAGGAAGTCTATTTGATAGGAAGGGGTCTTAGTCACTTAATCTTATCTCTATCCTTTAGAAAGGATGCCTATTAAGGGACTTAATCCTATTTAACTATTAAGAATGGACCCAATGGCTTTATTCCAACTTAAGTAGCTAAAGTGAGAAGGGTCTTGGTGACTTAATCTAATCCTTAAAATTATTTATTAAGAAAGGGTCTTGGTGCCTTAATCCTAATCCTCAAAATTTGACTATTAAGAAAGGGGTCTTGGTGACTTAATTCTAACCTTTAAAGCCTATTTAACAGGAAGGGGTCTTAGATCATATCCTTGTCATTTAGAAATGATGCCTACTAAGGGACATACTTCTATTTATTTTGCTCTTAAGAAGAGGCCTTTAATGGCTTTATTCCAACTTAGATAACTGAGGAAAGGGGTCTTGATGACTTAATCCTAATTCTCAAATTTTGACTATTAGGAAAGGGTCTTAGTGACTTAATACTACCATGTAGTTTGTTTGCCTTTCGGCTTGAATCCATTTCCAAAGATTTAAAAGATATTATTGAAGGAATCAATACCAAGTTAATTATTACACAAAATAATATTATAGATAAAATTTAACTTGAAATAAATCCATTTATTTTAGAAAGATCAATTTTTGGACCGAAAAAATTACAAATTTTTTTTTTAAGTTATTAACTGATATGGACCTCCTTCATAGCTCTACAATGAATAGTCATCCTCATGTTGGCTCAAATTTACTACCTATTATGTGATGAGCTAAGATTAGCCTTCGAAGAACCAAGACCAAGTCTCCTACTTGAAAAGTTCTAGGCCATACCAATTTAACATGAGCTTGAACCTATTGACCTCACTTTTGGAGTGAGTTTTTAATCTCATCTTGACTTAGGAGTCTTCTAGACACTTGACTTTCTTAGTCATAAGACACTTAGTGATTAGTGAACACTTAACCTAAACCTAGAGACTTAGAAGGGTTAATTATAGGATTAGGCTTTGCCTTAGGGATTTGGATAACCCTCCTACCCCACAACCTAAATCCGACCTATGTTCACCTTCTCAAACCAAACCTTAAATTCAATTCAAATATCAAAATCCAAATTCAAATCCAAATCAAATGATTGAAGCCCATCATCGAATCCAAAATCAAAATCCTTCCTAAGCCCTATGATTTATCTTATGGACTTAGCCTTTGCTAAATCCAAATCAATCCAAAATCAAATAATTTTCTCATAATCAATTTATATCTTCAATTATCTCCCTAAATATAAATCAAATATACATTCAAATGATCAAAAATAAATCAAACAAAATAAAATAAAATCAAAACCCTTCATATGAATGACCTTCATGAGCTTTAAATCTTAAATCTTAGCCAAATCTTAGCTAAACCACTTCCAATTCAATTGATTTTCTCATGGATCAATCATATCTTTAATCATCTTCACCAATATAAATAAAATATACATTTAAATCATCAAAAATAAATCAAACTAAATCAAAATCTAAATCTAAACCCTTTAAGCCAATTTCATGGACTTAGCCAAATTTTATTCAAATTCAAACCATATTCAATTTATTTTCTCATAAATCAATTATTCCTTCAATCACCATCCCAAATATAAATGAAACCTACAATCATCAAGCCAAATCAAAATCAACCCAAGTCAAACCCAATAGCTTTTGACTTGAAATTTTAAATGAACCAAAACTCATTTGAACCCAAACCAATTGCAATTGAATTTATATATCAATCCCAAATCTATAAATAAACTCAACTAAATCAAACTCAACCCAAAATCAAACCAACTAAATCCAATTGGTTCACTTGACCCGAAGTGGCCAATTTGACCCATATGAACCAAAATCCAATTCAATCCAAATCAAAGTGAATTAAGCCAATCCAAACTTTATGACATGATTATTGATCATCCTAGGTTGATCAATTATCATCAGGTCAAACCAAGTCAACTAGCCTTTTGACCAAATCCTTTAATCCATATGAACCTAAACTAGTCAAATTGCAAGACAAATATCTTGAAACCAATGACTAATACCCATCCAAAATCAACACAATATGACATGACCTTCAATGGAGCCAAACCTAACCCAATTGGCCCTCTCGACCCAAGTTGACCCAATTTGACCTAAATGGCCAAAATTGGTCAAACCTAACCAATGGCTCAAGTTCATTCCAAATTGATTATTGAACTTGACCAAAGCCTCAAGTGAGCCCAATTGACTCAGTAAACCCAAATGACCTATTGAACCCAGCTTGACCTAAAGGGTCAAACCAACCTAAAACCAAATCAAATCTAAATTGAATTCAACCAAAGCCTACAACACATTCCAAATGATTAACCAAACCCAAACCAAGTCATGAATTAAGCCAATTTGGTCAATTGGGTCAAATTGGTCTACTTGACCCATTTGACCTAAATGAACTCAAATGAACCAAAATAAAATATGAACCAAATTGAACCAAACCAATGATACCAACATATCCCAAATGATCATATGAACTTGACTGGTTTGACCCAATTTGACCAATTGGTCAACTAACTTTGATTTGACTCAATTTGACCTATGTGAGTCAAATTGAGCCAAACAATAATGAACTCCAAATGACTTGAAATTTGGACCAACTCACTTTTGACTCATTTCAAATCTGCCCAAATCCAAATAAAATCCAATGCTAAATGACCATTTTTTCCTTTGGGTCAAGGGTATCACATGAGACAAATCACTTATGTAAGTGTTCATTTTCATTCCTTGGACTTGACACCCTCTGGTCCAATAGATATTTCCTAACCCATGAGGTGGTTGGGTTAGCCATGACTCATGAAGAGGTGAATTCACCTCACCTCCCCCATTGGAGCATTTGAAACACAGAACACCCACTAATCCCTCTTGCGACCACCTCCCAAGCCAGCAAACCAAACATAGGATGATTCCGCCATTCCCAACCACCCTAGCCATAGACACCCATTAGGAGCCAAAAATTACCATGAGTGGTGATTTTCGTTAAGTACAAAGGAAAGAGGCACCCTATTCATTCAATTTTGCATTAGAAGCTCTAGGAACTCAGGTGGGGAGAGAAACCCATTCTCACTTTTGATATAAAACACTAAAATTGAGCGATTCCGATGAGGCTCCATGAATACATTCTAAGGAAGGAAGGGTCTAGATTCATCTCAGGCTTCATCTTGCATCTAGGAGTGTGCTCGGATCAACACAACCACCAAAAACCATTCCCAGTGAGGTAATTTTTAAATCCTTTAGCCAGCTATAGGTTTTTTTGTTTGTGACAATGTTTATTCAATTTTAGGAATTTCCATTAGAAATCACTTGCATTTTCATTTTACATGATCTCAAATAAGAGTTTTTTTTGAATTGCTAGAAAATTGAGCCAAAGCCCCTCTCAGATTCATCTGCCATTCATTTTGGGAAGAAGAAAAGCAACAATCATCTGATCCCCTGTTAATAGGAATGGATGGATGTGATTAGAAAAGATATCACGCCGATTTTAACCCTTAGATCGTATCATTTGATCTAGATCGTTTGATCCCCTGTCAGTGCCGCATCATCCAATCTACTATTGCCATGTATTTAACATGACAATCGAATGATGACATTATGGTCCAATTAAGCTACTAATTAAGTAGGAAAATTGGGGTTTTTTCAATTTTAAAAATTATTAAAATCACCAAAAACTTCAAAAATCCATAGAAAATTAAATACTTAACAAAAAAATGCAAAAAAAGGCTCATTGGATTCATCTTTTCGAGAGGAATTTACAAATCCAAAATCCCTAATTCTTACTGAGTATTTTGAGCTTAATTTAAGTTTTAGTAAAACACAAATTTTATTAATTATTCTAAAATACAAATTAGAATGATTTGAAACTTTTAGGAATTAAAATTGAAGTTAAAATACACCTATCATAAAAATTTCAAGTCAGAAGAATTTTTGGATTGAGAGATATTGAATTTGAAGCTTAAATAGTCTATTTTAGTAGAATAAATTAATAGACTTTACAAAAATTATGAAAAATGATCTAAATCGGTTGAAACTTTGAAAACTTATAATAAATCATAGAAAAATTATAAAAATGTAAATAAATATTTATTTTGAAGGTATTTCAGAGGTGAATTTATTAAAAATATTCTTAATTTTGAGCGATTAAGATTTAATTAGGTTTAATTACAAAATTAATTAACTTGATTACTCTTTAATTACTTAAGTAATTAAAATTTTGTATGTTAATTCAATGAGATGACCTCTACTTCCCATGATTTTTATTGGGATTTATTGCTTATTTAATTTGAGAAATTAACTAATTAAGCTCTAATTACTCTTTTAAATTAATTAATAATTAATTAATCCAATGAACAATAATAAATAAATAAATTAAGTGGTTAATTATGGCTTAATAGTGAATGAACCCATGGGATAAGATGAGCCCTCCTTCCTAATCTATTTCACTAAGTTTATTTTATTAATTAAATTAATCAAGGCTTAATCAATTAATAAAATTGCATAACTAATCAAATTGAAATTATAATCACATAAAATCTCAATTAATGAAGTCTTGGGAAGACCCTTGTTAACAACCTAAATCTAAGTAAATTATAATTATCCCATGTGTGGGAGAATTATAAACAAAAAGTTTTTAACTTAATTAATTATTAATCATGAGCCAATTGCATTAGACCCATTTTATTTCTTAGGATAATTACAAATTTATTTTCCATTCATGTGCATATCATATTGGCTCATATTTATTTGGTTAATTAAATTAAGGTAACATATGTAAGGGTTAATTAATGGATTTAATGTACATTACAACCTAATTAACCCATAAAATAAATTTAATCACATTTTATTAAACTAAATTAATTCACCAACATGGGAATGGGATAAAATTGCAAACATTTTATCTTCTTTATTTTCAATTAAAATCCAAAATTAAAATTAATCATAATCTTTGGTTTACTTTAAAGGATTTTATTTAGCATGATTGTCCTTAGGAATTAATTTGATTTAATGAATCACATGTTTGTATTTGATTATTCCTCTCCAATCATGCTAAATATTGTATGCCATTTGGTTTCATGCATCCATATCTTTCAAAAGTAATCAAATAAAATGAAATTTTCTTTATGTAAAGCTTGCATGTGTTGACTTAATTTAATATATGTGTGGCTATTATCACTATTAAATCCAAATATATTTTCTAAATGTTTATAAATGAATGATAACATGTGTAGTGATGATAATCATAGAAACATAAGAAGTGCGTGTGATTATAAGTTAAGTGTTTGAAATGAAGCCTTCTTTATTTTATTCATATGTTGATTTATATAAGTTTGAATGGTAATGGGTATATAGTCTGAACATCCCGAGAATATAAGGCTTTAGCTAGCCCCAAAGAGGTCATTTGATTACCTCA
This sequence comes from Cymbidium sinense, assembly GCA_021442155.1. Lineage (NCBI taxonomy): Eukaryota > Viridiplantae > Streptophyta > Magnoliopsida > Asparagales > Orchidaceae > Cymbidium > Cymbidium sinense. Next base: position 52,009,609 of record CM038226.1, read on the forward strand.
CTTTCTTCCTTAACAAATGCACATACTCATTTGATTTCATTCTTATGTATTTTAACATTAGAATTTAAATAGAGCTTTAATTCATATACATAAACAATTCAATTAAAAAAAATACTAGTTTTTCATTATTTTCATCCTCTTAGTTATTTATACATTCATATGTATCTAAATAAACAAGTATATAGTCTAGACATTCTAGGAATACGAGGCTTTAACTAGCCTTAATGAGGTCATTTGATTATCTCACTTTTCTGGTTAACAATGGTACATACTTGTTTATGTCTTTATACATGTGTATATGTATGATTAATGAATGAAAATCCCCTTTTATTAAAATACATGCATTCATGAATGACAAAGTTATTGAGTTAATTAGTCATGAAATTTGGAGCTTGCTTTCTTATATTCATGTATGCAAATTTACATATGTTTGAATGCAAATGGGTATATAGTCTGGACATCCTGGGATTATGAGGCTTTAGATAGCCCAATTGAGGTTATTTGATTACCTCACTTCCACGGTTAACTTCTGACCATTTAATTTCATCCATATGTATTTTTGTATAAGAATTTGGATAAAACTTTAAAGTTACATGTATTAAAAATTCAATCAAATAAAAAAAATTCTAAACATACATACATTCATCATTTAAGTGTGCTAAAATATATTATATGTACAAATACACTTATAATTAAATCATATGTAACATATGATGGAAATGAATGATTGATATATATCATATGAAAGTAATTCAATCAGACTAATCTTAAGAAGCCTTTCATATTAAATAGGACTATTTAGAGTGAACCTAAACTTAAGATTAATTAAAATATTTAATAAGCCATTCACTAAAGAAAACTAAATTAAATTAATATGCTTTAGAATGTGGCTTAAGGTAGGGATGAAAGAGGTAATCTTCTTCCTTCTCTTTATAAAACTTAGTTGATAAGTGTAATCAAATGAAACAAAAGAAAACACAAATTAAAATTCTTAAATCAATTATATAACTTCAAGTGAAATCAACCCTTCATGTTAAATTAAATCTTTATACACTTAGAAAACTACAACTCTAATGCTAAGACATACCACAAGCTTTAACACACATTAGAATTAAGTCACCACTTTTAGTTCTATGTTAGGATGGTGCATGATGTGATATATATTTTATTTTATGATGTATTATTTTAGACTATATGTTAGGGTATATGTCTCATAGACTGGATGTTTGGTTGATATTGGCCTAATCATATTTTCTATAGGGGATTATGCTTAAGGGGGTGCTTAAATTAAATATGAATGCTCTCTTTGTAGGTTGCTTAAACCCCTAAGCATAATCAAAGTTAGGACAGGTGGGCTTGGTTACCCATGTGTAGGGTGCTAAGTTCAAATCATGCATATAACTACTTGAGATTGTATGTGTGTTTAGCTAATGCTTGTTTTGCAGGTATAGTTAGATTTACTCTCCCTATTTTTAATATAATTTTATATTACGAATTACGATTAGTGCTATGGGGGATTAGGATGAGCAATGGCTAGAAGGCTTTATCCTAAGAGGCCATGTGATGCCTTTGAAGCAAGCACCATCCAAATCATGAGATGGAATAAGGAGGAAAGAAAGAAATGAAGGAAAGAAGACCCCATAGCATTTTATAAGTTGTAATTATTATTTTACAATTCCAGGTTGTATAAGGGTAGAGCTTGGCTACCCATATTTTCTTCTTTTTGATTTGTATGCACTCGACCACACCAGCCTGTTATTCTTTTATGATAGTAATAAAATTGATTGAGTATATGTTTAGATTGTGCATTAGGATGGCATGCTCTTCATAGTTTCTTAAATGATTGATGCTTTAATGTGTGGCGTGGATGCATTTAGGCTCTTAGGAAAAAATTAAACTTTCTATTGAACTACAACTCATAACTAAAATTTTCTGCAACTCATAACCTCACCATAAAGCTTAGGCTATAATCAAGATAATTAAAAAATTTAGCAACCCCTTAGCTGAATGGTTGAATGTTTCACAACATACATATCATATTATTTTACTCTTGAAAATAAGGGATTTCCATCCTTGCACAATAGGGGAATGCCTGACCTGTGAGGGTATCCCTCATGGTGGAAAACACCCCTTTCTTGTTGATTTAACCAACAACTTTATTTCATCATGCATATAGGCATCAAAATCCTAAAGCCTTTAGAAGTTATCATAACTAAGATTATCTTAAAATTTCTGCCAATCATTAAAATTTAAATTGTAGAGGTTTGTTGGAGGGCGCTCTAAGTTGTAAATCGAAGTTGGATGGGTTTACTCTCTTGTGGAGATAAACCATTATGTCTTTACTTAGATTTAGGTTGTGCTTTAGCTCTTACTAAAGCTCCCAAGATTTAGGATTAGCTATTTTCTTTGAGCTAAATTCTCACCTCTTAGGCATTTCAACAATCTTGTGTTGATAGACTATAAGCCTTAGTAATGTAATAAAATTTCTCAAAATATATAAATCTCTTCAATTTCAAATACATAAAGCCCAATCATAGGATAGATTGGAATCCTCACTAAGTTTCTAAGTATCATGAGAATTTTCTACTTATTCCCTTTGGCTTCCAAAACAAGTCTCTCCATTTGAACTTTCCCAATTGATTTTGTAAATATAACCAATCCTTTGATAGTCATAACCATGAAATCTTTGGAGATAATAATTTTCTACTTTAATTGAGAGTATTCTTATGGAATTTCTTTCCCTAAGATGTAATTAACTATAGAGGCTTATCTCTGTAGGTAACTTTAGAACCCAATTTAATATAAATCTTGCTTTATTCATCCATGTAAAGCAAGGGATAAATCTCTAGTATATTCGAAGAACCATCATGCCTTAGGAGTCCTTATTAAATGATTAAGTCCATTGAAGGGTGATGCTTCTATCTTTTGAGATAGTACATCATACCTCAATGCCATACTGATCACTTTAATAAGTACCCCTGATCTGGTGCCCCCCACCCACCTCCCCCCCCCCCACACACACACACACATCCAAAATAAACACCATAAAACCATAAAAGATTGGTAAAGTTAAAGGTCTTGTTGAGCTTTCAATCATCTTCCTTAAGGACCTTCAAGTTCTTGCAGCCAAATTTTATGATTATGATCTATTGCAATATTGTTATTGACTATGACCCATAGAGAAAGTAGTAGTACTTCTAATGAAAGAATAATTTTAATTCCATAAACCAAAGCATGTGATATGGATTGAGTTGGTGTCCCATATGTAGTATGATAAGCCCATAAAGCTTCAACCACCTTTTCATGCCATTGACATTTATTTTCTTCAAAATTCAAATAAGTGTTTTATTAAATGCCTCAATATATTTATTTATCTTAGGGTAATAGATGGTCTAATATCTCCATTTGATGTTATGTTTAGCCATGAAGTAATTTATTTTTGGTGGATTTAAATGATGGGTCACTATCATACATGATTTGTGAGGGATGCCAAATCGATATATGATATTTTCCTGAAAGAACTTTAGTATATTGTATGCTTTAACTTCTTTTAATAGGTTTGCCTCAGCCCATTTAGAAAAGTAGTCAATTACAGCCAGTATAAAATGATGCCTCTTTGATAAGGAGGATCAATAGGCCCTATGATGTCGATACCCCAACACTCAATAAGCCAAGAGGTAATTATTAGATACAATACATTAGGTGGCTAATGTAAGACCACACCATGTATTTGGCATTGATGGAAACAACATACAATTTTCATGAAGTCATCTAATATTGAATCTTTTAATCCTTAATTTCATTTTCGGTCTAGATTAGTGAGCACCACATAATTCAAACTGCACTTCAATTATAATCTCATAGGCTTCTTGTTTATCTAAATAACATAGCCACATTTGATTGAATGACTGATGGTACAACACATTATTGATTAATGAATAAGATAAGACACATTTCTTGATTTGATTTGCTAATGACTTATTTTTTAGGGGCTTCCCCTCACTTAAATAGGCAATGAATGGCTACATCCAGTCAGATTCTTCTTGACCTTCAGCAAGAGTGATTTCTTTACAATTTTATTTTAACTATTTATATAAACTAACTCTATAGGAGATAAGATTTCCTGGCTCTTAACTTATATATATATAAATTCTTTTTTTGGACATAGAATTTATTTTGCACGTTTAGCCAAAATATCAACTATAGAATTATTTTTATGTGATATTCTATACAAAGTTATAAAAGGAATATGTTTGAGAAATTTTATTATATATTACTAATAATTAAAAAAGTTTTGGGTGCAAAACCTTATAGATTTCACTCACTTAATTAATAACTAGTTGGGAATCCCCAAAGACTTTAATATTTCTAATATCTATAAGAACTGCTAACTCTATCCCAATTATAAGAGCCTCATATTTAGCTTCATTATTTGCATAGGGTTCAAATAAATGATAAAAATATCACATCATTCATTTGTCAAAAGTTATTAAAATAATTCCAGTCTCTGCCTTCCTCAGGATAAAAGAATTGAACTCTTTATCTTTCTTTGAAGATGCTACGCTATCAAAATATTGCTATCAAGTGGCATTAGTTCCGTCCTTTAAATCTATGATCTGCTTATCTGGGAGATCATCATTTAAAAGAGAACATTCATGGAGAGGTTGTGATGCTAAGAAGTCAGCTACAATTTGACCCTTTACAGCACGAAGGGGGATAAATATAATCTCAAATTCTAATAAAATCATAGACTAATGTGCTAGACATCTAGATAATGTCATGTGGGTCATAAGATATTGCAAAGAATTTATCCTTGAAATCAAATTCACTTTATGTAAAGGCATGTAATGCTTAAGTTTTTTTGAGCGGTAGAAAATAATTCATCTCCATTGGGATGAGTCTAAAAATTAACTTTCTTGGATTGGTAATAAAATTAATGAGGATTCATTAAATATTGTGTTAAACTTTCAAATGTACTCTGATATTTTTCATCCCAAATAAATTTAGAATCATTTTTTACTAATGCCATAAATGGTTGACATCTTTCAGATAGATTTGATATAAATCTTCTTAAGTATGCAAGCCTACCCTAGAATGATCTTAATTGTGTAAAACTTCTAGGTGATGGTATTTTTATATAGCTTTAATTTTTAGGATCGATTTCTTTTATATGGTGCCTACAAACCCTAAAATTTTTTTTTGAAGTTACTCCAAAGACACACTTCAAAGATTCATTTTTTAGTTATAATGATGCAACTATTCAAAAATAATTTGCATACCACATAAATGTTTTTTTTTTAACTTTTAATGACTAGATCAACGAATATTCTAGTCATTGTCTTTGATAAGTAGCCCCTATATTTTTGAGATCAAATGGCATGATCTTGTAACAAAATATCCTAATGAGGGTTCTGAATGTCATATGTTTCTCAACCTCAGGGGCCATTTTTATCTGGTTATATTCAGATGATCCATTGATAAATAAGAAAATTTCATACAATCAAGCTATATCCACCATAAGTTTTGGTATCGGGAATGGAAACTCATATTTGGTGCAAGCCTTATTTAAGTCTCTAAAATCTATGCATATGCGTATTGACCATTCTTTTTCTTTATTGGGACAATACTAGCTAATCAAGAAGGGCATTTTTCTTCTCATATGAATAAGCTTCAATTAGTTTTTTAACTTTAATAATTACTTATTGTTCAATCTCTAGACACATACGTCAAGGAGTTTGTTTTATTATAATTACATCAGGTTTAATATCTAATTTAAGAACTATAATATCTAGAGATAAACCTACCCTTTCTACATAATTCCACATAAAATAATCTCTGTATTCAAAAAGTAAATTAGTCAACTCATCAGAATCTTTTGGACTCAATAACACCTAATAAAAGCTGGCCGTGATTCTTCCTTAGTTCTTACGTTGATCTCCTTTAGTTCGTCAATGGTGGAATTTATTTCTTCTTCAAATTTTAAGTGTGCACTGTGAATTAAGCAATCATCTAGATTGTTTGACGTTTCAAGACAAAATTCTTCTGAAGGATTGAATGAACTTTCAAAAAGTTGATTATACTCCATATGATTGCTTATCATTAAATAACATTCACCATCACTTAAAGGTCTAATATACCAAACCCAATGCTAGCCTTTGATTTTTAAGTTTTCATTTTTAGTATTTCAAAAGCTCTTCATGCGTTGGGTTATATCTTTGAGCCAAATATAAGGGATTAAAACATGTTTTACAACATTTGTAACACAAGTAGGATACCAGTCAAAAAGAAGTTCTATTATTTTATTAGAAGATGAATCTTCAAGCTTTACATCTACATCTAAGCTTGAAGATCTGGGTACAAAATAAAACTTTGATAACTTCCTAACCTTTTATAGTATATTCCACTCCATCCCTTATATAATTAATACATTGGTGGAGTGATGAACGAACCATTTTGTATTCATGTATGTTGACCTCACTTTTGAAGTGAGGATTAACCTTTCTCATTATAGATTTAGGAACCTTCTAGACACTTGGATTTCTTTAGTGCTAAGATACTTCTAGTGATTAAGAAACCACTAAACCTAAGATTAGAGACATAGAAAACATAACCCTAAGCCTAGGATGTACCTCAGAAAAAATAGGTTATGTCTATCCTATGGCTTAAACCAAAACTCATACCTATTTACTCATCCAAATTTAAGCTCATGTAAATGAAACACAACCAACCTCAAACCTATTCAATTGATTTTACTTGAATTTGGTTTTCTAATCCAACCTCCAAGCTAAATTAACTTGGGTCTTAACCCATGTTAACTCCTATCATAATCCCATAACTCAATTTAAGCCTGTTCAAGTAAACTAAATCCAACCTAATTTTCTCAACCTCTCAAATTATTCATTAGATCATTTCATGTCATGCCAATACTTGCAATCAAGCTAATTGAACCAAAGAAAAGTGACCAATCCAAGTTTTTCCATTTGACCTAAAGGGTTCAAATGAGCCAAAACCTAATTGAGCCTAAATCAATTGCAACCAAAGCCACCAATTAACTTCAAATTCATCATTGAACACACCCCAACCATCCATAATCCCAATTGGCCCAAGTCGGCTTGACCAAGTCACTTAACCAATGGTGACCTAAGACACATGAGTTAGCCAAACTCTAATTAAACTCCCATTAAATCAAATCAAGCTATCCAATCTCTTCATTGAGGATTGTAGATCATTATTGAACACTCCACTACAATCAATTGAGCCAAACCAAGCTAATTAGACCTTTTGGCCCAATTTGACCCAATTTGACCCAATTTAGCCTAAAGGTTGAACCAAATCAAATCCTAAACTAAATTGACTGAAACCAATGCTTCCAACCAATATATAGTCTAATTTCAAACATAATCCAACCTTTAATTGAACCCAATTGGTCAACAGAACCCGATTAGCCCACTTAGCCCAATTTGACCTAAGGGGTCAAATTGAACCAAATTATTCTATAATCCAAATTAATTCAAGTAAACTCTTCCAATCAATCACCAATGGTTGATTTACTAAACCATGCTCAAGCTAATTTGGCCAATTTGGTCAAATTAGACAACATGACCCATTTGCTTTAAATTGAACCATATGAGCCAAATTCAAATCTAACTCAAATTGAATCAAACCAATTGCACTCATTCACTCTGAATGACCAATTGAACTCACCTAAATAATTAGTTTGACCCAATTTGGTCAAATTGGTCAACTTAATCCAATTGAACTCATTTGACCCATATGGGTCAAATTGTACCAAACCCAACTAAACCAAGCTCAAACCCAACCAAACTTTGCATGACTCATCCTTGAGTCACCATGGGCCTGCCCAAGTGGGACCAAATCATGGTGAACCTAGTTTGGGTTAAACCCATTAAACCAAGCCACCAAATGAGAAAAAAAATCCATATTTGGGTGGGTTCTCCACCCCCTTACCCTATGACAACCACCTTTGGCTCTTCTTGTTCAAGAGGACCCCTGACCCAACCTAGCCCAAGGCTGTTGGGTTCAACCTTTGGCAAAGAGAGGGTGAGTTCACCCATGGAAACCCATTGGTCCACCTAAGGGAAGCTATATACTCCATCCCAGACCACTACACTCCATCAGCCTCTCACCCTCAGCCACCTCAACAGTCCCCTTATGCCTTTGGCCACCTACCCCAGCCGGACGACTGCCAAACTACCATTGGTTCAGCTAAGGAGGAGAGTATACTCATGCCCATGGATTTAAACTCAATAGAGACCTTCCCTAGAGCATTATGCACAGACCCATACCCTCTCCTGAGCTCTTCGTGCGCTCCACCGTCGACGAGACCAGCCCCCGATCGAACTCAAGATCTCCATCTACCCAAGTTTCTAAAATCACCACCAAACCCAAATTAACTCATTTCACACCTTCACCTCACTCTGACTTACTGGAACGAATCATTTCTCGAGCAATTTGATCATCAAAAGATGTCTCAAGACCAACTTTGGCAAGCTTTGTGGCTGCGTTTGGTCCACACCTCAATTGGGAGGAGGAATCTCATGATGTTCTCAACAGAGCTTCATCTCTTTAAGATGAAGCTACCTCTATCAACGTACCACCAGTCAATAGCTATGATGAGATAAAAAATCTGGCAACCGTAGTTCCCCCCATATGTTGGTCTTTTTTTTGAAGTGAACTGTATTTTTGTGCAATTTCCACTGTAGGATCCTCTTAGATTCATTCCTTGATCATTTTGGAGTCAATTTCACCGTTGAATGAGCTCTGGCGAGCTTGGATCGAGTGGCAGAAGGAGGACAGTGTCTGCCTTTTGACACTCGTGGGACGATGAATCATTGGCTATCGGTTCTGCATGATTAGAACGGATGATCGTGATTAATCATGCTAGAAAGTTTGATTTAATCCCTTTAAAATCACAAGATTAAATCGGATGGCCGAGACAAAATTTTGTCTGCCGCCACTAAGTCAGCTACTACTTCGGATGGTTAAATAACCAATACCATGGTGCCATGTGGAAAGCGCTGCCGCATCAGCATCCATGTGGCGCCGATGGTTTAATGGGTTAATTAGGCCTTAACATATAAATTAATTGTCAGAACTTCAAAAAATCATAACTAATTGTAGAAAAATATAAAAATACAAATAAACCCATTTTTGCAAGGTTAGATAGATGAGAATTTAAGAAAAAATAAAATTCCAAATTTATGTATAGTGAATAGTACTTAATTAAGGCTTGAAGCTTAGGATAATTACCTTATTTAAGGCTTAATTACTTGGCCAATTAATTCTAAATTTGGTCGGATGATTCCATGGGGTGTCTTTTTCCTCCCATAATTTTCTTGGAATTATTTACTATGTAATTTAAAAATTGGAATTTCAACCTTAATTACCTTCATTAATTAATTTAATGATTATTAAATTTGATAAATAATAAAAATTAAATAATTAATGATAATTAATTATTATGAATAGTGGGAATAATGAGGAAAAATAATTAGGGCCTTTTTCCTAATTACCTTTCTAAATGTATTCTATTAGGAGACATAATTATTATATGCAATAATTAAGGATTAATTAGGAAAATTAGTGATAAAGTAGAAATCAAACAAAATCAATGATTAATTCAAATAATTCAAATATAATCCATTAATTCCACTTTATGTGTTTAATCTTAAAGTTGTTAAGGAAGTTATGGTTAACCCATTGGTGTGGAAAAATCATAAGAGTACCTAACTTAGATTCTTTCCTTCTTTAATATAGTTAACTCTTAAATATGAGCTTAATTGCATTATATTCCTTTAGGTGCAATGCAAATTTTACTTTCCCAAGAGTATGTCATTGATGGCTCATGGTCAAGTAGTTAACTAGATTAAACAAGTTTAGGGATAGGTAATTAAATTGATATGTTTAACAACTTAAACCTAATTAATTCATAAAATCTATTTAATTTCCTTCTTTAAATAGGTTAAATCACCAACAAGGGGTGGAGTAAGTGCTAAATATCATCTCTCCTCTTTAGGTCTCAATAATTTAAATATCAAAATCAAATCTCTTAAAAACTTTGGTTAATATTAAGAAATATTTATTTGACTTGATTGTCCTTAAGATTTAATGGAATTGAATATGTTATGTGGCAATATTTAATTACTTCTTCTTAATCATCATAAATGTGCATGCCATTTGTGTCATATATTCAAGTTTTCAAAAAAAAAAAAAGACAATCAAAAGGATATGATTACATCTAAGTTGTATGTGTTGAATAAATATTATCATAAGGTGTGGCTATTATCACTAATAAATTCTAAATTATTTTCAAAATTATAAGCTAATGATGAAAGATCTAAGTTAATGTTAGTTATAAGTATTCAATAAAGTTTACATTTAAGTTATAATTTTAAAATAGTGAAGATTGTATTTTATCTTTATGTTTCATGTACATATTTACATACATTTGAATTAGTAAGTATATAATATGAACATCCCAACAACACGAGGCTTTAAGTAGCCCCAAGAAGGTGTTAAATAATCTCACTTTCATAGTTTAACATTGGAACATACTTGCTTGATTTCATTTATATGTATTTATGTGCCAGAATTTGAGATAAAACCTTGCTTTTCATGTCACTAAGTTTTGCATGAATAAAAAATTTGCTATTATATAATATTTGCATGATTTTCATCCCTAAGCATGTGTATATGTTTACATGTATTTCATTTGGAAAGTAAATAGTTTGAACATCTCAGGAACATGAAGCTTTAAGTAGTCCCAAGGAGGTCTTAGATAACCTCATTTCCCTTATTTAACAATGGCACGTACTTGCCTAAATCTCTAATACATGTCTATATATGCTTAACTAAGGAATGTAATCAATCCTTTCTACCAAAATACATGCATTAATGATTATTCAAGTGTGCAAAATTGCAAATATGTGTTGTATGTATAAGTATGTGTATTAAATCAAATATCATGAATAATAAAATTGAAGAAATGTGTATGCTATTGATGATGGAAAGAAGTGGTGGAATGATATTCATATAATAGTGATTTAATTTTATTAATCATTAGATGCCTTTCACATTTAAATAAGATTCCTTAAGACTAACCCAAACTTAGGCATAATAAAATATTTAATAAATGATTCACAAAAGAAACCAAAGTCATAATAATGTATCCTTAGAAAATAACTTCGGATAGGGATGAAGGGGGTCAAACCCCTTTATTCTCTTTATAATAATTATATATTAAGTAGGTATCAAATGAAACCAAAAGAAAATACAAATTAAAATTAATTAATTCATTCAAATATTTGAAGTGGAACTTCCCCTAATATTTAATTTAAATAATTATGAACTTTAGATAATTACACTATTAAAGGCTAATTAAGACACATCGCTTTAAACCTTAGCACACACATTAGAATACTAAGCCACCAAGTCTAGATTTTAGGTTAGGTCAGTGTATGTTGTGGTGTTATATTTTATTTTATGATGTAATATTTTAGATTGGATGTTAGGATTATTTGTGCATAGACTGGATGTTAGGCCACAAATAGTCTAATGATATTTTCTACAGGGGATTATGCTAAAGAGGTCACTGTAATAATAAGTAAATATAAATGTTTTTTTCTTATAGGTGTTGCTTATCCCATAAGCATAATTCAATTAAGATATGGACTTGGTTACCTAAGTGCAGGGGACTAAGTCCAAATATGTGAAATATAATTGCTTGGCTTGCATGTTTGTGTAACTAATGTCTATTGTGCATATTTAGATAGATTTTATTTTTCATAAATATGTAAATTTTTGCAATAGAATTAGGATTAATGCTATGGTGTTTAGGATGAGCAATGGCTAGAAAGTAAAGATCTTAGAGGCCCTATGAAGCCTGGAGAAACCAATCCAAAAGAAAGAAAGAAGGATGAGTGATTGAAGACCCCCATAGCATTCATTATAATTGTAATTTTCTATTGTAATTTGGGTTGCATAAATGTAGAGCCCGGTTACCCAAATTCTTTTCTTTTTTAGGGTGTATGACCAGCCTCCTATTCTTTTATGAAGCTCACATATTTGATTGTTGTGTTTAGACTGTGCAATAGAATTGGCATGCTTTTCATAGGTTTCTTAAAGTGTGAAGATTTGATGTGTGGTCTAGATGCGGTAGGCTCTTTAAAATAAAATAAAATTTTCTATCATCACTAAAAATTCATAACTAAAATTTAATACAACTCATAACCTTATCTTAAAGCTTAGGCCTATAATCAAGATAAATAAAAGATTTAGAAACCCCCTTAATGTTGTATGTTATGACACCATGCATATCATATCATGTCTCTTGAATAGGGAGGGTCTCCACTCTTGCATGATAGGGGATATGCTTAACCATTGAGGGCAATCCCTTGTAGTGGAGAACACCTCTTCTAATTAATTTAGCCCATGGTTTAATTTCATCATGCATATAGGCATAATTGTCCCAAGCCTTTGGTCCAAAATGAATGCATTAAAAAAGGTTTATAAAGTTGTAAATTTTGGCATTAGTCAAAGTTATGTTTTCATACCAATCATAATCAAGTCCCTTAGGGAGTGAGTTTAGGATTCTAGATTCAGCCTAATTTAATAATATCCTAGCTATCTTGCATCTACATAGGACTGGCCTACATGGTTTTAAAGCATAGGAGGTGTTAGTTGGAGGCCACTCCAAGTAGTTGTAAGGTCAGAAGAGTCGGGTGTGTTCATTCTCTCTTGTGGAGGTAAACTATCATATCCCATCTTTCCCGATTAGACTTAAGTCATGCTTTTAGCTTGTGCCAAGAATTTTAGATTTAAGTTATGAGGCCACTTATTTTCTTCGGGCTATGAGCATAAGTCCTCGCCTCATAGGCATTTCCATTATCTTTTTTTGTGGGACTATAAGCCTTAAAATTCTAATAAGATTCTAACTTAAATAAAAGTAAATTCTATCTCTCAAATATATAAAGCCTCACTATAGGGTAGACTGAAGCACTCATTAGGCTTCTTAGTATTATGGTTGCTTCTTACTTATTCTCTTTTAAAATCAATAAATAAGTCTTCCTATTTGAACTCTCCTATTTGATTTTCATTAATACATAATCCTTTGATAGTCTTGCTTTGAAATCTTTGGAGATACTTATTGACTACTTTAATCATGAGTGTTCTTAGGAGATTCCCATTTCCTAAGATGCAATTAACTATGGAAGCTTGCTTCCATAGGGAACTGAAGAACCAGCATAAAATAAACCTTGCTTTACTTCTCTATATGAAGTATAAGAAAGATCTCTGATATATATGTAGACTCATCTATCTTAGAAGTTCTTATTAGGTGATTAGGTCTATTCTGGGGTGATATTTCTATCTTTTGGGGTAGTACATGATACCTTAATATCACACCCGATCACTTCAATAAGTACCCCCTAAGATCTATGTGGTGTCCCTACAATTCTAAATTAAAACACCATAAGGTATCCATGGTCTACCTTGCAAAGCAATAAAAGATGTCTTTGAATCAATAATATAGAATTTGGCTTTGATTTTCAACCTATCTATTTCTAATAATAGAGTGATTGAACCCAAAGCCTTCTATCTCATTTCATTAATCCCCTTTAATAATATCTTATTAGAATTAATTCTTTATGTGTTGATCTTAAAAAATGATAATATCTTGAAGTTCATGATATTAACTAAAACACCAAGATCAACTAAGGCTCTGGATAATATATAATTTTCCTTATTGACTGAAATATAAAGGGTGCGATTATGGTCGGTGGTCTCTAGAAGTAAATCTTCATCGAAGAAAGTTACTACAGGGACTTCTTTAAAGTAGTAAGCCTCATCTAAATAAGTTGATGCTAGTTGTGTCAGGCATATTTTTGGGTTGCGTAATGTTTGAACTAATAATTCCCTCATTTTTTTTGGCAAAATAAGGGCATCATAATTGCATAGCCTAATAAGTAGCTTCCTAAGATAAGATAAGATATTATAGTTGACTTTGGGAACAACTCACTCAACTTTTAGATTTTTTTGTAAGGGTTCAAGATATTGGTCAATAATTTGTATACCTTTGTCTTTATAAGGAGTTATGCGAGGTGATAGGACCTTCCCACTGCAATGATTGAGTTTAATAATATCTCCTAAATCAAAAGCAAGGGTCATATTGACCTGTCCCTCATCATTGATGTTCTTTTTCAAAGATTGATCAGAAGCTGAGAATTCTACTTTGATGTTAATTGAATTCCCTACAAATTAGTCATAGAAATATCATTCTCTAACCCTGATTCATAAAGTATATCATAATCAGTATAAGAAGTCTCTTTTGTATTTTCTTGCTTTTTTTCAATCATAACACAATCATTAGAGATAGCAAAAATGTAAGAAATGCTTTTTATAGCAGACTTTTATTCATATTTTTAAAATGAGTATATAATGATAAAGGGATGTAGGGCCTAGCCTCTCCGTCATTATCATATAAAACTCTCTCTGATATTATAGTCATTCCTCTCTCACCACTCTCTTTAGACATTTGGGCATTTGATTGTGCTAAATGGGGTCAAGGAGGAATTGCTTCTGGCATGGGTGGATCAATCTGGATGATCTTCTTCCGAGTCTTCATATAATTCTTCCTGAGAATTTTAAACTTTTTCAATAAATATTTCTTAGAAGAATGGGACAAAGCTATATCCCAATCATTTGAAGAAGTTGTATAAGAAGAGGTGGAAGAATAACCTATGATCACCTTAATGGACCTTTGTCCATAGTCGACTAGATATTCTTTAGGGATAATCTCCAACCCTTTCTTATAGATTCTTTGAAGACAATCTTTGAAATTTAAATAGTCCTCAATGGTATGACTTAACATCTGATGGTATGGATAGTAATTTAGGCCATTATCCTTCTTGACTTCTTCTAGCCTTTTTGAATCAGCAACTTAAAATTTAGCTTTTTTTAAATTTTTAAATATTCTTGTCACAACCTCTCTCTTGAAAGAATAAGTCTGATTTATTATTTCACCCAAAGGGCTAGCAACAGTTTTCTTGGGTAGTGGTGACAACTGTTGTTGTGATGGCCTATAAGGTGGAGGCTACTCTACCTGGACCTGAATTGGAGCTTTTCCTTTGTTCACTAGAGAGATATTATTTGCCTTCTTTTCCATCACATTCTTAGATTTTGAAACTTCTATAGTGGACTGATCTCTTAGGAACAACATCTTAAGGGCTGCATCTTGAAGGCTAGAAGCTTTGCTCAATAATTTTTTTAATAGTTTTAATAGTAAAGCCTTTTAATAGGAAAGCAACATAGACATGATTATTTCAAAGAATAATTTCTATAACGTGTTGTTCTTGTAGCTAAGGCTCACACTTGGGGCTAAGAATCCTCCATCTCAAAATATAATCTACAAGGGATTCACCTAGTTTTGGTTTCTTGATGACCAAGTCACCTACAATAAGATGATGTTGTGTATTGGAGAATCATTTCATAAATAGGATTGCAAGTTTAGTAAATGTGTGCACTGAATTATTTGGTAATTCTACATACCAATTAGAGAAAACCCCAGTCAAACTACAAAAAAATTGTCTAAACTATAAGGCATCACTTCCTCCGGCATTACAGTAACTTGCTTGGAAGTGTGTCAAATGTTGTTTCGGATTATGTGTCCCATCAAAATATTTGAAAGATGGGGATATAAATCCCTTTGGGTATGGTGCATAGTTATATTCCTCAGGATAGGGTCAACCTTTTGGAATCATAATTGTATCCCAGGACTGTGCCAATGCCTCTTTCTCCTATTGTTCCACTATAGACTTTAAGTTAGTTTTGAGTGATGCATCATCCATTATTTTATGCTCTTGGTCATGATCTCATAAACCAAACTCCTTCTCATCTATGGGATGGGACTCCTTTGGTTGTTCTAAGGATTGATGTTGAGAATAGGTGGGAATTAGATTTTGGAGTGATTTCATCATAGCAATCATCTCTTCCATCTTGTTTTCTATCATCAATATCTGGTCATCCTTCTTTTGTAATTGAAGGATTAATTGCTGAGTTGGATTAGACATAGGACCTTCTTTTGTAATTTCTTGAGTTTTTTTCCTACTTCTTCTTAGATGCTCTCATGTTAACCACAAATATATGGGCTATGGGTAGCTTTGAGTCATCATTTAATAATTCATCTTGATATAAGTCAAAGTTTTCTTGAATCCAACTTGGTTTCTCTTTCTCTTCATCCTCCCATACAATGGTTTTCATTTCTTCTTTTGTTAAATGAAGTGGAACACCATTACTGTCAAGGATGGCTTCGAATTCTTCTACATTCATAAATTTTAATTTAGATGTTTCTCCTTCATGATTTTCTTGAATGGTAGTGATTTCCTCTACAATAAGAGTGGCTCCTAAGCTAAGATGTCTCATTTGAAATTTCTCTATTATAAGGAGATAGTAAATGACTATATTAGATTTTTCTTTAGCTTATAATTTTGTAGTTGCTAATACTTTATTTAAGAAAAGAGATGAACATATTATTACCTACAAAAATGGATCTAGTAAAACATAGATTGATTATTTTTTGATAAGAAAAATAGATCATTTAGATTGTAAAGATTGTAAGGTCATTCAAAGTGAAAATCTAAGTACCCAACATGGAATTGTTAGTTTTTAAGATGAAAGGTTGTAAGAAAAAAAATAAATCAAATTATTATCCTAGAATTAGATGGGGACACTTAAATAACACAAATAAAATTTTTTTTTAAGAGCAAGCTACAGGAGATTAGAATTTGGGATGTTCATGAGGAAGCTAATATTATGTGAAAAGCAAGTGAAATTAAGCAAGTTGCTAAAGATGTGCTTGGAGAATCAAAAGGAAAAGCTTCTTTAATAAGAATAGTTGGTGGTGGAGTGTGCAAAAAAAAGATAAAAAAATAAGAAGTATTGTTATAAAACTTGGTTTAGATGTAAAAACTCAGAGAATTGAGAAAGATATAAAGTGGCCTGTAGAGATTCTAAGAAAAGAGTATATGATGCAAAAAATTTAGCTTTTAGTGATTTATACAATAGATTAGATACCAAAGAAGGTGAAAGATGTATGTATAAGTTAGCCAACCAAAGAGCTAGGAGAAGTAAAGACATAGTTCAAGTGAGGTGTATTAAGGATGAAAATAATAAAATACTTTTTTTAGAAAAGGAAATTGAAAATAGGTGGATGAGATATTTTGATAAACTTTTCAATGAAGGATTTGAAAGTACAATTGATTTTAGCAACCTTAATACCCTAAACAAAAATAGAGAATTTCATTTTTATCATCGTATTAGTAAATCTAAAGTTAGTGAAGCTTTAAAGAAAATGAAATGTGGAAAAGCAGTAGGACCGGATAATATTCCAATAATGTGGAAAATGTTTAGAGATCAAGGAATTTCTTGGCTTACAAATCTTTTAATGTCATTTTAAAGACTAAAAGATGCTAGATGAGTGGAGAAAGAGTTTGTTGGTTCCTATATTTAAGAATAAAGGTGATGCACAAGAGTGCAAATTATAGAGGAATTAAGTTAATGTGCCATACATTAAAATTATGGGAGAGAGTAATTGAGCATAAGTTACGATGATAATGTAAGTTTCTCACAATCGCTTTGGTTTCATGCCGTAGATCTACTATGGATGCTATACATTTGTTAAGGGGTTTGATGGAGAAGCATAGAGAAAGTAAGGAGGATCTACATATGATATTTTTAGTCTTATGATAAAGTTTCAAGAGATGTTCTTTGGAGAGTTCTAGAACATAAAGGAGTTAATATTGGTTATATTCAAGTCATTAAGGATATGTATACTAGAGTTGTTACTTGTGTCCAAACACAAGGAGGATTGACAAAATATTTTCCTATTTCAATTGGATTACATCAAGGAGCAGCTTTAAGCCCTTATCTTTTTTACTTTAGTTATGGATGTTCTTACTCGGTATTTACAAGAAGATGCACCTTAGTGTATGATTTTTGCTGATGACATTCTTCTTATTGATAAGACTAGAGAGGGAGTCCAACAGAAACTTGAATTATGGAGGTCAACTCTAAAGTCTAAAGGTTTTCATTTAAGTAGATCTAAAATTGAATATATGGAGTGTAATTTTAGTTGTAGAAGTTCTAGTGTTAGTGTTGTGACATTAGGTGAACAAGTCATTAATAAGAGTGAGCTTTTCAAATATTTAGGCTCTATTGTTCAAAATGAGGGTGAAATAGATGGAGATGTTATTAGTAGAATTCAAGTTGGATGGTTGAAGTGGAGGAATGCATCTGGCCTATTATGTGATAGAAAAGTTCCACTTAAACTTAAGATAAAATTTTATAAGATAGTGGTAAGACCTGCAATGACTTATGGTGCAGAATGTTGTCCAATAAAAGAGAAGCATAAGATTAAGTTAAGTGTTACGGATATGAGGATGCTTAGGTGGATGAGTGGCTTTACTCTTAGAGATAGAATGCAAAATGAGTATATTCAGGAAAAAGTTGGAGTAGCTCCTATGGTAGATAAGATTAGGGAGAGTCGCCTTAGATGGTTTGGCCACATAAAGCGTCGGCCGTCGATAACGATTAGGAGAGTAGATGCATTAGATTTACCTTATGTTAAAAGATAGGTAGACCTAAAAGACTTGGTTAAGATGTATAAATATTGATCTTAGTATACTTGATTTAAATGAGAATTTTACACAGAATAGGACACAATGGAGATGAAGGATTCATGTAGCCAACCCCACCTAGTGGGATTAAGGCTTGTTGTTGTTGTTGTTGTTGTTTTATAAGGAGATAGTAAAGGAGGTTTATCCTCCTATTGGAAGTACAAGATGAGGATAACCCCTTATTTTCGGGCCTAGACAAGGGTGATGATGGCCTCTCTCTAACAGGCCAAATAATAGATGATCTCTTTGGCTATGATAATGAGTGTATCTTTGGCTCAACGACCAATAGAGTTTTCCCTACATAGACTCTCTTGGTTTCTTTTCTAGGGATAATCCTATTCTTCCTTACAATAGTAGACTCACCCCTATGCTATGTTAGTGACCTCCTAGGGTGACAATATCAGTCTGGTATAACATGCATGGGTTAATAGGGTTTTCTTCTATCTTGAAAGGCTACCTTTCCTTTTTCTTAATTTTGGGTAGTCATGGGTCTAAGATCTCTCACTCAAGTTTTTTGGAGACTTGTCCTTTCATAACCTTAAGAAACTCTTCCTTAGTATAAGAAGAGGACCTAAAGGTTCTACAAAGGATTTATTGCAGATTATCATGAGTCTCTCTATTCACTAGTATGAAGCTCTTCTTATTTTTATAGGCAAATATTTGAGGTGGAGAACTCACAATTCTAGATATATCTTCCTCTCCTTGGGTTATAGAAAGAGGATGAAATCTACTATCTCCTAGAAGAGAAGTATCTTTCCATTCTATGTTAAGTTTAGATGGTACATTTATGCTTGACAAGTATCATTGAACATTACCCACCATTATAGATATCGATGTTAATAATGACCTATTTCACCTTGAATTTGCCATCATGGAATTTGAATCTAATGTGTCCTAACTTTGGTTTCTAATTTTCCTGCACTAAATGATTCCTATAGCTTCTTCTAGAAGTGATTTATGTATAATATCAAACAAGCATGTAAGTCTAGTACATTGATGTAGATATATATTTCCTTAGGCTACCCATCGACATTATTTAAAACATTTGAGAGACAACTTCAAGAAGGCATTAAGAAAAATGGGGATAGTAGATGTTGAGTTTCTTTATTAAAAGGTGTACATGAGTGGTAGTACAAACGACCTTCAAAATTTCAATTAGTACATGGTGATATTATAAATGTTAAAATACAGGCATACAAGTGGTTAATGGAATGTGACATTACAAAATGATTATGGATACTTGATGGTGGTATGAGATATGGGATAATGACAACAAAACCTCTGAGTGTTTCAATGGTGTCCTGACATGTGCTAGAGGATTACCAATTCAAGCTCTTATCACAACCATATAATACAACCAAGTGGCCCTTTATATGAAAAGAGGTGTTGACCTCATTTTTGGATGAGGTTAACATCATTTTTGAAATTAGTAATTAGGACATCTAATCCAAGATTAGAAGTCTCAAAATTTAGAACACAACATCTATAGTGCATTCTCCTTGTATTTGATCTAACCTATTGGGTTTAGGTAGACTCAACCTAAATCCTAAACATGAATTAAATTAAAACATACACCACTTGAAATCTAAATTTAATTAGGCTTAGAATAAGATTTAATTTAGGGAATTAAACCTAATTACCTTATTTAAGCTAAAAATCACATAAACTTAAGAAATTCAAATTAAATCAAAATAAATCAAAATAAAAAAATCAGATCA
Organism: Cymbidium sinense; assembly: GCA_021442155.1. Lineage (NCBI taxonomy): Eukaryota > Viridiplantae > Streptophyta > Magnoliopsida > Asparagales > Orchidaceae > Cymbidium > Cymbidium sinense. The sequence goes on from CM038226.1 coordinate 52,030,016, forward strand.
AATCAAATAAAAGAAATCCAAATCTAAATCAAAGTCAAAGCTAATCAACCCTTTTGACATGGGTTTGACTCCAACCAAGTACCAAAATTTGACCAAATGAACTCATTCCAAATTATCCAAATGATAGAATAAACATGTTTAATCTTTCATGAATATGAAGAAAATTAAATTTATTTAGGCCTTAAATAGATTAATTAGACCACTTGGCCTAAATGGGCCTAAATGAGCCTTATTGGGTTCAAATAAAATTGAAATAAACTCAATTTGATTATTCAAAATCATTTGGAAATAATTATTAAACATAATGCAACCCATTATTAGATCCATTGATCAAATTGGTCATTTGACCTAAATGAACCCAAGCTAAACCCATTAAGCCCAATTTGAGTCAAATGGGGCTTCAAACCAATTGAAAGCAATCATTCCAAATCACTCCATATATGTAATTAAGCATGATTGGAGTACAAACAAAATTCAATTAAGCCAAATGGGTTATTTGAACGTAATTGAAATCAACGTAACCCATTTAAGCCTAAATTGGTTAAATTAAATTGAAATGCAAAATTAAATCAAAACCAAAAGAAATTAATCAAATTAAAACTTAATAAAGCATCAATTAAAAATAATTGAATCAATTGATTACAATAAACATAATTAAAACACTTTAAATTTATGTCAAATCCAAATGGAATGAAGGGTTCAAACCTTAATCCAACTCAAATGGACTAGCCAAGGGATGTGGTGGTGAGGTCAAAAGCCTTAAAATGAAAAGTTAAAGAGATGAGGTGGAGACCATGTGGGAGAAGGAATCAAAAGCAAGGAAGAAAATCCTACTTCCCCTCCTCCATACCTCATCCACCTGTTGGCTTCAACTTGTTCTGGCTTCTTCCCAATTAATTGATAGTCTCCATGGGATAAGGTGGCTTCCCCTTGGGATAACAAGGGGCAGATGAAGAGAGAATCCATGAGGAGGCTCTCAGCCAAGGAGGGAAAGGGGAGGAAAAGGCTTCCTCCCCTCAAAATTTTCATCCAAACATCCTCACAAGTCCAAGAGGGACTAAACCCACCTTCTAGCTAGGCCTCTCACTACCGGTGGTTGAATTTTAGCCACCTAAAGGCTTACTTACCATGATCTCAGCCATGTATAGAAAGAGAGGAGAGAGGCCCTCTCCTTTCTCTATTTTCATTCCATTCCATTACATCGACATGATGAAGAGAAGCCAATTCGAAGCCTTCCTTGGCTTTCATCTCCGGCAAGCTGGAATTCCACCATGGCCTGCGACAAAGCTCTTGGCCTCTAATGGAAAAAGGAGAGGGAGATTATCTCATATCAAATTGAGTCTCCCTACATGTTCTAGGGGTCAAGGTGAGTTCAATCAAATCGTCCCTGATCCCTACACCAACGGTGAGCTGGAGAACGACCAAAATTGATGGCAAATGGCCACGAGATGGTCTCTAAGCCATTTGGTAGGGAGGCAAGACAAGAAACTTCTCCCATAGCTTAGTACCATTGAGGTGAAGGTGCTCGGAGCACGACGACTACCAAAGGTTGCCGTCGACGAGGTATGTCCCAAAACTGATCCTTTTAGTAAATTTGGTTTGTCCTTTATGAAGCCAACTTGAACTCAGGTGAGATTAAGTCGCTTTGATGGGTTTCAAATTAACTAATCAATCCTCGATCAATTTGTAATCAAAATCATGTGATTTCATTACTTTGACCACCAGAAATCAATCGGCGACACAACCTCTCTCTAAGGAAGTGTAGATAATCCCTACCATCTATTCCTTCTATTTGGAATGGACAACCATGACCTAGTTGAACGATCCAAGTTAATCCCTATAAGAACCACAGGCGAGATCATGATCGTCCAATTTTCGATCAGACGATCATGACCAATCCATCATAGGATATGGGATCTGCATGGATCCTGCATGGCCAAATGGTGCCACACCACATCGATGTCGCCATTTAAATGAGATTTTCTCATTTCTGAAGTAAATAAATAAAAAAATAATTGAAAATTCAAAAAAAGCATAATAAATAAAATATAAATTCAAAAAAATATAAATGTGGGCTCTATGGGTTCATCTTAATGAGTAGAATCAATTAAACTCAAAATACCTAATTAATTTTGGGTAATTTTGGATTAATATGGATTCAAATTAAATTAATCAATCTCAATTTAATCAAAAACCATTAATCCAATTAAAGTGAAACTTTGAAGAGCTGAAATTAGGGTTAAAAGACACCATAGGAAGAATTTTTGTGATGTATTGCAAAGTAAATCAAAAGACATTAAATTTTAAACTCCAAACCTTAATTTTAATGAAATAAATTAACATTAAATGAAATAAATCATAAAAAATAATCAAATTACTTTGAATTGTCATAATAAACTCTAATAAACTTAAACACATCAATGAAACCCAATCAAACTTAATAAATAAAAAATGACCTAATTTGGCATTTAATTGATTTAATTAATTAAATTAATTAACTTAAATTAAGAAAAGCATAATAAATAAACAAAAATTCTAACAATTTTATATGAACCTTCTATGGATGCATCTTTCAGAGAGGAATCTAAGAATAATGAAACCCATAAGTAATTCCTTCTAAATTAAGCTTAATTTTAGTTTTAAAGAAATAATTAAAACTTTAATTAAATCCTAATCATGCATGTGATTAAAATAGAATTTAAAAAAAATCAAATTAGCAAGGAACCCCACTTGCCATAAAAATTTCCAAGCTAATTGACCTCTAGATTGAAATTATTGGATTTCCAATCTCTAGGTTGATATACTTGAAATAATAAATTAAAAATTCCAAAATTTATAAAATTTCTATATCTTCATCAACATCAGAACACTTGTGGTGTTTATTTTTAGTGTTTGTGTGCATTTTTGTGAGGGGACACCACACAGATCCGCAGATGTACTTATTAAGGTGCTCGGGTATGACATTAAGAAATTGTGCACTATCTTGAGAGATAGAAGTCACTACCCTATAATGGACCTAATCACCTAATAAGGACTCCTAAGGTATGATGGGTCTTTGAATATACCTAAGGTTTTTCCCCTACTTTACATGGAAAAGTAAAGCATGGTTTATTTAAACTGGGTTCATTAAGTTCATATGGAGGCAAGCCTCCATAGTTAATTACATCCTAAATTATGTGAATTCTTTAAGAATACTCTCGATTAATGTAGGCAATTATTGTCTCCAAAGATTTCAAAGATAGGACTATCAAAGGATTGCTTGTATTTTTTGAAAAATCAAGTGGGAAAGATCAAAAAGGGGGTAGAGTTCTTATCGAAACCAAAGGAGATGAGTAGGGAGTGGTCATGATACTAGGAAGCATAGTGAACACTACAATCTGTCCTATGGTTGGACTTTAAGTATTTGAAGTTGAGGAGATTTATTTGTTTGAGTTGAAATTTTATTAGAAATCTAGGACTTATAGTTTCACAACAGAATATTATGGAATTATTTAAGAGGCAAGGAATTATGCTTATAGCCTACAAAGGGAAACAACAATCTTAGATCCTAAATATAGGGATCTTTGGCAAGGATGAAAGTATAAATTAAATCAAAGGAGAAAGTGGGTATATGATTTACCTCCACAAGAGAGAATAAACACCCCTTGGACTTATCAGTGGCAAATACTAACCTCCTATGCTTTAAATCCATGTAGGCAAGACATATGCTTTGCGAGATGGTTAGGCTATTATTTATTTAGAAGAGAAACTAAGTCCTAAATATAGGGATCTTTGGCAAGGATGAAATAATAAATTAAATCTAAGGAGAAAGTGGGTATATGGTTTACCTCCATAAGAGAGAATAAACCACATGGACTTACCATGGAGTGGCAACCAGCTAACTCCTCCTATGCTTTAAATCCATGTAGGCAAGTCATATGCTTTGCAAGATGGTTAGGCTATTATTTTTTTAGAAGAGAAACTAAGTCCTTAAACTCACTCCCTAAGAGACTAGATCATGAAAGGCATGAGTAATGACTTAATCTAATGCAAATTTTAACAATTTTAGAGACTTTTGTTTTGACTGCCAGGTTTTTTTTTGTATACCTAAATGCATGAGAAATTAGTTATGGTCTAAATCAAGAGAAAGTTTCCTCAAAGGCTCTTATGTGTCAAGCCTTTATTCTCTAGCATGATGGAAACCCTCTCAAGAGTGAAAGAATATGACATGCATGATGTTATACATAATCATCTAAAGGGTTGCTAAATATTTTATTATCTTGATTTAATCCTTAGGCTTTTATGTGAGGTTATGAATTATTTTAAAATTTTAGTTATGAGTTGTTAATGGATTAAAAAATTTATTTTTATCCTAGGAGTCTAAACAGATCCATGCCACACAACAATCACCAATCAGAAAGAAACTATGAAAAGGCATGCTATTTCTAATGCACAAGCTAAACAAAATATCAAATAATTTTATAAAGCTATTGCAAAAGAATAAGAGACCGATGTCGTTCACTGCATAACCCTAAAAGAAATGTGGGTGGTCACTTATACATCCCAATATAATGAAAGAATAAAATTATGAAACGAGTGTTATGGGGGTCTTCATCCTTCATCCTCCATTCTTCACTCTTGTCAATTCCTTCATCTTGATTTGCTTCATTTCTTTTCTTTTGGCTTTATTTTGCTCATTTCTTTCTTTCTTTGGCTTGTTGGGATGTAGTTGCTCCAATGGTATCAGTATATAAGACATGGTCTTATTACCAATGTTCACCTTAATCACCATAACACTTATCCTAATCCTAATGCAAAATTATATTAAGAGAAAGGAAAGTAAATTTAGCTACACCTGTAAAACAAATGTTAGCTAAAATATGTCATACAACTCAAGCAATTATATGAATAGTTTGGACTTAGGACCCCACACATGGGTAACCAAGCCCACCTATCCTAACTTGGGTTATGCTTAGGGGTATAAGCAACTGCATAACAAAGAGCATTTATATTTTTATTACAACGCCCCTTAAGCACAACCTCCTACAAAAAGCATGATTAGGCTAATATCGGCCTAACATTGAGACTACACACATACGCCCTAACATCCATTCTAAAATAATACATCACAACACCAAACATTCATCAAACTATGCACCGCCCTTACATAAAGCTAGAACTGGTGACTTAATCTAAAGTGCATGTATTAAGGTTTGTGTGGTATATCCTAACTAGGCTTTAGAGTTATGATTTGCTAAATGTGACAGATTTAATTTATAAAAGGTTGATTTCCCTTTAAGTGATTTAATTGATTTGAAGATTTTATTTAGTGTTTTCTTTTGTTTCATATGATCTACACTTAGCACCTAAGTGTTATAAGGAGAAGAAAGAGAGGGTACCTCTCTTTCATCCCTACCTTAAGTCATTTTTAAGGTAAATTAATTAACGGATTTCCTTTAGTGAATAGTTTATTATGTGTTTTGATTAACCCTAAGTTTAGATTCACTCTAAATAACCCTATTCAATAAGAAAGACATATCAAGATTAATTGAAATAGATTACTATCACATAATACACATTCATTTATTTCTTCCCACCATGTATATCATTCATATGAATAATCCTAAGCATACCTATACATGCAATGTAAAACTTAGCACACTTTGATGATGAATGCAAAGAAAGGTATTTGAAATTTAAATGTTTCATCTTTTTTTATTGAATTATGAATCATGTGTTATGTAGAAAAGAGGATTTTTCATCTATTAGCTAAACACACATTCACATGTATATAAGTTTTAAGTGAGTACGGTGCCATTATTTTTTATACCAAGGGCGTAAGGTACAAAACCTACTTAGGGCTACTTAAAGCCTCACAGCCCCGGGATGTCTAGACTATAATACCACTTTTCTTAGATAGATGTAGATGTATGAATGACTATAAGGATAGAAGATCCATGCAAAAGGTGATATTTTATTTATTTGATTTATGATACTTTATTCATTGGCCACATCACACATGCATATGTATGAGAGTTTTAGTGAGTACGATGCCAATATTTTCTACACCAGGGGCGTAAGGTACAAGACCTACTTAGAGCTACTTAAAGCCTCGCAGCCCCGAGTTATCCAGACTAATATGTCACTTTTCTCAAATACATATGAATGTATAAAAAAATAAAAGAGATAAGGAATCATGCAAGAAATTATGTTTGATTTGGTTGTATGATTTATATGTGTAATATGAAATTCTTCTTAAGCCTTAACATGGTGATGCATAAGAATAGATTTAAGCAAGTGTTATGTTCTTTTCAAATGAACTACTCACTTGCAAATCCTATGTGAGTCCATGTATGAATGGGGAAAGAGAACCTCATATTACACATCTTATACTGCCATCACATGCAAGCTTATAGATATCTATGATTAACATCACTTCAAGTTTAATAATTTATTTATAGGTTTTAAAAATAGTTTTTTATTTATTTAATAGTGATAGTAGCCACTCATATTTGATTTAAGATAACACATGCAATTTGAAATAAAAGAAAATATTTCATTTAATTAATTTTAAAAGAAATGAATGCATGATTTCATATGGCAAGCAATATTTAGTATGATTGGGAAGAAATAAAAGAATGTAAGCATTTGATTTCGTTCATCTCATTTAATCCCTAAGGACAATGAAATTAAATAAAGTTATTTAAAAAGAATCAAAATTCTTTAAAGATGTTTTCAAATTTGAGTTTGATTTGATTTAAGGAATATGAAAGAGGTTTGCTAACCCTAACCCAATTCCCCATGTGTGAATTAATTTAGTTTAAAGAAGAATATTTAAGTTGATTTTATGTTTTAGTTAGGTTAAGGTTTGAATTAAGTGAATTAATTACCACTTACCTATATCACCTTAAGTTAATTAACTAGTTAATAAATAGCCAATATGATATGCAACCACATGAAAAGTAAATTTGTAATGCTCCTAAGAAATGAAAGAGGCCCAATGTAATTGGCTTATTATTAATAGTTAATTAAACTTAAGGGATCTCACTTAATTACTTTTATGATTTTCTCACACATGTGAGCCAACAATAATTTCATTATCTCTCTCCTTGAGTTTTGAACACCCAAGTAGCTACCCAAAATCAATTAAGTGTTGTTTAAGTGTGGGTGAATTGATTTTTAGTTTTAATTTTATTAAGCCTTTAATTAATTAATTAAACATTTTGGTTATATTTTAATTTGAATGATAAAATTAACTTAGGGAAGAGGATCAAGGACAAAGCCCCAATCTTAATCCCTAAGTCATTTAAGCATTCAATTAAGTTTTGTTTTTTATTTATTTTGAAGATTAGTTACTTAATTAATTAATTAAGAATTTCATTAGCCATTAATTATTTTGATTTTTAAAAGTAAAGAAGATTTAGGAAATAGATTAGGAAAAGTGTCCCCAACCACAATCCTTAAGTGATCTTACTGTTCAATAGAGGCTACCATGCTTAAATGATTAATTAAGTTACTATTCATTCATTAATTATAATTAATTAGATTAAGAGAGTGATTAGGGATTAATTAGATGATTCCCTTAATTAAACAATCAATAAAATCCTAGAAAAATAGGGGACGCAGAGGTCATCCCCGTAAACACCCACAAAAAATTGAGATTAATTGAGCATTGAATTAAAGTGTAATTAAGCTAATTAAATTTTTAGTAAAACCCTAATTAAGCTAAAGACATAGTTTAAAATCAATTAATTATTACTTTCTTAGATTCCTCTTTGAAATATCTTCAAAATGAACCTAAGTTTGTATTTTTCTGATTTTTTCTACAATTAATTATGATTTTGGGAAGTTTCAGGATTAAAAACTAATTAATTATTCATAATTAAACCCTTAATCCCATCTGGCCACGCGGCTATTATCACGACATGCTAGTGCGACGTGCTTTCCACATGACCTGATGAGAATGGTTATTTAAGTAGTCACATCCGTGTCCTGACTCAGTGGTGGCAGATGCGCTTTCTCTGTGGGCCGTCCGATCTAAGATCGAATGATCGCAGTTTAATCCACAGGTTAAGGGGGATATCAAAGGATCTACCACGGGATTTGGTCAGAGCTGTTCATCTCAATCATGTGAGATTGACGGCTCGTGATCTATCCCACGGCGAAAGATGAGCAGCCCGCCATCCCTCATTCGATGAAGCTCACTAATCTGATTAGATGATCCTACACTATCTAAGGGCCATACAATCACATCCAACAAAATCTCGACATGAAGATTGCTTTCATAAAACCAACACATAGAGTCTTAAATTTTGGTTTGAGGAATTATCTCACCGGGCTAATATTTAATGCAACACTGAGGCGCTTTGTCAGTTGAGGTGAGGCCTTGAAGGAGCAGCTCAATTTGTCCGAACCAATCCATGCATACACCTCGCTTTGATCAACTCTCACCTCCCATGCTTGAAGGATCATAAATAGTTTGGTTGGCTTCAATTAGATGGTGTGGGTGCAAGGAATTTGGATTTGGTTTAGTGGAGAGGGAGAATTGCTTAAGGGAAGGGTGTCCTGTTTCGGCTTGCTCACGAGAATGGCGATGGTCGAAAGAAGAGGGCTTGGGGATCCTTGAATTTTCTTTGAGGGAGTTTGAAACGAGCTTAGAGACTCAGACGAGCTGATTGTGTGTGAAACTGGCTTCAAATTGAGGGGGTAAACCCCTCAATTTTCCATCATTGATGGATGGGAGGATGTTTTGCCCCGCTTGCCCCACCACCGTGAGTTGTATCCATCAAGTCGTGCATGCTAGGGAAGGGGAGAGTCATGGGAGGAGCCTTAATGGCTGGTGTGCAAAGCTTCTTCTTCCTTTGTCCATGGGGTGCTCGGTTTGGCTTGAAGGTGAATCAACTCACATCCCAAAGGTTCTTAGCCAACTTAGAGTGGGTTAGTAGGTGGGTTAGGGGAAGGTTCCATGTGAAAGGAGCCGCCATGGGATGGGTAAGTTTACTTTAACCTTGGTCCATTGGGTTTAAGATTTAAATCCTATGGTTTGATGGCTAATTCTCTTGGTAGGGTCCACTTGGATTTTAGGCTAATTTGGGAGTGAAGTATGGCATGCTTGGGTTAGGTTTGACTAAGCCCTAGGGTCCCATAAGTTGGTTTGGAGGGATTTGGTTTCATTTGGTCAAAATGGGTTCATTTGGGTTAGGTTAGGTTTGGTTGACCAATTGGTCAAATTGGGTCAAACTAAGGCTTGGGTTAGGTTCATATGATGATTTGGGATATTTTTGTTTAATTAATTTGGATTGGTTTGGCTTAGGTTTGAATTTGACTCATTTGGATTCAAAAGGGTCAAATTGGTCAAGTTGACCAATTTGACCAATTTGACCAAATTATGTTGGGTTAGGCATTGAGTCAAGTTTAATTAGTTAACTAAAAATAATTGTAGGCTTTGGCTAGGTTTAATTTGGAATTAATTTGAATTTTGGTCAATTTGGGCTAGGTTGGGTCAAGTTGACCAATTGGTCAACTTGGGCTCAATCATGGCTTTGGTCAAGTTCAATAAGTGATTTGGAATGAACTTGAGCCATTGGTTGCAATCAATTTGGATTAAATCATGATTTAACCCATTTTGGCTTTTTAGGCCAATTTGGGTCAACTTAGGTCAAGTGGCCAATTAGGCATGGTTTGGCTCAATTGATGACTTGGTCATGTTCAATCATTGATTATGAATGGTTTGAGTCAATGGTTTTAATTAATTTGGCATATGGTGAATTTTTGGCAAGTTTGAGTTTCATTTGGGCTAAGTGTTGACTTGGTCAAAGGCTAGGTTTGACTAGGTTTGACCCAATTCAAGGTGGTTGATCACCCCATGATGATTGTTGATCGTGATTGAGGTTTAGATTGGCTTAGTTCAATCCAATTTGGGTTGGATTATAACTTAGCTCAAAAAGGTCCTTTAGGTCACTTTGGGTCAAGTGAGCTTAAATGAGTCAATTAATTTGATCAAGGCTTGATTTAGGTTTGGTTGAACTGACATATGAGTTTAGAATTGAAATATAAATCCAATTGTGATTGGTTTGGAGCCAAATGGGTTTTAGTTCATATGACAATTTCAAGTCATAAGGGTTAACTTGGGCTTGATTTGGGTTGACTTATTTTTGGTTTGATAATGATTGTTTAGGTTTATATTTGGATCCATGATTGAAGGAATGATTGAATCATGAAGAAATTCATGAGTTTTGAGTTGATTTGGGTTTCATCCAGCCAAGTTCAAAAGTTTGGCTAAAAGGGCTAAAATTGGGAATTCGATTTGATTTGAGTTTGGTTTTGGTCATTTTGAATTTATATTTCATTTATATTTGTGAATATAAATGAAGATATAAATGGTTATGAAAACATCACTTGAGTTTGAGTGATTTGAAGCAAATTTGATCAAAGTGATATTGGTCAAAAGAGGTTAACTGATTTGATTTTTTGATTTATTTTGGTCATTGAGGTGGTTTCATTTATATTTGTGAACATAAATGAAGGAATGATTGATTTATAAAGAAATCAACCAAGTTTGAGTTGGTTTGAAAGAGTTTTGACAAGCATATGAAGGTGGTTCATATGGCTTAGGAAGGGGATTTGGAATTTAGAGTTAATCATGGGTTTCAATCACTTGGAGTTTGGAATTGATTTTTTGACTCAGAATTTGATTTGAGGTTGAATTTGATAATTGAGAAAATCAATTGGATGATTTGGATTTGGTTAAGGATAAGTCTATAAGATAAAATGAAAGGGCTTCAGAAGGGATTCAGAGTTTGAATTTAGTGATGGGTTTCAATCATTGGATAGTTGGATTTGATTTTGGGATTTGAATTTTAATTTGAGGTTCAGTTTTAAAGAAGGAAGCAAGGATTGTGTTTGGGCTATGGGGTAGGCAAGTCTCTCCTAAACCCCTAAGGCACAACCTATCCCTATGGCTAACTCTTCTAAGTCTCTAAGGTTAGGTTAAATGTTAACCTAATCACTAGAAGTGTCTTAAAACTAAAGAACTCTTAGTGTCTATAAGAGTCCTAGACCTATGATGAGGAAGTTGAGAGCTCACTCCAAAAGTGAGGTCAACAAAGGGCGCCCAATAGGTGTGGTGTGATTGATAAGGCACACCGCACATATTGGTGTTGACCAAAATGATCAACAACGTCTGAAGGATCGCAAGCACTAATAGAAATGATCTACTCGTAGACCTGAGGTGTAGAAGGAACCAAGATCTTAATGAAATGCAACTCCACTCATGCCAGCGGCATAAGGGAGGAAGAAGGGATCCACCAAAGGATCAAGCATGTGAACCTTCCATTAGGGAAGCAAGTTCAAGTTATCCACTAGGAATAAGAAGTTGGATTTGGATGCAAGGTATGATTTGGGTTGAGTATCCTCTGGGGATTAGGGTGTATAACCCACCAAGGATAGATGCATGAACCTTCCATTAGGGAAGCAAGCTCAACTTATCCACTAGGGATAAGGAGGGTTTGGATCTCTTTTGAGAGTGCACTTGTTGGGGAATGCAAGTTTGAATTGGGTTTGATTGACTCCACTAGGGACGTCAGGATGACTGATGTCTCACTAGGGAGAAATCAATTGATTGTTTGTTTAAGTTTTGGATTTTAAGATGAACCCTATTGGTTTGTGATGGATTGTATTGAGAAGGGGCTATGTCGGCCTAGGCCTATCTCAAATTTACCAATCCAAAGGGGTAGTCCGTCGGCCACATGGTAGAACTATCCAACCTAAGGGGTTACCTTTTGGTGTACAATGGTTGTGGTAGGGAGAAAGCATAGTAGATTTACATATCCAAAAGCAAGGGATAACCACTAGGGTGATCTGTTGGATGTAACAAATCTGACCCAACCTAAGGTGACTACTGAATGAATGCTGACCTGGGCACTTATATCAACTCGAAAGTAGTCAAGATAATATCATTTGATTGAATTTATCTCAATTTAATTTATTTTAATTTGATGGATCCCCTTACTTTGCGATGGATCCACTAAGAAGGGGCCAATATCAGCCTAGACCTATCTTTGATTTACAAATCAAAAGGAGTGGTGTACCGGCTGTGGGGTAGACCAAGCCAACCAAAGGGGTGCATTTTGGTTTGCAATGGTCAAGTTAGGAAGAAAGTGCGTGGTCTCACATCTTCCTACACAAGGAACCACTAGGGTGATCGGTTGCTTATGCATCAAATCATCAACCTGGGTCGCCCGTCGGTTTGCAACGGTCTAGAAAGAATGCGTCATAGACTTATATCTTTCAAAGAAAATACGACCGTCGGGGTAACTTGTTAGTGGCACAATAAGTTGAACCTAACCTAAGGGTGACTACTAAGAGAGTGTCGACCTGGGGACTTATCTCAACTCAAAGTAGTCAGACAATTCCCTTAGGGAGTTTTGTTGACACTATCCTAAAGATTGGATGCCTGCTTTGGAAAGAGCCACTAGGGGCTTGAATTCCTAATCCAAAAGCAAAGATATATTTTATTTATTTTATGTTTACATGGACCCTGTTGGTTTGCAAAGGACCATACTGAGAAGGAGCTTATATTAGCCTAGTCTAATCTCAACTTTATTGGACCAATGGAGAATCCATCAACTGAACAAATTATCCAACCACAGGGGTGACTACTAGGAAAGGGGGACTATCCAATCCAAGAGTAACTGGGGTAGTGTCTAAATAGGGTCGCTAAGTAGGTGATCCAAATAGAGTGTCCATAGGGGAGGTTCCACTGAGGACGTTATCCAAAACCCCGCAAAAAAAGCCTGCAGGTATTTAGTGGCCAACTCAAGGAAAAAGTGCGGGGAGTCACATCTACCAAGAGTGGTGTATCCACCAGGTGGGTCACCGTCAGCATGGCAATAAATAATCAACCAAAGGTGTTCGTCGGTTTGTGACAATTAGTTTAGAAAGAATGCATGTAGATTTACATCTCTCCAAAGAGAAATTGATCGCCGGGATAGTCTATCTCTGGCTCGACAAGAGCTATCCATCTAGACTAACTGCGGAGTCTCGCAAGGACTAACCCAAGTGAAGTAGTCGGGGGGACTTACCCTAAACCTCAAATATACTCAACCTAGTTAGTGCATGATGGCTAGTTCAAGAAGAAAGCATGTAGGCTTACATCCTCTTAAATGAAGTCAACATGGGATAGCTTATTGACTGTGTAATAAGATCTATCAAACTAAGAAGGTGCTCGTTGGTTTGCAATGGTCATGTCGGGAAGAAAGCGCAGGGACTCACATCTGCCTGACAAGTGACCACTAGGGTGACATACTAACGAGGTAGTATATTAGCCCAACCTAGAGTAGCTAATGAGTGAGTGCGACAGGGGCTTGCTCCTACATCAAAGTAGCTTGAGATGAAAGATATGTATTTGTTTGTGTTATGAAAGAAGGAATAAGATTCTACTTGAGTTCTCTTACACCTATCCTAAAAACATGTAGGAACGCTACTCCACTAAGAAAGGATACCGCTTAGGTTCTCTTACACCTAACTTAGTTATTCTAGTAGAAATAGGATGCCTCTTGGGTTCTCTTACACCTATCCTTGTTGCATTGGAGGGTTGAAAGTAGTTTGTGTTTATGTTGTGGAGGGATAAGATGCCGCTTGGGTTCTCTTACATGTGCCCTAAACACATTGTGGCAGATTCACAAGCAAAAGAGGTTTCTAATAGATAAGATGTGGAATTTGATGTGAAAAGAAGTTTTATTGATGATTAATTTCAAATAAGATTTATGGATAAAATTTCATTAGGTAGAGCCCATTGATTGGAAGCATAGGGCACTCTCCCTTAAAGTTTATGAGTTGATAAGATCCTCCCTAGTAGGCCTTTTCTATGGCGAAAGGGTTTTCCCAAGTGGGTTCAAACTTGCCTCCCATCTTTCGACGGGCAACAATTGGTCCCCTTAGAACTAAACCAAACTCTCTTACTTGAAAATATATAGAATGGACCAACTTGTTGTGGGCTTGAATTACTTTGGCTTTGTACAACTTGAGGTTATGACATGCCCTAAGGTGTCTCTCCTCCAAACCTTCGAGCTCACCGTAACTTGGCATTCTGCTATGTAGTAATCTTGTTCTCCACAACTATCATTAGTGATGGGAGTTGGACTTCTAGTGGTAGAATGGCTTCAGACCCATACACTAAGGAGAGAAAGGTAGATTGAGTTAGAGTTTTGTATGTGGTATGATAGGCCCACAAGGCTTCAACTAGCTGCTCATGCCATTGCCGCTTATTATTGTTGAATGTCTCTTCAATATTTGGATGGTAGTTTTGTTGAATACTTCTGCTAAACCATTTTTCCTTGGGTAGTAGATGGTAGAATATCTCTAATCTTTATTGTGTCTCTGGGCGAAGCTATTGATTTTGGTGCTCTTTAATGAAGTACCATTATCAGATATAATTCATCGAGGCACCCCAAACCTATATACAATATGATTCCTAAAAAATTAGAGCACATGCTTAGTTGTGACCTCTCTAAGTGGGATTACCTCCATCAACTTGGAAAAGTAGTCGGTGGCAGCTAGAATGAATCAGTGACCTTTGGAAAAAGGAGGATCGATAGGACCCACTATGTCAGTGCCCTAACACTCAAATGGCCACTAGGCCAAAGTAGGATGTAGAATGTTGGGTGGCTGATGCAGGACCAATACCATGCACCTGACATTGGTGGCATCTCTTAGCTACATCCATGCAATCTATAATCATCACGGGCTTAGTATCCTAGTCTTTTGATCTTGGCTTTCTTCTTTAGATCGGATTGGTGAGCTCTGCATAAACCTGAATGTACCTTGGTCACAATCTTATGGGCTTTGTGTTTGGCTAAACAACATAACCACATATGATTGAAAGACTGTCAATATAAGGTGTTATCCATAAGAGCATAAGAGAGAGCTCTCTATTTCACCTAATGAGCTAATGACTTCTCTTGAGATAGTTTACCTATGTTTAGGTAATCCATGACTGGTTGCCTCCAATCACTTCCTTCCTGGCAACAACCTCCCTTCAAGAGAGAGTCTCTCAATGAGTTCAACATTTATAAGGGATAAGACTTATCTATTTTGGACCCTTATTGAAATGGACTCATCTTTTGGGCATGCCAACTCCTTGGCAAGCTTGGCCAATGCATTTGCTACAATATTATTTCCTCAAGGAATCTTGTAGATAATGACCTCTGAGATTTAAGCCAACAACTCAATGGTGTACTTACGATAATGATGGAGCTTAGGCTTTAGAACTTTGTAAAACCCAACAATTTGGTTGATGACGAGCTGAAAATCCTCGAAGATGCTAACGCTCTGGATGCATAATGTAATGACTAACTCTAGATCGGCAATCAGAGCCTCATATTCAGCTTCGTTGTTGGTGCATGGATTAGACAGATGATATAAGAATCTCATCACATCATGGTCCAGAGTTAGAAGAACTATTCCTATGCCTGCCTTCCCTGGAAGAGTAGATCGTGATTCTTCTCCTTTTTGAGAGGAAGTCGCACCATCAAAATACATCTCTCAACAGTGAATGCTAGTGTCCCCTAACTTCATGGTTTGTTCATCGAGGAGGTCATCACTAAGTGGAGGATCACCAAGAAGTGAGTGTGTTGCTAAGAAGTCCTCTAGTGCCTACCCTTTCATAACATGGAGGGGTACGAATGTAATGTTGAACTGCAATAAAATCATGGACCATCATGCCAGCCGTCCTAGTAATGTTGGCCATGTCATGAGATATTGTAGTGAATTGATTCTAGATCATCTATCAAGACATGTAATGTCATAGTGATACAAAGATTAAAGCTAGCAAGCTAATAGGGTAGTTTGCTCAAGAATTAGATGATGACTGAGGTAGTAGAGAGCATTTTCTTTTCCTTCATCATTGGTTTGAGCCAATAAAGTGCCAAGGGAGTCATCTAATGCAGCGGTGTAGAGGATCAATGGCTTGCCTGCGATAGGGGCTGCTAGAACTGGTGGCATCATTAGGCAGTGCTTGATGTCTTCAAAGGCATGCCGACACTTATCATCCCACTTGAACTTGGTGTCCTTTTTGACAAGTGCTGAGAATGGATGGCATCTTCCTGATAAGTTGGATATGAAACATCTTTGATACGCCAACTGCCATTAGAATGATCTGAGTTGAGTTAGACTTTTAGGCGGTGGCATTTCTAAGATAGCCTTGATCTTCTCTAGGTCGATCTCTATTCTCTAGTGTAGGACAACAAACCCAAAGAATTTTCTTGAAGCTACTCCAAATGCACACTTTAGGGGATTCATTTTGAGGTTAAATTATCTTAATCATTCAAAAACTACTCTCAAGTCCAAGAGATGGTCTTCCTTTTCTTTGCTTTAACTACTAGATCATCAACATAGCATTGAACTTGATGATGAATGAGTTCATTGAAGATCTAAGCCATGGTCTGCTGGTATATAGCACCGCATTTTAAGGTAAAGGTATGACTTTATAATAATAGATTCTAATCGGGGTTCAAAAGCAGTATTTCTTTCCTCCTTGGTGGCCATCTTGATTTGATTGTAGCCAAATGACCCATCCATAAAGGAGAATACTACATGAGATGAGGCGATGTCCACCATCAATTATAGTATAGGAAGTGGAAATTCATCTTTAGGATATGCCTTATTCAGATCCCTAAAATCGACCCATATATGAATTTGGTCATTCTTTTTCTTAACTAGGATGACATTGGCTAACCAGGTGGGGTATTTTTCTTTTTTGATAAAGCTGACATCGATCAATTTCTTAATTTTAGAACTGACCTATTGTTCAATGTCTAATCATATGCGTCTAGGAACCTACTTGATAGGGTTAGCATTAGAATCTATTGCTAGCTTGTGAACTACTATGTTAGGAGATAAACCAGGAATTTCTTCATAACTCCATGTGAAGCAGTCTTTAAACTCAGCTAATAGCCTAACTAAGTCATTGGTTTTTTTCTTCATTCAATAATGAATTGATGTACATCGGGTGTGGATCTTCTTTTGTTCCCAACTTGATTTCTTTGAGTTCGTCAATGGTTGAGCTGATTTCTTCTTCAAAATCTGGGGGTGCATCTTTGACTTCAGGCTCATTTGGGTCATCTGAAGTTTCTAAACATACCTCCTCATAAAGGTTAGCATGATTTGAGAAGAACCTATAAGACCCCAAATGAGTGGTGATGACTAGGCAATGGTTATCATTGTCATTATCTTTGAATCTAGTCGATCTTGATTGAGTATGCTTTGGTTATCCCATAATTTTTTTTGTAGTTGACCACGTGTTTAGACTAAGTATGTGAGATTAATCCCTTGTTTGTTAAGTTAATAACTCAAGGTTAATACTAATCAAACGGTAGTTGTATTAAATCTTTATATTTGTGGATGACTTGGAGGCCTCCTTAACTACCAAATCTTTAACTTTCTGGGAGGAAAGTGAGGTTAGAGCTAAAGTTCCCAACTGTTACCTGACTGCTCTACATAATGATTCAGATATGTTCATGCTTTGCTTGGAGACCTTCTTTCATCGGCTGTCACCTCAAAGGGACCCTGAGGGGTTGGTGGTGCTAATCACATGAGACTCATCCTCCAAAGACTCTAAGTCTATGTGGATAGGGGTACTCTGAGCTGGAACATAGCTCTCTTGGCTAGCCAGGAGGTCTTCCACCTCTAGAATGGTCTCTGAATTTTCCTCTTCCTCTACCTAGTGGGGGTTGAGTCATCTTACCCATGTGTTCATATGGAGGAACAAACTATGGGTGGAATCTAACATCTGGCTCTACCTCTTCCTCGGTGTATGATTCTCGCTCACTTGTGCTTTCTTTTTCTTTTCCTTTTTTCTTTTCTTTTTCTTTTTTCAATTTTTTTCTTTTTCTTTTATTTTTTTTTCTTTTAATTTTGAACTTTCACCAAGTTCACGAGAATAGACTTTTTGATTTGGAGGAAGATAGTAGACTACATCTTTATAAATCTCGATCTCTCTAACTAAGAATGGCTTCAAGTCTTCTTTAACATAATACTTAATTCCACCTTTTCTGAATTTGATGCACTGGTGTAAAGAAGATGTAACCATGTTGTTTGTATGTATCCAAGGCCTACTGAGCAAAGTAGTGAAAGATGTATCTGAATCAATTGTGTAGAACTTGGCTTTTGTCTTCCTATCATCTATCTGTAGTGGTAACACTATGGAGCATAAAGCCATCTTGCCTTATTTGCTGAATCCTCTCAACATCATCCGATCTCCTCAGATTTCAAAGATATCAATCCTCAAGTAGGTAAGGGTTTTTAGACTTATAATGTTCTCTGATGCACCTTGATCCACTAACACCCTAAAAGTGAATCTACCCATATCCTTTGTGATGTAGAGGCGGTTGTGCTCGTTGTCCCAAAATAAAGGTCTTCATCGTGAATGTAACTCCCAGGCTTCTCTTGAAAAACATGCCTCCCTCTTCATGAGCTAAGCATATTTTTTGGATCAAAGAGCTTTGATCAATGACTCCCTCATCTCTTTGGATAAGACAAGGGCATCATATATGCTTAGTTTTGGCAACTTTCTTAGTGAATGAGGACATTGTAGTCAACTCGGGTTGGTCCTCCATACATATCCATAGGTGGAGCATCGTGGAGGGCTTCTTGACTAGAACCAATGACTTGTTTACCCTTATCACGAGGTGCTACCTAAGAGGTAGAACTTTTGCCACTATGAAGGTTGACTTGTGACTTCATGAGATGGTTTAGTGGAAAGTTCTACACTCATCAGTTCACTACCTTCTCTATAGGATCATCAGAGTTAGATGACTCCAAGTCTATCTCACTGGTGAACCCGGGTGATTTAAAAATGGGTAATCCATTTCAAAACTAGAAAGGAGTGGATTAGAATTATTATAATTATTAGTACTTGGAGAGCTTTCTATAGGAATGAAATCATCAAGATCATCAAAAGTAGAGAGAATGTAAGAAGAATCAGTCTTCTACTTCATTGAGTTCTTAGATTTTAATGAAGGTACAAAGTAGAAATCAAGTAAAGTGAGTGGAGCTAGGGATTTGACACCCCCCTCTGTCTGATGACGAGAAGAACTAGGAAGGAGCTGTGGCAAGCTGGAAGGGCTTGGACTCGGTCGATGGTTTGCTATTATGCTATCCGTGGAAGGCAGATCTACTGTTGGGCTTCTACCTCCCTCAAGTTATCTTTAGCAACTTGCAAACCTTCCTTAGAGTTGGAGGTTTGAGTCTTGCACACTAAAGGTAACTTTTGATCTTAGAAATTATTTTCTTGGAGGTTCGGGATAGGAGATATGCCAACATTCCTCTATCTTGAGAAGATCACGTGCATCCCCATGGATTACTCGAATAGAACTAGAGGGTTGTTCTAATAGGCAATCCATAGGGATAATAATGGCACCCGACTTGTAACTATTTTCAAGCTAGTACTTAAAGGTAAGCAATCTTCCAAGACATGACCTAGCATGCGATGGTAGAAGAAAAAGTTTGGATCATGACTCTTTCCCACATCCTCCAGCCTCCTAGGCTCCGGTAACTGAAAATCAGGCTTCTTTAAGAGGTTCTTAATGATCTTCTTGACTACCTCCCTTTTGAATGAATATGATTTATTCATTTTGTCGATAAAAGTAGGTAAGTTATAGTTACCTGGTGGTGGATAAGAATACTGCTGCTGATGCTATGGACGAGGATACTATTGAGCAGGTGGTGGTGGAGGTCATTAGTGAAAGGCCGAGCATGATGGTATGGGCAAAGGAGGAGGTAGGAGGCTACCGAGCTCGAGGTCTATCGAATGAACCTCGGATGCTTCTCCTTATCAACCATCAGAATTGCCTATTTTTTCTCCCTTCTCTACTTCTTTGGCTTGGTGATCTTGGAAAGGTAACTATTTGGCCTCTCCATGTAGACTAGTAGTCTTGTTGATTAACTTCTCAAATATCTTAATGGTGAAACTTTTAGGCATGAAGGCGACCGGGCCATGAATATTCTTGGGTAGAATTTCAATGGGATGCTATTTAGGTAGCTGTGGTTCGCATTTCTTTGTGCCATCTAAGAATGTAATCAACAAGGGATTCACCATGGTGTTGTTGAGTTATAATGAGATCGCCGATAGTTACCCTTTGCTAAGCTCCAAAAAATCTCTTAATAAAGAGCTGCTCCAGCTCAGTAAATGTCTTCACTAAACTATTGGGTAGTTCAGTGTACCAATCAAATGTGATGCCTGCCAAGCTATTGATGAGGAGGCAAAATAAGAGTGCATCGCTGCCACTGACATTACAACATCCGGCTCTGAAATGTATTATTTGTTGCCGGGGGTTCCCACTGTCATCAAAAATTTTGAAGCATGGAGGCATGAAGCCCTTTTGGTATTTGAAACCATCAAATTCCTCCGGGTAGGGTCTACCCTTTAGAATAGATCAGCCACCTCAAGCTTGTGCCGACTCATCCCTCACTTGTTGCTCCACCATCTGTATGATATATTTTTCATGCATGGAGGTGTTATCCACCACCTTCCTATGCATGCTACCACTGTCTCCTTCTATAAGAATTTATCTAGGATGATTTAAAGTGTGTGCCAACTCGCTCACGACCACGGGAGAAGGCTGAAATAAGAGCAATATGCAATGCGACATACCGCCATCAACTCCTCCTTCCCCATTTGATCAATATATGATCATCCCTAAGCTATGGAGGAGGTGGTGAGTTGAATTGGACGACATCATCTTCCTCAACTACAATACCTTCCTGATTGTGTTGATCCCATTGAAGGGATCCTCTAGTATTAACCATGTGAACTTCTAATCCTCTAGAGATCATCCTCATGGATCAAAGTTGACCTTTCCTCCTCATATTTGATCATCACTCCTAAGTCTCTCTTCTCTACAAAGTACTGTATGATTCATCTAGAGAATGATCTAATATAACACACATGTTTGACCGGGTGTGCTCAACAGAGATGTACCTAACACTACCTGTCATTAGAGTGCTAGCTTTGGGAGGGTCATGACTGCTAGAAGAGACATGCTCATGATTTTTCATGGGAAGAGTAATGTCCTTAGGGAGATACACTGCCATGGGGAAGAACTCATTTCCCCTTCTACATGCTACTATCAGCCTACTAGGTGGTGGTGGTGGTAGACGATGCAGGTCCTCCACTCCTTCTTCACCAACACTAAAGTAGGAGGTCGAGTAGGTGAACTCGTTCTCACCTTAGTTGGTGGAGTAGAAGAAGTGGGATCCTTTGGACGTAGTTGGATCATCAAAGGGTATGCCTTTGTAGGCATGGTGGATGGTGGGACCTGAACTAGTGACGGTGTGGGAGGAGTGGATCGATGTGGTGGAGACAACACCAGCTCTACCTTGTCGTGGCTTTCCCTCTCTGTAGTTACAAGACTGTTATCGCCTTGTTGGCCTTGTGGCTGGATCGGAAAATCAACTAGGGTAGAGGCCACAACTGGCAAACCTCTCGCTCTACTCCTTGACCTAATCAAGCATGTCCTCTGATGCTCTATCACTTAATGTGCCTAAGAACACTCCTAGGGATGATCAACTCAAGTCAAATAATGTAATGGACTTGAACATCCATGTAGCTGTACCCAATACCATACTAAGACCCATAGACTTCCTCTCCCTCCTAGGTAGCCTCATGGTATGTTGGAGGAGGAGGCAATGCGACTCTCCTATGATAGTCCTCCTCTCCATCTAATGCTGAGAGAGAGTGGAATTGGTTGCTAGTAGCAATGGGGAAACCTGGGGAACCTCATAATGTGAGATCCATCTCTGCAACATGATCTTGGTGCCGCTTGATCTTGCAACTCTATTGGCCATTGTGTGCGGCCGTGTGGCTTACTAAAGCAAGTGAGAGCTATCCAACCTCGGGTGGAAGCTATCTCTGAGGCCAAGATAGCCTTCCTCTTAGAGGGGACCATCAAGGAGGTGCTAGCACGTACCCAAGTGGCAGTGGGAACAAATGATTGAGTAAGAATTGGATCATGAGAACCTCAACCGCCTTCTCTTCGAAGGGTACTCAAATCGGTAGGGTCAATCCAATGACTAGCCAGCCACCCCATCTTGCTAATAGGGTGAGGGTCACCCCCGCAAGTGACCTTCAAATCCTCAACCAAAGAACACTAGATGAGTGGAGCCAGTCTGAGGGAGGCTGGCCTAATCTAGGGCCAAATCCATCCCAAATAGAAAGGTGAACACAAACTTTTGAGAGGCCATGTAAAGACCGAAAGACTATAAACTACTGAGAATGTCACATTTGTTGAAATATAACTTATATCAGATTCCTACCTTGATATTTGTCCCACGTAAGTAACATAAGTTTAAAGTTTTGAAACCACACTCAAAAATTTAAATACGTTAAGTGGGGTTCATTGGAGAGATTTGGATTGTTTGGAGGAGAGTCTTTTGCCATTTAATTTTTGATTTTGGAACCCATACTCAACCAATTTAGGTAGGTTGGGTGGGGTTCAAAAATTTGAGAAGAGATTTCTTTCTTTTTGAACATTGTTTGAAAGAACCTCTACTTAGCAAATTTGGTTATGCTAAGAAGGGGTTGTGATTGTGTGTTTGAAATATTTTTTCTTGTGAAGATTTGATTGTGTGATATTTTGAATTGAAAATGGGGCTTCCTACTAAACAAATCTGATATGTTAAGTGGAGGTCACATGTGTTTGATTTGTGAGATTTGTTTTTCTTTGAAGATGGGAGTCCCACCTAATAAATTTGGTATGTTAAGTGAAAGCTCCAAATGTGTTATATATATATGAAAGTGGGATTTCCACTTAACAATTTGGTCTGTTCAGCGAAAGTCAAAGTATGATATGACTTAAGAATGAGATTCTCACTTAACAAATTTGGTATGTTAAGTGAGAATCTAATATGGCATGATTATGTAGTTCTTAATAAATTTGATGTGTTAGATAGAACCAACCATATGCTTTGAAAGTGAGACTCTTAGCAAATTGGATATGCTAAGTGAAATTCTAAATGTATGTTTTTTTTTTTAATATGGGACCCTCACTTAACAAATTGAATATGTTAGGTGAAAGTCAAATTTTATATTTTGGAAATGAGACTCTTACTTAACAAGTTAAAATTGTTAAGCAAAAGTCAAATTTCATGTTTTTGAAAATGAAACTCCCACTTAACAAGTTGAAATTGTTAAGTGAAGGTAAAGTTTATGTTTTGAAAATGAGACCCCCACTTAACAAATTGAAATTGCTAAGTGAAAGTCAAATTTCATGTTTTTGAAAATGAGACCCCCACTTAACAAATTGAAATTGTTAAGTGAAGGTCAAATTCATGTTTAGAAAATGAGACTCTCACTTAACAAATTGAAATTGTTAAGTGAAAGTCAAATTTTTATGTTTGAGAATGAGACCCTCACTTAACAAATTAGAATTGTTAAGTGAAGATCAAATTCATGTTTTGAAAATGAGACCCCCACTTAATAAATTACAATTGTTAAGTAAAGGTCAAATTTTATGTTTTGAAAATGAGACCCCCACTTAAAAAATTGAAATTTTTAAGTGAAGATCAAATTTTATGTTTTGAAAATGTGACCCCCACTTAACAAATTGAAATTGTTAAGTGAAGATCAAATTTTATGTTTTTATTATGATAGACATCCTCACTTAACAAATTGAAATTGTTAAGTGAAGGTCAAATTTATGTTTCATTCAAAAATAGGGATCCTCACTTAACAAATTCAGATATGTTAAGTGGGAATCAACATGGTATGATTCGCTTTTGAAAAGAACCTCCACGTAGTAATCATGGAGGGATTTTGATTTTGTGAATTTATGAGTTTCTTGAAAGGTGCCTTTTGGAAGTGTCATTTTTGTGAAAGGAATTATTTTCTTTAAATTGTATGATGAACCTTGCCTCACCAAGCTAGTGGTGAGGAGGTTTAAATTTTATTATGTCCCCTTTCATTGATAAGTTATGTTTTCACCTATTGGGGAACCCCTATTGGGGTTTCAAGACCTACACGGAGTGAGGCCCTAAAACCTAAAGGATGTTGGCTAACTTTGCTTAAGAATGAAATAAGCTAAGTGCCAACGGAAAGAAAGATAGCCTCAACTCATATGAAATGCAAGTCCACTATTGATGCTTGGAGATAACAGTCGTCTACTAGAGGTGGAGAGAGGAACTATCCCTCCTGACCAAAAATCTATGGTGTTTATTTTGTTTGAGTGTTTGAGACATTCAATTTAATTAAGTGAATTGGGTTTATGAGATAGAGTCATTCATATTTTACATCACCAAAATTTCATAAAGAGTCTAATAAAAAGATTTTACTAGTAAAGATTTAAAAAAGTTTCCTATGGCAAGCCTCCATTAATTACTGGAATGAATTCTTAAGAATGCTCTGATTAAAGTAGATATTGTCTCCAAATATTTCAAAGATAGGATATCACATTTTTTGAAAATCAAGTCGGGGTTTTTTATCAAAACCAAAGGAGAGTATGCTCACTTTAGAGCACCCAATCTATCTTAATGTTACATTTGAAGTTGAGAGATTTATTTGTTTGAGTTGAAATTTTATTAGAAATCTAAGACTTTTCCACAACATAAGATTATGAAAATGCCTAAGAGGTGAAATTTTTCAGCCCAAGGAAACAACAACATCCTAAATCTGGGAGCTTTGATGGTCAAAGCAAACCTAAATCTAAGGTGAAAGTAAAATGGTTTACCTCCAAGAGAGAGTAAACCAAGGGATTATGCCTATGAGCTAACCCCCACGCTTTAAATCCATGTAGGCAAGTCTTTTTGCAGTTAGTCTATTTATTAATAGAAATTAATGCCTTAAACTCCTCTGAGATCATGAAGGGCATGAGTAATGACTTAATCTAATGCAAATTTTAAAGTTTTATTTGATTTGTACTTTTGACACAGCCATATTTTGTATGCCTATGAGAAATTGGTTAAATCGAGAAAAGAGGTGTCTTTCGATCAAAGGCTCTAGTCAAGCCTTTCTCTCATGGAAACCTCCCTTGCAAGAGTGGATTAATAAGAGACATGCATGATTATATCATAAAATGGGTTCAAATATTTTATTATCTTGATTTAATAATCTATGTGAGGTTATGAATTGTTTAAAATTTTAGTTATGAGTTTTAATGGGATAATTTATTTTCATCCTAGAGAAACGAAGCCAAACAATCATAAAGAAACTATGAAAAGGCATGCTATTTCTAATGCACAAGCTAAACAAAACATCACATAATTTTATAAAGTGTTGTCCTCACTTTTGGAATGAGCTTTCAACTTCTTCATCTTATACATAGGACTCCTCTAGTCACTAAGAGTTCCCTAGTCTTAAGACACTTCTAGTGATTAGGTGAACACTTAACTTAACCTTAGAGACTTAGAAGAGTTAGCCATAGGAATAGGTCATGCCTTAGGGGTATTAGGAAAACTTGCCTACCCTATAGCTTGCACCAAATCCTTACTTCCTTCTTTCAAACCAAACTTCAAATTCAAATCAACTTCAAATTCAAATTAACTTCAAATTCAAATCAACTTCAAATTCACATCAACTTCAAATTCAAATCAACTTCTTTCTTTCAAGTCAAACTTCAAATTCAAACTAACTTCAAATTCAAATCAACTTCAAATTCAAACCAACTTCAAATTCAAATCAAATCAAAATTTAAATCAAACTCAATGAATTTTTCAAATCATTAATCAATTCTAAATCAAATGATTGAAACCTATCAAGTCAAATCAAAACCTTTCTTAAGCCTTTTGATTTCCTTATGGACTTAGCTCAAATCACATAAATCACTCCAAATTCAAAAGATTTTCTCATAAACATTTATATTCTCATTTATATTCACAAATATAAATGAAATATAAATTCAAATAACCAAAACTAAATTTAAAACTCAAATCCAAATCCAACTTAAATCCAATGTATACTCTTGCAAGTCAAATCCTTGAACTTAACCAAACCAAATTCAAAAAGATTTTCTCATAACCCATTTATATTCTCATTTATATTCACAAATATAAATTCAAATAATCAAAACTAAATTCAAAACTCAAATCCACATCCAACTTAAATCCAACCTATACCCTTTCAAGTCAAATTCTTGAACTTAGCCAAATCATTCTCAAATCAATACAAACCTTTGGATTTTCTCTTCAAACAATCAATCCTTCAATCATAAGTCCAAATATAAACATAAACTTCAATCATCAAACCAAAATCAATCTAATCCAAATCAAACCCATCTTCATCCTTTGAACTTGAAATTTTCAAATCAATCAAAACCCATTTGACTCCAAATCACTTGCAATTGGATTTATATTTCAATCATAAGTCCATATGTGAGTTCAACCAAACTTGAATCAAGCCTTGATCAAGCTAATTGACCCACTTAGGCTCACTTGACCCAAAGTGACCTAAAGCACCTTTTGAGTCAAATTTTAATCCTACCCAAATTGGATTGAACTAAGCCCATCTAAGCCTCACATTGTGAGCAACAATCATCTTAACATGATCAATCACTCAAATTGGGTCAAACCTATCCTTTGATCAATTCAACACTTAGCCTAAATGAAACCCAAACTAGCCAAAATCCACCATAAGCCAAATTGATTGAAACCATTGATCTAAACCAATCTATAATCACTTAATCACTTGTTGAACTTGACCAAAGCTTGAATTGGCAAATTAGACCTAACCTAGTCCAATTGACCATGAACCCAACTTGACATAAAAGATCAAATCAACTTGAAATCAAACCAAACCAAAATTGATTGAAACCAAAGCTTGCAATACATTTCAAATGATCAACCAAGCCTAAACCAACCCATGACCTAACCCAATTGGGTCAAATGGGTCAATTGGTCAACTTAACCCATTTGACCTAAATGAACCAAAACCAAATCTAAATCAAACTGAACCAAACCAATGATACCCATAGGCTCCAAATGATCATTTGAACTTGACTAACCTATGGTTTGACCCAATTGACCAATCAATTTTATCAAATTTGACCCATTTTGACCTAAATGGGTAAAATTGAACCAATCATATCAAATGAACTCCAAATCATTGAAATTTGGCCCAACACACTTTTGAATCATTTAAAATCTGCCCAAATCAAAATCAAGGTCAAATAATTATTTTATGCCTAGGTCAAAGGGTATCCTATGGCCAAACTCACATGGAATTTGGCCAATTCCTTCTCATGGCCACTTGACATCTTCTTAGTGGTCCATTTGGACACTAAGGGAGGTGGTGAACTTGACCCAATCACCTTGGGTCAGCCATAACCCAACCCAAGGCCAAATTGACCCCTCCAATGCAAATTAGCCACTTGGACCACCTACTACACTCACCTAGTGCATGTGTACCTCTCCCTCCACTCGCCAAAAAATGAACCACATGAGTGCATACAGCCAAACAACCAATCAATCTCCTTAATTGATCAAAAATGGCAAAGCAAGCCTCGATCATCTAATCCAAGTAGGGGGAGATATACATTCCCTCATTCCAACTCAAACCAAGTTGATTGCATTCAATTGAGCTTGAAGGATCGAAAGCAAGCTCCTCCAAACTTCCCTAAGCCAATTCCAAGCATCTTGAATTTCTCCTTCTTGGTTTCCTTCAAACTTAAAATAGGGGAGGTAATTCAAAACTCCAAATCATCCAATTCTCCACCAAACCTAAATTCACTTTGCAAGAATCGTCAAGGTACCTCCAAGCTCACCCAAGGTGTTCAAGTCCAAGCCACGTGAAGGGGATTTGATCCAAGTCGAATCATTAAAGGGAGCTTGGTCAATTGAGAAATCCACTTCAAACCAAGCTTGAAACCTTCAACAGCTTGTCTCCACTAGAGATACCTCATGAGCATCGGATAGCCTCGTGAGGTATGCTCAAAAAATTGATCCTAAAAATTGCTTGGTATTTGTGAAGGAATTGTAATCCCATTGATTATAACGCTGGATGTTCTTCCCTATACCTCTGATGGGTGGGTTGAATCTCACTTAAGCTCAGTGAGCTTGGATCCTGGAGGATGGACTCCTTTCTCACAGCGTGGATGAATCATGAACCATCCATCCCACATGTTTTGGATGGATGACCCTGATTAAATCAATTTGATCCACTGATTTAATCCTTAGAACCAAGGATTAACCTCATTTGATCCTGATCCCGGGAAAGCATGCGCCATGCGGTGCACAATGTGACAACTTAAATAATCAATTCCATCATGCCACATGGAAAGCATTCCACATCAGTAGTCCACATGGCGTCGATGGTATTAGGTAATTAATTAGGCTATTTAATTATCCTTTAATCATAAAAACTTCATAAAATCATAATTAAATGTAAAAAATCCAAAAAATATAAATGAGGGCTCATTTTAAAGGTATTTTAGAGGAGAATCCAATAAAATTATTTATAATTGATTTTAAATAGTGAATCTTTCTTAATTAGTGTTTAATTAAAAATTTAATTACCTTAATTACTCCCTATTTATATAATTAATCAATTCCAATTTTCTCAGACAAATTTAGTGGGATGACTTCTGTATCCCCTAATTTTCTTGAAATTTATTAATGAGTTAATTAGGGAAATTAATTAATGAACCCCTAATCACCCTCTTAATGAATTAAGAGTAATTAAGCATATAGATTTAATCTTAGATATTTAAACATTATTTAAGTGAGGGGGAGGTTTATGGAATGGGTTTAGGATATTTTCCTTAAGTTTTTCCCTAAACCCCCTTTCTTCCATAATTCAAACATAATTAAGGATTAATCCACCAATGATCTACTTAATTATTCTAATCAAACTTTCAAAATCAATCTGAAATTAATCAATATCTTGCTGGGTATATCCTTAAGTGTTCAAAAGCCTAAGGTAAGTTTGAGGAAATCATATCCAACTCACATGTGTGGGAAGGTTATGAAAGTACTTAATTAAACCCTTTAGCTTAATTAATCAATAATTATGAGCCAATTGCATTAGGCCCCTTTATTTCTTAGGTGCATTGCTGATTTAAATTCCATGTGGTTGCATATCATATGTTGGCTCATAATTATTAGTTTAATTATGTTAAAGTGGTGTAAGGGTAATTAATGGACTTAATTCACACCTTAACCTAAACAAAAACAATAAAATCAACTTAATTGTCTAAAATTAAACTAAATTGATTCACACATGGGGAAATGGGTTAGGACCAGCAAACTCTTCTCACAAATCATTTTCAAATCAAATCAAAAAAAAAAATCTCTTTAAGAATTTTGATTCATTTTAAATGATCTTATTTCATAGGATTATCTTTAGAATTAATTAGGTGAATGAATTCATATGCTTACATCACTTTATTTCTTTCCAAGCATGTTAAATGTTGTTCATATGAAATCATGCATTCATTTCTTTGAAAATCAATTAAATAAAATGTTTTTTATGTCAAATTGCATGTTTTGGCTAAAGTAAAAATATGAGTGGCTATTATCACTATTAAACTAAAAATTATTTTCAAAACTTATAAATCAAAGGTTATAAATGAAGGGATGCTACTTATGAGTACTTATAAGCTTGCATGTGGTTATAGTGTAAGATGTGTTATGTGGTTTTCTTCTCTTCTATTAACATATATTTGAATAGGATTTACAGTGTGTATAGTTCCTTTGAAAAGAACATAACTCTTTCTTAAATATATTCCTATACACTCCCATGTTATGACTTAAGAAGGATCCTCACATTACACATGTAAATTATACAACCAAAATCAAACATAAATCTTTTGCATGATTCTTCATCCATTTGTTTTTTGTACATGCACATGTATTTAAGAAAAGTGGTATATTACCGACATCCCGGGTTTAGAGGCTTTAAGTAGCCCCAAGTAGGTCTTGTACCTTACACCCCTGGTGTAGAAAATAATGGTGTTGTACTCACTTATGTCTTTCATACATGTAAATGTGCATTTGATTAATGGATAAAAGAATCCTTCTTTTTTACTTAATAATAACATGCTTTCATGAAATATTTAAATTTTCTTAAACAACATCTCTTTGCATTCATCATTAAGGTGTGCTAAAATTTGCATTGCATGTATAGATATGCTTAGGACTATTCATATGCATATAACATGTTAAAAAGAAATAAATGGTTATGTGTTATGATAGTAATTCACTTAATTAATCCTAAGATACCTTTCTTATTGAATAGGTTTATTTAGAGCAAATCTAAATTTAGGGTTAATTAAATACATAATAAAACATTCACTAAAGAAAAATCACTAATGAATCTACCTTAAAAATTATGTAAGGTAGGGATGAAAGTGAAGTTCTCTTCTTTTTTCTTCTCTTTACAATATTTAGTAACTAAGTGTAGGTTCATTCAAACCAAATCAAATCATCAAATAAAATAGACAAATGAACTAAATCATTTAAAATTAAACCACCCTCTAAGTTGAACCATTCACACTTAGAAAATTCCAACCTTAAATCCTAGCTAAGACATGCCACATAAGCCTTAAATGACACACACATTAAGTTAAGTCACCATTTCTAACTCTATGTTAGGGCAGTGCATGGTTTGATGCCTGATTTTATTTTGTGATGAAATATTTTTATACTAGATGTTAGGGTGCATGTGCATAGACTGGATGGTAGGATGATCGTAGTCTAATCATGTCTTCTACAGGAGATTGTGCTTAAGGAGCGATGTATTAAAAATATAAATGCTTTTGCTATGCAGGTTGCTTATACCACTAAGCATGATCCAAACTATGTCAGGTGGACTTGGTTACCCATGTGTGGGGTGCAAAGTTTAAATTATTCATATAACTACTTGTGTTGTATGGTATTTTAGCTAATCTTTATTTAGTAGGTTTAGTTAGATTTATCTTTCCCATTTTTTTAATTAAGATTTGGAATGAATGTTATGGGGGAATTATGGTGAACATTGGTCATCAGACTATGTCTTATGTTTCATGTGAAGCCTTGGAGCAAACTACATCCCAAGTCAAATCAAAAAGAAGAAAGAAATGAAGATAAGAGGAAATGAAGGATGAAGAATGAAGACCCCCATAACATGAATTCTTTTTAAATTATAATTATTCATTTGTAATCCGGGTTGTATAAGGGTAGAGCAAACTTTTTTTTTGCGGTGTACCACCACATCGGCCTCTTATTCTTTTGTGCTAGCTTTATAAAATTGGTTGATGTTTGTTTAGCTTATGCATTAGAAATGGCATGATTTTCTTAGTTTCTTCATTAATTGATGAATGGCCTAGATGCGATTAGGCTCTTAGGGAAAAATAAATTTTCTATCCAATTAATCAACTCAAAATTAAATTTAACAACTCATAACCTCACCTAAAGCCTAAGACATAAATCAAGATAATAAAAGATTTAGCAACCCCTTAGTTGGATGTTATATGTCTCACATCATGCATAAAATCATATTGCTTCACTCTTGCTAATGGAGGGCTTCCACCTTTGCCAAAGAAAATGGCTTGACCTTTGAGAGCCATGGTGGAAACACACCTCCTTCTTATTGATTTTGGCCCATAATCAATCTTCTCATACATTAGGAATATGAAATCCCATAGCCCGTGTCAAATAAATTATCTAAAAATCAAAATAAAACTTAACAAAATTTGCATTAGATTAAGTCATTATTCATGCCCTTCATGATCTAGTCTCTTAGGTTGTGTGTTTAAGGACTTAGTCTTCTTTCTAAATAAATAATAGCCTAGCTATCTTGTAAAGCATAAGACTTTCCTGCATTTAAAAATCATGGAGTTAGTTGCCACCCTCATGATTGTAAGTCTAATCAAGTGATTTATCCTCTGGGGAGGTAAACCATATACCCATTTTTGCCTTAGATTTAGGTTGTGCTGTCGCCAAAGCTCCTAGATTCAAGTTATGAGGTGGTTACTCTTGCAAGCTACAAGAATCAAATTTGCATTTCCCATCTTGTTATGGAATTGTAAGCCCTAGATTTCTAATAAAAATTCAACTCAAACATATAATCCTCTTCAAATTTCAAAAATATAAATCCCAACCATAAGATAATTTTGGATGCTCTCTAGGTTTTCTAGCATCGTGAGCATCCCCTACTCATCGCCCTATGGTTTCAATAATAACTCCCTCCTCTTGATCAATCCCACTTGATTTTCTAAAATAACCAATTTATTGATAGTCTTATCTTTGAAATCTTTAGAGACAATGATCATTTACCTAATCGAGAGTATTCTTAAATTTGATATTAATTCATTATTTAGAATTCCTCATTATGATTTGGTCCATTGTAGATGGTGACTTCTATCTCTGAGATAGTACACCATTTCAATGTCACAGATCACAATGAGAACATCTATGATCTAATGGTGTCCCAACAAACACATAAAATTTTTATTTTTAAATTCCTCTAAGAGTTTGAGAAATAAAAAAATACCACATAAAACTATCATAAAAGAAAAGAGGGTCTACTTTACAAATAAAAGAAATGTGGATTGTATGACTCTACACATCTGATAATGAAAGAATAAATTATAATTATGAAATGATAAGTATTATGGTCTTCATTCTTCATCCTCCATTCTTCACTCTTCATTCCTTCATGATTTGTTTCATTTCTTTCTTTTTTTTTTGGCTTTATTTTGCTCCATTTCTTTATTTCTTTTGGCTTGATTAATGTTGCTCCAATGGCACATGGTATATAAGATATGGTCTTATAATCAATGTTCACCTTAATCCCCAAAACACTTATCATAATCCTAATGTAAGAGTACATTAAGAGAAAGGAAAGAAAATCTAGCTACACCTGCAAAATAAATGTTAGCTAAAACATGTCATACAACCCAAAAAGTTATATGAATAGTCTAGACTTAGTGCCCCACACATGAGCAACCAAGCCCACCTGTCCTAACTTAGGTTATGCTTAGGGGTATAAGCAACATGCACAGCAAAAAGCATTTATATTTTATTACGGTTTAAGCACAACCCCTACGTAAAAGAATGATTGGGCTAATATCGTTAACATCTTAATTTTGCACCCCTAACATCTAGTCTAAAACTAATACATCACAAAACCAAACATTCATCAAACCATGCACCACCCTAACATAAAGCTAGAAATGGTGACTTAATCTAATGTGCATGTGTTAATGTTTGTGTGGTATGTCCTATCTAGGCTTTAGAATTATGATTTGCTAAATGTGAGGAATTTAATTTATAAAGGGTTGATTTCTCTAAAATTGGTTTAATTGATTTGAAGATTTTATTTAGTGTTTTCTTTTGTTTCATATGATCTACACTTAGCACCTAAGTGTTATAAAGAGACGAAAGAGAGGGGTTCTCTCTTTCATCCCCATCGTAAGTCATTTCTAAGGTAAATTAATTAATGGATTTTCTTTAGTGAATGGTATATTATGTGTTTTAATTAAACCTAAGTTTAGATTCACTCTAAATAACACTATTCAATAAGAAAGACATCTCAAGATTAATTGAAATGGATTACTATCATATAATACATATTTATTTATTTCTTCCCACCATGTATATCATGCATATTAATAATCCTAAGCATACCTATACATGCAATGTAAATCTTGGCAAACTTTGAAATTGAATGCGAAGAAAGGAATTTGGAATTTAAATGTTTCATGATTTTTAATTGAATTATGAATGTTGTTTTTGTTATGTGGAAAAGAGAGAGTTTTCATCCATTAGCTAAACACACATTCACATGTATAAAAGTTTTAAGTGAGTACAGAACCATTATTTTCTACACTAGTGTAAGACATGACATACTTATTACTTAAAGCCTCAGAAGTCTAGACTAATATACCACTTTTCTTAGATACATATAGATGTATGAATGACTATAAGGATAGAAGATCCGTGCAAAAGGTGATATTTTATTCATTTGATTTGTGATTCTTTATTCATTAGCCACATCACACATGCATATGTATGAAAGTTTTAGTGAGTACGACACCATTATTTTCTATACTAGGGGTGTAAGGTAGGCTACTTAAAGCCTTGTAGTACTAGGATGTCCAGACTAATATACCACTTTTCTCAAATACATATGAATGTACAAAAAGAACCAATGGGATAAGGAATCATGCAAGAAATTATGTTTGATTTGGTTGTATGATTTATATGTGTAATATGAAATTCTTCCTAAGCCTTAACATGGAGATGCATTGGAATAGATTTAAGCATGTGTTATGTTCTTTTCAAATGAACTATACACTTGCAAATCCTATGTGAGTCCATGTTAGAGTGGGGAAATAGAACCTCATATTACATACCTTATAGTACCATATCATGGAAGCTTATAGATATCTATGATTAACATCACTTCATTTTTAATATTTGATTTATAAGTTTTGAAAATAGTTTTTTATTTATTTAATAGTGATAGTAGCCACTCATATTTGATTTAAGTCAACACATGCAATTTGACATAAAAGAAAACATTTCATTTAATTAATTTTAAAAGAAATGAATGCATGATTTCATATGGCAAGCAATATTTAGCATGATTGAGAATAAATAAAGGATGTAAGCATGTGATTTCATTCACCCCAATTAATTCTTAAGGATAATTAAATTAAATAAAGCTATTTAAAATGAAATCAAAATTCTTTAAAGATGTTTTCAATTTTGAGTTTGATTTGATTTAAGGAATGTGAAATAGGTTTGTTAACCCTAATCCAATTCCCCATGTGTGAATTAATTTAGTTTAATGAGGAATATTTAAGTTGATTTTATGTTTTAGTTAGGCTAAGTTATGGATTAAATGAATTAATTATCTTACCTATATCACCTTGAATTAACTAGTTAATAATAAATAACATGATATGCAACCATATGAAAAGTAAATTTGCAATGCTCTTAAGAAATAAAAGGGATATAATGCAATTGGTGTATGATTAATTGTTAATTAAACTTCAGGGATCTCACTTAATTATTTTTATGATTATCTCACACATGTGAACCAACCATAATTTCATTATCTCTCTCCTTGGGTTATTGAACAACCAAGGAACCACCCAAAATCAATTAAGGGTTGTTTAAGTGTGGGTGAATTAATTTTTAGTTTTAATTTCATTAAGTCTTTAATTAATTAATTAAACATTTTGGTCATGTTTTAATTTGAATGATAAAATTAACTTAGGGAAGAGGATCAAGGGCAAAGCTGCAATCTTAATCCTTAAATCATTTAAGCATTCAATTAAGTTTTGATTTCTCATTTTGAAGATTAGTCACTTAATTAATTAATTAAGAATTTCATTAGTCATTAATTAATTTGCTTT
This sequence comes from Cymbidium sinense, assembly GCA_021442155.1. Taxonomy (NCBI): domain Eukaryota; kingdom Viridiplantae; phylum Streptophyta; class Magnoliopsida; order Asparagales; family Orchidaceae; genus Cymbidium; species Cymbidium sinense. The sequence continues at coordinate 52,065,319 of CM038226.1, forward strand.
TAAAACTAAAGAAGATTTAGGAAATAGATTACGAAAAGTGTCCCCAATCACATTCCCTAAGTGAGTATGCTTAAATGATTAATTAAGTTACTATTCATTCATTAATTATAATTAATTAGATTAAGAGAGTGATTAGGGCTTAATCAGGTGATTCTCTTAATTAAGCAATCAATAAAATCCTATAAAAATAAGGGAGGCAGAGGTCATCCCCCTAAACACCAACAAAAAATTTAGGATTAATTCAACATAATTAAGGTATAATTAAGTTAATTAAATTTTAGTAAAACTCTAATTAAGTCAAAGCCACTGTATAAATCAATTGATTATAACTTTTCTAGATTTCTCTTTGAAATATTTTCAAAGTGAGCCTAAGTTTATCTTTATCTGATTTTTCTACAATTAATTATGATTTTAGGAAGTTTCATGATTAAAAACCAATGAATTATCCATAATTAAACCCTTAATCCTGTCGGGCCACGTGGCTGCTGACATGGCGTGCTTTTCATGTAGCATGATGGGATTGGCTATTTAAGTAGTCACATCCATGCACTGACTCAACGGCGGCGGATGTGCTTTCTCTGTGGGTCATCCGATCTAAAATCGAACGACCATAATTTAATTCATGGGTTAAGGGGGAAATCAAAGGATCTACCATGGGATTTGATCAGAGCTGTTCATCTCAATCATGTGAGATGGATGGCTCATGATCTATCTCATTTGTGAGCGATGGAAGACGAGCACCGTTCATCTTCCCCCGTTTGATCCGTGCTCACTCAAGCTCGGATTGGGATCAAATGGATCCTACACCATCTAAGGGATATACAATTACATCCAATGGCTAAAATCCTTCGACATGGAGATTCCTTTTACAAAAGACCAACACACAGACACCTAGAGCTACAATTTTGAAAAATTACCTCACCAGAGCTAATGTCCGGTGGTGCAACGCCAGAGGTAGCTTCACCTAGTTGAGGCAAGGTCCTGTTGAAGGAGTTTGAACTCAATTTGTCCTAGGGTGCTCAATTGACCAATCCACGCACACACACGCATCAAATTTGATTGAACTCACACCTCCTATGCTTTCGATGGCTTGAAAATGGTTTGGTGTGCTTCGATTTGGTATGAGGATGGTGTGGGTGCAAGGAATTTGGATTTGGTTTAGTGGAGAGGGGTATTGCTTGAGGGATGGGTGTCCTATTTCAGCTTGCTCACGAGAATGGCAATGGCCAAATGGAGAGGGCTTGGGGATCCTTGGATTTGCTCTGAGGGAGTTCAGAATGTGCTTTAGGACTCACACAAGCTGATTGTGTGTGAAATCGGCTTTGAATTAAGGGGGTATACCCCTCAATTTGCCATTATTGATGGACAGGAGTGTGCACATGTTTGCCCTGGCTCACTGCCATCCAGCTATCAGAGTTATCTCCATCAAACTCTAGACACACACAAGGATGGGGAGAGTCATTGGATGAGCCTCAAGGGGTGGTGTGCAAAGCTTCTTCTTCCTTTGTCCATGGGGTGCTCGGTTTGGCTTGGAGGTGAGTCAACTCACCTCCCAAAGGTTATTAACCGACCTAGAGTGGGTTAGGTACCCTATCTGTGTCAGGAGAAGGTTCCATGTAGTGTAAAGGAGCTGCTATGGGGATGGGCAAGTTGGCTTTAGCCTTGATCCATTGGGTTTAAGGTTCAAATCCTATAGTTTGATGTCTAGTTTCCTTGGCGGGGTCCACTTGGCTTTTAGACTAATTTGGGAGTGAAGTAGGGCATGCTTGGGTCAGGTTTGACTAAGCCCTAGGGTCCCATAAGTTGGTTTGGAGGGATTTGGTTTCATTTGGGTTAGGTTGGGTTAGGTTGACCAATTGGTCAAATTGTGTCAAACCAAGGCTTGGGTTAGGTTCATATGATGATTTGGGATGCTTTGGTTTAATTAAGTTGGATTGGTTAGGCTTAGGTTTGAATTTGACTAATTTGGATTCAAATGGGTCAAATTGGTCAAGTTGACCAGTTTGACCATTTTGACCAAATTAGGTTGGTTAGGTGTTGCGTCAAGTTCAATTGGTTAATTAAAAATGATTGTAGGCTTTGGCTTGATTTAATTTGGAATTAATTTAAAATTTGGTCAATTTGAGTTAGGTTGCATCAAGTTGACCAAATGGTCAACCTTAGCTCAATCATGATTTTGGTCAAGTTCAACAAGTGATTTGGAATAAACTTGAGCCATTCATTGCAATCAATTTAGATTAAATCATGATTTGACCCATTTTGGCTTTTTAGGCCAATTTGGGTCAACTTAGGTCAAGTGACCAATTAGGCTTGGTTTGGCTCAATTGATGATTTGGTCATGTTCATTAAAATGAGTTTGGGTCGATGGTTTCAATCAATTTGGCATATGATGGATTTTGGATAGTTTTGGCTTCATTTGGGCTAAGTGTTGACTTTATTAAAGGCTAAGTTTGATTTGATTTAACCTAATTCAAGGTGGTTGATTACCCCATGATGATTGTTGATCATAACTAAGGTTTAAATGGGCTTAGTTCAATCTAATTTGGGTTAGATTAGAACTTAGCTCAAAAAAGTCCTTTAGGTCACTTTAGGTCAAGTGAGCTTAAATGGGTCAATTGGTTTGATCAAGGCTTGATTCAAGTTTGGTTGAACTCACATATGAGTTTATGATTGAAATATAAATCCAATTACAATTAGTTTAGAGCTAAATGGGTTTTGGTTCATATGACAATTTCAGGTTATAAGGGTTAACTTGGGCTTGATTTGGGTTGAATAATGGTGGTTTATGTTTATATTTGGATCCATGATTGAAGGAATGATTGAATCATGAAGAAATCCATGAGTTTTGAGTTAATTTAGGTTTCATTTAGCCAAGTTTAAAAGTTTGGCTAAAAGGGCTAAAATTGGGAATTCGATTTGATTTGAGTTTGGTTTTGGTCATTTTGAATTTATATTTCATTTATATTTGGGAATATAAATGAAGATATAAATGTGTTATGAAAAAATCACTTGAGTTTGGAGTGATTTGGAAGCAAATTTGACCAAATTAAGGGATGTAGGTCAAAAGAGGTTAACTTGGATTTTGATTTGGTTTGATTTATTTTTGGTCATTGGAGGGTGGGTTTCATTTATATTTGTGAATATAAATGAAGGAATGATTGATTTATAAAGAAATCAACCAAGTTTGAGTTGGTTTGAAAGAGTTTTGACTAAGCATATGAAGGTGGTTCATATTGCTTAGGAAGGAGTTTTGGAATTTGGAGTTAATCATGGGTTTCAAGCACTTGGAGTTTGGAATTGATTTTTTGACTTGAAATTTTATTTGAAGTTGAATTTGATAATTGAGAAAATCAATTGTATTAGGGTTGATTTGGATTTGGTTAAGGCTAAGTCCATAAGATAAAATCAAAGGGCTTAGGAAGGGATTTAGAGTTTGAATTTAGTGATGGGTTTCAATCATTGGATAGCTGGATTTGATTTTGAATTTGAGGTTCAGTTTGAAAAATGGAAGCAAGGATTGGGTTTGGGCTATAGGGTAGACAAGTCTCTTCTAAATCCCTAAGGCACAACTTATCCCTATGGCTAACTCTTCTAAGTCTCTACGGTTACGTTAAGTGTTCACCTTATCACTATAAGTGTCTTAAGACTAAGAAACTCTTAGTGTCTATAAGAGTCTTACACCTATGATGAGAAAGTTGAGAGCTCACTCCAAAAATGAGGTCAACAACACCTAAAAACAATTTTCCAACATTGTAAATCAAAGAATTTAATCACTTACATACTTAAGGTATAATGAAAATCATTAAAAATGTAAAACCTAATTAATCCTTAAAGTAAATAATCCATTAAATTCATAATTAACCAATTAAGGAAATCTTAATTCATAATCAATGCAATCTAAAATTAGATTAAAATATTAACCTAAATGTATTAAGCTAGCATAATTCAACCAAATGAATTTGATGAACATAAACATTAATGAAATAAATAATAAAATCAATCCAAATCAAATAAATCAAATCAAATTAAAAATAAATTAAACCAAGAAAATTTAATCAAGTCAGCGAAATGAAAAAGAGAATTAAATGTCTAAAATAAAATAAAAAAATTAATGTAAATTAAATTCAGATCAAATTAACCAAATAAATCTGAAAGATAATTAAAATACTTAGGATCTTAGTTAGACCTTTAGGATGAATCTTCATCTTAGGGTGAAGATTTCATTCTATTATGATTTAGGATGTTGAATGGAATGAGTTCTATCCAAAAGTAGAATCTATTTTATTCTTCATTCTTGAAAACTTAAACTTCACTTTAATAAAAAAATATATAAATAAAAGTAAAATCACAAATCATTAAATCATTTGAATTAAAACCATCCGAAGGTACATCAAACAAACTTTAGAACTTAAATTAAATTTTGAATCTAAAAAGGCCTAGCAAAGTCTTGCCACACAATCCTATTTGCTTCACAAGAATTAGACTTAGGTTAGGTCATTATGATGATATGTGATACGTGATGTACTTTATTTTACATGTTTAGGATTGTTTGTTTGTTAGATTGAATGGTTGGATGTTCTTTTTAGAACTAAAGATGTCTTCTGTAGGGGGTTGTGCTAAATAAAAAATTGTAAAGTAAATTATAAAATTATTATTTGCTTGCAGGTGCTGAATAGTCTCTTAGCATAACCCAATAGGATAGGTGGGCTTGGCAAGCAACTAATGCTATGCACGTATATTTATAAAATATAACTATTGTATGTTATTTGTATTATCTTGACATCTATTTTGTAGGGCTTAGAATTTATTTTAAATTTAAAATATAAATTTGAGCTTAGAATTAGGTTATGATCTATGGGGTTTAGGATTAGTAGGAGCTGACCCTACCAGCAGATGGGTGCAGAGGTCCCCTGTGAAGCATAATGGAAGCCCTTGAAGAAGGAAATGATCATGGAAAGAAGACCCCCATAGATCTAAACTTGTAGTTCAAGGCTGGGCTATAAAGGTGGAGCTTAATTGCCCATTTCCTCTTTTTCCAGGGTGTACAATGTTACACGACCGCATTGGCCTATTCATTAATTTAAAACTGGCATAATTTACTTTGGGTGCATAATAATATCAACCTACTTTTTTTAAGTATCTTTTTGTACTGTATTTTCTATGATGAATTCCTGGACGATTAGGTTCTTTTGAAAACTAAATTTTCTACCCAACTCAAAGATAACAATTTAAACAAAAAAATAAGGAAACTTGAAATTTCACATAAATTAAAGCCCTAGAAATAACTTAAAATCAATTAGGAATAATTAACTTGTGTGAACCATGCTATCATATTATTCTAACTCTTGAATTGAGTGCTTCACCTATTGCACATAAGGGGCATCTGACCAGTAATGATGACTACCTTCTTGGGGAAGTCTGCCTTCTCTTATTGATTTGGCCCATGAACACTTCTAATTGCATAGCATTTAGGTATCCAATGCATACCCTAAGACCTTAAATGAATCATGAGTCAAAACATTTAAAAGCTAAAAAATATTGCATTAGTTATGATCATTTCATACCTTACATAATCTTAGGGATTAAAGAGTCAGTCTAGGTTCTTAAATTCTTTCCTAAAATGCAATAGCCTAGCCATCATCTGATTCTTACTGAAGTAAACTATCCACCTATTGAGAAACATTGCCTAACATTGATCTTTGCTTCCCAAAAGCTACGACTTTACATGCTTTCTCATAAGGTTAACTTTATCTCTAGAATAAATCCACTACATTACTTCATGACACAACCAATGCTATTCAGATGTTTGGCATGATGGTCCATTATTCTCTCACAATTTTATATCATATTCGTACCCCTCCGTGCGGTAAAAGGATAGGCACTATCAGATTTCTTAGCAACACACCCACTCCCTGTTAATTCTCCGCTTAGTGACGATCTCCTTGATAAAAAAATTATGAACTTAGGGGAGGGCAACAACCACCGATGGGAGATGTATTTTGATGGTGCAGCTTCTTTTCATAAAGGGAAGCACCACAATCTACTCTTTCAGGAAAGGCAAGGGTAGGAATAGTTCTCCTAACTCCAGACCATGATGTGATGAGATTCTCATACTATCTTTCCAACCCTTGCACCAATAATGAAGCCGAGTATGAGGCTTTGATTGCTGGTCTGGAGTTATCCATCACTGTCAGTGTCAAGAGCATAAATATCTTTGGGGATTCTCAGTTATTCCTCAACCAGATTGTCGGGTCCCACTAGGTCCTCAAACCCAAGCTTCATCATTACCACGAGTATACTATGAAGTGTTGGCCCAAATCCTTGAAGTCACTATCTACAAGGTTCCTTGAGTAGAGAACGTAGTGGCAAATGCTTTGGCCAAACTTGCCAAAGAATTGGCATGTTTGAAAGATGAGTCCATTCTAATATGGGTCAAAAATAGACAAGTCCTATCTCTTATTGATGCTAAACTCATTGAGAGACTTTCTCTTGAAGGGGAGGTTTCCATTGCCAAAATGGACAAGGAGCTAGATTGGAGGAAACGGTTCATAGACTATTTGAACACCGACAAACTACCTAAAGAAAAGTCACAAGCCCATTAGGTGAAATAGAGAGCTCTCTCTGCTTGTTGTGGGTTCAAATGTGGGACCAAATATCTAAATCATGGCATTTGTACTTGGTGCATCATTCAAATGTCATCATGAAGATGAAGATGAATATCAAGAGACTAGGATATTACTGGCCTTCGATGATTATAGACTACATGGATGTAGCTAGGATATGTCATCAGTGTCAGGTACACGGTGTGGTCCTTCAACAACCACCCAAAATTCTACACCGTACATTGGCATTATGGCCATTTGAGTGTTGGGGTATCGACATTGTGGGTTCGATCGATCCTCCTTTTTCCAAGGGACATCAATTCATCTTAGTCATTTTGACTACTTTTCAAGTGGAAGCCATCCCACTAGAGGTCCACTTCACATTTTTAATTTTTTTTATTATATAGGTATTTATGAATTATATAATGGTACTGTATTCAAAAGCACGAAGATCAACAGCTTCATCAAAAGACACGGTATAGATTGGAGATACTCCACCATCTACTACCCCAGAGAAAATGGCTTAGCAGAAGCATTCAATAAAACTCTCATTCAGATATTGAAGAAGACTCTTTATGACAACAAACGATAGTGGAACGAGTAGTTGGTTGAAGTCTTATGGGCCCGCCACACCACATACCGAACTCCAACTCAGTCTACCCCATTTTCCTTAGTGTTTGGGTTCGAAGTTGTTCTACCTTTAGAAGTACAACTTCTGTCACTAAGAAAAGTATTGGGTAGTAAGATCACTTTAGAGAAGAATGCAAAGTTGCAGTTAGAAGAGCTCAAAGGTTTGGAGGAAAGTCACCTATGGGCGTGCCAGAATCTCGAGTTGTAGAAGGCCAAAATGATTCAAGCTCACAACAAGCTAGTCCACCCTAGGTCTTTTTGAGTAGGAGAACTTATGTTAGTCCTAAGGAGACTAATTGTTGCCCATCGAAAGATGGGATACAAGTTTGAACCCACTTGGGAAGGCTTCTATGTCATAGAGAAGGCCTACCAAGGAGGATCTTACCACCTTATTGATTGTAAAAGGGAACACCCGATGCTTCCAATTAATGGGCTCTATCTAAAGAAATATTACCCATGAAATAAATCATGCTTGAAAATAATTATTAATAAAAAGAACAAAAATCAAATTCCATTCATCAAATCTTCTCTTCTTTCAAAGCATTATTTTCTTGTCTTGCAAATCTGTCGTGACATGTCTAGGGTAGGTGTAAGAGTCCCCTAGTGACATTTTATTCCTCTTTCACAACACAAACACAATCTCCTAACGCTATTAGAATAGGTGTAAGAGAACCTAAGAGGCATCCTATTTTGATTAGCACAACTGAGTTATGTTTAAAAGTCCCCCAACGACATCCTTTCTTAGTGGAAATCATGTTTGCCATTCGTGGCATCATTTCATCAAAATTCCCCAACATGTTTTTAGGTTAGGTGTAAGAGTCCCCCAGTGGCATCCTATTCCTTTAAATACATGCACAATAGCAACCATATAAATCTTTTTTCTTGAGTTATTTTTGACGTGGGAGCAAGCCCCCTGTGGCACTCACTCATTAGCTGCTCTAGGTTGGGTCTACATCCTACCTTGCTAGTAGGTCACCCCTGTGGTCACTTATTTGGAGAATGTGAGTTCCCATGCTTTCTTCCTAATTTGACCATTGCAAATCAATGAGCACTTTATTAGTTTGGTAGTCTTCCCTGCCCAGTTAGTAAGCTACCTCGTGTTTACTTTATTTAAGAAGATGTGAGTCCCCGAGCTTTCTTCTTGAACTAGCCATCATGCGCTAACCAAGTTCAATATATTTGAGGTTTAGGATAAGTCCCCCCAGTGGCTCCTTTCTTCTTGACTACATTTGAGTTAAAATAAGTCCTTCAGTGGCATTCACTCAAAAGTCACCCTAGGTTGGATAACCTATCGGCAGATAGACTATCCCAAAGTTCCATATGAGGATGTGAATCCCTGAGCTTTCTTCCTACACTGATTATTACAAACCAATGGACACCATAGGTTGGTTGATGTTCTATCTTTGTGACTCACCCGTGGATGCACCACTCTTGGCGGTGAGTCACGAGCTTTCTCCTTGGAATTCCTATTAGATATAAGACTGCCATTTTCCATTTTCTCGGGTTGGATCAAGCCTTTAGTGGCCCCATCCCCTGTGAGGGGATTCTATTTGGATCACATCATTTGTGACCCCATCTAGACACTACCCATGCTACTTTTCAATTGGACAGTCCCCTTTTACAAGTAGCCACCCCTATGGTTCAAGAATTTGTTCAGCGGATGTGCAGATTCTGCCTTGGTTCAGTGAATCTAAGATAGGTCTAGGCTGATATGAGGTCCTTCTCAGTTTGATCCCTGGCAAACTAATAGGGTCCACAATAAATAAATAAATTAAATAAATCAAACAAACAACAAATTAATTCGCTTGTGGATTAGAAATTCAAGCCCTCAAATGGCCACTTTTCTGGCGGGCATCTATCTTTTGTGTAGAACTCTATAGGAATTAAGATATAAGTCCTTGGGTCGGCACTCACTCTGTAGTCCACCTTAGGTCAAGTTCAATCTATTTTGCCACAAGTAGGCTACCCCAACAGTCATTCCACTTTGGAAGATATAAGACTATGATGCATTTTTTCTAGCATGATTGTTACAAATGGACAGACAACCCTAGGTCAGGTTCGATTTGTTGCCCAAAGCAACCAATCACCCCAATGGTCTTTTGTAGTGGAAGATGTGAGTCCCCAAGATTTCTTCCCTTAGATTGATCATTGCCAACTGAAAGGTACTCTTTTGGTTGGATAGTTCTCCCATCAGCCGAGAAGCTATTCTCTTTGGTTCAGTAAATTTGAGATAGGTCTAGGTCGATATAAGCTCCTTCTCAGTATGATCCATCACAAATCAATGGAATCCATCAAAATAATTTAAAATGAAATCTACCTTTGACTATCTTTGAGCAAATCTAAGTCCCCCCCAGTGGCATTCACTTAATAGTCAGCCTAAAGTCAATTTTGTTTTGTTGCCTCACCAATTGATCACCCTAGTGGTTCTTTATTTTGGAAGATGTGAGTCCCCGCACTTTCTTCCTGACTTGACCATTGCACATCGAAAGACACCCCTCTTGGATTGGTAAATTTGAGTTAGATCAAGGCCACCATGGTCCCTACTTAGTGTAGCCCTTCACAAACCAATTTAATCCATCTAAATAAAAATAAACAAAATTGAAGAAAATAAAATTTCTTTGACTATCTTTGAGCTGATCTAAGTCCCCTAGCGGCATTCACTCTATAGTCAGCCTTAGGTTGGGTTCGATTCGTTGCCTTGTCAACTGATTACCCTAGTAACTGATCTTTACTTTGGTGGATGTAAGCCTACTACACTTTCTTCCTACTACAGTAGCTACATACCGAAAGGCTTCCCTTTGGTTGGCTAGTCCTACTATGTGTTTAGTAGACTACCCCTTTGGATTAGTAAGTCTGAGCAAGATCAAGGCCACCATGATCCTTACTCAATGTATCCCATTGCAAACCAAAAGGATCCAATCCAGAATCTCAAAAATTTAAAACATACAAAACAAACCAACCAACCTCCCTTAGCAGAGTCAAACAAATTAAAACAAATTCAACTCTCTTCCCTAGTAGAAATTTCTCCCCAGTGAGACTCAAATCAAATCAAACCTCTCATCCAGTTGTGGATGACTTGAACCTGCTTCCCTAGTGGAAGGTTCACACTCTATCCCTTAGTGGATTCTTACCTCTCTCTTATGTCTTGGACATAAGTAGAGCCACATTTCACTAAGCTCTAGATTCTTTCTACACCTTGGGTTGGGAACGGTTCTGCCGTAGGTCTTATGATCTCGATGTTGTTTTTTTCGCCAATAGCGTGCGGTGTTCCTTGATCACAACACCTGTGGGCCCTTTCTTGATCTCATTTTTAGAATGAGCTCTCAACCCCTCCATCTTAAACATAGGGCTTCTCTTAGACTTTAAGAGTTCCTTAGTCTTAAGACACATCTAGTGATTAGGTGGATACTCAACCTAGCCCTAGAGACTTAGAAGAGTTAGCCATAAGAATAGGTCATACCTTAAGGGTGTTAGAAAAATTTGTCTACCCTTAGCTTGAACCATTCCTCACCTTCCTTCCTTCAAGTCAAACTCCAAATAAATCTCATTTGATTTTCTCCAAACTCAAATCAACTCCATATGATTGAAATCCATGATTGAATTCAATGATTGTAATCCATTGAAATTGAACCCATGAATGAAATTTGTAAGTCCAAAAAATTTCTTAAGCCCTTAGGACTTTGCAAAAATCATGATCAAACTAATTCAAATTCATGGAATTTTCTTATAACTCATTTATATTCTCATTTATATTCACATATATAAATAAAATACAAATATAAATCAATCAAATCTAAGTCCAAAATTGAAGCTCCAAACTCAAAAAATTTCTTATGTCCTTTAAGCTTCCTTTAAGAACTTAGCCTAAATCATGATCAAATCAATTCAAACTCATGAGATTTTCTCATAACTCATTTCTATTATCATTTATATTCACATGTATAAATAAAATATAAATATAAATCAATCAAACCAAATTAAAAAAAATTCAAATCCAAACTCCAAAACTTCCCAAGTCCTTTAAATCCCTCTTAAAGGACTTAGCCTAAATCATGATCAAATCAATTCAAATCCTTGAAATTTTCTCATGACCCATTTATATTCTCATTTATATTCACATATAAAAATGAATTATAAATTCAAACAATCAAAACCAATTCCAAAAATCAAACTCAAACCCATTCAAAATCTAACCTAAGCCTTTCAAGTCAAAATCTTAAACTTAGCGAAATCAACTTCAAATCAAGCCAAACCCTTGATTTTTCTTCATGATTCAATCTACCCTACAATCATGGATCCAATTATAAATACAAACTTCAATCACCAAATCAAAATCCAATTCAAAAATCAAACCCGAAATCCATTTCATGTTTTTCCTTTGAATATAAAATTGTCAAATGAATCAAAACCCATTTGACTTCAAACCACTTGCAAATGGATTTATATTTGAATCATAAGTCTATATACAAGTTCAATCAAACTCAAATCAAGCTTTGACCAGCATCACTTGACCCAAAGTGATCTAAAGTACCCTTTGAGCCAAAATTCTAATCCTAACCAAATTGGATTGAACTCAGCCCATCTTTGCTTCTCACCATGATCAACAATCATCATGGGATGATCAATAAATCAAATTGGGTCAAACCAAGTCAAAATTAAGGGTTGACTAAGTCAACACTTAGCTAAAATGAAACCCAACATAGCCAAAATCTAACATAGGCCAAATTGATTGAAACCATTGATCTAAGTTCATTCATGACCTATGTTTAAACTTGACCAAGCGAACATTTGAGCCTAACCCACTTGACACAAGTTGACACAAGTTGACCCAACTTGATCTTTTAGGTCAAAATGTGTCAAAACTTGACCTAAGCCAAATTGATTGAAACCAATGGGTCAAGTTCATTCCAAATCACTTGTTGAACTTGACCAAAGCCTCAATTGGCCAACTAGACCTAATCTAGCCCAGTTTACTTTGAACCAACTTGACCTAAAGGGGTTATGTTGAGCCAAATCCAAACTTAACCAAAATTGATTGGAAACTAAGATACCAAACTTCCCTTCAACCAGCCTAAACCTACCCATGACCTAGCTCAAATAGGGTCAAATGGATCAAATTGGTCAACTTGACCCATTTGAACTAAATGAAGTCATATGAGCCAAATTCAAAACTAAACCAAATTAATTCAAACCAAAGCCACCAAAACATTTCTAATGGTCATATGAACTTGACCCAACCCTTGGTTTGACCTAATTTAACCAATTGGTCAACTTGACCTAAGTTATTTGGAACATTTCTCAACATGAACATGAATTCAAAAATACTGAAATCCAATGAAACTGGCATTGAACATTCAAATACATATTCAAAATCTTCCCAAGTAACATTTTAACCCAATGGGTTTGATTTGGCCATTTCATATCAACAAATTGGCCAGTGAACCTCCTCCAATTGATTTGAATCCATGGGAGGTTACCACTCCTTGCTCAATGGGCTCCATGTGCCAAAAGCCCAAATGGCCATATGGTGGATCAAAACCTTTCATGCGGTAGTGCCGTTGCACCCATTGTTTAATATTCTCACATGCTTATTGATTGAGGGTAGAATTTCCGACCTCCCTAAGCCTCATAGAGCTCTTACCATTTCCCCACTTCTCGATTTTTGAGCAGTGAAAATAGAGGAGCCTCACTGAATTTTCAACTTGCTCTACACTCAACCTCAGCCTAATTTCTTTTGCAAGCACTCTTAGGTGACCAAGTCGAGCTCACCTAAGTTCTTTCTCAAGCTCTAAGGGGAGGGTAGATCAAAGCGCACAGAGTTAATCCATAGAGCCATCCACTCAACCTCAAGAACTCAAACTCTCAACAGAGCTTCGTCTCAACCAGACGAAGCTTCTCCAAGGGAATCGAGCATCGGTGATCACCTTCGATAAGGTATTCCATTTTCTGACCATTAAGCACAATGTGGTGTGGAGTTTTTGAAAGAAATGTTAATGGCATAGGATTTTGACTGTTAGAAATGATCTAGGTGCATCTTGATGGTGTGGGTAGAATTTTGGGATCAAACTCAATCAAGCTTCGGATCCATCCCTAGAACATGGGCGACCTCCATTGTTCATGGGGAGAAAGGATCTCAGCCCTATCCATGCATTTAGATGGGGCGAGATCAAGGCAGCGTAGGATTTATTTTCCACCTCCTTGATCAAATGACTTATAGCAAAGATGCGGCACTTCAACATGAGCAAAAGCCTTACTTGTCCAGCTTCTTGCCTAGTACTTCCTTAAATGGATTAGGGATTTAAAATTATTTAATTTCTAGTTAATTACCTAATCTTCTAAAATTATCTCTCTTTAAAGAAAAATTAAAAATATGAGGTAAATTGCATTAGAAAGATAATTCAATCTAGAATATTCTAAAATTGGTTTTAATAGATTTTGAATTATATATTTTCTCTAATTTTGGGTTTTAATGGAAATCTTAATTTTGTCATTACTCTTTAATTAATTCTCTAATTAATCTCAAACTTCTTGGGTATATTTTAGGGGATAACCTCTAACTCCTATAAATTTCTTGGGATTTATTGAAGGCTTAATTGGGAGAATTACAAATGCATTTCCTAATTACCATCTTTATGTAATTAAGGGTAATTAAGGGTTTTTAGTTTTAATCCCTTGATTGGGTTTGATCTAGTGGATAGAAGGTTTAGGGAATAATTTTGGGGTATTTCCTATAAGCTATTCCCTAAACCCCCTTTTCTCTCCTTAATCCTCTCTTAATCCTCTCTTAATTAAGGGATAATTCATTAATTACCCTCTTACTTAATTTCTAAAAAATTTTAAAGTCTTTCCAGAACTTAATTAATTTACTTTGGGTTGATTCTTAGGTGTTCAGGAGCCTAAGTTTAATTAAAAAAATCAAAACTTAACTCATATGTGTGAGGGGTGTTTTGAAATTACTTAAGGTAAACCCCTTAGCTTAATTAACCATTAATCATGAGCCAAATTGCATTAGGTTCTTTTCTTCATACATGCATTGCAAATTTAAATTTCTTGTGAGTTTTTTTATGTCATCTCATTGGCTCATAATTGTTTGGTAAACTATGCTAAGGTGGTATATGTAAGGGTTAATTAACATGTTTAATTCATACCTTAACCTAATCAAAATATAAAATGAATCTAATTATCTAAAATTAAACAAAATGTCAAACACATGTGGGAATGGGTTAGGAATAGCAAATTCAACTCATATTTTCAAAATTAAATCAAACTCAAGATCAAACAAAAATCACTAAATGAACTTTGATTTACTTTAAACATTCTTATTTCATAAGATTGTCTTTGGGATTTAATTAAAAGTGAATGTGTTTACATGCTTTCATTACTTTAAATATTTCTCTAACATGTTAAATATGTATGTCATGTGGTTTCATGCATCCATGCTTTTCAAAAATTAAATTCCAAATGAAAAAATGTTTAATTTTTGTCAAAATTACATGTGTTGACTAAAGTAAGAATATGAGTGGCTATTATCATTACTAAATTCAAATTATTTTCAAAATATATGAATCAATTATCAAACTAAAAGTTTGCTACTTATGTTATATTTATAAGCTTGCATGTGAGTAAAATATAAGGATGTGCTTAGTATAGGTTTCCTTCTCTTCCCTTTTAGTGCAGTTTTGAATAGGATTTGGTAAGATGTGGTTCGTTGAAAGGAACCCAAAACTTACCTAATTCCATACCTATTCATTCTATACTATAAACATGAAGGATACCCATGCTTGCACATATAAATTGCATAAACAAAATGAATCAAAGAATACAAATTTTTGCATTCTTTCTTTTCCATTCATTTCTTTTGTACACATGTTTGTATTTAAGAAAAGTGGTATATTAATGCGGACAAGCAGGATTACGAGGGTTAAAGTACTAAGTAGGTCTTGTACCTTACCTCTGGGATAACGGCACTATACTAACTTTCTTACTTTCATGTGTGCATGTGAAATTTGGATAAGAACCCCTTTTCTACTTAATGAAAATCATGCATCATAAAGTTCAAATTTTTCTTAAGTAACTCACTCTCTTTTCTTTTCCATTCATTTTTTTTACACATGTTTTTTTTGGGGAGCCCATATAGGAGAATTTATTATTGCCACAATAAAGGATTACAAGATCTTAAGGGATAAACTCAAGAACTCTTGTTCAAGATCTGATCGACTGAGGAAATTAAATCCTCACATTGATGCGACTAAAACATAAGAAAAGGAATAGAAGAAAAGATACAAATTGAGCAAGGAAAGAGCCATTGGATAGCCATCTTAGAATCTCTTGAGGGATGAGAGAAGTCTATGCCTCACTAGAGAAAGAACCTATAAGAGAACAACACAAAATCCATCAGAAGAAAGAATTAGCTCGGTTAAAGTGATTACAAGGAAAATTGAAAGTAAAATATAATGAAATGAGAGAGAGATATAAAAGTGTGTGAAGAGAGGCTTCAGTCCACACAAAATTAGAGTATGTCATGCATGAGCATCAAATTTCAAGGAAGGGTTACATGGACATGTCTTTGACCAAAGAATAGGTGAAATCATCCCGATCATAGCCTACAAACACAGGGAAAAATAGCGACCATTGGATGAAAGTGGTATGATCTTTAATACTACCAAAGCATAGCCACATACACTATGGAAAAGAAGGCAACACAGATCCGAATGGTAAAGGGATGACACCAATCCTTTCTAAGATAATAAACACTAGACAATGCCAACATAACATCAAAAAACATAGCCAACACCATCCCAACCCAGAAGACACCTCAGATTGGGAAAAGCCAATCAGAGTTACCTGCATACCAAAGCAAAGCCACATACATTATGAAAGAGAAGGTCACATAGATCAAACTGGTAAAGGGATGACACCACTCCCTTTTAAGATAAGAGAAACCAAACAATGCCAACATAATATCAGAATGCACGACCAACAACAACCCTACCCAGAAGTCACCCCATAGTGGGGGAAACCAAGCAGGGTCAGCAGAATAGATGTTAACATCCACCATATTAATAGCATAATTACAACATTATATGTACAATTCTAAAAGAGCCAAGAGTAAACTGAAATAGTAGGTAAGCCTATACAACAAAGGCACAATTAATAAGGCTAACCACATGGCAGTGAACAAAACATAAGACTAGGCAGAAATCCAACCACAATAGGTAGCCTGCTGAACATAAAAACCTGAAAATCCATTCAGGGAATAGCTAAAATAACAAACCAAAAATTGAGCCTGACAGTGCGTAATAAGGGAAAAACCATTACAAAATTGAGCGAAAATGAGAATCGTGAGAATGGAAAATTAATAACAGTTAAATAAACATCATCAGCAAAGATAGTAGGGAAGGGAGGCAAGAAACAATCCCAAATGTACAAGGAAACAACATTAATGGTAAGAAAAATAAACACTCTGACCATGTAGATTGGGAAAAGAAAGCACAAACCAGCAGGTCTAAGAAACAGGCGCCCAATCCCATACAGTAAGAAAAAAGCAAATAAAAAAGAACCCACCATATAGCTGGACAACTAATAGCTATCCAACAGCTGGGGCTATAGAGGCAAGAGCCACCATTACAGGATAACCAAAAAAAATGGTGTGTAAATGCATTACAAACCAAGAAGGAACCAAAAAATGAAGTAAATCAAGATTGAACAAACAGGTAAGACAAACTATTAACAGACCAAAAGGCATAAGGATGAGAGTTTAGCCGTAGCCCATTCAGCCAATAAATAGTACATGACACAAAATAAGGTAACCAACAAAGAAAAAGATAGGCAGTATCATGAGCCATGTTAAGAGCCAAACAATAAATAGCCAAAAACTCCCTCATATTAAGGGAAAACAACAATCGCAAAATCAGTGTGGGGAGGAAACCAACATAAGTGTCCACCGTGTAAGGAAGTAACAAAAACCACCAAACTATGAAGAGAATAGGAAAAAGTGAAGAAAAATAACAAATTAAGTACTTCGTCCATGAGGGTATGTAAAAGAGCAGCATAACCCAGCTAGCCTAGTGAAACATGTATAAACCATGGCTATTCAGCAGCAGCCAATAGCTAACCTGCAGATGGGGAGCATCAAAAAAGGATTGTAGAAAGATCCAGCTAGAAAAGGATACACCCAACAATGGAAAAGTAGGACCTACAACCTCCCTCTACAATAATAGTAGAGAAAGAAAACTAGAAAGGAAAAGGGACAAAAATAGTAAACAAGCATAGAAAGGAAGACTAGCCCCATCCCATTCATAAAATGTGAAGCATCCGAGCAATAAAATAAATTATGGTTCCCAAATATCCTCCTGGAAGAAAGAAAACAAAAATTGCTAAGAACTTCTAACATAAGGCAATCTAGTTTTATCAAGATTTACAAGTCCCCTTAAGCGTGAAGGGATATCATCATTGGAGACAAGATTCAAAGAGGAGGACTTTGCTCCCCAATTAGCAAGAAAATTAGCATAGGAATTACCTTTTTTGATAGATATGAGAAATATGATAATCTAGGTTGGCAAGAAGTCTCCTAGTATGGTTAAGTAAATAAAACACTTCAGCATTTCCATGAGCTCCAGAATTTAATAATTCAAGAAGAAGGAGAGCATCAACTTCAAATCAAAATTTTTGAAATCCTTTCTATAGGCAAACTAAAATCCCATAATGCAGGCCATTAAGCTCAACAAATAATACATAATAGGATTGTAAAGAAGTAGCAAAAGCAGAGATAACCTGTCCACTATAATCTCTTAAAATCTCCCCAAAACCATAAAAGCCATTAGAAAATGAAACATCGTGTTAACCTTAATGACATGAAAAAATTCATCCAATATATAATTTTATGGGTAGGCTCAATACCAGAAGAAGGAAGATTAATCCCAAAGTTAAAGGCCATATATTTGTACCCTTTGAAACTAAAGGAAGTAAGGAGATCAGCTTTATAAAGAGACATGATTTTACATTTGGCTCTAGCAATAATATGATAATAGTTCATTGGGATATCATGATGCTTAGCATCATTTCTTTCCAACCAAATATACCATAGAAGAGTAATGGCTAGAACAACTTTGACATGACCTTTAGGGGTATAAGAGAAATAAGTTTCAAGAAGTTGCATGATAGAGAATGGTTCATCAAAGTAGAGAGTATTTGACATGCCATCATACCACCTCCAAATCTTAACAGCAATAGGGCCATTCACAAATACATGATCCACAGTTTCAATGTGAAAATAACATTGGCATTTAGAGGGGAGGTGGAAGCCTTTTTTAAGGAGGGTAACATCAACAAGAATGTAGTGCTTTAGAATACGCCAACTTAAAACCAAAAAAGAGGTAGGGATAGAGTTATTCTAGATTTTAGTGAAAACTAAGGATTCTTGAGTTTTAAGTCTGAAAGAATGCCAAACATCCTTAAAAATAAACTCTCCAGAGGAGGAACATTTAAAGAGGATTTGGTCAGATTTATTAGGTAATGGACAAATTGTAAGGATTTTGTTAACTATCACATTATGGACAATGGAAATTAATTGCGCTACATCCCAATTTTTTTGAGTAATGAACTGATTAACCTTAAGCCTCTCAATGGAATGAGTATTAAGCAAAGAATCAATAGAACCATGTCCTAGCCAATTGTCTTGCCAAAAGGAGGAGGATCTCAAATTCACACTGCAAGAAATCACATTCTCAACATTCCACTTGATATTACAAATTATTCTCCACACCAGAGAGTCCTTAGGTTTGAAAGTACAAGTGATGGAGTGTTTCCCTTTACAGTATTTAACAAGCATAAATTACGACCAGTAGTTATGGTTGTTTCTAAGATTCCATCACATTTTGTATGAAAAATATTTAATGGAGTCTTCCAAAGTTTTACAACCTAAGCCACCTTCATTAAAAGGCCCACAACAGTTATGCCAACTAGCCCAATGAACTTTCTTGGAAGAGGACGTAGAATCCCAAAAAAAATTGTTAATAAGTTTATTTTTCCTTTTAATAATAGAACTGGTAAGCACAATAGTAGACAAAAGATAGCAAGGCAAGGAGCAAAGAGTACCTTTGATCAGGATAAGTCTAGCACCAAAGGAGAGTAAGTGGAACTCCCAAGAGGAAGTTTTCTTATATATTTTTTGAATAACTTCATCAAATAAGGAATATCTTTTCGTTCCTTGATATAAAGGAGTACCCAGATACTTGATAGGTAGGGTTTTATGTGCAAGGCCCATAATATTCTTAATAGCATAAATCCTAGATAATAAAATCAACTTTCTAGAAATAAAATAACTTTTATCAGGATTAATCTTCAAACCACTTTCCCTACCAAACAGACTAAGAAACTTTCATAATTTTTTTATGTAGAGAGTAGAACCATTGCAAAATATAATGAAATCATCAGCGAATCTGAGGTGGGAAATGGGAAAGCCACTCCTAGTTTTGTAGTACATGTTAGGCATTTTATAAAACATCTGCTCAATACTTCTAGAGAGATATTCCACACCAATAATGAAAAGAGGAGAAAGGGGATCCCCTTGCCTTAGCCCATGGGAGGAAGAGAAAAAACCATGGACTTCACCATTAATAAGTAAAGAAAACCAAGTGTTCTCAATACCATTCTTAATTAAAAGTAATAAATTGACTTGAGAATCCAAATAGAGTCAAAATTTTATATAGGAAAGCCCAACCAATGTTATCATAAACTTTGAAAATGTCCAACTTAAAGGGTAGGTTACCACTACGAACTTTGGTGTTTAAATCATGGATCATCTTGGCTAAAAGAATATTATCGTAAATAGATTAGCCTAAAAAATCTATTTGTTGGGGAGATAATTTTAGGAAGCGAATACTTAATCTTTAGCAAAATTTGAGAGATGAGTTTATTAAAAAAAGGAACAAAGGCTAATTGGCCAAAAATGGCTCTAAAGTTCAGGATTCTCTATTTTAGGGATTAATATAATGGAAGTGCTAGTAAAATATTTGGGGAGGATACTTTTCTTGAAAAAATCTAGAATGGCTTTAACCAAATCTTCTTTAATGATATACCAACATTTTTGAAAATATAAGATAGTAAAGCCATCAGTACCAACCACCGAATCAGTATTCATATTTTACAAACTATTAGTAATTTTGATTTCAGAGGGTAATGAAGTAAGCATATTGTTATCTTCATCAAAAATAAGATTAGGAATAACTTCAGGCAAGAAAATCTCATCATAAGTCACATTTTTATTAAGGAGCTCAGTAAAAAATGAAATGCTAGAATCAATAAGGTCCTTATTATCAGTACACCATATATCATCATTAGTTTTAATTTTTTTAACATAATTTAAAGCCTTTTTCTTTTTAACCATGCCATGGAAATATTTGGTATTTTGATCACCATCAGATATCCATTTTGTAGAATCTTTTTGTTGCCAATACGCTCCTTCATGTCTTGGTAACATGTTAACCTATTTTTGGCTTGAGTTAATAAGGAAATTTTGGATGGATCATTACCAATAGTGTCTTCTAAAACTATAGCTTCATGTTTTAATTATTTGATATTCATAAAAATGTTTTTGAAATAGTGTTTATTCCACTAATTAAGGCATTATTTAAGCTTTTTTAATTTGAACCATAGTCTCGTCATCCCGAAAATAGAGTCATCAGGATGGAGAGGTTCACCCCAATTGCTAGCAACCACATCCATAAATCTATCATCCATAAGCCATATATTTTGAAATTAGAATGGAATATGAGAGGAGGGTTTATCAACATTAACCTTAACAGTGATCAGCAAGGGAGAATGATCGGATAGGGTTCTACTGAGATGCTCAACAGAGGTAAGAAGAAGGTTGATCCATAGATTGTTAAAAAGGACCCTATCTAATCTTTGCCAAAGTCTGTGATTATTCCAAGTGAAATGAGACCCAGTAAAGCCAATATCAGTAAGATGATAATCAAGGATCATGTTATTGAATTCCTCCATGGAAAATAAGTTAGGAGCATTACTACCAACTCGTTCGAAAGAGGAAGAGATAATGTTAAAATC
The DNA here is from genome assembly GCA_021442155.1 of Cymbidium sinense. Taxonomy (NCBI): domain Eukaryota; kingdom Viridiplantae; phylum Streptophyta; class Magnoliopsida; order Asparagales; family Orchidaceae; genus Cymbidium; species Cymbidium sinense. The sequence goes on from CM038226.1 coordinate 52,086,618, forward strand.
CCCACCCACAAACCAAGGAGCATTGACAGAGGAAGAGAAACTAACAAGATCTTCCCACATAAGCCTTCTATCATTCTTATTACAAGAGGCATAGACAAAAGACCCAAAGAAACCCCAATTATGGTAACTAATTTTAGCATTTACAACCTTGGGGTAAATCTTGCATAACTTGCAAAACAAAGGGACTGTTCCAAAAAAATCCAAATTTTATTGCTCGAGTTAGCAAAGAAATTATCAAAACCAATCATTCTAGCAACAGAAGCAATGTTAGAAGGGAGAATAAAAGGTTCCAAAATAGCCAAAAAAGGAAATATTATGAGAGAACTAAATACTGCTCCTACTGGAGGGTACAAATCCCTCTGATTCCAAATAAGGAATGAAACCATTTATTTTGGATAGAGGAGCTAGATCGAGTAACTCTGGCAAAGTTAGGAAATCTAGGTTTAAAATTTTTGTTTTTCTTTTTAAAAATTATTTGAAATTTATTGGCCAGATCCACAGCATCAACATGTTTGTATTTAAGGAAAGTGGTATATTAGTCTAGACAACCTCGAGGTTGTTAGGCTTTAAGTAGCCCTAAGTAGGTCTTGTACCTTATACCTCTAGTTAATAATGGCGCTGTACTCACTTGTGCCTTTCTTACATTCATATGTGCATGTGAACATTGGATAAGAAACCTCTTTACTACTTAATGAAAATCATGCATCATAAGCATTCAAATTTTCTTAAGTAAACTACTTAGCATGAATCATAAAGTATGCTAAACCTTTCCATTTGGTATGTATAGACATGATAGGATCCATTCATATGCATGTTATACACGTTGGGAAAGAAATGAAGTGATGTGTGTTTTGTGAATTTAGTTCATTTTATTTAATCTTAAAATGCCTTTCTTTTGAATAGGTTTGTTTAAAGTTCATCTAAACTTAGGATTAATTAAAACACTTAACTAAAACATTCATTATATAAAACTAAAATATGAATCTACTTTAGAAATTATTTAGGTTAGGGAAGGAAAGAGAAGTTCTCTTCTCTTTCCCTCTCTTTATAACTTAGTAATTAATTGTAAGATTCACTTGAACATAATCAAAACATGAAATAAAATCATCCCAAAATAACTAAATCACTTAAATGAAACCCTCTTCTATGTTGAATATGCTTCATACTTAAAAAATTCTTACTTAGAGCCCTAGCTAGGAATACCACACAAACCTCCAAAGCACATACATTAGGCTAAGTCACCACTTCTAGCTTTAGGTAGGGTGGTGCATGGTTTGATGCTTGCTTTTGTTTTGTGATATATGTTTTAGAGTGGTTGTTAGGATGTATGTGCGTAGAATGAATGGTAGGGCGATCTTAGCCTAACCATTATTTTAGAGGGGATTGTGCAATGGGTATCATAAATAAAAAAAATATAAATGTTTTTGTCAGTGTGCTTATACCCTAAGCATAATCCAATAGGCTAGAAAAAATTTAGTTCACCTATGTGCTGGGTGATAATAGCAATACGTAACTTGGGATTTGTGTGATTTGTTTTATTTAATTTCTATTTTACAAGTGTTAATTAGATTTCCATTCTTTTCCTTTTCATGTAATTTTGCAATTAGGATTTTGGAATGATTGTTATGAGGATTAGCATGAACATTGATCATAAGATCTCATCTTATGCACCATGTGAAGCCTTTGGAGCATCCACCTTCCAACCATCCAAAAGAAGGAACAAAAGAAGAAGAAAGAAGAAAAGAAGAATGAAGAAAGAAAGCTTGAAGACCTCCATAATAATGAATTACTTACTTAATTGTATTTAATTCATTTGTAATCTAGGTTGTATAAGGGTAGAGCTTGGCTACCCAATTTGTTTCTGGGTTTGTGCGGTGGTGCCCGATCACAATGGCCTCTTATTCTTTTGCGATTAGCTTTATAAATTGATTGATGATTTGTTTAGCTTGTGCATTAAGTGGCAACTTTTTCCTAGTTTCTTACTTTCTTTATGTATGGTATGGATGTGGATTAGGATCTTAGGAAAAAATAAATCTTTTACCAAACATAACAACTCAAAACTAAAAACAAAGAACTCATAACCTCACCTAAAGCTTAGGCTTAAAATCAAGATAAAAGTATTAGCAACTCCATATTGGATGAGTACTTCTTTTGTAACATCATGCACAAATGCATCATGTTTCACTCTTGATTGGAGGGCTTCTACCTTTTCCAGAGAAACTTGGCTTGACCTTTGAGAGCCATGGTGGAAACACGCCTCCTCCCTTCTCGCTGATTTTGGCCAATAACCTTATTTCTCCTGCATTAGACATATAAATCCTATTAGCTTGAGTCAAAATAATTATTCAAAAATGAAAATAAAACAAAATCTGAATTGCATTAGATTTATGTCATTTGAAGCATGTCCTTACATGATCTAGTCTCTTTAGGGAGTGAGTTTAAGGACTTAGTCTCTTTCTAAAGAAATAATAGCCTAGCTATCTTTCATAAAGCATATGCCTTTCCTTCATGAATTTAAAGTAGTAGGAGGAGTTAGTTGGCAGCCACCTCCAGGCAGTTGAAAGTCCAAACAGTCGGGTGATTTGTCCTCTCTTGTGAAGGCAAATTAAATACCCATTTTCGCCTTAGATTTAGGTCGTGCTTTTAGCACTCGCCAAAGCTCCATAGATTTAAGTTCTGAGGTTGCTTCTCTCTTTTGTGGGCCATAAGCATAAATCATCACCTCTTAGGCATTTCCATAATCTTGTGTTATGGAATCATAAGCCCTAAATTTCTAATGAAAAATTCAACTCAAACAAATTAAATCAATTTCAAAAATGTAAAGCCTAACCATAGGATAGTTTGAGATGCTCGCTAGGTTTTCTGGCATCGTGGGCATCTCCTACTTATCTTTCTTTGGCTTCGCTAATAACTCCCTCTCTTTGATCAATCCTATTTGATCTTCCAAAATAAGCTAATCGATTGATAGTCATACCCTATTGAAATCTTTGAAGACAATAATCATTTGCCTTAATCAAGAGTTTTCCTAAGAAATCTCATTCCTTAGGATGTAATTAACTATGGGGGCTTGCCCTTGTGGGAAATTTAACGAACCCAATTGAAAGTAAACCCTACTTTACTTTTCCATGTAAAGAAGGGAAAGTATCTCTCGCACATCATCCTGCATACTCATAAGTTCTTAGGAGTCCTTATTTAGGTGATTAGGTCCATCATAGGGTGGTTACTTCTATCTTTTGAGATAGTACACCTTTCCCTCAATGACATACATGATCGCCCTAATAAGTACACTTGTGATTCTATGTGGTGTCCATCTAATGAAAGAAGCAATCATCATCATATTAAATTTTTTCTCTCTTCTTTCCTTTCCTTTCTCTCTTTTGTCTTCATCTTTCTTTTTGGGAGGGATGAAGATAAGAAGAAGAGAATTCAAGGAGGAAGAAGGGAGGAGTTTGATTAATGATGGTGAGTGCGACTTATGAAATATATTATTATATTTTTCACCCACAGTTTCTTTTCACCGTTGAACTTAGTTTTGATGTGAAACAAAATCCACCCTCCATTGATCTTTGCTTCAAAACAAAGGAGAAAATTGCTAATGCACTAAGAAAATTATAAATGTCTAGCACTACTAAGGCATTATGCTACCAAAATTTTAAATTTTTTCAAAATTTATTTTTTTGAATCTTAGACATTAGTGAAACAGCACTGTAATGTTGTAGGCCCAATGCCAAAGCACAATGTCCATGAGAAAATTATGCTTAGGGAAGCATCTCATAGCACCATAGCACTAGTATTCTAATGTCGAGGAACTGTGTTCTCACACCAAATTAATAATATTAGGACATTCACACCCACAGCACCATGGCGGTATAAATATAGCACCGAGGTGCTAAGCTCTCTAGTTATGAATCAATTATTTCTAGCTTAATATCATCGAGGTGCTTGTTAATCAGTGCCGAGTCATTGAATTCTTAATTATTAAGGGGGATATTGAGGCACCATAGGAGAAGAAGCCTAACTTGGATCCCCAAGGCTATAATTTTTAAATATATAGACCAGTACCGTATTGAACAAGGCTATATAAAAAAAGTTATTTTGTTGATGATCCATATGATAATGAAATGTTTTTTTCTAAGGCTCATTGCCTGTAGCTACTCTCACCCATCTCTCTCCTTAAATTTGAGATTTGCTCAATTAAGGGTTTAGAGGATTAAAGTCGAGATTGTGGAGCGCTTGAGGTCTCCCCAACTTCATACCTTAAACCGAACCCCTTAATAAGTCTTTCATTAGAGGAGCCTTTCAAATAAGAACTTCTTCATCAAGCTCTCATAACACACCCACCATAGTGCATCAAGTATAAATAAGAGATAGAGAACCATACCTTATAGTAGTAGTGCCTCTGATCATATTACAAATAGAATTATAAATAATCTTTTCTATATCAAATGTAAAGCCCTTTTGAATTGCAAAATTCAAAATGGCTCTACCCTTAGTAACCTCACTTATATTACCAGTGGGCATTAGCTTGGAAGAAATAAAATATTGTTAAGCCTTAGATTATGTCATTAAGCTGGTGGCAAGAAAGTTAATAATCCTCCTCTTGTCATTTTTATTGAATGTTGGCATTTCTACCAGTCAGAAAATAAAGGATTTTATTAAAATTTGGGTGCTCCTCATAATTGGAAAGATATTGATCGTATGCCACATTTGGAAATTCATAATATGCATTGATGGTTGTGTTATCAAAACTTTCTATTTTCCCTAAACAAAATCTTTATTGTTCTGGTGCTCCTTCACGTTGGAGAAGAACTCTCGCACCATGGGAATGATGTAAGAGCTACTCTCATTGGCTCGCTTCGCCTAGCCGCATTCATTGATCTCCACTTCTACTCTCCCACCCAGGTTGTAGAAGCTCTTTTCTAGGATGGGAAGCTTGCGAGTGAGGGTGTGTTGAAATCTCTCTAACTTCCATGCTAACAAACATGCTAGCATCACTTGAACTTTTCATCCTCTTGCTAACGAGCCTCTTAACCTGCATGGTTTCTTTGACTTAAAAGAACACTAAGAGAGAAACAGAACTGAGTAATCTATACAAAGAAGAACTATAAAATGAAAAATTTCATAGCCCTTGGCATCTATTTATAAGCCATACATAGCACCACAGTGCCACATTTGGGCCCTAAGGTGATAGGCTCTCAAGTTCCCGAGTAGGGAACTAGTGTTGTAGTGCTCACTTGCAGCTTCTAGATGGGGGTTAACTGGTCAAGTCAGTTATTATGTTGGTCAAAAGGAACTTTTATTATCATTAATTTTGTAACTAAAAAGCATGTCAAGCATTGATATAGTGCCTTAGCGCTCTGACCTATTGCTATAGCACTAGTCAAAATTTTGTCCTTTCCATTTAAAGCACTTATTTGTCTGTCAACTTTTCTGAACTAACTTTTGATTAGCGTTATGGTGCCATATGATCAACGCTTAGGCACTAGTCAGTTGGTCAAACATATATACCTGCCCCTAGAATGCTATAATACTAATCACTCTATGCCAAGGCACTAATTTAATAGCTCCATAGTGTTATTAAGCATCTAGGTGCTATATTTCTAGCTCCGAGGCACTATCTTAATAAACACCTAGGTTCCATATTTTTAGCACTGAGCTGGTTAATACAAATAGATCTGAATTACTCGCATTGGCCCCAGCATTGTAACAATTGCCTAAGTCTAGTGTTTGAGGATGTTTCGCGGGTTAATATAAAATAAATTTGAATTGCTTGCATGTGCATGGACTTAAAGATACAGGATACAATCTTAAAACCTAAATAGGCTACGTAGGTTGAATTTAAAAATTAAATAAAAATAATAATCTATTAATTTCAATAGAAAATTATAAAATACCTTCATGTGCCCTCACTCATGTGTTAAAAGCTAAATTAAATGTCTAAGGATGCTGCATGGGTTAATTTCTCGATTATGTCTTGATTGGGTCTAGGTTAGAAAAACCTAATCATTCCCCAATGATGGATGTGATAATTGTAGAATTCATCCAGAGGGCATATGTTCAAATTGAATGAAGTTAATCATTCAAAATAGAATAAAAATATAATAATAATAAATAATCACCCACCTATCCATCATTATTTGTCAAGAATGACAAGTTAAGAATGTATTTGCTAACAAATAGCTAATGTCAAATTAAATATGTCTATGTTCATACTCAAATAGTCTCATGCCAGTAAGGACATGGCCTATTTCCTCTGTCTATGTGATTTTTCCACCAAACGACACCACATGAAATGTCGATACGATTAGAACTCTCTAATAAAGAAGCTTGGCCTCTATATGGCTCCACTATATTTTGGTTATGATAATTGCTCATATATTTCTTAATGATTTTACTCATTGAGCCCTGAATTATAGAATATATTTAATAGGCAAAAAGCCTCCTGTTAGTTAACGTTGATTTAAATTTATCACCTTAGACAAATATCACCCCAATTCTACAAGAACACCTTGGACTATGTAATCCATGGTTGCTAATAAAGATTCTTCAGTTAAGAAATATTTTCCTAGCTTTATTATGAACCATGATAGCAAATAACTATGGAATCTTGATCGGGAATGTCATCAACCCCCATAATATACACTTTAAGCTATATGACAGTCATCTATGCCTCTAACATATTTAGACACCAATTCATATTAATAAGATATGATTATTTACAACCTCAATCAAGAGTGCTCTCTTACTACGATAAGAAGGGCAATTAACTATGAAGGCTTATGTTCATATGAAATAGAACCCCATATCTAAATAAACCCTAACATAATATTAAGGAAATTTTGTTGAATATATATATATATATATATATATATATATATCAATTTGCCTCATGAAAAAATATACTCCTACACATCCTAATAAAAGATGGCAGAGAGCATTCTCAAAGGTATTTTTTTAGTGATCACCTTTATTCACTATAAAGACATTACCTACGCTCTTTTCCAGTACTTTCCTAGGTTTTGTTGTTTTATTGTAAATAGATCTCTAAGGAACGACATCCTAAAAGCTTCTTCTTATAAATTAGAGGCTTTACTTAATAGTTTTTTAAAATTTTTATTAGTAAAACTTTTCAATAAGAAGACAATTGGGCCATGAATATTTTGAAGGACTATTTCTATAGCATGCTGCTCTTGTAGTAGAGGCTCACACTTGAGGTTGAGAATCCTCCATCTCAGGATATAATCGACAAGAGATTCACCTGGCTTTTGTTTTTTAACTACTAGGTCACCTACAATGATGTGGTGTTGTGTGCCAGTGAATCATTTCATCAAACATATTTTCTAATTTAGTGAAAGTGTGCACTGAACCATTTGGCATCTCTGCATACAAATTGAAGGTAACCTCAGTCAAACCACTAACGTACTGCCTAAATAACAGGGCATCACTCCCTCTCGCATTATAATAGCTTGCCCAAAAATGTGTCATATGCTATTTTGGATTGTCTATCCCATCAACAGCTTTGAAAGAAGGAGGCACAAATCTCTTTGGATAAGGTATCAAATCATACTCTTCAAGGTAGGGTCTACCCTTTGGAATAATAGTTGTACCATGGGATTGAGCCATACCTTCTTTCACCTACTATTTCACTAGAGACATTAAGTTAATTTTAAGAAATGTATCATCCATTGATTTAGGTTCTTGGTGATAATCTCCTAAACCAAACTTTGTCTCATTTGTGGGATGAGACTCTTATGTCTCTCTGAAGAATGTGGCTAAGAAAAGGTGGGAACTAGACTTTAAAGTGATTGCATAGTCAAAATCATCTCCTCCATCTTTTTTTTCATCCTCAAAATTTGATTGTTCTTCTTCTATAATTGAATGATTAACTGCTGGTTAAGATCAAATACAGGATCCTCATGTGTTTCTTCTTATTTTTTTAGATTTCCTTGTATCCATCATAAAAATATGTGCGATGGGCAACCAAGGGTCATCATTCAATAAGTCATTCTAATCTAAGTTAAAGTTATCTTGGATGCTACTTATCTTTTCTTTTTCTTCATCCTCTCTAATAATAGTCTCCACTTCTTCTTTTGTAAGATGAAGTGGAACATTGTTGTTATCAAGGATAGCTTCAGATTCTTCTTCTACATCCATGGGTTTCACTTAAGATATTTATTTTTCATGATTCATCTAGATGGTTGGAACTTCCTCTATGGCTAGAGTGGCTCCCAAACAAAGGTTCCCCTCATCTACAACTTCTCCATTATAAGGAGATACATGGAGTGACTCTATTTCTCTATTAAAAGTATGAAATGAGAGTGGCCCTTTAGTTTGAGGCCTAAACGCACATGATGATGGCCTTTCTTTAATAGGTTGAGTGATAGATGGTACTTCTGACTGTTATAACGGGTGAGTCTTTGGCTCAAAGGCCAATGGATATTTCCTAACATAAACATTTTAGTTTCTTATATAGAGATAATCTTATCTCTCATTGAACTAACTAATTCACCATTATGCCAGGTTAGTGACCTCCCCGGGTGGTGATAGGATCTTCTTCTATCAAGGAAGACCATCTTTTTCATTCCTTTATCTTAAATGGTCAAAGATTTCCTTAAGATTTCTCTCACTATCTCTCAAAAAACTTGTCCCTTTATAATCCTAACTAACTATTCTTTAGTGTAAGAAGAGGATACCAGAGTTCTACAAAGGATCTGGTGTAGTCTACTATGAGCTTCCCTTTTTACCATTCTAAAGTCTTGTTTAGTTTCATATGAAAAGGGCAGAGGGGAAGTATCTGAATGGGCAAACCCTTCCCTCACCCTAGCATGTTCGATCTTTATCATTTCCTAATGTTTCCTCTCCCAATGAGCTTGCCTTCTACCTCTATTTTTCTTTGGCCTTTTTGTCATCAGTGAAAGCTCTAAAGTGGAACCTATTTCAAAAGGACTAGAAAAGAGGGAATCAGATGTCTCTATAATAGGTAATTTTACTTTTTTTCAATGCATGACTTATTTGAATCTCCTTAGAGGCCTCCATAGCCATCTCTCTACAAGTGACAAGAGCACTATGGGGCACTCTTGAAAACTCTAAGATAGGCTTCTTATTCTTAATAATCATATCATTAATAGGAGTAAGAGTCACTTCACTAGCAGTAATGTTCAAATCTTCAAAACCAGTCCCAAATTTGTTGATAGAGCCATCAGGTAATCTGCTAGTGTCCACAAGTTAGCAGTCCAACCACTTTCTATTTACAAATAAAAAAAGTAATCAAATTATAATAAGCTTTTAACAGCATTATAATGAGCTTTTAACATAATGTAATGAAAAAATTAACTTTTGACCCATTAGAAAAGTTAACAATTTTATTATGGCTAGAATTTGTAAAGAAGAATTTTATTTTTGAAAATGTAAGAGTTATAGAACCCTCTTATTTGATTTCAATAAATAAGGAAGTTCGATACTCCATTTAGTGGATGTTGAATATACTCAACCAAGAATGAAATGGAGAGATGCCAAATGGAATGAAATGCAATCTTGACTCATGAAAACTACAAGTACATTGCTAATGTATGAAAATAAAAATTTATTTCTAAAGATGGAGAGAGGAATTGCTCCCTAGTAGAGTCACTAGAATGGGAATTTTATTTGAATCACTATGCATATCTTGGGGTACTTATTTAGGTGATCAAATACATCAAGGGATAATTATATTATCTTAAAGATAAAACATATTACCCTATAATGGAATCAATTACTTAATAAAGACTCCTAAGGCTAATGAGTCTTCAATGTACAAGATTTTTTTCCCATGAACTATATGGAGAGGTAGAGTAGGGTTTATTCTATTGTAGAATTTGCAATTCCCTATGAGGGAAAGCCCCTATAGTTAATCACATCTTAGGAATGAAGGATATCTTCCTAAGAATACTCTTAAAAACTTTTATTTTTATGGATTTCAAAGCTTATCTTAAAAGAACTATAATTTAGAAATTTAACAAGAAACATTTCAAAAAGGAAGAGTTCTTTTGGAGATCAATTTGGATTAAGTAGGAAATGCTTATCGATACTAGATTTCTATTAAGCATTTCAACTATCCTATCATTGGGCATTACATATTTTGAATTTAAGTGGTTATTTTTAGAAAATCAAGTGGGATTGATCAAAAGGAGAGAGTTATTATTGAAACCAAAGGGAGATGAGTAGGGGAAGCTCACGATGCTAGGAAACCTAGCGAGCATCCCAAACTATCCTATATAAAATTAAGAAGAATTATATGTTTGAGTTAAATTTTTATTAGAAATCTAGGGCTTACAATTCCACAACACAAGATTGTAGAAATGCTTAAGAGGTGAGGATTTATGCTTGCGCAAAGAAAACAACAACCTCGATCCTAAATCTAGGAACTTTACAGGGCCAAAGCATGACCTAAATCTAAGGAGAAAAATGGGTATATGGTTTACCTCCACAAGAGAGAGTAATCCACCTGACTGTTGAACTTACAATCGCCTGGAGTGGCCCCCAACTAACCCCTCCTACAATTTTAAATACATGTAGGCAACTCTTATGCTTTGCAAGATGGCTAAGATATTATTTATTTAGAAAGAAGACTAAGCCCTTAAACACACTCCCTAAGAGACTAGATCATGAAGGGCATGAATAAATGACTTAATTAATGCAAATTTTGTCAAGTTTAATTTTGATTTTTAGGCATTTTTATTTGACACAGGCTATGGGATTTCATATGCCTAATGCATGAGAAATTGATTATGAGCCAAAATCAGAAATAAGGAGGTGTGTTTCCACCATGGCTCTCAAAGGTCAAGCCATTTTCTCTAGCAAAGGTGGAAGCCCTCCATTAGCAAGAGTGAGACAATATGATTTATGCATGATGTGAGGCATACAACATCCAGTTAAGAGGTTCCTAAATATTTTATTATCATGATTTATGTCTTAGGCTTTAGGTGAGGTTATGAATTATTTAATTTAATTTTGAGTTGATTAATCAAATAGAAAATTTATTTTTCCCTAAGAGCATAATTGCATCCAGGCCATTCAACAATCATCAAATAATTAAGAAATTAGGAAAATCATGCCATCCTAATTGTGCAATCATAAACATAATATCAATCAATTTATAAAATTAACGTAAAAAGAATAAGAGGCCAATGTTGTCGGGTACAGCTGTACAACCCAAAAAGAAATGTGAGTAACTGAGCGCTACCCGTATATAACCTGGATTACAAATGAGTAGTTACAATTAGAAGAAACTCATGTTAAGGGGGTCTTCATCATTCATTCTTTATTATTCATTTTTTTCATTTTGATTTCTTATTTTCTTTATTTCTTTTAGTTTAACTTGGGATGTAGTTTGCTTCAAGGCTTCACATTGTATATAAGACATGGTCTTATAACTAATGTTCATCCTAATCCACCATAACATTCATTCCAAATTTTAATTGCAAAATTTACATCAAAATGGGAAAGATAAATCTAACTAAACTGCAAAATAGAGATTAGCTAAACATACCACACAACCCAAGTAGTTATATGAATAATTTGGACTTAGCACCCCACACATGGGTAACCAAGTCCACCTGTCCTAATTTGGGTTATGCTTAGGGGTATAAGCAACCTACATAGCAAAAGCATTTATATTTTTATTACAATGCCCCTTAAGCACAACCCCCCTTCAAAAAATATGATTAGGCTAAGATCTCCCTATCATCTAGTCTACGCATATACACCCTAACATTTAGTCTAAAATAATACATTATGAAACAAAATCATTCATCAAACCATGTACTGCCTAACCTAAAACTAGAAATGGTGACTTAGTCTAATGTGTGTGCCATTTAAGGCTTGTGTGGCATGTCTTAGCTAGGCTTTAAGGTTAGAATTTTCTAAGTGTGAAAGATTCAATTTAGATGGTGGTTTCATTTCAAATGATTTAGTTGATTTGTCAATTTTAGTTGGTGATTTGATTTGGTTTGAATGAACCTACATCTAATGACTAAATGTTGTGAAGAGAAGAAAATAGAAGAGAATTTCTTTTTAATCCCTACCTTAAAGCATTTTTAGGTAGATTCATTAATGATTTTCCTTTAGTGAATATTTTATTATGTATTTTAATTAACCTTAAGGTTAGATTTTTTCTAAATAGCCCTATTCAACAAGAAAGGTATCTTAAGATCAGTTTGGGTGGATTACTACCACATGACACACAGCCATTTATTTCTATCCACCATGTATACCATGCATATGAATAATGTTAAGCATACCTATACATGCAATGCAAATTTTAGCACACTTTGATGATGAATGCTAAGAGATATCATTTAAAAATTTAGATATTCCATTGATGCATGTCTTTATTATGTAGAAAAGGGGGATTTTTTTTATCCATTAACAAAATGCACATTCACATGTATAAAAGTTATAAGTGAGTATGGCGGCATGATTTTCTACACCAGGGGCATAAGGTACACACCTTTGTAAGGCTACTTAAAGCCTCAAACAAATGTCCGACTAATATACCGCTTTTCTTAACACATGTAGATGTACAAGGAGAACCAAATGGATAAAGAATCAAAAAAGATTATGTTTGATTTGGTTGTATAATTTACATTTGTAATCTGAAGATCCTTCTTAAGTCATAACATAGAAATGCATAGGAATAGATTTAAGCAAGAGTTGTGTTCTTTTCAAATGAACATACTTGCAAATCCTATGTAAATCCATGTTAAGAGAAGAAAAAATAAATTCATAATACACATCTTATGCTATAATCACATACAACCTTATAATTATTCAAAAGTACAATCACTTCATTCATAGTCTTTGATTTATATGTTTTGGAAATAATTTTTGGTTTAATAGTGATAATAGCCACTCATATTCTTAATTTTAGCCAACACATGCAATTTGACAGAACAGGAAACATTTTATTTAATTGATTTTTCACAAGAAATGAATTCATGATTTCATATGGCGAATAATATTTAGCTTGCTTGGAAAGAAATAAAGGGATGTAAGCACATGAATTCATTCACCCCAATAAATTACTAAGGACAATCATATAAAATAGACTTATTTAAAATGAATCAAAATTTTTTAAGGAGATTTTTATTTTTGAATTGACTTTGACTTAGGAAATATGAAAAGCGTTTGCTAGTCCTAACCCATTTTTCCCATGTGTGAATTAGTTTAGTTTAATTTTAGAACAAATAGGTTTATTGTATATTTTGTTTAGGCAAAAGCATGAATTAAATCAATTTATTACCCCTTACCTATACCACTTTAACATAATTATCCAAGTAATTATGATCCAATAAATGATATGCAACCACATTGAATTAAAATCAGCAATGCACCTAAGAAATGAAGGAGCCTAATGCAATTGGCTCATAATTATTGATTAATTAAGCTAAAGGGTCTAATTAAGTACTTTCATAACCATCCTACATATGTAGTTAGATTATTATTTCCTCAAATTCTCTTAGTTATAAACACCTAAGAATCTTAACAATTGAGTGATTAAGTTCTAGAATGATTTGATTTTGAGTTTGATTAACATTTAATGAGGTGATTAAGCCATTAATTAATTACAAATTGATTAAGTGTTTATCCAAATGAAATAAACTTAGGGAAAGTAAAAAAAGAGGTCTCATCTTTCCCTATGTCCATTCACTATTTCACAATGATTAGCAAGTTTAATTAATGAATTTATCACTATTAACATGTTAATTAATCATTTAATTAATTAAGAGAGGATTAAGGATGAAATAAGCCTCTAATTATTCCAAGAATAAATTCCAAGAAAATCATGAGAGGAGAGGTCATCCCACCAATCAATCTGAAAGTTTGGAATTAATTGCTAAAATATAAGAGTACTTAATTTACATTTCTAAAAAATCAAAATTGAGTGAAAATTACTATTCAAACTTAATTAATTTTAATTTTATATTATTCTCCTTTGAATTATCTATAAATGAGCTGTATATTTTTTTTGGATTTTTCTTAGTTATGATTTTAGGAAGGTTCACCATTAAAATTGAATTAATTAAAGCTAATTAAATCCCTAATCCCGTCAGGCCACATGGTTGCTAATGCGGTGTGCTGACGCAGTGCACTTTCCATATATCACAATGGGATAGGTTATTTAAGTAATCACATCCGTCAGCTGTGTTAGTCGTGGACGGCACTCCGGTCCGATTTTAAGATCAATGGGATCAATCCACGCTTTAGGAATGAATCAGGATTTAGCATGATTTAATCACGCCCATTCCAATCATGCTAAATGGACAGTATTTTCTCCTTCTTCGAGAGAGACATGGCTCTCTCTTCATTCAAGCTCACAGCTCGATTGGGATCAAATGATCCCACACCTTCTAAGAGGGGTGATGCACCAACCATCAAGATTTCATGGGGTGACAATTTCCTAAAAGACCAAGCAAAATTTCCTATACAGCCAAGCAATTACCACCGGAGGCTATCATGTGCTTCGGAGGAGCTTCATTTAATAGAGACGAAGCCCTGTTGAAGGAATCTGGCCTTGATTTGAAGTAGATTGCTCAACTGACCAAGCTCCCTTCAATGGTGATCGACCTTGATCGAAGTGATCCTTCTCGTGGCTTGGAGACTTGGGAAATAACTTGATTGAGCTTGATGAAGTCCACTGATGGTGCGTACAAGGTTAATTTGGTTTTGGTTGATGATTGGATGAATTGGAGTTTTAGCTCACCTCCCCTATTTCACCTTTGAGTAAAATTGAGAAGGAGAAATGGGGGAGCTCAGGAATGGCTTGGAAAATCTTGGGGAGGCTTCGATTCAATCTCCTTAGCTCTGAGAAAATGATTTCTTCTGGTTTGAGTGGGAATGAGGGGGAGTATATATTCCCCTCTTTGGATCAGATGGTGAGGGGCTGAATTGCCATTTTTTATCAATGGCTTGGATTGGAGGTACAGTTTGAGCTGCAAAATAACCCACATGGTTCCTTTTGGGTAGTGGAGTGAAGGAGAGTGGATGCCCATGTGCTAGGAGAGTGTATTTGGTGATCCAAGTGCTCAAATACTATTAGAGAGGTTAGTTTGGCCTTGGCTTGGGTCATGTTCACAAACCTCCTTGGTGTCCATGCGGACCACTAAAAGGATGCCAAGTGGCCTTGAGAAAGAAACGACCAAATTTTAAGTAAATACATACCCTTTGACCTAAGGGTAAAATCATTTAACGCCATGAGTTTGATTTGGGCAGATTTGAAATGATTCAAAATGGGTTGGGCCAAATTTCATGTGATTTGGAGTTCATCTAGTTTGAATTGATTCAATTTGACCCATTTAGGTCAAGTTGGGTCAAATTGGGTTAGGTTGACCAATTGGTCAAATTGGGTCAAATCATGGGTTAGGTCAAGTTCAAGTGATCCTTTAAAGACTATAGGTTTCATTGGTTTGGTTTAATTTGGTTTATATTTGGTTTTGGTTCGTTTAGGTTCATTTAGGTCAAATGGGTCAAGTTGAACAATTTGACCCATTTGACCTAATTGGGTCATGGGTTGGTTTAGGCTTTTGATCATTTGAAATGTATTCAAGCTTTGATTTCAATCAATTTTGATTTGGTTTGATTTCAAGTTGATTTGACCTTTAGGTCAAGTTTGGTTCATGGTCAATTGGGCTAGGTTGGGTCAATTGGTCAATTGAAGCTTTGGTCAGTTCAACAATCAATTTAGAATGATATTGACCCATTGGTTGCAATCAATTTGGCTTAGATCAAGATTTGACCCATTTTGGCTTTTTCAATTTGGGTCAACAGGTTAAGTGGCCAATTAGGCTTGGTTTGGCTCAATTGATGGCTCATGTTCAACCATTGATTATGGTTTGGATCAATGATTTCAATCAATTTGGCTTATATAAATTTTGGCTTATTTAGTTTCATTTGTTAAATGTTGACTTGGTCAAAGGCTAGACTTGGTTTGACCCAATTTGAGTGATTGATCATCCTAGGATGATTGTTTACAATGTGAGATTTGATGGGCTTAGTTCAATCCAATTTGGGTTGGATTAGAACTTTGGCTCAAAAAAGGTGCTTTAGTCACTTTGGGTCAAGTGAGCCTAAATGGGTCAATTGGCTTGATCAAGGCTTGATTCAAGTTTGTTGAACTCACATATGACTTACATGGAAATATAAAATCCAATTGCAAGTTGTTGGAGTCAAATGGGTTTTGGTTCATTTGATAATTTCAAGTCAAAAGGATGAACATGGGTTTGACTTGGGTTAGTTTGATTTTGGTTTAATGATTATAGTTTATGTTTATATTTAGGCATGTGATTGGAGACATGATTGTTTGAAGAGAAAATCCAAGGGTTTGGATTGATTTGAGAATGATTTGGCTAAATCAAAGAATTTGGCTTAAAAGATATAAGTTCGATTTTGATTTGAGTTTTGAATTTAGTTTTGAATTTATATTTCATTTATATTTGTAAATATAAATGATAATATAAATGGGTTATGAGAAAATCTTTTGAGTTTGGAGTGAATTGGATTTGATTTGAGCTAAGTCTATAAGATGAAATCAAAAGGTTTAGGGAAGATTTTGGTATTTGAATTCAATCATGGGTTTCAATCATTTGATTTGGATGATTTAGATGTTTGGAATTGATTTATGATTTGAGAAAATCAATTGAGTTGGAATTGATTTGAGATTTGATTTGGATTGGTTTGAAGAAGGGAAGTAAGGGTTGGGTTCAAGCTATAAAGTAGGCAAGTCCTCTTAACACACAACCTATTCTTATGGCTAACTCCTCTGAATCTCTAAGGTTAGGTTAAGTGTTCACCTAATCACTAGAAGTATCTTAAGACTAAGGAACTCTTAGTGTCTAGAGGAGTCCTTTGTCTAAGATAGAGAAGTTGAGAGCTCACTCCAAAAGTGAGGTCAACAAAGGGCACCCAATAGGTGTGGTATGACTGACAAGGCATACTGCAGGTATTGGTGTTGACCGAGATGATCAACAATGTCTGAACGATCATAAGCACTAATAGGAATGATCTACTCCTGAACTCGAGGTGTAGAAAGAATCAAGATCTTAGTGCAATGTGACTCTACTTATGTCAAAAACATAAGAGAGTGAAGGAGGAATCCACTAGGGGTTGAGTGAAGGAACCTTCCACTTGGGGAACAAGGCTCAAGTTATCCACTAGGGACAAGAGGTTATAAAATCTACTGGGGGATTAGAATTTGGAATCCACTAGAGATAAAAAGGTGAACCTTCCACTAGGGGACTAGGTTCGGGTCGGATTGAATTGACTCCACTGGGGAGATTTGGAAAGATTTGCATCTCATTGAGGAGAAGCTAATTGATTGGATTATTTAATTTGGCTCTACTAGGGAGGAGGGTTAGTTTTATTTCAGATTTTAAAATTTTAATTTTGAGATGGACCCTATCGATTTGCGATGGACCGCACTGAGTAGGGGCCATGTCGGCCTTAGCCAACTTTAGATTTTTCAATCCAAAGGGGTAGTCTACCATCCACATAGTGAGACTATCCAACCGAGGGTTGCCTTCGATTATTCAGCACTGTAGAAAAACTAGTGATCCTCCAAAGTAGGGATCGGTTGGATGATGATGTTGGTCAAACCCAACCTTAGGCTAACTACTGAGTGAATGCCTCTAGGGGACTTAAATCAGCTCAAAGATAGTCAAAATTAATTTCATTTTAATTATATTTGGTGGATCTTGTTGGTTTGCGATGGATTGTACTAAGTAGGGGCCATGTCAGCCTTGGCCTATCTCTGATTTATCGATCCAAAGGGAGTAGTTTCCTGGCCGAGGGGAGAATTATCCAACCAAAGGAGTTCCTTTCGATTTGCAGAGGCCAATTTAGGGAAGAAAGCATGGGGACTCATAACTTCCACTACAAAATACCACTAGAGAGACGTATTAGTGAGGTAACATGTCAACCCAACCTAGGGGTGCCCATTACTTTGTGACAGTCATGCTAGAAAGAATGCATAGTAGACTTACATCTTTCAGAGTGAAATGACTGTTGGGGCAACCTATTCATGGTAAACTAGATTGAACCTGACCTAAGGGTGACTATCGAGAGAATGTCGACCTGGGGACTTATCTCAACTCAAGTGTAGTCAGGCAATTCCTATAGGGAGTTTTGCAGACTTTGCCCTAAAGATAGGATGACTGCTTGGGAAGGGGCCGCTGGGGGCTTGAATTCTTAATCCACAAGCAAAAAAAATTATTTATTTTATTTGTTTATTTATTTGTTTTTTTATCGTGGACCCTATTGGTTTATGAAGGATCATACTGAGAAGGAGCTTATATCAGCCTAGACCTATCTTAGATTTATTGGTCCAAAGGAGAATTTGTGCATCCTGTCCAATCCAAGAGTAGCTCGGGTAGCGTCTACATGGGATCGCTAAGGATGTAATCCAAGTAGTGTGCCCACAAAGGAGAGGCCACTAAGGGATTTATCCAAAACCTTGAAGAAGATAGTGTCTATAGGTATTCGGTGGCCAACTCAAGGAGAAAGTGTGGGGACTCACATCTGCTAAGAGTGGTGTATCCTCTAGGTGAGTCATTTTGCAAACATCAACCAACCAAGGTGCCCATTTGTGAATCACTAGGAAAAGCATCGGGACTCACATCCTCACATCTCGGATAGTCTTTGACCGGTCTATCCACTAGGGTGAATACTGAGTGAATGCCATTGGGGACTTATATCAACTCAAAAGTAGTCAAGAGGAAAGGAGCAGCTAGGGGACTTATCCTAAACCTCAAATATACTCAACCTAGTTAGTGCATGATGGCTAGTTCAAAAAAAAATCTTATAAGCTTACATCCTCTTAAATGAAGTCAACATAAGATAGCTTATTGGCTGCACAGTGAGGCCTACCAAATTAACAAGGCGCTCATCAGTTTGCAATGGTCAAGTTAGGAAGAAAGCATAGGGATTCACATCCACTAGATAAATGACCATTGGGGTGACACACTAGCAAGGTAGCATGTCAGCTTGACCTGGAGTAGCTAATCAGTGAGTGCCACAGGGAGCTTACTCCCACATCAAAAATAGCCTGAGAAAAGAGATATGTGTTTGTGTTAAAGGGGGACATGATGCCACTTGGTTTCTCTTACACCTATCCTAAAACATGCTTAAGGTTGATGAATGCCATGAATGGCAGTTGTGATTCCACCAAGAAAGGTGTCGCTTGGGTTCTCTTACCCCGAACTTAGCCGTGCTAGTCAAAATAGAATGCCTCTTGGGTTCTCTTACACCTACTCTAATAACGTTGGGGAATAATGTTTAATTTATGTTTGTGTTGTGAAAGAAGGATAGGATGCCTCTTGGGTTCTCTTAAACCTACCCTAAACACATCGTGGCAGATTTGTAAACAAGCAAACAACACTTCGACTGAAGAGAATATTTTGATGAACTGGAATGAAATTTTTTAAGATAATTATTTTCAAACATAAATTTATGGGTAGTATTTCTTTAAGTAGAGCCCATTGATTGGAAGCATCGGGTGTTCCCCTTTATAATTAATAAGTTGGTAAGATCCTCCTTTGTAAGCCTTCTCTATGAGAAAAGGGCCTTCCCAAGTGGGTTCAAACTTGCCTCCCATCTTTAGCTAGGCAACAATTGGTTTCCTTAGAACTAAAACAAGCTCTCCTACTTAAAAAGCTCTAGGGTGGACCAACTTATTGTGAGCTTGAATCATCTTGGCTTTATACAACTCGAGGTTCATGCCCATAGGCGTACTCCTCCAAACCTTGAGCTCTTCAAACTTGGTGTCCTGTAGTGATTTTACTACCCATTGCTATCCTTAGTGATGGGGAAACTTTGAGGTAGAACAACGGACCCATACACTAGAACAAGGTAGATTGGGTTGGAGTTATATGTGCACGGTATGCACACAACTTCAACTACTCTTGCCACTTGTCATTATCATCGAGTGTCTTCTTTAGTATCTAGATGAGAGTTTTGTTGAATGCTTTTGCTAGGCCATTAGCCCTAGGATAGTATACTATGTCTCCTGGCAAAGCTATTGATCTTAGTGCTCTTGAATGCAGTACCTTTATCAGATATAATTCATCGAGGCACCTCGAACCTATATACGATATGGTTTCTAAAAAACAAGAGCACATGCTGAGCTGTGACCTCTCTATGTGGGATTTCCTCCGCCCACTTAGAAAAGTAGTCGGTAATAATTAGGATGAATCGATAACCCTTAGAAGAAGGAGGATCAATCAGACCGACTATATCAGTACCCCAACACTCGAATGGCCATGAGGCCTATGTAGGATGTAGAATGTTGGGTGATTGGTGCAAGACTAAATTGCGTACTTGACAATGATGACAACTCCTAGCTACATCCATCCAGTTTATAATCATTAATGGCTAGTAATATCCTAGTCTCTTGATCTTGGGTTTCATCTTCGAACCGGATTGATATGCACCGTATAGACTTGAATGTACCTCAGTCATGATTTTACAGGCTTCATGTTTGTTTAAACAGCATAACCACATTTGATCAAAGGACTATCGGTACAAGGTGTCATCCATAAGAGCATAGGAGAGAGCTCTCTGCTTCATTTGATGGGCTTTTGATTTCTCTTAAGGTAGTTTGCATGTATTCAAGTAATCTATGAATGGTTGCCTCCAATCCAGTTCCTCATCTTTATTGGCAACAGTAACCTCCCCTTCAATAGAGAATCTCTCGATGAGTTCAATATCAATAAAAGATAAGACTTGTCTATTTTGGACCCTTATTAGAATAGACTCATCTTTTGGACATGCCAACTCCTTGGCGAGTTTTGCCAAAGCATCTGCTACTATGTTCTCTCCTCAAGAAACTTTGTAGATGGTGACCTCAGGGATTTGGCCTAATAGCTTCATGGTATACTCATGGTAGTGACGAAGATTAGGTTTTAGAAAGTTATAGGACCCAGTAATCTGGTTGATGACCAACTGAGAATCTCCATAGATGTTAATACTTTTGACACACACTGTAATAGCTAACTCTAAACCAGCAATGAGAGCCTCATATTTGGCTTTGTTATTTGTGCATGGATTGAAGTGATATTATGTGAATCTCATCACATCACAGTTTGGAGTTAAATGGATGATTCCTACCATTGCCTTTCTTAGAAGAGTAGAGCATGATTCTTCTCCTTTTTGAAAGGAAGCTGCACCATCAAAATACATCTCCCAATGATGAATACTAATGTCCCCTAAGTTCATGATTTGTTCATGGGGAGATCACTAAGCGAGAATCAGAAGGTGTCTAAAAAAATCACTGCGTCCTTTCACGTAGATGGGTATGAATGATATCAAACTATATCATGGACCAATACATGCCGGATACATCGTATGTCATGAGATATTGTAGTGGATTGATCAAATCAATTCACCTTATGATAAAGCATATAATGTCGTAGCTTTTGGGATGCGAAGATTAGAGCTAGGCAATGTTTCTCAATAGGTGGGTAGTTTGCTTTAGCAGGGATCAGATGATAGTTGAGGTAGTAGAGAGCATTCTTCTTCCCTTCATCATTGGTTTGGGCCAACAAAACACCAAGGGAGTCATCCAATGTAGTGTAAAGGATAAGTGGCTTGCTTGGGATAGGGGTTGTTAGAACTGGTGGCTTCACCAAATACTACTTGTTGTCTTCAAAATCATGCTGACACATATCACCCCACTTGAACTTAGCATCCTTTTTGATAATTCTGAAAATGGCTTGCATCTCCCTGATAGATTTGAGATAAAGCGCCTTAGATATGCCAACCACTCTTCGAATGATATGAATTGAGTTAAACTCTTATGGGGTGGAATTTCTAAGATAACTTTGATCTTTTCTGGGTCTATATCTATTCCCCGTGTCGAACAACAAACTCAAGGAACTTCCCTAAAGCACTCAAATGCACACTTGGGGTTCATTTTGAGGTTAAATTTTCTTTACTACTTCAAGTCAAAGAGATGGTCTTATTTTCTTTATTTTTGACTACTAGGTCATCAACATAGCATTCAACTTGATGATGAATAAGTTCGTTGAAATTCTGAGTCATGGCTCACTGGTATGTAGCACCATCATTTTTAAGGCCAAAAGGCATGACCTTATAACAATAGATTTCAATCGGGGTTTGAAAAGTAGTGTTTCTTTCATCCTTAGGGGCCATCTTGATTTGGTTGTAGCTAGATGACCCATCCATAAAAAATAAAACTGCAAGAGATGAGGCAATGTCCACCATTAACTCTAGTATAGGAAGTGGAAATTCATCCATAGGATATGCCTTATTTAAGTCCCTAAAATTGAAGCATATGTGAATTTGGTTTCTTTTCTTCGGCACTAACAGGTGGTATTTCTTCTTGATGAAACCAACATCGATGTTTCTTGACTTTAGAAATGACCTGTTGTTCAATTTTTAATCATATGCGCCTAGGAGCTTGCTTGATAGGGTTAGCATTAGGGTCTATTGCTAGCTTATGGACTACTACGTCAGGAGATAATCCTAGAATCACTTTATAGCTCCATGCAAAGCAGTCCTTAAAACTCAGTCAATAGCCTAACTAAGTCATTGGATTCTTCTTCATTCAATGAGAACGATGTATGTGGTGGATCTTTCCATCGAGGTTGATTTCTTTGAGCTTGTCGATGGTTGGATTTCTTCTTCAAATTTTTGAGGTGCATCTTTGATTTGAAGATCATCGGATCATCAAGTTTCTAAACACATCTCATATAGAGTTAGTGATTTGAGAAGATTCTATCAGGCTCCAGATGATTGGTGACAACTAAGCAGTAATCATCATCGTCGACTGGACCCACTATACCAAATCATAATCCTAATCTTGATTATGTATTTCTATTTTTGTTGTCCCACAGCTTCTCAAAAACTCTGACCTATGCCTGGACCATGTGTAAGGAATCAAATTATTCTTTACAAAATTATGAACACAAGGTGAGTACAAATCAAAAAGTAATTCTATTAAATCTTTATATGAATTATCCTCAAGTTCTACATCTGCTTCTGGACTTGAGGATGATTATCCTAATAGGAATCTCTTTGGCTTGACACCCATGGAAGATCTAGGGGCTTCCATAACTACCAAACCCTCAACTTTTTGAGAAAAAAGCGGGGTTAGAGCTAAGGTTCCCAACTATTTCCCAATTATTTTTCATAATCCTGATTTGAATACAGTCATGCTTTGATTGGAAGCCTGGTCTTTATCACTGTCTAACTCGAGTGTCACCTCAAATGACACCCGCTGAGAGGGCTTAGTTGGTATGCTAATCACGTGAGACTCTTCCTCTAAGCTAGATTCTAAGTCTATGTGAATAGCGAGTACTCCCACAACGGAACATGGCCCTTGTTGGTTGGCCCCAACTAGGGGTCTTCCACCTTGGAACGCCTCAGATCTCCTCACCTCGTGGAGGTCAAGTCATCCTATCCATATGTCCATATGGTGGAAGGATCTATGGATGTAATGTAACATGCGGCTCTACCTCTTCCTCAGTGTCCCTTTCTTACTCCCTTGTACTTTCTTTCCTCTTTTCTTTTTCTTTTTCTTTTCTTTTTCTCCATTTTCTTTTTTCTTGTATTTGGATTTTGACCAAGTTCACGAGAGTAGACATTTTGATTTTGAGAAAGATAATAGGTCGCATCATATATATCTCTCTCTAACTGAGAATGGTTTTCATCTCCTTTGACATAGTATTCAATTCCATCTCTTAAACTTGATGCCTTGATGAAGATGGAACCATCTTATTAGTGTATCCAAGGCCTCGAGCAAAGCGGTGAATGATGTATTCGAATCAATTATATAGAACTTGGCTTCAGTCTTCCAATCACTATTTCCAAAGGTAACACTATGGAGCTTAAAGCCCTCTCACCCTATTCATTGAATCCTCTCAACATCATCCAATCTCCTTAGAGCTTAGAGATGTTAATCCTCAAATAGGCAAGAGTTTTCAAGCTCATAATATTCACCGATGCACCTGGATCAACCAACACCCTAGAAAGTCTGAATCTTCCCATATCTACAGTAATGTAGAGGGGACGGTTATGCACCATATCCCCTAGGAGAAGGCCTTCATCGGTGAATGTGACTCAATGGGCTTCTCTTGAATAATGTGCCTCCTCTCCAACAGTGATCAGCTGAACTAAGCATGTTTATGGATCAAGAAGGGCCTTGATTAATGATTCCCTCATCTATTTGGATAAGATAAGGGCATCATATTTGCTTAGTTTAGCTGGCAACTTTCTTAAGTGAGCGAGGACATTGTAGTCAACTTTGGGCTGATCCTCCACAAGCATATCCATGGGTGGAGCATCCTATGGAGGGGCTTCTTGATCTCTAGAACCAATGATTTGCTTACCCTTATCTTGAGGTGCTACACTAGGAGGTAGAACTTTGCCACTATGAAGGTTGACTTCAGTGACTTTGTGAGATGGTTTAATGAAAAGTTTTACCTACTCATTGGGTATACCTACAGCTTGTCCTATAGGACCCTCAGAATCAGATGATTCGAAGTCTATCTCAAGAGGTGAACTTATATTATTCAGAGAAGGAAAGTCCATCTCTGAATCAGAAACAGGAAGATCAAAGTTGTTATAATTTTTAAGACTTGAAGAGTTTTCTAAAGGAGTAGAATCAGATAACCCATCAGAAGTGGCACAGATGTAATTCAAACTACCTTTATTCCTCAATTTCTTAGATTTAAAAGGAGGTACATAGTAGAAATTTAATAAAGTGGGGTGAGGGATTTGATGCCCTCATCCGCCGATACAAGATGTCTACTAGAAGAAGAGCTAGTTGAAAAAGGAATGCCGGCTAAAGTAGCGCAAGTGGAATGGAGGTGGCTCGGTAGTGGTTGTACTTGGCCATCCCAAGTATGGATCACTGCTGCTTGAGCTCCCACTTTCCCCAAGTTATCTTTGGCAACTTGCGAACCTTTCTTGATGTTGGAGGTTCGAGCTGCCTCAGGCACCTATAAAGAAAGTTTCTTGATTTTAGAAATAATCTTTTTAGAGGTTCGGGATAAAGAGATATCCCAACCTTCTTTTATTTTGAGAGGATCACATGTATCCCCAAGGCATTACCCTAACTGGATGGTTGTTCACTAGATATTTCTTAGGGATAACTATCGACTTATAGTTATGCTCTCAAGTCCTTAAATGTAAAGCAATCCTCCAAACATGGTCTAGCATGCGGTGGTAGGGCAAAAATTAGGACATTACTCCTGCCCACTTCCTCTAGCTTTCTAGGCTTGAGTAACTAAAAATCAGGTTTTTTAAAAGATTCTTAAAGATTTTTTGACTGCCTCCCTCTTAAATGAATAAGTTTTATTTAATTTATCCAAAAGAATAGGTGGATGATAGCTACCTAGGGTGGGTGTGTATACCACTGAGTATGGAGGAGGTGAAGGCCATGGAGGTTGTTGGCATGATAGATGGTGAGGCGTGGTAAAGGAGTGAAAGCAAAGGTTGTGGAGCTTGAGATCTCTCATGTTGATCCCTGGCCAGTTGCTTCCCCTTGTCCAATGCTGCTATTGCCCCTGGGCTCTTTTCATTGGCTTTCTACGGCTTTGGCTTTAATGACTAATCTTGAAAAGGAAACTATTTGGCCTCTCCTTATAAGCTAGCCGCCTTGTTGATTAGCTTCTCAAATGTCTTAATGGTGAAACCTTTAAGCATGAAGGCAACCAGGCCATGAATATTCTTTAATAGAATTTTAATAGCATGTTGTTCAGACAACTATGGTTCGCATTTCATGCTTAAATTATGCCATCTAAGAATATAATTGGGACTCACCGGTGTTGTTGAGCCACAATGAGATCGCCATATTACCCTTTGAGCTCCAAACCTCTTAACAAGAGTTGCTCCAACTCGAAAAGTCTTCACCGAATCATTGGGAGTTCGCATACCAATCAAAAGCTATGCCCACTACTAACAAAGAGATGGAACCATAATGCATCACGCCACCCTGTTGCAGTTGGCCTAAAGTGTGCTATATGTTGGCGAGGGTTCTTGGTGCAATCAAAACTTTTGAAAGAAGGAGGCACGACCTTAGGATATTGGATACCATCAAATTCCTCTAGGTATGGTCTACTCTTTGGAATTAATGAACCACCTCGGCTTGCGCCAGTGCTTCCTTCACTTGTTTTGCAACCATGAGTTTGATATATTTTTTTGTATGGAGGTACTATCCACTACCTTCCTATACAAGCTAGTACTGCCCTGCTCTATTTGAGGTGAACTCTTGGGTTGATCTAAGACATGCAATAACTCAGGTTGACCAGTCTCCACAATGGTAGGATGTAGTGCTAGAGCTTGATTCTGAAATGCTAGAACTACAACTAATAAATCTTCAAGTTTATTTCCCATCCTATCAATCTGCTCATCTTTCTGCTTAAGTTATTGAAGGAGGTGTTGGGTCGAATGGGCTATATCATCCTGTTCAACAGTAATACCTTCCAAACTCTGATGATCTCGAAGGAGGGAACTTCTGGTATCAACCATATGCACCTCGAGTCTTCCAACAAATCATCTTTGTTGGGATCAAAGCTAACCTTCTCCTCTTCAAGGTCAGACCAATCATACCCTAAGATTTCTTTCTTTTTAATAAAATATTGTGCTAAGATATCATCCAAGGAGCTGTCTAACTATGCAGGCACAAATGCTCACAGCTGATCAGTGGTGGGATCATGCTCATGAACAGAGATACATCTGACCTCTCCTGCTACTGAAGAGCTAACCCTATGAGGGCTACGCTCACTGGAGGACACATGCTCATGACTATCAACTGCTCTGGGTGGAGTGCTATCCCTAGGGGGATCTATCTCCATGAGGATAATAGAACTGTCCCCTTCTTCTTCTACCACTGCTATATCCATGATCGGTTAATGTGCTGGTGGTGATGGTACAACTATGATGCTGAGGTTGCACTCCTCTTCACAAGTAAGTAGGAGGTTAGCAGAGAACTCCTCACCTCGTCGATGGTGTAAATGGGGATCCCTTCATAGCGGATCACTAGTGGGGCTTTATTCTCCCATGATGCTGCTCTCATGATTTTGGGTGGAACTGTAGAAGATGGAACCTAAACTGGTGATTGTGGACATGGAGTGGAGTGGTGTGGTGGAGACAAGACCGACTACCTCTATACAGGGGCTCTCCTCCCATGATGGGTGGTACCAATCAATAGAATACTATCAGTGTGACCAACATGGGTAGCACCGATCAGGGAAATATATGAGGGAAATGATTGGAATATCTTGCCTCTCTCGGTATATGATACGGGCCTCTTTGGCCTCTCCGATGAATATGCTCACTTACTATGAGGGATAATGATCATAAATTGAAACGGACTTTGGTCCATAATCCCCACCAACTTGGCTGAACTTTCCGAGGCCAGCATATGACCTCCTCCTATCTTTAACAGGTGTCTCATAATGAACTGGAGGTGGAGGTGATACTATAATCTTCCCAACATCTTCCTCTCCTTCAGAACTGGAAAGAGGATGGAACTTATTTTGAGTATGCAAAGGAGAAACTACCCTGGGAAACCCCTCTTCTACTATGTGAGATACTGCCTCCATCTCTTTGGTAATGCACACATGGTGCCATTTGATCTTGCGGCTCCTATTGCGGTGCTGAGTTCTACTAGGTGGAGTAGTATGAGAGCTAGACCCTACCTCAAAGGTAGGAGACTATCCCCCGATGTAGCCTTCCCTTAGAGGAAGCCGGTGAGTGGTACTAGCCCAGGTATTGGGGCTGATGGGAACAACGACTACATGGGCTGAACTGTACTTATGGAACCTCTACCTCCCTTGTGAGATAAATTGAGTTTGAGGGCATCTCAATGGATGAGCTTCACCCATACATTCTGGCGGCGGTGGTGAGGCCTCACAAGTAATCGCTCCCTCAATCCTCAAAATGTATCAAGTGAGCAAAATTAGTTTGGGAGGCGGCCCAATCAAGGCCAAATCCATCCCAAAGGGAAGGTGAACACATACTTTTGGGATCCATTTGCTGTTGTCTTGTTGAACTTTTATTGTTGGAAACAAACTCAAATCATATTTTCTACCTTGATATTCTGCTGGCTTTTTAAGTTTGATTTAGAGTTTGAACCCAAAATCAATAATTTGAATATGTTAAGTGGGGATCATTGAATTTAGGAGAGATTCTGAATAATTTGGAGGAGAGATTTTGAGTTCATTTGAGTTTAGAATCCACATTCAACAAATTTGTGTATGTTGGTTCAAATATTTTGGAGAGACTTTTGATGCTTCCATTGGTTCATATTTGAATTTGATTTTATGTTTGAGGACCCTTTATTTAACAAATTTGAGTATGTTAAATAGAGGGTCAACTGATTTTGTTTGGGTTACTCATTTAGAAAAGTTAGATATGCTAAATGAGATATTCAAAAATAATTTTTTTGGCTTATTTGGCCATGATGTGTATCATGTGTGAATTTAGAAATGGAATCTTTACTTAAAAAATTTGTGTATGCTAAATAAAGTCCAAATATGTTAGATTTTGGCTTTAATTTTGAAATGGGATCTTTACTTAGCAAATTTGGGTATGCTAAATAAAGCTCAAATGTGTTTGATTTTATTTTGATTTCGAAAATGGGATCTTTACTTAGCAAATTAGTATATGCTAAATAAAGTTCAAATGTGTTTGACTTTTGTTTTGATTTTTTAAAATGGGATCTTTACTTAGCAAATTTGTGTATGCTAAACAAAGCTCAAATGTGTTTGATTTTGAAATGGGATCATACTTAGCAAATTTGGGTATGCTAAATAAAGCCCAAATGTGTTGATTTTTTGCAAGAAGATTTCCATTTAACAAATTTGGGTATTTAAAATGGAAGTCAATCATGTTTTATTTTTTGAAGATGAAATTTTTGTGTGTGATTATTTCTTTTTGAAAATAAGAAAATTCTAACTTAACACATGTGGAATGTGTTGAGTGGTGTTTCAAATGGTGTGATTTTATTTGAAGATAAAGCCTCCATGCAACAATTTTGAATAAACTGAATGAAGATGCTTATTTTTAAATTTGTGTTTTTTGAAAAGAGGAAAGAAACTCCAATTCTAATATATATGGAATATATTGAGTGGAGTTTCAATCTTATTATATGATTTTATTTAGAAATGAAATCTTCATTCAATAAATTTGGTATATTGAATGAGGGTTTTAATTTATAAATATATGCTTTTTGAAAAGGAAGAAATTCCAACTTCAACATATGTGTGATATATTGAGAGGAGTTTCAATTTTATAAAAAAATGATTTTTATTTAGAAATGAAACCTTCATTCAATAAATTTGGGTAGGTTGAATGAAGATGTTCATTTTTTTTTAAATATGTGCTTTTGAAAAGGAAGAAACTCCAACTTCAACATATGTGAGATATATTGAATGGAGTTTCAAATTTTATGGCATGATTTTATTTGGAAATGAAACCTTCATTCAATAAATTTGGGTATGTTGAATGAAGATGTTCTTTTTTAAAAAAAAATATGTGCTTTTGAAAAGGAAGAAACTCCAACTTCAACAAATGTGAGACATATTGAATGGAGTTTCAATTTTTATGGCATGATTTTATTTGTAAATGAAACCTTCATTCAATAAATTTGGGTATATTGAATGAGGATGTTCATTTAAAAATATGTTCTTTTTGAAAGATGATTTTGATTTTGGTTTCAAAAATGAAATCTTCTTTCAATAAATTTGGGTATATTGAATGAGGATGTTCATTTTCAAATAAGTTTGAAAGATGATTTTGATTTTATTTAGAAATGAAATCTTCATTCAATAAATTTGGATATATTGAATGAGGATGTTCATTTTCAAATATGTGCTTTTGAAAGATGATTTTGATTTTATTTGGAAATGAAATCTTTATTCAATAAATTTGGGTATATTGAATGAGGATGTTCATTTTCAAATATGCTTTTGAAAGATGATGCTTTTGATTTTATTTGGAAATAAAATCTTCATTCAATAAATTTGGGTATATTGAATGAGAATGTTCATTTTCAAATATGTGCTTTTTGAAAGATGATTTTGATTTTATTTGGAAATGAAATCATAATTCAATAAATTTGGGTATATTGAATGAGGATGTTCATTTTCAATATGCTTTTGAAAGATGATTTTGAATGAAATCTTCATTCAATAAATTTGGGTATATTGAATGAGGATGTTCATTTTCAAATATGTGCTTTTGAAAGATGATTTTGATTTTATTTGGAAATGAAATCTTCATTCAATAAATTTGGATATATTGAATGAGGATGTTCATTTTCAAATATGTGCTTTTTGAAAGATGATTTTGATTTTATTTGAAAATGAAATCTTCATTCAATAAATTTGGGTATATTGAATGAGGATGTTCATTTTCAAATATGTTCTTTTTGAAAAATGATTTTAGATTTTGGTTTTGAAAAGAACCTACATGTAACAATCTTGAGGATTGTTATATGAGGTTGAGTTATGTATTTTGTGAAAGTTTTTATGCAAACTATTTTATTATGTGAACTTTGAAAGTGTCTTTTGGAAAGTAATATTTTTATGAAGGATTCATTTTTCTTATTTGTGGAATAAACATTACCTTACCATAGAAATGGTAAGGAGGTTGAACAAGATTTTTAGTCTTTTCTTTTGGTTATTTTCACCTATTGAAAGGGTTTTAAGACTACATGGAGTGAGGTCTAAAATAAGGATGTTAGCTTAGCTTAAGAATGAAATGAGCTAAGTGTATGGAAAAGAAGGATAGTCTTATTCATATGAAATATAAATCCACTATCTCGATGGAGACAATGATCATTTATCAAAGATGGAGAGGAACCATCCCTGGAGTCCTAAAAAAATGCTGGTGTTTTATTTTAGTTAGTGTTGAGATTATTATTATGTGTTAGGGAACAACCATCATGATACTCATTAGGGGTGGTATGGAAAATGATGTACTATCTTGAGAGATAAAAGTCACTATCTTATAATGGACCTGATCACCTAATGAGGACTCCTAAGGCATGATGGGTCTTCAAATGTACCAGAGCTACTTTACATGGAAAAATAAAGTAGAGTTTATTTAAACTAGGTTCATTAATTTGCCTATGGAGGCAAGCCCCCATAGTTAATTACATCTTAAGGAATGAGATTCCATAAGAATACTCTTGATTAAGGTAAATGATCATTATCTCCAAAGATTTTAAAGATAGGACAATCAATCAATTGGTTATTTTTATAAATTCAACTGGGATTGATCAAGACAAGAAAGTTATCATTGAAACCAAAGGGAGATGAGTAGGGGATGCTCACGAAACTAGAAAACCTAGCGAGCATCCTAAACTCTCCTATGGATGGGCTTTATATTTTTGAAATTGAGGAGAATTCTATGTTTGAGTTGAATTTTTATTAGAAATATAGGGCTTACAATTCTATAACACAAGATTATAGAAATGCCTAAGAGGTGAGAATTTATGCTTGTAGCCTATAAATGGAATCATCAACCTCAGATCCTAAATCTAGGGAACTTTGGTGAGGGCCAAAGCATGACCTAAATCTAAGGAGAAAAATGGGTATATGATTTACCTCCATAAAAGAGAATAATCCACCAGACTATTGGACTTACAATCACTTCAAGTGGCCGCCAACTAACTCCTCTTACGATTTTAAATACATGTAGGCAAGTCATATGCTTTGCAAGATGGCTAAGCTATTATTTTTTTAGAAAGAAGACTAAGTCCTTAAACACACTCCCTAAGAGATTAGATCATGAAGGGCATGAATAAATGACTTAATCTAATGCAAATTTTATCAAGTTTTATTTTGATTTTTGGACATTTTCATTTGACACGGGCTATGGGACTTCATATTTCTAATGCATGAGAAATTAGTTATGGGCCAAAATCAGAAAGAAGGAGGTGTGTTTTCACCATGGCTCTCAAAAGTCAAGCCATTTTATCTAGCAAAGGTGGAAGCCCTCCATTAGTAAGAGTGAGACAATATGATTTATGCATGATGCGAGACATATAACATCCAGCTAAAGGGTTGCTAAATCTTTTATTATCTTGATTTATGTCTTAGGCTTTAGGTGAGGTTATAAATTATTTAATTTAATTTTGAGTTGATTAATTGGATAGAAAATTTATTTTTCTCTAAAAGCTTAATCACATCCAGGCCATTCAAAAACCATCAAATAATTAAAAAACTAGGAAAATCATGCCATCTGAATTGCACAATCATAAACATAATATCAATCAATTTATAAAATTAATGCAAAAAGAATAGGAGGCTGGTGTGGTCAGGTATCGCTATACAACCTAAAAAGAAATGTGGGAGCTCTACCCTTATACAACCTGGATTACAAATGAGTAATTATAATTAGAAGGAACTCATGTTATGGGGGTCTTCATTCTTCATTCTTTATTCTTCATTTCTTCATTTTGATTTGCTTATTTTCTTTCTTTCTTTTGGTTTGACTTGGGATGTAGTTTGCTTAAAGGCTTTACATGTTATATAAGATATGGTCATATAACCAATGTTCATCCTAATCCTCTATAACATTCATTCCAAATCGTAATTGCAAAATTTACATCAAAATAGGAAAGATAAAACTAACTAAATCTACAAAATAGAGATTAGCTACACATACCACACAACCCTAGCAGTTATATGAATAATTTGGACTTAGCACCCACACATGGGTAACCAAGTCCACTTGTCCTAATTTGGGTTATGCTTAGGGGTATAAGCAACTCGCATAGCAAAAGCATTTAAATTTTTATTACACAATAAAAAACATGATTAATGCCCAATCATCCAGTATACACATACACCCTAAAATCAATTTAAAACAACACATCACAAAATCATTCATCAAACCATGCATTTATAATAGAAATGGTGACTTAGTCTAATGTGTATTGCCATTTAAGCATGTCTTAGCTAAGATTTAAGATTGGAATTTTCTAAGTGTGAAAGATTCAATTTAGATGGTGGTTTCATTTAAATGATTTAGTTGATTTGTCAATTTTAGTTGGTGATTTGATTTGGTTTGAATACTAATGACTAAATGTTGTGAGAGAAGAAAGAAAAGAGAGAACTTCTCTTTCATGATTTAAAATTTCTAAGGTAGATTCATTAATGATTTTTCTTTAGTGAATATTTATTATGTATTTTAATTAACCCTAAGTTTAGATTTGCTCTAAATAGCCTATTCAATAAGAAAGACATCTTAGATTAGTTAGGTGGATTACTACCACATAACACACCAATTTATTTCTTTCCACCATGTAAACCATGCATATGAATAATCTAAGTATACTATACATGCAATGCAAATTTTAGCACACTTTGATGATGAATGCTAAGAGATATGATTTAAAAATTTGGATATTCCATGATGCATGTCTATTATGTAGAAAAGATTTTTTTTTTATCCATTAACAAAATGCATCCACATGTATAAAGTTATATATCCATTATTTTTCATGTGTACAAGACTAGCTACTTAAAATGTAGCTGATGTCAGTATCACTTTTCTTAAATACATGTAATGTAAAAAGAACCAAATGGATAAAGATTCATGGAAAAGATTATATTTGATTTGGTTGTATAATTTACATGTGTGATGTGAAGATCCTTCTTAATTCATAACATAAAAATACATAGGAATAGATTTAAGCAAGTGTTGTGTTCTTTCAAATGAACTATACACTTGCAAATCCTATGTAAATCCATATTAAGAGAAGAAAAGAGAAATTCATAATACACATCTTATGCCATAATCACATGCAAACTTATAAATATTTAAGTATCACTTCATTCATAATCTTTGATTTATAGGTTTTGAAATAATTTTGGTTTAATAGTGATAATAACCACTCATATTCTTAATTTTAGCCAACACATGCAATTTGACATAAAAGAAAATATTTTATTTAATTGTTTTTTCAAAAGAAATGAATGCTTGATGTCATATGGAAAAAAATATTTAGTATGCTTGAAAAGAAATAAAGGGATGTAAGAACATGACTTCATTCATCCTAATTAATTCCTAAGGATAATCATATAAAATAGGATTATTTAAAATGAATCAAAATTCTTTAAGGAGATTTTTATTTTTGAATTGATTTGACTTAGGAAATATGAAAAGGGTTTGTTGGTCCTAACTCATTTCCCCCATGTGTGAATTAGTTTAGTTTTATTTTAGAACAATTAGGTTGATTTTATGCTTTGTTTAGGTTAAGGCATGAATTAAATCAATTAATTACCCCTTACTATACCACTTTAACATAATTATTCAAGTAATTATGAGCCAACATATGATATGCAACTACATGGAATTTAAATCAGTAATGCACCTAAGAAATGAATGGGCTGAATGCAATTGGCTCACAATTATTGATTAATTAAGCTAAAGGGTTTAATTAAGTACTTTCATAACCATCATACACATGTAGTTAGATTATAACTTCCTTTGAAGTTCTCTTAGGTTATTGAACACCTAAGAATCTACCCAAGAATTGAATGATTAAGTTCTAGAATGATTTGGTTTTGAATTTGATTAACATAATTTAATGAGGTGATTAAGCCATTAATTAATTGCAAATTGATTAAGTGTTTATCCAAATGAAATAAACTTAGGAAAAAAATTTGAAAAGAGGTCTCATCTCATTCCTATATTCCATTCACTATCAATGATTAGAAGTTTAATTAATGAATTTATCACTATTTAACAAGTTAATTAATCATTTAATTAATTAAGTGAGGATTGAAATGGCAATTCCCCATTAAGCAATAAATTCCAAGAAAATCATAGGAGGTAGAGGTCATCCCACTAATCAACCTCAAGAAGTTTGGAATTAATTGCAAAAGTAATTAAGGAGTAATTAGCTTAATTATATTTCTAATAAAACCTAAATTGAGTGAAAATTATTGTCCAAACAAAATTAATTTCAATTTTATATATTTCTTCTCTAAATTATCTTTAAATGAGCATGAGTTTGAATTTTTGGATTTTCTATAATTAATTATGATTTTAGGAAGCTTCACCATTAAAATTGGATTAATTAAAGCTAATTAAACCCATAATCCCATCGGCCATGTGGTGACGCATGCTTTGCTTTCCATATGTGGGATGAGTTATATAAGTTTGTCACATCCATTTGAGTCGAGTGGGTGCGTCTTCTCTGCACGTGATCATATCACACCCATCCATTCTAATCGTCGGCTGGGACCAATTCTGATTGGTTGATCGGTCGCTAGATGACCAATCCCACAGTTTAGGAATAAATTAGATGGGATCTTGCACGATCTGATCACACCCGTCCATTCTAAACGTGCGTAATGGATGACGTATGATCTTTATCCTTCGCGAGTGATGAGAGATGAACACCATTCATCTCTCTTCATTCAATTTGAGCTCACCCAGCTCGGATTGGGAAATGATCCCACCTTGAAGGAGGATGCACATCCAACGTCAAGATTTCATGGGGTGATAATTTCTTCAAAAGGACCAAGCAAAATTTCCTATGGCTTCTGATTTATTACCTCACGGAGGCTATCAAGCTTCCAATGGAGGAGGTAGCTTCATCCAAAGATGAAGCTTGTTGAAGCCTTGATTTGAAGTAGATTGCTGGTTGACCAAGCTCCCTTCAATGGTGATACTTGATCAGTGATGCTTCCATGGCTTGGAAACTTGGGAAATGATTAAGCTGACAAGTCCAGATGGTGTTGCAAGGTTAGTTTGGTTTTGGTTGAGGATTGGATGAGTTGGATTTTTTGATCACTTCCTCTGTTTCGGCTTTGAGTAAAACCAAGAAGGAGAAATAGGGGAGCTTAGGAATGGCTTGGAAAAGCTTGAGGGATCTTTGATTCAATCTCCTTAGCTCTGAGGAAATGATTTCTTCTAGTTTGAGTGGGAATGAGGGGGAGTATATCTCCCCCTCCTTAGATCAGATGATGAGGGGCTGAATTACCACTTTTGATCAACGGCTTGGATTGGAGGCACGATTTGAGCTGCAAAACATGATCATTTTGGGTAGTGGAGTGAAGGAGAGTGGATGCCCATGCTAGGTGAGTGCATTTGGTGATCCAAGCGCTCAAATGCCATTAGAGAGGTTGGCCTTGGCTTGGGTCATGGCCTACCCAAGCTCATTAGGTCATGTTCACCATTCTCCTAAGTTTCCATGTGGACCATTAGAAGGATGTCATGTGGCCTTGAGAAATAATTGACCAAATTCCAAGTGAATTGGTCATAGGATACCCTTTGACCTAAGGGTAAAATGGTCATTTTGCCATGAGTTTGATTTGGGCAAATTTTAAATGATTCAAAAATGGGTTGGGCTAAATTTCATGTGATTTGGAGTTCATTTGATTTAATTTGGTTCAATTTGACCCATTTAGGTCAAGTTGGGTAAACTTAGGTTAGGTTGACCAATTGGTCAAATTGGGTCAAACCATGGGTTAGGTCAAGTTCAAATGATCTTTTAGAACCTATGGGTGTCATTAGTTTGGTTTAATTTGATTTAGATTTTGGTTTTGGTTCATTTAGGTTCATTTAGGTCAAATGGGTCAAGTTGACCAATTTGACCCATTGACAATTAGTTAGGTCATGGGTTGGTTTAGGCTTGGTTGATCATTTGAAATGTATTTTAGCTTTGGTTTCAATCAATTTTGATTTGGTTTGATTTCAAGTTGATTTGACCTTTTAGGTCAAGTTGGGTTCATGGTCAATTGGGCTAGGTTGGGTCTAATTGGTCAATTGAAGCATTGTCCAAGTTCAACAATCAATTTAGAATGAATTTGACCCATTTGTTGCAATCAATTTTGACCCATTTTGACTTTTTAGGTCAATTTGGGTCAACTTAGGTCAAGTGGCCAATTAGGCTTGGTTTAGCTCAATTGATGGCTTGATCATGTCCAACTATTGATTTTGAATTGGTTTGGATCAATGGTTTCAATTAATTTGGCTTATAATTAATTTTGGCTTGTTTAAGTTTCATTTGGGTTAAATGTTGACTTGGTCAAAGGCTAAGTTTGACTTTATTTGACCAAATTTGAGTGATTGATCATCCTAGGATGATTGTTGATCATGTGAGGTTTGGATGGGCTTAGTTCAATCCAATTTGGGTTAGATTAGAACTTGGCTCAAAAGGTTTTAGGTTACTTTGGGTCAAGTGAGCCTAAATGGGTCAGTTGGCTTGATCAAGGTTTGATTCAAGTTTGGTTGAACTCACATATGGACTTTATGATGGAAATATAAATCCAATTGCAAGTGGTTGGGAGTCAAATGGGTTTTGGTTCATTTGACAATTTCAAGTCAAAAGGATGAACATGGGTTTGACTTGGGTTAGTTTGATTTTGGTTTGATGATTGTAGTTTATGTTTATATTTGGGCATGTGATTGGAGACGTGATTGTTTGAAGAGAAAATTCAAGAGTTTGGATTGATTTGAGAATGATTTGGCTAAATCCAAGAATTTGGCTTAAAGAATATAAGTTGGATTTTGATTTGAGTTTTGAATTTAGTTTTGGTTATTTGAATTTATATTTCATTTATTTTTGTGAATATAAATGAGAATATAAATGGGTTATGAGAAAATTTTTTGAGTTTGGAGTGATTTGGATTTGATTTGAGCTAAGTCCATAAGATGAAATCAAAAGGCTTAGGAAATATTTTGAGATTTAAATTCAATCATGGTGATTTAATTTGGATGATTTTGACGTTAGAATTGATTTATTATTTGAGAAAATCAATTGAGTTGGAATTGATTTCAGATTTGGTTTTGATTGGTTTGAAGGAGAGAAGCAAGGATTGGGTTCAAGCTATAGGGTAGACAAGTCCTCCTAATACCCCTAAGGCATAACCTATTCCTATGGCTAACTCCTCTAAGTCTCTAGAGTTAGGTTAAGTGTTCACCTAATCACTAGAAGTGCCATAAGACTAAGGAACTCTAGTGTCTAGACAAGTCCTATTTTAAGATAGAGAAGTTGAGAGCTCACTCCAAAAGTGAGGTCAACAACCTAACATCTAGTCTATGCACAAACATTCCTAACATCCAGTATAAACATTACATCATAAAATAAAACACATCACCAGAACATACACTGGACTAACTTAATACTAAAGTCAGTGACTTAGTATTCTAATGTGTATGCTAAGGTTTAGTGTCATATGTCTTGGTTAAGCTTTGAAATTATGGTTGTCTAAAATTGTTAAAATGACCACTAGAAATGGTTTTCAAGTCTTTTAGTAGATTGATTAATTTTAACTTTCATGTTCTCATGTTATTCAATACTTAGATCCAACTATTATAAAGGGAAGAAAGAGCTTAACCCCTTCATCCCAACCCTATGTTATTTTTTAGAGGCAAATTTTTATAGCTTTGGTTTTCTTAGTGATCCACTTATGAATTTTTATCAAGCCTAAGTTTAGATTACTTTTAAGGAATCTTATTCCAACATGAAAGGCATCTTAGGATTAATCAAATTAAGTCACTGTTACATGAGTAATATTCTACTACTTCCTTTCATTATTAATAACATTCACATTCTTTCATCTTTAATCTTCTTAATATTTTATTTAACACATATACATGCAATATACTCAGCTTTTGCACACTCAATGAATGTTAGTGCATGAATTTGATAGAAAAAAAAAAGATTTCATCTCATAACTAAGCATATGCAAACATGTACTAGAAATCTAAGCAAGTACATGCCATTGTTAAACTAGGGAAGTGAGATTATCTAAGACCTCCTTGGGGCTAATTAAATCCTCATTTTCTTGGGATATCCAAATTATATACTGGCTAATTAAAATACATGTAAACATATACATAAGCATAGAAACAAAACCATGCAAAAGTTATATAAAATCTTTATTTATGTAAAATCTAATAGCATGAAGAGAAAAGTTTTATCCTATATTCTAGTACATGTATAACATAAATAAAATTAAACAAGTATGTGTCATTATTAAACTAGGGAAGTGAGATTATCTAAGACCTCCTCAAGGCTACTTAAAGCCTCATGTTCTTGGGATGTCCATACTGTATACTTCCTAATTCAAATACATACAACACATAGAATATAAAGATAAAATAATCTATTAATATCTTTAAGTTACAACTAAATAGAG
The DNA here is from genome assembly GCA_021442155.1 of Cymbidium sinense. Lineage (NCBI taxonomy): Eukaryota > Viridiplantae > Streptophyta > Magnoliopsida > Asparagales > Orchidaceae > Cymbidium > Cymbidium sinense. The sequence continues at coordinate 52,125,776 of CM038226.1, forward strand.
GCTTCATTAAGTACCTACAACAAACATTGATTTAAATCTCATACTATTTGATTTATCATTAATTTCTAATTTTAAAATAATTTAAGATTTATTAGAGATAATAGCCACACTATATATTAACATTTATCTAACTCATGCAATTTGAATGCATACTCTTTTAATTTCCTTTTCAAAAACATGAACACATTAAACAAATGACATGCACATTTATGATAATTGAAAGGAAGTAATTAAATGTCACCATATAATAACTCAATTTCATTGAATCTTAAGGACAATCAAGCCAAATAAAGATTCTTTAATAGTAACCAAAATTCTTGTAAGATTTAATTTTAATGTTTAAGTTATTAAAACCTAAAGAGGAGAAGTGATATTTAGGATTCACCCCATCCCATGTTGGATATTTAACAATTTAAGGAAGGAAATTAAATATGTTTTATGAGTTGATTAGGTTTAAGCCATTAATCACATCAATTTGATTACCTTCCTCAAACTTCTTTAATTTAATTAACCACTTGATCATGAGCCTTCAATGATAAGATTTGGGAAAATAAATTTAGCAATGCACCTAAAGGAGTCTAATGCAATTAGGCTCATGCTTAATTAAATTAAAGGAGAAAAAATATTTAAGCTAATACTCTTATGATTTCCCCACACCAATGGGATAATCATAATTTCTTTAATAACTTTATGCTATTAAACACATAAAGGAATTAATGAGTTGCACTTGAGTAATCTGAATCAATTTCAATTTTTGTCTTATTCTTGATTTTTTCTTAATTATTAAATGCATTAATTAAACCTTCTAAATGAAGTACACTTGGAAAAACAATTAGGAAGGGGCTCCAAATTATTTCCTCATCATACCCACTCTTTACATTAATTAATTAACATAGTTTCTTAACTTTTACTATTCATTAATTTTAATAATTATTTAATTATTTAATGATGAAAATTAGGGTTATAATTCTAAAATCTTAAAACCACATGACAAAACATTCCAAGAAAATTATGGGAGGTAGAGAATATCCCATAGAATCATCCCACCAAATTTATAATTAATTAGCTAAGTAAATTTGCCTTAATTATAGTTATCAGCCCGAGCTTCAAACCTTAATTAAGCTATTCATTAGGTCTTAATTAGGGATTTTATTTTTGTTAAATTATTCTCTATTTAAGCTTTTCAAAATGAGTTTATTTATAATTTTTAAGATTTTTTTATAATTAATTATGCTTTTTTTTGAAGTTATGGATATTTAAGTACCTTTTTAAACCTTAATTAATCCTTTTAAACTATCAATGCCACACAAGTGCTGACATGGCAGCGCTTTTCACATGACACCATGGTATTGCCTACTTAAATCATCTAACGTGGCAGTTGACTGAGTGGTAGTGGATGCAGTTTTATCTCAGCCATCCAATTTCAGATCAGATGGTCGGTATTAATCCCATGATTTTGAAGGGATTAAATTGAGATTTCTAACATGATTAATCATGATCATCCATTCTAATCACATGAAATAGATGGCTAGTGATTTGTCATCTCACGAGCATCAGAAGATGGACACTGTCCACCTTCCTCCTTCCACCACTCGATTTGAACTCATCGGAGCTTGTTGATGATAGAATGGACTTCAAAATGATTAGAGAATAAATCTAAAGATATCCTACAATTGAGATCATACAAAAACATGATTCACTTCAAAAAAAGACCAACACCTAATGGCCAACACTACGATTGCCATATTTTTACCTCGTTGGAGCTATAGACCGATAGTCCAATGACTGAGGTAGCTTCATCTTGAAGAGAAAAGACCTATTGACAAGAACTTGAGCTACCTCTTTGTCGATCGATCTATAGACCAAAAGTCATCATAAAGCTTTCTAGAGTTCATCTAGAGATGTCTTTCGGTGGTTGAATCACTCATAAATTATTTATTTTGATTTGTCTAAGTGAGGTGAAGGTGTGGAAAGAGTTAATTTGACTTTGGTGAATATTTCGAGAGTTTGGATGAATGAACCTCTCAGCTTCGATCGAGAGCTAGTCTTGCTAGTTGTAATGTACATGAAAAGCTCAGGAGAGAGTATGAGATAGTGCGCAATGTTCTATAAAGCTCTATGTTGAGTTTGAATGAGTGGGGGAGGAGTATACTCTCCTCATCAGTTAAACCAAGTTGGAATTTGCTTCAGCATTTGGTAGTCGTTCGATTGGAGTAAGTGGCAAGGGACTACAGGTGTGGATGAGTATGAAAGCTAAGGGAGTGTAGTGAGCTTCCATGAGGTGTACACTTCTCCTTAGGTGGACCAATGGTTTCCCATAGGTGAACTCACCCTCTCTTGGCCAAAGTGAATCCAACAACTTTAGGTTAGGTTGTGTTAGTGGCCCTTTGTCCAAGAAGGCCAAAGGTGACTTCCAAGGGGTGGGGAGTTGGAGAACCCATCCAAATAGAGATTTTATCCCATTTGGAGTGCTTAGTTTGATGAGTTTGACCCAAACCAAGTTCACCATGGGTTGTGGCCACTTGAGTAGGCCCATGGTGACCCAAGGATGTCATGCCAAATTTAGTTAGGTTTGGCTCAATTTGGCCCATGTAGGTCAAATGGGTCATGTTGGTAAGTTGATCATTTTGACCAAATAGGGTCAAATTGAGGGTTTGGGTAAGTTTAATTGGTCATTTGAGATGAGTGAGTGCAATTGGCTTGATTTAATTTTGGTTAGATTTGGATTTGGTTCATATGGTTCAATTTGGGTTAAATGGGTCATATTGACCAATTTGACCAAATCGGCCAAATTGGCTTGAGTATGGGTTAGGTTTATATTCAACTGATCATTGGTGATTGATTGAAAGAGTTGACTTGAATTAATTTGGATTAGGGAATGATTTGGTTCAATATGACCTTTTAGGTTAAATTGGGCTAAGTAGGTTAATTGGGTTGGGTTGACCCAATTAGATCTAATTGAAGGTTGGATCATATTCAATATTCAATTGGTGACTAGTTGGAAGAATTGGTTTCAATCAATTTGGTCTAGGATTTTATTTGGTTCAATTTGACCTTTTAGGTCAATTTATTAGGCCAAAAGACCAAATTGGCTTGATTAGGTTTAATTGATTATAGTGGCACTTAATAGTGACCTACAAACATCAATGAAGAGATTGTATGCCTTGGTTTGATCCAAGGTGAGTTTTATTGGAGTTTAGCTTAATTAGGCCTTTTATGTCACATTGGGTCAAGTGGCTTGGTCAGGTCAACTTGGAGCAATTAGAGTTATGGATGGTTGGGATGTGTTCAGTGATGCATATGAAGTTGGTTGTGGCTTTGATTGCATTTTATTTAAGCTTCATTAGGTTTTAGCTCAATTGAATATTTTAGGCCAAATGAGCTAACTTGGGTTGATCAAATTCACTTTATTCAATTGGCTTGATTGCAAGAGATGGAGTAGTTTGAAATGATTTATTAAATAGTTGGAGTGATTGAGAAAATTAAATCGGGTTTATTGCTTGAATGAGTTTGAATGGAGTTATAAGATTGTGGTGGGTTAATGAGGTTAAATTCCAAGTTAATTTGGCTTGAAGTTTGGATTAAAAAACCAAATTCAATTAATTTCAATTGAATATGTTTGAATTGGCTTAGCTTCAATCACATGAGCTTTAGTTTGGATGAGTTGATGGGCATGAGTCTTGGTTTAGGCCTTATGGTAGGTGAAGCTTATTTGTCCTAAGGAAAACTTTAGGCTTAGGGTTATGACTTATAAGTCTCTAGGCTTAGGTTTAGTGTTCCCTTAATCACTAGAAGTGTCCTAACGCTAAGGAAGTCTAAGCGTTTAGAAGGCTCCTAGATCTGAGATGGGAGGGATCAATTCTCACTCCAAAAGTGAGGTCAACAAGTCTGAACCACTCTCTTTGCATGGTTAACTTGGGTAGAAGTGCACTTCCTCCTCTATTCAAACTCAACACACACATTCCTCATAACCCCAGGGAGAGTCCCTGAGCCTCCAAAGCCTCTCAAATACCAATCATCAATGAGACCAACACCCCCAAATCCAAAGCCTCACATATCCAACTCCACCAAGGCTTAAAAAAAGCCAAATTAAATTTTCCCTCACCTTTCCTACGTCCTCACAAGCAAGAATTAATTAAGACGCATTTAATTTGATCATTGAAGCACCTATTTTGACTAAATTTTGGTGAGCAATGAAGGAGCTTGGTCTTAAGAACATTTAGCGAGGAGGCAATAAGGGAACTTCTCAACAGGGCTTCATCTCCACTAGGAAAAGCTAATTCAGCCATCGGACCATCGGTCATTAGCTCCGGTGAGGTAATTCCTTCAAACCATAAGCATGGCCTCCTAAGTGTTGATCTTTTGTGAAGTGAATGTGAGTTTAGTGCAAATGAAGGCATATGATCTTCCTAGAATCATTTGGTGATCGAGTTTAAGTTAATTTTACCATGAAATCAGCTCCAACTAGCTCAAATAAAGAGATGAGGGATGAATGGTGTTTTCCTCTCACTAAATGTTGAAGGTGAATCATACATTGTTCATTTTATGTGATTAGAATGAATGACTATGATAAATCTGCATTAGATTTTTTAAATTTAATTCTTTAAATTGTGGAATTAATCTTGGTCATTTGATCTGTGATTGAATGGTTGAGATGACATTGCGTTAGCCACCAACTAACTTAGTTGGCTTGGGGGACGATTTAAGTGACTTATCCCTTGGCATTGCGCATAACGCGTGATTGAATCTGCATCATGTGTGTAATTCTCTTTAAAATTAATTTTAAATGGATATAAATAGGAAGAACTTATAAAAATTATAAATAATTTTAAAAACAACAAAAAATGCAAATAAATACTCTATTGAATGCTCAAATAGAGGAGAATCTAAGAAAAGTAAAAGTCAAAATTTTAATTACATATATGATGACTAATTAGGGTTTGAATATTTTCTTAATTAGTAAAATTAAACCTTAATCACTTGGCTAATTGACTTAAAATTTTTTGTGGTTGTTCCTTGGCATAAGCTATGCTTTCCATAACTATTTCATGTTAACTAGTTAAGTGATTTAGGAAATCTAATTTTTCAAACCCTTAAGGGTCACTTTGTGCATTTAATAAATTCATATAATTATAAAACTATGAAAATTATTGTGGGAGTTCAAATGAATATTAGGATTTTTATGGTTACTAGAGGAATTAATTAGAGCTTCCAGTTCTAATTATTTTCCAAAATCACCATTAAGAGGCCTTTATAAATTAAGTAAATCATTACATATCGTATGACTTAGAAAATTCATAACTAATTGCCTAGGTCTCTAAAAATTATGATCAACCCCTCTTTATGCTTAGTTAATAAATAAGTTTCTAAAAAAAATTAAATCCCCAATTAGTTTGGGGGTATTTTGAGTGTAATTAATATTTTTGGATTTTCCATTTCTTCAATTAGTTCAAAAGAAAAAGTTCATTTGTATTAAAACTTTTAAGGCACGTTTAATTTATGTTTCTTTATGTCTACTAATTTTTTCCATAATTTTTGGGCTTTTTTAGGTCTAATTGAATTTAGGCACTTTGGGCTTAATTAAGAAAAATAGATAATTAACCCAGATTAAATCATTAAAATCATTTTAAAAACTTTATAAATCACTAATGAACTAATAAAGTTTAAGGGATAATCATAGTATGTTTGTCTCCTTATTAAGATTAATTAAATCAAAATTTGAAGTCATTAAGTAAAGAAATTTCATTAAGCTTAAGTATTTTTATTTTCATATAGAAAGATTCAATGGTCTTAAATAGATTAGCTCACAATGTTTAATTATTTTTCCATAACCATTTAATAAGTGAATATTTCTTTTTATGTAACTTATGTATTCATATTTCAAAAAGCAAAGACTTCATTAATTGCATACATATAATCAATAATGTGGCTACTATCACTAGTAAATTTCAAAGTTGTTTTAAAATTATATATATTAGCATATATATTATAAATTAAGCTTTAGTGAAGATAAATAAAGTAAATACATTTCTTATGTGTGATCTACATGTCTTAAAAGGTATATAGTTTGGACATCCTGAGGGCGTAGGACTACTGGTCTAAAGAAGGTCTTAGATATCTTGACTTCCTAGTTTAATAATAGAATGTACCTTAAAAGCTTTATAGTGAAATGCATAATGAGGGAAGTTATTTTTAATCTTTAAGCATTTTAAAATTGAAATTAATTTATTCTTATACATACATGCATATATATATATATATATATATATCCCAATTTGATATTAACAAATGAAATGTATCAATTCATTCATGCATCAAAATGTAAATATTTCAAAAAATGATATATGTATTTATTAAACCCAATTAAATATTAAAGAAGATGAAATAAAATCAAGAAGACATTATTGAATTGATCATGATTTATTGCCATCAATTCTATGATAACTTTTATATGGTTATAATGACACTTAATCTTGATCCAAAGTTAAGATCTCATAAAATATAATGCATTTCACTAAGATTATTAAAAATCATGAAATTCATTGATAGTTCCAACCTAAGGATAAGGTATGAGATGGGACTCTTCCCTCTCCATACTCTTAAGAATCTAAATTCAAGTAAAACATTAAACTAAATAAAAAATTCTAAAGTTTTTTCTAAGTCACTAACCACTTAAATGATAATCAGCCCTTTGTGATAAATTAAACACATATTTGGAAGACATAGCTCAAATGCTAAAGCCAATTTTTTTTTTTTTTTTTTGTCATACCTCATAAGTCTAGCATATACTTTAGAATACTAAGTCATAGATACTATAATTAAGTAAGGATGATGCTTTGTATGGTTTGATATTTTATTTTATGATGTATTATTTTAGACTAGATGTTAGGGTGCATGTTCACAGATCTAGATTAAGATATATTAGAATAATATTGTTTTCTATTAGGGATTATGCTTAAGGAACTATTGTAATGCAAAATTATGACTTTTTGTGTTAGTGTTGCTTTAAGTCTTTAAGCATAATTCATCGAGATAAGTAAGCTTAGTGACCAAAAAATGGTAACTAAGCCCCATTGTATAGAAAATATAAACTTTTTTGGTATATATGTCTGTTCTTCTAACTTATAATTTTCAGGTGTAGTTAGATTTCAATTTTTATAAAAGAGAATGTAACTTTTATAATAGGTTTAGGATTAAGACTATGGAGTTTAAGATGAATAGTGACTAGAAAGCTTCGACTTGGGAGACCATGTGATGCTTGGAGTATTGTTGACCTCACTTTTGGAGTGAGGATTGATCATTCCCATCCTAGGTTTAGGATTCTTCTAAACACTTAGGTTCCCTTGGTGCTCTAGTAGTTAAGGGGACACTAAACCCAAGCCTAGAGACTTGTAGGGAATGACCCTAGGTCTAGAGCTTACTTTATGGTAAGTAAGCTTCACTACCCTAAGGCCTAAACCGACACTTATACCCATCAAGTCTCATTTAACTTAGATCAAATGATTGAAACCTCAAGCCCGAACCAATCAATTGACCTTGATCGAATTTGATTCTCAATCCAAGCTCCAAGCCATAATAATTTAAACCTTAACCTAAGCTAACCCACTTCAATCCTATCACTCCATTCAAACCAATCCAAGTATTCTAATCTCAATTTAATTCTCTCAATCATTCTAATTATCCAATGATTCATTTCAAACTATTCCAGCACTTGCAATCAAGCTAATTAAATCAATTAGACTTAAGTAACCCAAGTTAGCTCCATTTGACCTGAAAGGTTCAAATGAACCAAAACCCAATTGTACACAAATCAATTACAGTCAAAGCAACTAATCAACTTCAAATTCATCATTGAATATATTCCAACCATCCATAGCCTCAAGTGGTCCAAATTGACTTGACCAAACCACTTAACCTAAAGTGTCCTAAAAGGCCTAATTAGACCAAACTTTAATCAAACTTCCATTAGGATAAATCTAGCTATCCAATCTTTTCAATGATGATTATAGGTCACTATTGAACACTCAACTATAATCAACTAGACTTAATTAAGCCAATTTAGCCCCAAAACCCAAGTTGACCCAATGTGACCTAAAAGGCCAAATGTGTCAAATCATGTTCTAAGCCAAATTGATTACAACCAATGACTATCATTAATTACAAATTGAATATTGAACATGACTCAACAACTAGTTCAAGCCAATTGAACATAACCAAGCCAATTTGGCCACTTAAGCCAAATTGGGCCAAATAAAATCATAAACTAAATTGGTTGAAACCAATACTTCTAATCAATCACCAATTGAATATTGGACATGATCCAACCTTCAATTGGAGCCAATTTGGTCAGCCCAACTCAATTGACCTACTTAGCATAATTTGACCTAAAAAGTCAAATTTAACCAAATCATTCTCTAATCTAAATCAATTCAAATCAACTCTCCCAATCAATCACTAATGACCAATTGAACATAAATCTAACCCATGCTCAAGAAAATTTGGCCAATTTGGTCAAATTGGTCAACATAGCCCATTTGACCTAAATTGAACCATATGAACCAAATCCAAACCTACCCAAATTGAACCATACCAATTATACTAACTCATTCCAAATGACCAATTAAACTTAACCAAACTCCTACTTTGACCCAATTTGGTAAAAATGATCAACTTAGCCCAAGTGAACTCATTTGACCTACATGAATCAAATTGAGCTAAACCCAACCAAACTTGGCATGACTCATCCTTACCATGGGCCTACCCAAGTGAGCCCAACCCATGGTGAACCCAAGTTAGGTCAAACTCATTAACAAAGCCCTCCAAATGGGATAAAATCCCCATTTTGAAGGGTTCTCCATCTCCCCTTATCTTGGCATCCATCTTTGATTTTACTTGGACAAAGGACCACTGACCCAACCTAACCCAAGGTTGTTGGGTTTAGCCTTTGGCCAAGAGAGGGTGAGCTCACCCATGGGCAACCATTGGCCCCTAAGGATGAGTGTGCACTCCATGATAGCCCACTACACTTCCTCAACCTCTCACACACATCCACCTCAACAGTCTTTGCCATCTCCAACCACCTACTGTGGGAATGACTACTAAAGGTTAAGCCAATCTCAGCCCTTAGTTTAGTTAGGGAGGAGAGTATACTCCTCCCCATCGATTCAAACTCACCAAACACCTTCCTTAGAGTATTGCATAGTCCCGAAACCATGCACCCCATCGCTGGTAAGACCAAGCTCTACCTACACTTGAGAGCTTTGTCTATCCAACCTCACCAAATCTTCACCAAAACCAGATTAGCTTTCTCCACACCTTCACCACACTCGACGAATTGAAATGAATCAATTCAATCGATTTGACCACTAGAAGGCATCCCTAGACCAACTTTAGTGACTTTCACTGTGGCGCTTGGTCTATAGACCGATCAATAGGGATGTAGCTTGAGAACTTCTCAATGAGGCTTCATCTCTTTAAGACAAAGCTACCTTAGTTGATGAACCATCAGTCTTTAGCTCCAGCGAGGTAAAAATCTGACAACTATCGATTTGGCCATTAAGTGTTGGTGTTTTTTGAAATGAAATGTGATTTCATGCAATTTTCAGCATCAGATCTTCTTTGATCTCTTCCATGATCATTTTGGGTTCAATTCCACCATCAAACGAGCTCCGATGGATCGAGTGGCGAGAGCGATGTTTGTCTTCTAGCGTTCGTAGGACAACGGATCATTAGCTATCAGTTTTGCATGATTAAAATAGATGACCATGATTAATTAAGCTTGATATCTTGATTTAATCCCTTTATAGTCACAAGATTAATCTAGACTGTCCGATCTAAGATCAGACAATCAAGATAAAATCACGTCCACCGCCACAGAGTCAGCAACCACATTAGACCTTTTAAATACCTAATACTGTGATGCCACGAGGAAAGGATCAGCGTTCACGTGGCAACGATCATTTAAAATGGCTTAATTAGGTTTTAAAATGTAATTTAAATAGCCATAATTTTAAAAAATCATAACTAATTATGAAAAGTTCAAAAAATATAAATAAACCCATTTTAAAAAGCTTAAACAAATGAGAATTTAAAAAGAAAATCCCTAATTAATTTTTAATGAATAGTGCTTAATTAATATTTGAAGCTTAGGCTAATTATCTTAATTAAGCCTAAATTATTTCACTAATTAATTCTAAATTTGGCATGTTGATTCTATGGGATGTCCTCTATCTCTCATATTTTTCTTGAAATTATTTGCTATATGGTTTGGGGAATTTCATATTTTTTTAATCCTAATTACCCTCTTTAAATAATTTAATAATTATTAAAATTAATGAACAATAAAATTATGGGTAGTAACTCAAGTGCAACCCATTAACCCCTTTATGTGTTTAATATAAAGTCATTAAAAATTTATGATTTTCTTATTAGTGTGAAAAAATCATAAGAGTATTTATGTTACATCTTTTTCTTCTTTAATTTAATTAATTCTTAAACATGAACCTAACTGCATTAGATCTCTTTAGGTGCATTGCAAAATTTTTTTTCAAAGCATATCATTGAAGCTCATGTTTAGGTGGTTAATCAAATTAAAGAGGTTTAAAAGGAGATCAAATGGATATAATTAATAGATTGAACTTAATTAATCCATAAATTATATTCAAATTTTCTTTCTTTAACATCTTAAACAACCAACATTGGATGGAGTGAATTCTAAGCATTATCTCTCTATTTAGGTCTTCAACAACTTAAATATTAAAGTCAAGTATTAAAGAAACTTTTGTTGATCTCATTTTTGGATGAGGTTAATTTGGCAATTAAGAGATCCTAATCTCAAATAGGATTTTCTTAATTCAACGTTTAGGACACCTCACCTAGTGTCCTAGAACATCTTTTTGAGTTTATTCTAACCTATTTGATATAGGTAGAATCAATCCAATTTTTTAATTTGGATTAACTCAAATAAATCAAATTAAAACCAAATTAAAATGAATGAAAGAAAACCCATTTCATTTGAATTTAAATTGATCATTTGAACTCATTTGAAATCATACCTAACCCATTTAAGCCAAATGAGTTAAAATGAATCAAATTTAAAATCAATTCAAATTAAATGGTTTAAATCATATCATAATGCAACTAATCATCAATTGCATTATGGTTTTTTTAAAAAAAATATAAACTAAATCCAAAGGGTAATATTAAATCCAAATACTTTGTATCAAAGCATTTGATTGGATTTAAATTCCCTAAGAAAATTCAAATGGAATTAAATCTAATCTCAAGTCTATTTTGAGATTAATTTGGGCATATCATACTTTAATTCAAACTAAGATGATAATGCCATATTGCATGGAAATAATAAAAGCTAAACAAATTTCCCATGCAAAATCCTTTCTCCCCACCTCATTCACTCCAAGACAAAAGCCACCTCTTAATGGGTGGCAGCCTTCAAGTGAAGATAATGGAGGCAATTATGACCAAGGAAAACCTCCAAAAGCTTGCCTAAAGTTTAGCCAACCAAGGGAAGAAGAGAGAGATAATAAGGGAAGAAGAAAATAAAAAAAAAAGATGAGAAGGAGCTCACCATGCATGGAAATCATGCAAAGAAGCTCTTTCTCTCTGAGGTGAACACTCCATTATGTTCACAAGACCAAGGGAGGTTGATCCCCACCTTGGCCACCTTGCTTGAGATGGCCGAGTTTGACATTTCAAATTTCCACCATATAAAGCTCTCATCCAACAATGAAAAATGGGGTACGAGAGACTATCACCTCCCCATTTTCATTCTAAAAGCATCACCAAGGATAGTGATGAAGTTTCCAACAATTACCAGACCTCCTCGCTAGCAAGCTGGAATCCGAGTATGCAATTTCTCCCTCCCTCTATGCATTCAATTTTGGAGATTTGTGAAGAAATTTGGATCCTCAAATGGATCCAACTGTATGGATTGACCCTAATTCAATCCCTGATCATTTTGGGTTCAAAATCCAGGCTTGATTCGCCGACGATCACAGGCGATTGGCAAGAAATCTGACGTGTCCGTGATTCGTCAGTAACCTGGATTTAATGGCCTCGATCCTTCTTTTTGAGACGCTCGATTTAGCACGATTTGAATTAACTCCCTTAAGGACTGCGAGGGTGATCTGAACCATCCGATCCGTGATCGGTCCGGATCGTCCGCATTTTCACCGCGTGCATTTTCATCCCATGACATCGCATTGCGTGCCATGACACTCTACCACTCGGGACTACAGGATCACTAAGGGCTTTGATCGAATGGTCCGTCAATGATCCCACATTTTTAACTCTGTCGTGCGGGTCCCTCCCGCTTAAAAAATCATTAGGATTTGTTAATTAACGATTTGATCAATTAATTAAAATACTAAAAACTTCAAAAAAAATCATATAAAATCAAAGAAAAATCAGAAAATTATAAATAAGAGCTTTATGGATTTGACTTAATGAGAGGAATCCATAGAAATTAAAATCCCTAATTTTTATTGGGTAATTTTTTCTTAATTTGGGTTTAATTGAAAACATTAAAGCCTAATTACTCTCAAATTAATAATCCAATTAATATGAAATTTTGGGAAAATTAAATTAAGCTTAAAACATACCTTAGAAAATTTTGGGGATTTAATTCTCAAATTCAAGGAAATTGTAATTTCATGTGTTCAACCTTTAAATTAATTAAATTAATTACCCTTTAATGAAATAATTAGAAAACTTTAATCTAATAACCTTAAATCAACAAAATAAATATTAATGAATATCAGAATATTAATTAAACCTAATCAAACCTATAAGAACCTAATAGATCACTAATTAACCTAATTAGGTAATTAAAAAATTAAATAATTCAATTAAATGACCTGAAATTAATTAAATCATAATAAATCGAATAGTTAACAAAAAATTATAAATAAACCCTCATTGGAAAGGTATTTTAGCGAGCAATTAATCAAAAATAAAATCCAAATGAATTTTAATAAATCAGGCTTAATTTAGGTTTTAATGAATTAATTAAAACCTTAATTACACTCTAATTACATCTCTAATCAAGCTAAAACTTTGAAAATATAAAACTGGAATGTAATCCCACTTGCCATAAATATATCAGACCCAAATGGTCTATAAATTTTGAATTCCTGATTTTCCAAATCTCTAGGTCAATATGAACTAAATAATAATTAAGAAGAATCATTAATTCATTGAATCAACAAATAAATTGAACTAATCTGAAATAAACATTAGAAATACTTAAGGTAATTAATCAAAACTTCTTAAGTCAAATAATTTAATCAAATATCAAAATTTTAAAAAATAAATACTTAATGAAACATAATTAAACAACTTGTTAAGTTTAATGAAACCACTCATATTGTTTAGTTCTTAAATTTGGAATGATGTAAAATCATATAAAATGATTCAAAAGGATTACTTTATAGTTTATTGAAACTTTACAAATTAGACTTTGCATTTTTTTGTTTGGTTGATAAAATGTAATATAAAATAAAGAATTTACGTCTTAATAAATATAATATAAAAAAATATCATAATTTATATAATAAACAAAATAATATTAAAATCATCAATTAATTTAAAAGATTTGAATTCAAAACATGTATTTGAAATAAAATTTTACTTGAACCAAATGCGAAATGCTCAAATGCATTTGAAATCGCATTCAAATCAAATAATGAATTTAAATAATGAAACTTAAAATCTAGGTTAATCAAATATCAGTAATAAATACTTTAGGTTAAGAATAATCATGAACAAACCTAAGGTATTAATTCATATCAATGAACTTAAAACTTAAACACAAATTCATAATTTAATAACTTAAGTTAAATTGAATAAAATCAAACTCTTTAAATTAACATAAGCCAAATAATATGAGATCCACATAACTTAATTCAAAATGAAATAAATCAAACAAAATAAATCAAACAAAGTAATTCAAACAAATGAAATAACATAAATCAAACCCAAATATAAATAAAATCAAAAAGATTAATTAAAATACTTAAGGATTATAGTTAGACTTTTGGAAACTTCATTAAGATTTAGGATGTTGAATGGAAATAGCTCCATCCAAAAATGGAATCATTCCATTCTTCATTCTTCAAAACCTATACAACTTTAACCAAATAAAATGAACATAAAATGGGAATTAAATCATTAAACCATTTGAATTGAAACCAACCAATGGTCAAAATTAAACCAATTCAAACTTCAAAATTCAAACTTAAACTTAAAGGTTACAGACTTGCAAACCCCACTTCACACACTAGATTACTTAGGTCGACTCTAGATCTAGGTTAGATCATTTTGTGATTTTCTTTTAATCTCCTGTGATATGTTGTGATGTGCTTCACATGTCTAGGCTTATTTGTTCGTTAGACTAGATGTTAGGGCATTCTTTCTAGATTTAACATTATTTTTTTCATGGGACTGTGTTAAAGGGATTGCTAAAATAAATAAATCATAAATTGTAGTTTGCTTGCAGGTGCTGAAAATCCCTTAACATAGTCCATAGGATAGGTGGGTTTGGCAAGAACTTATGCTAAGCCCATATGCTTGTGAAATATAAACTATTTTGTGTGCTATGTGTATTTCCTAACATCTGTTTTATAGGGCTTAGGATTTCTTTTGAATTTTTAATGTAAATTTGAGCTTAGAATTAGGAAAGGATCTATGGGATCTATGATTAACCAGGAGATGGTGTGGTGGTCCCCTGTGGAGCCCGATGGATGTCCTTGAACAAGAAGACTTTCCTAGAAAGAAGACCCATAGATCTAAACTTGTAGTTTAGGGTTGTATAAAGGCGAACTTCAGCATTTTTCTTTCTTCCGGGTGTATGTAGTACTGGCATTTTTTCTTATATAAATTTAGCTTGATTTATTTTGGGTGCTCAATAGAAACAACATGCTTTTCTTAGGTTTTTTTTTGTGCTATGTTTGTCTTTGTGATGAATGCACGGGGCGTAGGCTCATAGATAAACTAAATTTTCTACCCAACTAAATCAATTGAAACATAAAAATAAATACAACTCATAATCTTCATATAAAATCCTAGGACATTAAAGCAAGATAATATATGTAATAACCCTTTAGCTAGATGTTTTAACATCATGCATAATCATATTGTTTCACTCTTGATCAGTGAAGGACTTCAATCCTTGCCAGGGAACCTGGGCTTGACCTTTGAGAGCATATGATGGAAGTACACCTTCTTCTATTCTGATTTGGCCCATAATCTTTTTCTAATTGCATGCATTAGGCATAAATTGTATTATTATGACCAAAATGAATCCCTGGTAAAAAATTATAAAATCCTAAAAGTATGCATTAGTTAGATGCGTCTTCATACCATACATAATCTTATGGATTAGGGAGTATGTCTAAGTTTATAGATTTCTTTCCTAAAATTGCAATAGCCCAGCCATCTTGCATTCATATGACTTAGGCTCATTATTTTAAAATGTGCTTAGGTGCTGTTAGCTGGCAACCTTCTCCAGGTAGGTTGTAAGTCTAGAAGAGTCAAGGATAGGTTAGTTCCTTCAAGTGAAGAGAATGACCAATGATTCCCAAGAATAGAACTAGGTCGAGCATCTAACATGTGTTAGAAGCACCTATAGATTAGGTTCTGAAGCATCTTTTAGGAATAAGTCTTCAACCCTAGGCATTTCTGTAGTTTTATGTTGTTAGAATCTAAGTCCTAAATTTTTTAGAAAATGATAACTTGAAATATAAAATTAAATCCCTAATTTGAAGCCCAATCATAGGATAGATGAAATGTCTACTAGGTATCCCAGTATCAATAGACATTTCCTACATTTTCCCATTTGATTCATAAAAATAACTCTCTCCAATTTGGACCTCTCCTAATTGAATTTCTCAAAATCAATCCTTTAAAAGCTACCTTAGTAGTCTTTAGAAAAACCACTTATTTCTTTAATCGAGTATTCTTTAGAGACCTTCCTAAGATGATTAACTATAGAGGCTTGCTATAGGGAACCATGATCCCAGATAAAATAGACCCTATTCTACTTTTCCATGTAGTTCGGGAAAATATTCTTTTAGATCCATTAGCCTTAGAGTCTTTTATTGAATTGATCAATCCATTACAGGAGAGCATGTTTATCTTTTGATATAATATGTTTATTCCTTAATGCCATATTTGATCATTAAATAAATATTCCTAAACTCTATGTGGTGTCATTTCTTTTATCTATTCCAGAAAAAACACCAACATATTTTCTAGCGACTCCACTAGGGAATGGTTCCTCTCTCCATCTTTAAAAATAAAGGGTTATTTCTATATATCGATAGTGTACTAGTGCCACTCACCGCTCAGGACTTCCTTTCTTTCTGTTGGATACCTCTCCATTTCATTCTTGGTTGAGCCTATCCAACATCTTGAATAAAGGTTCTAGAACTCTTTGTTTGTCACTGTTAAACGATTGGGCCCTAGAACCAAATCCTAAAATAAAATGAGAGGTGAGAGAAATAAATGAAAAATAAGTCATTTCTATTAAGACTTAAATCTGGTCAAGACGGATTTGAAACCATTCCAATATGGAAAAGAGATATTAAATTTAAAAAAATATGAAAAGTACTTCAAGATTTGAAAAGAAAATATTAAAAAATAATATCTCAAAGTTAAAATATGTCCTTAATCTTACTTTAGCTTGGTACTAGAGCTAAAGAGAATCATGACAGGGTCCTTGAATGAACACCTTTTATTATACTGCATTCAAAAGGTGTCAAAACACTTAAGGATGTAAATTGAGATGAAGGAGTTCCTTCAACCCCTAAAAATCTAAATCAAAAGAAGGCATAGTTGTGCCTATTGCCCCTTTTCCCACCATGACTGAAGTTTGAATTGCATTTAAAAAAAATTATCCCAAAGAATGCCTTATTGACCTTAGGTAGAGGTTGATTAAGGAGCTCAATGAAAATCTTCTATTCTTATAGAAGAAAATTATACATGAATACAAATCAGCTTTAATCTTAATTTCCATAAGTCCACTAGAATATTGGAAAACCAACTACTCAAGTTGATTGGCCAATTCTAAGGAGTGACTTGGAGGTAATCTTCTTTTAGACCTCACCAAAATCTTAAATTCTTAAGAGTTTCGGAGAGAATCAAAATAGGAAGATGACATGAAATAAACAAAGATAAAGTGATAAGATTCACTTTTTCTTCTAATCAATAGAAGACAAGAGAGGATAGCAGAAGAGAATTATGATTCTCTTGATAAAGTTGAAATAAATGATATTTAAATCAATTTTCTAAATGGGAGTTTTCTCCCATTAAATGAAATGATATTCCATGATTGGCTTTAATTAACATTAAGGCCAAATCAAGAAAAGAAAATAAATGAAGAAGTTAATCCTTCTAAAGAAATCATGACCTTATGATTGAGTCCTAAGGATGATATTTCTATCACTCAGAGTAAAAATATGAAACTTCTTATCTCTGGGAAGTTGATAGATAAATCACTTAGGATTTGTCAGTCCAAATGAATGAAAAATACCTTAATTTTCAAGACTAAGGCATTATATGCTTTCAATACAAAATGAATCTAAGGAAAATCCTTTGCAATGTCTTATGACCTATTTGACATTGTCTTAATGTTAAGTATGGTGATCAAAGATTCCATTGCAAGCTGAGATTACCTTTATTCTTATATGTGTATAAAATAAAATACAAGTCAAATTTGACTTTCTAATAGCACATCATCTACCATAGAGGGTCCTCTATTAAATGATGATCCCCTAAATGAATAGATCATGAGGTATATTGATCTATTGAGGATAGAATTAGACCTACCTTCCCTTCAAATCAAAAGGGAAATTCTTGAAATGAAGTTCAAAATGGCAGAGTTATACCACCTCAAATGACATTGAAAAGAAATGGCAAATAAATCATCGTAAAAATGTGATGTTTTACCCATCTTAGAGAAGTTGCTTTCAAAATCAAGCATCACATGCTCTGTTATAAAATAAAATAAAATATGAAATAAAATAAAATAAAAATTAAAATAAAAGAAGTGAAAGTAAAGCAAGGCATTACATGATCATGTAATTTTCCTTACTTAACTATAAGAAACTTCCTGATGTGGCATTCTATTATAAAGAAGTTCTAGAGTTATCTTCTATGATGAAGATAGACTATTAAGAACTTACTAACATCTTAGTTGATGTGGAAAATTTAAAAGAAGAAAATCTCTAAAATATATATTGATCCGGATGCATCGGTCAACATCAAATATAAACATGAAAGTGAATTTATATAGGCCCAATTTTAATCAACTTTGATAAGATGGGGTCATATAAATTCAATCAATTAAAGAAAGGAGTATTTCGCTTCATGAAAATTCAATCTTAAAAAACTTGAAAAGAACTTAATTTCAATCACATTGTTGGTTGAAGCCAAAATTCAAACATAAAAGAAACTTAGAATTCATGAAACATCTTTAAATGCTCTTGGATGGTCCTATCCATAAATAAAAAAAAAAAGAATAAAAGGAATCAAATGAAAGAAAAGAAGAAACATGATGTTCCATCCTAAAGTGTTGAGTCTTTAGGATATCATTCAATACTCTAAATGACCTCACTAAATATTTGATTCCAATAAAAAAATTCTAATTTTAGAAGTGAAAAGTTTTCAAGGAAGTCATTATGCCAATCTTAAATGACTCACTCCACTAAATAATTTTGAATTCAGCAAGTGTAACATCTTTAGAAAGTCATTTCTATCAAACTTAAATGACTTTACTAGATTTGTTGCTCCATGAAAATATGAAAAAGAAATAAAAATGTTGGATCATATTATATGAACAATCAAGCAAAGACTTGAATCCTATCAAAAAGTCAATCAATAAAATGTTGTATTTGGACAAAAGGTCAAATACATCAAATTTCCTAGAAAATTATTTAGTGGAGTCATTTCATAAAGAATGAAATGATATGGAAATGAGTCAAATATATTTATCTTCTTAGTGAATCTTGTAACTAGGAAAATTACCAAATGTAACCTTTCTTAAAGAAATGAAATCAAAATATTACCAAAAGAGAGAAAGAAAAGTAAAGGATGGAAGGACTATATCCAAGAGCGAAAGGATGAAGTCTAAAATTTCTAAGCATGTAGACATTTTTGACTTTAAACTTCTCCACATAAAAATGAAGTGGTAAGGTTAGAAGTCAAAAAAAATTATCCTTAAGCTATACAAAAATAATCAGATATCTCATGCTTTGTCATTTTAGCCTTTGCCATGATTGGGTGAGCTCGCTTGGCAGGTTAAATAAAAAGATAGTGGATCTTCTTTTCCAAGAGTCCATATCTCTTGAATGGCAAAGATTCTATTGAGTATACTCTGATACCATTTCAAATGAAGCAAAAATACCCTATAAAATTAACATAGCTTAAATGAAATAAAAATAATCAGATATCTCATGCTTTATCATTTTAGCCTTTGCCATGATTGGGTGAGCTCACTTGGCAGGTTAAATAAAAAGATAGTGGATCTTCTTTTTCAAGAAACCATATCTTTTGATCGGCAAAGATTCCATTGAGTGTATTCTAACAAATAACTTAATTCAAAATGAAATAACTTAATTCAAAATGAAATAAATAAAACAAAATAAATCAAACAAAGCAATTCAAACTAATGAAATAACATAAATCAATCCCAAATATAAATAAAATCAAAAAGATAATTAAAATACTTAAGGATTTTAGTTAGACTTATGGAAAATTCATTAGGATTTAGGATGTTGAATGGAAAGAGCTCCATCCAATAATGGAATCATTCTATTCTTCATTCTTGAAAAGCTATACGACTTTAACCAAATAAAATGAACATAAAATGGGAATTAAATCATTAAACCATTTGAAACCAACCAATGGTAAAATTAAACCAATTCAAACTTCAAACTTCAAACTTAAACTTAAAGGCCTAGCAAAGACTTACCACACAAACCCCACTTCACACACACTAGATCACTTAGGTCACGGACTCTAGATCTAGGTTAGATCATTCTGTGATTTTCTTTTAATCTCATGTGATTTGTTATGATGTGCTTCACATGTCTGTGTGGTGTATTGCTCTAGACTGGATGCCTAGGCTTGTTTGTTTGTTAGACTAGATGTTAGGGCTTTCTTTATAGATTTAATATTATTTTTTGTAGGGGACTATGTTAAAGGGATCATTGTAATAAATAAATCATAAAATTATTGTTTACTTGTAGGTACTAAAAATCCCTTAACATAGTCCATAGGATAGGTGGGCTTGGCAAGAAACTAATGCTAAGACTGTATATTTATGAAATATAAACTATTTGTGTGTTGTGTGTATTTCCTAACATCTGTTTTACAGGGCTTAGAATTTTATTTGAATTTTAAATATAAATTTGAGCTTAGAATTAGGTTAGGATCTACTGGGTCTAGGATTAACAGGAGTTGATCCAACCAGGAGATGGTGCGGTGGTCCCCTGTGGAGCCTGATGGATGTCCTTGAACAAGGAGACCTTCCTAGAAAGAAGTCTCACAGATCTGAACTTGTAGTTCTAGGCCGGGTTATATAAGGAACTTCCCATTTTATTTCTTTCTCAAACAGGGTGCATTGGCCTTTTCCTTATATAATTTAATTTGGCTTGATGTATTTTGGGTGTGCAATAGAAACAACATGATTTTATTATATTTCTTTCTGTGCTATGTTTGTGCTGTGATGAATGCCTGGACGTAGGCTCATAGAATAAACTAAATTTTCTACTCAACTAAATCAAATGAAAAATAAAAATAAATATAACTCATAATCTTCATATAAAATCCTAGGCCATTAAAGCAAGATAAAATATATAGCAACCCCTTAGCTGAATGTTTTAAGATCATGCATAATCATATTATTTCACTCTTGATTAATGAAGGATGTCCATCCTTGCCAGAGAACCTGGGCTTGACCTTTGAGAGCATATGATGGACCTTCTTCTATTCTGATTTGGCCCATAATATTTTACTAATTACATGCATTAGGCATAAATTATATTCCTATGACCTAAATAAATCTCGATTCAAACATTATAAAAATCTAAAAAATATGCATTAGTAGATGCATCTTCATACCAAACATAATCTTAGGGATTAGGGAGTAAGTCTAAGTTTATAGATTTCTTTCTTAAAATTGCAATAGCCTGGCTATCTTACCTTCATATGAGTTAGCCTCATTATTTTAAAATGTTCTTAGGTGCTGTTACCTGGTAGCCTTCTCTAAGAAGGTTGTAAGTCCAGGAAAGTCGGGGATAGGTTCCATCAAATGAAGAGAATGACCAATGATTCTCAAGAATAAAACTAGGTCGAGCATCTGACATGTGTCAGAAGCATCTGTAGATTAGGTTTTGAAGCATTCTTTTAGGAATAAGTCTTCAACCCTAAGTATTTCTGCAGTCTTATGCTACTAGAATCTAACTCCTAGATTTTCAGTAAAATGATAACTTGAAATCTACAATTAAATCCCTAATTTGAAGCTCAATCATAGGATAGATGAAATGTCTACTAGGTATCCCAGTATCAATAGACATTTCCTACTTTTTCCCATTTGACTCATGAAAATAACTCTATCCAATTTGGACCTCTCCTAACTGAATTTCTCAAAATCAATCCTTTGAAAGCTACCTTAGTAGTCTTTAGGAATAACCACTTATTTCTTTAATTGAGAGTATTCTTAGGAAGAGACCATTCCTAAGATGTAATTAATTATGGAGGCTTGCCTTTATACGGAACCATGATCCCAGGATAAAATAGACCATGTTCTACTTTTCCATGTAGTTCAGGGGAAAATACTCTAGTACATGAAAGACCCATTAGCCTTAGTAGTCTTTTATTAAAATGATCGAATCCATTACAAGAGAGCATGTTTATCTTTTGAGATAATATGTTTATTCCTTAATGTCGTATTTGATCATCTAAATAAATTATACCTAAACTCTATGTAGTGTCATTTCTTTTCTCTATTCCAGAGAAAATACCAACAACTTTGAATAGGTTTAAGGGATGATTATTTAACTTGATTGTCCTTAAGTTCTAGTGAAATCAAGTATGTTATGTGGTGAAGTTTAATTACTTCCTTTGAAATTATTATAAATGTGCTTGCCATGTGCTTCATGCATTCATGTTTTAAAATTAAGAGAATATGATTGCATTTAAATTGCATGAGTTAGATAAATATTATTATATGATGTGGTTATTATCATTTATAAATCTCAAATTATTTTAAAACTATATGTTAATTATGAAGCTTAAATCAATGCTTATTATAAATAATTAATTATATGAAAAATGAAATATTCATTTACTTATAGTCAAAAGATGGAAAATGATGGTTTTATGCTTATGCTCATATTTATGTATTCATGTATTTGAATTGATAAGTTTATAGTCTGGACATCTTGATAATATGAGGCTTTAAGTAGCCCCAATGAGATCTTAGATAATGTCACTTCCCTGGTTTAATAATAGCACGTACTTGCTTAATTTATGTGTGCGCATACATTAGAAAGTAAAACCCTTTTCTTTTTTCCATTAAGCTTTATATAAGTAAAAGATATTCATACACAACCTTTTTATGATTTTATCTCTATGTTTATGTATATGCTTATGTGTATTTGAATTGGCAAGTATACAGTCTGAACATCCCAGGAACACGAGGCTTTAAGTAGCCCCAAGAAGGTCTTAGGTAATCTCACTTCCCTGGTTTAACAATGGCACGTACTTGCTTAAATTCCTTATACATGTTTTTATCTACTTAAATATGAGATGAAATCCTTTTTTCTATCAAATACATGCATCAACATTCATTAAGTGTGGAAAAATATAAGTACATTGCATGTATATATATATATCTATATACTAAATCAAACATTAAAGAAATTAAAAAGGAAAGAATGTGGGTGTTATTAATAATGAAATGAAGTAGTAGAGTATTATTCATGTGATGGTGACTCAATTTTATTAGTCTTAAGATGCCTTTCATGTTTGGATAAGATTCATTATGGCTAATCTAAACTTAGGCTGAAATAAAATTCATGAATGATCTATTAAGAAAGTTAAATCAATAATAACATATATTTAGAAATCAACAATAGGTAAGGGATGAAAGAGTTAAGCCTTTTTCCTTCTCTTTATAATGATTAGATCTTAAGTAAGAAGTGAACAAAATAAAAATGCTTAAATTAAAAATCAATCAAGCTACTAAAAGACTTAAAGTGAAACCCACTTTAGTGGGTAATTTAAATAATTCTAAACCTAAAAAAAATCATAATTCTAAAACTTAATCAAGACACTAAGCCTTAACACACACATTAGAATACTAAGTAACTGATCTTATTATTAGCTTAGACTGATGTATGTTATGGTGACATATTTTATTTTGTGATGTAACATTTTAGATTGGATGTTAGGATTATTTATGTGTAGACTGGATGTTAGGATGACATTAGCCTAAAAAATTTTATATAAGAGATTGTGCTTGAATGATCATTGTAATAACAATAAATATAACATTACTTTTTCTTGCGGTCTTTGTTCAAGTCCCCAAGAATAATTTAATTAGGATAGGTGGGCTTGGTTACCCAAGTGCAGGGTGTTAAGTCAAATAATGTTAAATATAACTACTTGGTTTGTATGTTTGTTTTGTTAATATCTATTTTGCAGGTGTAGTTAGATTTTAATTTTCATAAAGATATACTTTTTTAATTAAATTAGGATTAGTGTTATGAGGTTTAGAATGAGCAATGGTTTGATGGTAAAGACCTAGGAAGCCCTGTGAAGCATGGAGTAAACAAATTCAAAGAAGGAAGGAAGAACCAAAATTGAAGACACCCATAGCATTTATTCCATTTGTAAAGTTTAATTAATATGGGTTGTATAAGGGTAGAGCTCGGCTACCCAATTTATTTTCTTTGGTAGGGTGTACGACGATACCTGGCCGCACTGGCCTTTTATTATTTTATGAAATCTAAATATTGAATGTTATGTTTATATTGTGTAATATAAATGACATACTTTTCATAACTAAATTCTCTCCTCACTAAATAACTCATAACTAAATTCTAATGCAACTCATAACCTCACTCTAAAGCTTAGGTATACAACAAGATAATAGAAGATTTAGAAACCCCTTGGCTGAATGGTTGTATACGATAACAACATGCATACCATATTGTTCCATTCTTGAATGTAGAGGATCTCCACTCTTTCATAATAAGGGACAAGCTTGGCCTTTGAGAGTGGTCCCTTATAGTGGAGAACACATCTTCTAGCTGATTTAGCCCACAACTGAACTACATCATGCATGTAGGCATAATTATCCTAAGCCTTGGTCCAAAATAAATATGTCAAAATGATAAAAAAAACTTGTAAATTTTTAACTTTAGTTTTAAGTCATGTTTTCATACCAAACATTACCTAGTCTCTTAGGGAGTGGGTTTAGGATTTTAGCTTCTTTTCTAATTAAATAACAACCTAACTATCTTGCATCTACATAAGACTAGCCTACATGGCTTTAAAGTGTAGGATGTGATAGCTGACAACCACTCCAAGGGGTTGTAAGTCCAGAAGAGTCTGGATGTGTTCATTCTCTTTTGTGGAGGTGAACAATTATATCCCCTTCTCCTCAACTAGACTTAGGTTGTGTTTCTAGCTTATGCTAAAGCAATTTAGACTTAGGTTCTAAGGCAGCTTGTTTCTCTTTTTTTGTGGGTATATGTCCTCATTTCTTAGGCATCTCCAAAATCTTGTGGTATTGGGTTATAAGTCCTAGCACTCTAATAAAATTTCAACTTAAATAAAAATAATTATTTCTCTTCAAAAATATAAAGCCTCATCATAGGTAGATTGGAGCATTCACTAGGCTTCCTAGTATCTTGGATGCTCCCTACTTATCTTCATGTGAAATCCATAAATAAGTCTTCTTAGTTAAACTCTTCCCATTTAACTTCTAATAACAACCAATTCTTTGATAGTCTACATTTGAAATCATTGGAGACATTTATTGTCTACTTTAATCAGAGTGTTCTTAGGAAACTTTCATTTCTTAGGATGCGATTAACTTAGAAGGATGGACTCCATAAGAAACTAAAGAACTCTGCTTGAAATAAACCCCACTCAACTTTATTCATGTAAAGTGGGGAAAATATCTCTGGTATATATGAAGACCCATCTTCCTTTGGGGTCTTTATTAGGTGATTAAGTCCATTATAGGGTGATGTCTCTATCTTTCAAGGTAGTGCATCATACCTCAATGTTGCACTTAATTCCTTCAATAAGTACCCCCTACGATCTGCGTGGTGTTCCTATAACTCCAAATTTAAACACTACAAGTACCTAATCTATAAAGATGAAAATTGAAGACCCTCCATAGTTTCTTTTAAATTGCAATTGCAATTTTGGCTATATAAGGGTAGACCTCGACAAACTTTTTTTTGGGTGTATAGTGGTACTAGGTCACACTGATCTCTTATTCTTTGAATCTATAATAATTGTTTGGTTTTTTTCATATTGATTGTGCAATAGAGATGGCATGTTTTTCATAAGTTTCTTAAAGTGTGCATGTTTTTTGTATGGCCTAGATATAATAGGCTCTTTAAGGACTTAATTTTTTATCCCCACTAATTAACTTTAATTAAAATTTTAACTACTCATAACCTCACCATAAAGTGTAAGCATTTAATCAAGATAAATAATTTAGTAACAATATGTTTGTGATGAGTACCATGCATAAATATTGTCTCTTTTTTTTTGTAAATAAGGAGTCTCCACTCTTGCACGATAAGGGATATGACTTAAGCAATTAGACCAATTCTCTATGTAGTGGAGAGCATCCATTTCTCTCTAATTGATCCCATGACCCCATTTCATCATGCATTCAAACATAAATATTTCCCAAGCATGAGTATAAAATGATGAGTCAAAAATGAATAAAAATTTTAAATTTTATCGCATTAGTTTAAGACATAATTTTCATAATAATCATGATCTAGTCTTTTAGGGAGTGAGTTTAGAATTATAGTTTTATTAAAAATAAACAACAGTCTAGTCATCTTTCATTTACATAATATTGGCCCATATAATTTTGAATCATAGAAGGTGTTAGATAGTAACTACTCTCGTCAATTATAAATCAATGAAGTCAGGATGGTTCATACCCTTGGGTTAGGATGTGCCAAAATATCTAATTTTTGCTAAATAGACTTAGGTCGAGTTCCTAGCTTATGTTGGAACACCATTAGACATAGGTTCAAGGTATCTGTTTCTCTTTTGTTATGAGTGTAAGTCCTCACCTACTAGGTATTTTAATGTTTTTATATTGTAAGAATATAAGCCCTAACATTCTAATAAAATGACAACTTAAAAATTATAAATCTCTCTTGAAAAATAAAAAGCTCAATCATATGATAAATTGAAGTATCTTACTATGTTTTATAGTATCCAACTACTCCCTACCTACTCTCCTTTGAATTCTAAAATGACCTGCTTTATTTGAACTATCCCACTTAATTATCCAAATTTACACCTGTCCCTTGACCATGATCTTTGAAATTTTTAGAGACACCGATTGAGTACTTTAATCGAGAGTATTCTTAAAAGATCACAGTCTCTTAAGATGTAATTAACTATGAGAGCATACCCCTATAGGAAACTAAAAAAACTAGCTTAAATATACCCTACTTTTTATCTTTTATGGAAAGTAGGGGAAGAATCTTTGATACACATAGGCCCATTGATCTTAGGAGTCCTTGTTAGGTGATCAAGTATATCCTCAAGTGATTTTTTTATCTTTCAAGATAGTTTTTCATTCCTTGATCTCATACTAAATCATTTAATAAGTACCCATTAAGATATATGTGGTGTCCCCACAACTCCAAATATAAACACCATAATGTGCCTAAGTTGTACATGCATCATACATTCAAACCTAAAATAATTTAGGTTCATCTTAGACCTAATTTAATTTAATGGTCATCAAATATCCAAGAAGCTTGCTCACATTCAAGTGGGAATTGTTGGGTTTATTAATGGATTCAATTGCATTAAACTAATGTAATAGAGCCTCTTTGACCCGATTGGGCTAATGACATCAAAATAGGTTTATACTTAAAATTGATTTTCCCAAATTGAGCTAAAGCACTTTTCTTGGCACTTCATACATTTTTTACATTTTATTTAGCCCAAGTCCAAAGGTCATGTGAAATGCTTTGTCACACTAACACACACATTCCACTTAAAGGTTCAATCCTTATTTAATTAATCCCTTGGGCATCATTATAGCCAAAGATGTTTTAAGCAAATTTTCATTGAACCCAAGTCAATTTGATCGCTCCATGTGAGTCAATTAAATCCAATGGTTCAATGCATTCAAATTGAGCCTAAATGGGCACTCCCCCACTTTTAAATTAAGACTAAATAGCCAAATGGTCAAATCATCACCAAATTTGGCAAAGAACTAGGAAAAATATTTATAACAATACTTCAGTTCACATCATCCCCATTTGACCAAGATTTGTGGATCTAACAAATGAGCCAAAGGAATAAATCCTAATTGTTCAAATATTTTGTCAATCCTAACAAACAACCAAATTATTTTATTTACCCTTAGCTTAATAAAATTTAAACATATTTCCCATTGGACTTCAAGAGTTCATGAGTCACCTAGTTTATTCCTAGATTTCTTAGCGATGGTGTCAACCTCATCAAATAATAATCAGTGGTAAAAGCTCCTTCCATTCATCCTTATCCTTTATCTAATCCTCCACTATCTCCCTCTAGTGTGTCGAGTTATGACTCACTACTGACCTATAGTAAACTAAGCTCAATGTTGGTTGAGCTCAGGATTGATTAAGCTTGTATGTTGGCCCTTCCTTTAGCTAATTCAAGAGGTTAGAAAGCATTAACTTAACTCAACAAGCAAAAATAAATTCTTTCCCTACCTCCCCAACCACTTAATCTTGCTTCCTGAGACTAGTCCATGGCCAAATTTTGCTAGACTTTGGTCAAGCCAAGGAACTAGAGGGAGCTAGTTCAATAAGTGGTGTCAGCGAGTTCATGGAATCTTCCTAAAGCACTCACAATCAAATTATAGCTTGCCCTAGCCTCTTTGGGGTATATTTTTTTCCTCCAACTTATTATGTGTTAGGGCTTAGTCGAATTAGCTCTTAAGTCCACGGCATGGCTCAATCAGCCATGCAAACAATTGCCCTTCTCCTACTCATGCTTTCTAATGAGGGATTTCACTTGAAATGGCCTAGAGGGAGATTTTGGCTTAAGTTGAGCTTAGGTTGCATTGAATCGAGCCCAACCCATGGTCCCATCTATGGCCCGCCATGAGGAAGATGATGAAGTTACAACCATTATATTTAATTTTAATTAAACATATGGTTGTGATCTAGTTAAATTGTGAAACCTTTCATCTAAGGGTCAATTTTTTGACTATTTTATTTTTATTTTTGCTATGAATTATTTATTGCATGAGATTACTTGAAATTTTTAGGGTAGTCACTATTCGATCCTAGATCTGAAGAAAAATATCAAATATAAATTAATTAAGAGATTATAAATTTAAACTTTATTTTCTATTTTAATAATTAGAACAATCTAATGACATCCAAAAAGTCATCAAACTTAGAAAACTATAGCATTGATCATTAAGAGTTTACCATAAGAACTTCAAATAATGTTGAATTAAAATTAAGAAGCTATGAATTTTCTACAATACCCATTTATTGTTCAAAATTCATAGAAAAAATTAAATACATGCAAGAATTTATAAAAATCTTTATGGAATATTTAGAACATTGATTTAGGCCTCCTGAAAAACTTTCATAATTTTTTCAATTAAAATTGAAAAGTTACATGATTTTCATTATATATTTAAGCATTGTTCAAAGTTCCAAAAATTAAAATTATATTTTTAAAAACTTATAAAAAAATCACAAAATATTTAAAACATCAATTTAAGCCTATTGTAAAAATTTCATAATACTTAAAAATACATTGACTAATTTATGAATTTTCAAATGTATTTCAATACTATTCAAAATTAAAAAAAATAAAAATAAATTAAAAATGATAAGAAATTCATTAAATGCTTAAAACATCAAAAATAAATTATAAATAATTTTGTAAATGTTTAAAGAATCAATATAAGCTTCTAATAATTTTGAATTTCTTTTTTTTTTTTGAAATAATTAAATTGTGAAACTAATTTTCTCATTAAATTTGGTAATTTAACAATTAAAATAAATACTAATAATTTCTAAAATATGATAATTTTTAAAAAAAATTCAAAATGTTAATTTATGCTCACTATAAAGTTATTATATTTTTCTTGTTTAATATGATAATTAAAACTAATTTCACATAATAAATCTCTAATTTTAAAATTAATGAACTAATTTAACAATTGAAATAAAAAGCAATTATTATTAAAAATTTCTAAATTGATTTAAATAATTTTAAAATATTATAAGAATTTTTTTAAAATTTAATTTAAAATGAATTTCATAAATAAAATGACAAGCAACTATGAATTTTCAAAATTTAATTAATTCTAAAAATTGTAATTTGAATTCTTAAATATTTAAACATAAATTAATTAATAAATCAAGATAAATTAGCTCATTTTAATGTGTGATTAAAAAGTAGGGCCCACTTAGCCTAGAAGGGCCATTTAATGGGGCCCATAAGTTAAACATTGCCCTTGAGTATAATTAGCTTAAAAATACTCACATAACTCTTAATACACAAGATTTCAAGTCAAATTATCTTGAAATTTTCAAGAAAAATAGTAGAACACTTACGTGCCACAACACTCTTTGTGGATGCATTTACATTAAATTAGTATCTATCATATGCATAGTTGCTCTATAGATTTTCTAATCTGATTAATTTGATCTTAGCTTTATTCTCTTTATAGGATTAATTATACTAATCAGTTCTATCTACATCATCTCCTGTGCACATAAGATGACCACCTCTCATAGGTAATTCCTGCTAAACTTTACAAAATAAATTAAATTAGAATCAAAATTGCACATTCAATTATCAGGAGTTAGTAGATATGTCTCTCTGAGAGAATGAGTAGCCCATAGTCCTTTCCGTCCCATTAATTTGGCAAAATATTTGTAAGTAAATATTTGTCACAAGAATAAATAAGAGACAAAATCTTGTACCGATTCTCTTTATTATCTTTTCTTGTGAAATACTTTATGTAGGTTGGTTCAAAGTGGTTAGTTTTGGAGGTTTAGGAGGCAGATGGTTATAGTTTAGGATGGTTTTGGGGAATATGGAGACCTAAGGTTTAGGTTGGAAGGATGGGAGTTGATAAGCTAAGGATTACATGGTTTTGTAAGGGAAGAAAGGTGAAGATGGGCATGAGGTGTTTTAGTTAGGATTATGAGAAGAGGTATGTAAATGGATGAGGTGGTGTAGCAATGGAGAATAATTGATATGTAAAGCAAAACTCTTTTTGAAGCCAAGTGTGGGCTCCGAAAACTCACCACCGACCTCTCAACAATATTGAATTGAAGAGAGTATGATTGAATGTGTCGGTGTAACTTTCTGAAGGCAGATGGAATAGTAGATAAGACACTACCCAAAGATTTTGTTCTCATTTTGTGAGAACTTTAGATCTGGTTCCAGGTTTCCTATAGGCGCAAGCCCTATAGTTAATTACCCCTCCCAATAAGTGAGAGAGAACTTTCGATTAAGGCTAGTCATTTAGATCATTCAAAGGTGTAGCGTATAGTAGCAGCATATGGAGTTTCAGAATTTAGATTATGAAATTCATCATTTCAACTTAAACTGGATGATTAGGGGAATGATGACGTGCCCGATCTAGATCCCATGGTTTCATCATCCCGGGCAATCACAGTCCCTAGTCTACTTAGTCAGAGGAGGTAGTCAACCCAACCTAATAGAAGGATCCTCATCAAATACACATGGGTTACGTCATCCAAGAAATCCTTGTAGACCTGGAAGTGTTTGTCAAGGAGACACTTAAGTCTACGCGTGAGGGTTATTTGTCTTATCAAGTATATCCTGTGATTCACAACTCAAAGGGCAGAGCCATTAGGGAGCATACGAGTTACAATCATGATCGTAATATAATGGAGTCTTACTAGCCAAACCACCTGATCAAAGGACTCTAGTTATAACTGCATCATATGAGGAGCTTACTAGCTAAGCCACGAGGACAACGCTTCGAAAAGATTGATTGAGAGTGAACATAGTAAAATAGATTTGATTTTGGCTTTTATGAGCTAGAGTTTTCTTAATTTGTCACCCCTAACAAATAGTTACAGAAGATGGATAGATTGAGTTTTAATTTAAGCTTTTAGTGATAGAGTTTTATTTAAGCAATTTTAGATTGCTACTTAATTTGATTTAAAAAATTGAATAATTGGAATATGTTTAAGAGCTTTAGATCCTGTCAACTCTGTTTAGTTACTAACAGAGTATTAGATCTACTATCACCAGACATAATCAATTTTTTAGATATTTTACTAATTTGAAATTCTTATTATAGGTTTTTAGGTTTTGTTAACCCAGACCCAGTCCTAAGACTAAATCGGGAAGCAACTCGGTCAACATCCTCAAATACTTGAATTTAAGCATTGAGCATAGTGGTAGGGCCCATGCGGATGTATTTAAGACTTTATGTTGTGTTTATTTCTGAATTATGAGATTGATTTCAGATTTTTATTTAATTCCAACTTAGCACCAGACCATTTCAACATTAAAATTTACACTTGAAATCTCTACATGTGAGCACATGTAGTGTTTATAACTTAGATAATTTCACCTAATTAGTTGTTGATTTTAAAATCATAATTAGAATAAAATTCCTTATTTTGATTAAAGGCACCCTGATTTTTTTGTAGATTTTGATTTAGTATCGCTTATGCTTGTACAAAGAGTTCATTGATGGTGAAGAAGGCATTTTAATTTAGATTGTAGTTTATAACATTACTTGCACTTAGTTTACTTGTTGAGTTTTTACAATTTTTTCAACTTGATTATGTTTAATTTACATCACTTTTGATAAGTTATGTTGATTTCAGTGTTTATTGCTTTAGCTCTCATGCTTATTAGCTAGCATAGTAATCACCTCCATATTTGTATAAGAATTATTAAACCTAATTTGGATTCATCCTTAAACTTTAAGTTTATTGCAAGTTTGTTATGAGTTTAGTATTACTCTCCCCAAATTCCAATTAGAGCTTGTTTAGTTTTGAGGAATTTACATGAAAAGATAACTAACTTTATCGCTTTAATTTAAGCCAAAGAGAATTACAATTAAAGTTTGTGAGTTTAATATTAGCCTCCCAAAATTTCACTTATATTTTAAATGAGTGTTCCATTCTTTCCAAAAAAAATTTTAAAGGCTCCCCCCTATTTCTCTTTGATTTAACATTTATCTTCATATTCATCATATATTCTTTTGTTTGACTTAAGTTTAAGTAATTTCCATTTGAATTCGTTTAAGTCCTGAATTTTAGTCTAAATTTCAATGGCCTCCTTGCGCCATCCCTATGTAGGGGGCTATATCTGGGGTACTTTCGTTTACTCGGTATGCCCTCTTGAGCATAGTGCGCAGTGTCTTGCGACACCATGATTTTCAACTCATCACCCTCTTGATGAGGCCTTAAATCGAGAAGACAAATGCAATATATATTATCCCCACCTCCCCCCCCTTTTTTTCTAAGTCTAGAAATTAGATAAAATTTTGGCGATTTCTTCTAGGGGAGTGACATCTAATGTTGGCTTACTTGATGCGCCTCTTGAGCATAGCGGCGTCTCTTGACACAACCAATTTTTTCATCTCATCGCCCTCTTAAGCACGGCTTCAAACCTACAAAAAAATATAAGTATATATATATATATATATATATATATATATATCCACATTCAGATCCCACATGTTACGATTCATTTTTTTTTTCTGATGCTGTGAGAACAAGGTTTATCAAAATAAGAGAAGAACCCCCTTCTTGATAGTGTTGCTTCTCCGATTATGATGAAGCAAAAATTGGAAAGGAAGGTTTGGCTAGGAGGGTGGCGTAGGAAATCGAAAGAAGAAT
Organism: Cymbidium sinense; assembly: GCA_021442155.1. NCBI lineage: Eukaryota > Viridiplantae > Streptophyta > Magnoliopsida > Asparagales > Orchidaceae > Cymbidium > Cymbidium sinense. The sequence goes on from CM038226.1 coordinate 52,158,925, forward strand.
TCGTCTCTTGATGATGTTCTTCCCCGATTTATAGTGAAGCGAAAATGAGAAGGGTAAAGCGTGGAGTGCGATGCTAAAAATCAAAAGAAGAATTCACCTCCTGATGATGTTCTTCCTCGATTTGCGATGAAGCAAAAATTAGATGGGTTATTCTGGAGGGAAGAAATCGCTGACAGCTTACCAGGTTTTGAGCAGGGAGAAGGCTGACGCTGCGGGTGGGGGTTGGAGAATAGTTAGACGAGCTCGTCATCAGGCGAGGTTAGCTCTGAGAGCAAGCGGAGGCGAAGCGAGCGATGGAGCAATGAAGCAGTCCATGAATAGGCGAACTCTGATAAAGAGTGCAGGATGGGTTGTGGAGATCTGAAACATGAGCCATAAGCGGAGATGGGACTAGCGTGAAAGGTATGGAGATTAGCTGGATGGAACGGATGCAATACCATGGCTGTGGCCAGCGATCTGAGCCGCGATTTGAGCAACAAAACAAAAGCGGAGCTTGAAGAAGCTTGCATGTGGCTGAGCAGGTCCATGGTGGTGAGTCACGATGGAATTCTGAGGAATGCTTGAATCTGGGATGTGATGATCTGTGAGGTTGGAGGCTCTTGCAGCTGAGAAACAGGACACAGAGTGGGCTGAATGTCGGTGTGGACCGAAGGCATGGTGAAATGTACAGCTGAGGAGATTGAGAGGGAAGAGCAAATTACACTGTGCGAGGAGAAGCAGAATGAAGGCGGGAATGAGATGGAGGAAGAGGAAAGTCCCCATTAATGAGGAAAACTAAAAAAATGGGGGGAGCAATATTTTTCTTTCCAGTTAGGGGAAACACAAATAAAAGGGAGGGAACGATTAAACTTAGGTCTATTTAATTTTTTAAGTAATTAATCACTTTTAAAATAAATTTTATGCAGATAAAATTGCATAGTTGATATATATATCAATTTAAGGTTATATATATATAATCCATTTCCATCGGTTGTTGGTTGGTCGAGGTATCATTTCTCAAAATGTGCCACTTTCTCTTGACATTTGCGTTTATCATTGAGTGCAAACAATCTTACTTGATATGGAGATCATTTGACTGCGTGTTATCACTCGATATGCATGCAAATTGTTGATGATTTGAGCATTTATTTGGTTGATTATGTTGTTTATATCCGACTGACATTACGATGGCAAAGTCTGTTCATCGATCTAAGGTCATTTGAGTTAATTTTGGTGTCATCCTGTGCATTTCAGTCTCGATTTACATATTGTCATTTCAAATCATTCAGTATTTGTCTAGACTCATCCGGATTGAGTGCAGATAGTCTCATTTGATAGTTTTCAATATTTTAAAGCTAACGGTGTAATCAATTTCATGAACTGAGGTCATTCAAGCATCATCGTAGCTTCTTGACTCTGATATGTGCGTCAACACATTGATAGCTTGATCACTTTATCGGTCGCTCTTTAGATCATGCAATATTTATATTTTGATAAATTTTGATGTTCTAAATGTAACAGTGAAATCTGTTCATCGATCAGAGGTCATTTTGACCATTTTCAATGATACCCAGTGCATTTTGAGCATTAGTTTGTGTACTGTCACCTCCAAAGTCTGTCGAATTTGACTTGTGGACTTAACTTTAACTTATGGCACACATATGGAGGTCAACAAATGCCCCCCAACAAATATGATTCTTGCATGAAGCGAGTCACGTTTGTTGAAAATTGGTTGACTTTTTGGGCTGGCCATAGAACTTGGATCATTTCAGCTTCTCTTGCAATAGCTTATGGAGCTTTGATAGGATTTGTCATTAGTATGTAGCCTTATTCAGGACATGCTAAATGGCGGGCTTGATTGATTTGTCAGAATCAACTTGTCAGATAGATAAGAGTTCTTACAGCATCTACTTTCTACTTCAGTGGCTTTGTTGAAGATCTCTTTTTTTTATGTCATTACAGATTTGAGTTTCCTCCAACCATAGCTTCATGCTTGGTTGGGTTTGATGGAGGAATTGGTCTACTTATTTTGATAAAGGTCTCTATTATAGAATCAGTTTATCTGTGCTTGGTCAGATTTGAAACTCCTTCTGTCCTAGCTTTAATATTGATAGACTTGATGAAGGAATGACCTGATTGGTCCATATTGACTTGTTAGGATGCATATGTATGCCATGAATCCTGTGCTTGATGCCTTGATGAACTCGTTGAAGGGTGCATACAGATGACCTAGCCTTTCAACTTTATATAGGGTCAATGTTGAGTTATTAGTCTAGCAACGTGTCCATTAACAGACTGAATAACCATAAAATTCCATTAGTTCGGCCATCGACTTTGTATGAAATATGGAATTGCTTCCTTGGTCCTGTGCTTTATGATTTGATGGACTTCATGAGGAGATTGGCTTTGATCTATGCTTTGATCTTGATCAGATCATTTGAGAATAAATTGAGATATCACCCTGCGAGCAATATATAGATTGATTTGAGGCAACCCTGAATTGAGAATTTTCTCAGATTGCCTTGATCTACCGATCAAGTTGAAAGATCTCCTAGATCTTAGTTACTTGTAATCACTCGGATCTAGTTTGAATTATATCATCATTATGACGGCGGCTCTTTCACTTCACTTTTCTTATGACTTGTTGAGTGAGGAAAGCATCAACAACTTCGACCATTTGTGGGCTTGTTGAGTTGACCTTTAGAACTACTTGAGTCTTTCAACTTAAGCTAGTGGGTTGATAGTTTTATCATCGGAAACAGGGCTCTTTTTTGTGACTTTTCTTTGGCTTGTTGAGTGAGGAGAGCATAACTTCGACCATTTGTGGGCTTATTGAGTCTTTAGAACTCATCATTTAGACTTTAGGATGTAGGTTGATGTTTCTTCAACTTCGGTTGATTGAAGCTTTCGAGTTCTTGACTTGATCTCCAGAATTTGACAAATCTGGGAGATAATTTTCTTGACATTTAGGGCTATCTTTTCATGCATGAAAATATATTCTTTTTGTTCCTGCAAGACTCTGCAACTTAATAGTAATAATTATGGATATATTCAGGGATTTTAGTGTAAAGCTCGATGTCAACCTGAATCAGTATATATTCGAGGATCTTATCTTATAGCACGATGTTGACTCAAAACTTAACACAAACTAAAGAAAATGCCCCCTGCCTTGTAGGGGGAATTCTAAATCACAGTTAGAAGAAATTTTAAGATTAAAATATGCAAATACATCAATATTTGAATTAATATGCTCTTAAGAGAGTTTCAACATGTAGCATTGCTTTCACCTATGTATATAAATCTAAAATGTCCCATGTAATGAGAATTTTCATGAAAAGTTCTTCATCATGTATGTTTATTTAGGGATCTCGGCATGAAGCTGATGTCTAAATAGATATACTAAAAAATGCCTGTCTTGCAGATTTCTATCTCGAAAATATAGTCATCAAGTATAGTACTTTTTCAAGCATCGACCATTAATTGGCAGCATTGGTCTCTCACCTTTTATGTTGATGAGTTGGTATGCCCCTTTTTGATACACTTTCTCAATGATAAAAGAGTCTTCCCAGTTAGGCTCAAATTTTCCACAAAATTTTTGATTAGGAATAATTGGTCTTCTCAGCACCAGGACCAATTCCCCTTTTTGGAATGTTGAGGCGCACCATATGGCCTGACATCTTCACAATCTTCCAGATTTTGATGAGCTTACAATCTAACTTTATCAAGTGTGTCGAGTTCCTCCATTCTTAGACGGGCATTTTGATCTTCAGTTAGATTGTATTGGATGGCTACTCAAAGTGAAAGCAACTTATCTTTGGAGAATTGCTTCAGTTCCAAATACCAATGAATAAGGAGTGGCTTTAGTCAGCATCTTATAGGTAGTTCGATATGCCCATAGTGCCTTTACTAGCTTGGTACGTCATTCTCTTTTATTTTTGATGAGAATTTTTTTGAGCAATTTGACCAATATCTTGTTGAAATTCTCTGCCAAACTATTTTCTCTTGGATTATATATTGAAGAGTAACACCAATCAATTTTGTGTCGATCGATGAATCGATAAATCTTTGCACTTTTAAAGGCGAGTTATTATAAATTATTATTGGCACTCCAAATCTATTGACATTATGATGAAGAAGTTGATCACTAGGTAGTAACTTCTTTAAATATAGTAGCTTGACCCACTTATAGAAATAGTTGATCATTTCTTGGATGAAGCGATGTCAATTGATATCAATTGGTCCAATTATATATTGCAACATTCAAATGGCTAGGATACTATTATTGGGTGTAATGGATTTGGAGGTTGATGGATGAGATTCCTATGTACTTGACACTCATGACACTTTTTAGCATCATTAATACAGTCTCTCACCATAGATGGCCAATAATAGCCCATCCTTTTGATCTTTACTACCATCTTGGGACCTGACTGATGTGCACCACAAAGTCCTTCATGAACCATCACTTTGCTAGCTTCATTTTACATCATAGTAGCTTTTGTCCAAAGGATCTGATATAGAGTTTGGTTGACGAAAGCATAGGGTAGCATTCTCTTCTTAATTTAAGCTACCAGCAATTTATTATTTGGTAATTTTCCTTCTCTAAAGTAGTCGATGAAGGGTTGCTTCCAATCACGTGACTCTTCTACCATAAAAGCTTCACACTGCTTTTCTGAGGCAATGTCATTCTTAGCTCTTCTTGGTATAACTTCTTGTTGATTTTGAGGAGTATGAAGAGCAACCTAAGTCGCATCCTGCAATCAATGGATGAATGCAAGTTGTCCTTGTAAAGAATGAAGCTGATGCAAACTCTTTGGTGGAGGTATCTCCATAATTTCCTTGATCTTAGCAGGATCGATTTCAATACCTATGTGACGTACAATGTACCCGAGAAATTTTCCAGAGGATATCCTGAATGCACATTTTAGAGGATTCATCTTGAAATCATATTTTCTTATTTCCCCAACACAATTCTCAAATCTTCAAAGTTATTTTCACAGTTTAAGCTCTTCACCACCAAATCGTCAACATAGCATTCCACCTTTTGGTGAATCAACTCATCAAAAATACGCATCATGGCTCTTTGGTATGTAGCTCCAGCATTTTTCAGGCCAAAGGGCATGACCGTGTAGCAATAGATGCCAATAGGTGTTCTGAATGATGTATATTTTTCATCTTCAGGTGTCATTTTGATTTGGTTGTATCGAAATTCCATATGAATGAGAACATGTCATAGTTGGGAGTGTTATCCTAATAGTTCGATATTGGGCGAAAAGTCATCTTTTGGCCTTATTTAGGTCAGTCAATGTAGAGATGGATTTGGCCATTCTTCTTCCTAACTGGGATGATGTTAGCTATCCAATTTGCATACTTCTCCTCTCAGATGAAGCCTTCTTCGATTAGCTTTTTAATTTTTGCAATTACATATTCTTTAATCTCTCTCTCATTGCTAGCTTCTTAATGCATCACATCTGGTTTAATAACTAGTTTATGAGCTACTACATCAAGGGATAAGCACATTTTGAATATGTCAAGAAAAATAATTCGAATTCACAAAGTAGCATTTTAGCTCTTCAACTTTCTCATCGGCGAAGGGCAGCGAAAAGGGGGATCATCCTCGACTCTAGGTTGATTTCTTTAAGTTCATCCATAGTAGCTATTTGTCCACCTCTTCAGTTCTTCTAGTGCTTGGCTTCTACTTCTTCATCATTTTAAGAAGAATTTCATAAGAATCATCTTCTTCATCACAGTCTATACTTTTATTTTATTACAAACTTTTTTTGATGATATTTATGGATGAATCACTTTAGTGATAAACTTATCATCTTTGCTCCACATCTTGTTAAAGATTTGGGTTCCATATTTAGTAGTCCCAATATGAATTCCAAGCTTATGCATCATTCTTTGTAATTTTTGTGGATAGTATATTAGTATTCTTGTCAGCACTATCTCATCATAATTTTTATGTTGAGTAGGCTGATCAAAGTTGTGAGGCTGAGACTCTTTAGATTTGTATAATAGAGTTCTTGTTCTGCCACTCTTACTCAACGGTGGCACATAGAATGTTATCAATTCTTCATCGTTATGAACCTCCAATGGAGTGATTTATTTGAAACACTGCTAAGGGATGGGTATAATTTTGAGTGAGTCATCTGACTCTGCAAAGTGAGCTATTCTCCTTGATGTATCCATCATAGTCTAAATCAGAAGGACTTATTTCATACTCTACTTTCTTGAAAGCTTATAAGTTCCAGGTTTGTGAGAATATCTTCTCTTCTTATGTCACTTCCCAAATGAGGCGATTTTCTTGACTTAGGTGAATCAAGTGCTTTAGAGAGTCGACATTCTTCTTTCTTCCACTTTGCTTACTCTTTCACTTGTGAAATTACTTTTTAGTTCAAGTGGATGCTATCAGCTTGAGGGTTTCTTGGCTAGGATGAAATATTTGCATCTTCATAAATCTTTACTTCATTGATGGAGAATGGTTGTAAGTTATCAAGAATTTTGAATTCTTCTCCATCTTTCATATACTTCATGCACCAATGCATAGTTGATGGGACCATGCCATATTCATGCAACCATGGCCAGCCCAAAAGAGCTCTAAATGATGTATCGGCATCGATTACATGAAACTTGGTATATAAATCCAAACTTGTGAGAATAAAAGAACCCCATAGTTTTACGCCTTTTCATTGAAACCGAACCATCAACTTATCTCTCCCAAGATGTTGGATATCAGTGATAATCCTCTTAATACCTTTAGACTCATAAGATTGATAGAAGAATTTGGATCAATCAATATTGATCATCACTCACTCTGCGGTAACATAGAGGATGATTGTGATTGCCATTCCCAACATAAGATCTTCTTGAAAATGTGATTCTTGGGAGATCTTGAGTTTGTAATGCCCGGTCATGCATTTTTGACCGTAGGCTTCATAACTCTCGGATCTTTGAGATGTATCAAAGTTTCTTGGAGGTCTTTTGACATCAAGAGAGCTTCATACACACTCAGTTGTGTTGGGATCTTTCTCAAGTGTGATAAAATATTATAATCTATCTTCTCGCTTGATTGAGGCTTTATCCTAGATTTTTTTGGGATATCTTGACTTCAATTTGTTTGTCTTTGTCTTTATTTGCATTTCTTCTTTGATGAAGGTGGTAAGACTTTATCACTTCTCTGAACTTGAATCACCTTATCTTGCTCGATTCTTGAAGAGGTAGTTTTTTCAATTCCTTCTTATTCTGGAAGATTGGCCAAAAGGGTTAGACTCATTTTTCATCATATATTTCATTGTGATGATATGGTCGACTCTTCTCCATCGAAAAAACATAGATCTTCATCGAATTATTATTGTCTTGAGTCATTAAATCAAAATTAGATGTTAGCTCATGACTCTTCTTTCTTTCCGATAAAATTTGATGGGTTGATCGGTTTGTCAACTACCCTTGTCATTTGAGTGCGATGTTGAAGAATATCGACATCACGTAGATGATTCATATCTCTTGGACAAGATTCACCATTATCTTCTTCATCGATTAGTGAAGTTTAGGCATGAAGTCAAGCCTAAATGGTATCTTGCCAACTGATACTCTCTTGATTGTTAATGATCTTTTGAGTTGTAGTTCTCTTCTTGATCTTCTTTTTCTTATACTTTGATTTATGAGGCTGCGTTTAGTAGGCTCTTGCTATGATGAAGTATCCTTATCAGAATGCCGCTGTAAAGCCCAAATACTTGGTTTAGGCATCTCTCTTAAGCCCAATATAGGCTCAAGTGGTGATTTCCACTTAACACTAGGGATATTTTTTAACTACTTCAGCATCTTCACGATCTTTTTAGAGACTACTGTTTGCCATTCTTCAGTCTGAACTAATTTCTCTTTTTGTTTGATTTTGTTGGATAATACGAAGAGGATGTAATCATCCTTGTAGACTCTCTTTTAGGGTTAACTAGAACACTATTGGATAGTATGATTCACCTCGTCGATACTTGCTTTATAGCCAATCTTTAAAGATATAATAATCTTTGATAGGATGACTGATCATTCGATGATAGGGACAATAATTTGGATTACTAACTTAGTCTGCTTCTTTAGGCCTTTTAATTTCTAGTAATTGTAGCCCAGCTTTGATTGCTTGCCAAAATAATTTAGCCACACTGTCCCTTCTAAATGAATATTCTTTATTTATCTTTTCCTTGAGAGATGGTTGCATTCACTCATCATCTCTTGTCTCTTATTTTGGATGCTCCTCATTACTTCAAAAAGTTTAGGGTTTATCATTGCCTCTTAATACCAATTTTGGTTGTGGATTAGAATAAATAGGATTTTTACCCTTATCATCATTATACATTGGCTGCTTTCCTTTATCCATATTGTATATCACTCGCTTTTTGTTATTTGAGCTATAAGAAGCGGCATGAGTTTCATTTCTTCTTGAGTCTGAAGGTTTATTTCTCTTTATTTTATCTTCATAGACTTTAGACTTAGGGAGATTCATCTTTCAAATTTAGCCACGCTATTGAGCAAGTCCTGGAATATTGCAATCAATGCCATGCATAGAAATGGTGCCATTTTATCATCCATATTGCTCATTAGTAATTGGATCGCATGTTCTTCTTCCAATTGTTGCTTGCACTTCATACTTAGGTTGTGACAATGACATATGAATTTCATCACTAACTCTTTTCCTTCTTTTTAAAGAGCAAGGTCGGTGTGATTTTCGGTTGCGCCGGGCGAACCACTTCACAAATATAGTCTCTAATTCAACAAAGGTTTTAACCGAATCATTTGGCAATTCTGCATACCATTCGAAAGCGGCTAAGGTCAAGCTACTGACAAATTGATAGAAAAGCAGTGCATCGTTCTCTCTTATGTTACCACAAGTAGCCTTAAATTGAGCTAGATGTTGTTTTGGATTATCAAGCCCACTAAAAGTATTAAATTTTGGCACTGAGTAACATTTTGGGTACAACACTTGGTCATAATCGCCGGTAAGGGCAACTTACTCACCAAATTTTCACTTTGAGGCTATGACTGCCTTTATCTTTTCATTGATTATCATTTCTTGAGCTTGTTACCATTCCTGTGTGCTAGATTTTAAATTATTAGTCGGAGGTAGTGGTTAACTTCCTCGTTTCATGCGTAGTATGTATGAGATAATGGTTTGGTGGTGTGTATATTTTTACCTATTGGTTAGGACAAATAGATGCTGAACTTTATGTGATATTCTTCTACAACATTTCCATCATGATGTTCATTTGTACCATCATATCATTCATTTTGGTACCAAGCTGTGCAATCTCCTTGTCTTTGACCTCCATTTGACGCTGCATTTTACTTTGCTCTCTAGCTAGTGCCATGGTGTCAATCAGTACAAGCTCTTCTTCTTCTTCTTCTTCTTCTTCTATTTCTTATTGCAGTTATGCTCCTTGCTCATTTTCAGGGGAAGAACTTGACTATCCTTCTCCTTGTGCATTTAGAGATAGTTGAGGTTGCATAATGACGCCGATTATAAAAGCATGTGCTAATTCATTTCTGGTTCAACCATATAGACAGCTTCGACACCCATGATCTCTTTTTCATTCTAGTCTTATTCTTCTTCATCTTCAGCAAAGATCAAAGATCCATCCTCTATTTGCTTCTATGAAGAATCTTCTTCATAGATGTCAAATTCAAGTTCAGGTTCCCTGAGTTCGCGTTGCTGCTGATGGTTTTGAGCGGATAGTTCATCTATATCTCTGACCATATATGCAACTTCCACTTCCATAGTGTCCTCCTCATTATTTTCTTCTTGCACATAAATTTCTGATCGACGTTTCCAGTGGATCTCCGATTCAATGTGCGGAACAAATACTTCTTCTATTAAAGGACTGCGATCAAAGTCGACCATCTCTTATGGGGGTGAACCTGATCGATGATGGGATCTCCTAGAGGATTCTCCGGGGTGTCGACCATCATGTCTTTCATCAGTGATATCCCTTATTTTGGGTATCCACTTCTGATGAGTTGATTTTAAGGTGGATTTTTGAGTATATATGTTAGATGTCAAACCTCTTCCATTCTTTAAGACTTCATTACGGGGTCTTGGCCTTCATATTTTCTTATTCTTTTATCGGGACCTTTCGGCAGTGGATTCTTGGACACACAGTCCAAGTGTCATGCTTCGATGCTCATCATGTGAAGCGTACTGGGCTCAATGGCTAGTTACTAGAAGAGATTTCAACTTTCTTGGTGGAGCTTCAGTATTTTCCATCACCACATGCCTCTGAAATCTTCTTTTCATTAGGCCTTTGTCCTTGGCTACTTTAAAACTTTATGTATCCTGACAGATAGTGTTTCAAGCTATCTCCATTATGGTGGTAGAGCTTGATGGTTGGTTCTTCTAAGACTACTTTACTTCACGTTATTCCTTTTACCCACTTTAGGTTGTTATAGTATTGTGGGTAGAAATACTACTCAACATTATCGCTTGTTCGGTCATTCAAAGGGGATATCGAGCCCTCAGATTTCTCTTCTTCTATTTTTGATTAATTTGCTTCGATGAGGAAGCTTCATGATCATGCTTTCCTGGTACAAAAGGCTCCCAACACAATACCAAACATGAGGCATTAAAGACAAGCCCCCCGACGGTTCTTTTCATCACGGAGCGATCGACCTAGCCTTTGAAAAGTTAAGTTCTCTATCGGAGAACTCGACAATAGTGTTGAACTTGGGCACATGGCTAATAGAGCTATAAGAACTTGAGGCCTTTTAGCATGGCTCTGACGAACGTACCATGGGTGGGTACCGGAGTCGCAACGATAAAGAAATTCAAGCTACCAAATTGAATGGTAGCCACATCTCTGTGTTGATGACGGCAAGATAGATGCACCATGACTTAGTGAGCGGTGAAAGGAGTTCTTTGTAGATCCATTAAAAGTGAAAAGATGGGATGATTAGCAATTATTATTTCACCCATACTTTCAAGATGTGAGTGCTGAACAAAATAATGGTGTAATAAGATATACTCTACGGAATAATTCATTATACATAGAGCCTCATATTGAATTTATTACACACTCAAATCACCATTTTTTATTTTAAATTTTCAAAAATTTATTGCTACTATAGCACATATATGTCTAGCCAAAAATGGAAAGAGAATCTTGTCCCCAACGGAGTCGCTAGAAATCTGTGGGCTCAGAAAATTCACCACCGACCTCTCAATGATTATTTAAAATTGAATTGAAGAGACTAGAATGTATCTGTAATTTTAGATGGAATAGTAGATAACTACTACCAGAGATTTCATCTTCATTTTGTGAGAACTTTAGATCCGGTTCCGTGTTTCCTATAAGCGCAAAGCCCCTATTACCTCCTCAATAAATGAGAGAGAACTTTCGATAGTCATTTAGATCGCTCAAATGCGTAGTATAGAAGAACATATGGAGTTTGAATTTAGATTAAATTCATCATTTAGCTTAAATCGGATGGTTGGGGAATGATGATGTGCATCTAGATCCCATGGTCCGTTATCCCGTAGCCGCGGCCCCTAGTCTACTTAATCGAGGAGAAGTCGACCCAACCAAATGATGATCCATCAACACATACTTACGTCATCCAAAAATCCTTGTAGACTTGAGATGGTGTTTGTTTGGAGACAGACTTAAGTCTATCTTAACTGACAGAGGGTTATTTTCCCTATCAAGTATACCCTATGATTCACAACTCAAAAGTCAAATCCATTGGAGAGCATACGGGTTACAGTCGTGATTGTAATATAATAGAGCCTTACTAGCATAACCACCCGATCAGAGGACTTTGGTCCTAACTGCTTCATCAGGAGCCCATCTGCCACGCAAAGGACACGCCACGCCCTCACCGCAAAAGATTGATTGAGAGTGAACATAATAGAACACTTGATTTGACATTGGCTCCTTTGTGAGCTAGAGTTTTCTTAATTTTTTATCCCCGACAAACAGTTACGGAATGTGGATAGATTGAGTTTAGATTTAAGCTTTAGTGATAAAGTTTCATTTAAGCAGTTTCAAATTGCTACTTAATTTGATTTAAAAATTTGATTAATTTGAATATGTTTAAGAGCTTTAGATCATCAATTCTATTTACCTAACGACAGGGATTAGATTTACGTAACCGCCATATATTTCACAGATTTGAAACTCTTATTATAGGTTTTTAGGTTTTGTTAACCCAGACTCCGGACCCAGTCATAAGACTAAACTGGGAAGCAACCCATGCAGCATCTTCACACACTTGAATTTAAGCATTCAACATAGTTGCCCATGTGTATTTGATTTGTAGTGTTTATTTTTTAATTATGAGATTAATTTGATTTTCATTTAATTCCAACTTACCAAGGCTTTCTTTTAGATATTAAAATTTGCACTTGAAATCTATGTCCGAGCACATGCGGTGTTTATACTAGATAATTTCACCTAATTAATGATTTCGTTGATTTTAAAATCATAATTAGAAATTTCTTAATTTTGATAAGCCCTATAATTTTTGTAGATTTTGATTTAGTATCGCTTCAGTACAAAGAGTTGCAGATCGTGAAGAAAACATTTTGATTTAGATTATAGTTTAAAACATTACTTGCTCTTAGTTTACTTGTTGAGTTTTTGCAATTTTTTCAACTTGATTATATTTAATTTACATCACTTTTGATAAGTTTATGCCGATTTCAATGTTTATTGCTTTAGCTCTAATCATGCTTATTACAAATAAGAATCACCTCCATATTCTATAAGAGTTATTAAACACAATTTGGATTCATCCTTAAACAAAGTAAAGTTTATTATGAGTTTAGTATTAGTCTCCTAAAATTCTAATTAGAGCTTGTTTAGTTTTGAGGAATTTACAAGAAAAGATAACTCACTTTATCGCTTTAATTTAAGCCATAGATTAAAGTTTGTGAGTTTAATATTAGCCTTCCCAAATTTCACTTGCATTTTAAATAAGTGTTCTATTCTTTCTAAAATTTTCTTTAAAGGATCCACCTATTTCTCTTTGATTTAACATTTATCTTCATATTTATCATATATTCTTTGGTTGACTTAAGTTTAGATAATTTCCATTATTAAATTTCAATTTTTACATTTGTTCAAAGATCATCATCCGAGTCAGATGTGCTTTTACACTTACTTATTACGAAGAAAGTGTCATGACATCACTTTTATCTCACGCCTTCATGAGGGCCTTCAAACCTGAAGACAAATGCAATATATATTTATCCCCTTTTCTTTCTAAGTCTAAATTGACAAAATTTTGACAAAGATTGCCTAGTGCACATCTAACGACGGATACTTATTTTCTGATGCCGGTCTCATGACACGACAACCTTTTTTTCTCGTCGCACCCTCTTGAGCACGAGAGGCCTCAAACCTACGAACACTTATATATATATATATATATATATATATATATATATATATATATATATATATATATATATCCACATTCATAAATGACGTTTTCGACTATTTTTCTCGTGTAACGCCGATAAGGAACAGAGATGCTAAAATCATGGAAGACCGCTTGATGTTTCTGACTGATCTAAACCTGAGGGTTAGAGGCGACGGAATCGAATGCCTTGACGATGTTCTTCCCTGGTTAACGAAAAATTAACGATAAAATGAGAGCTGATCGAAATCGAAGAATGATGTTCTTCCCATTATGAAAACGAAAATAAAGAAAAGTGCGAATGGGAAGAAAAGAAGAATCTGACGACGTTTTCGATAAAACAAAAGTTGGAGGTTACAACCAGGAAGGAATCGCAGCGGGCTGACGCGGGCTGTGGAGCGACCAGAAGGATGCAGTTGCAGGCCGCAGGGAAGGCGGGACACGGCAGTGGACTGGGTGCAGCTCAGTGGGTGCGGGCTTTGCGGAGGCAGCCGTGAAGCGGGCGATAGCAGTGACAGGCGCCGTGGAACGCGATCTGATCGGAGGATGCGCAGCGGAGCATCACGAGACACCGGTGGCGGGACGCGCTTGCGGACTGAGCGGAGCGGGGAAAACAGGCGGGAGAGAACGCAAATGGCGGGATTGCGGCACGCGCGCCGCAGGCGGAGAGGCAGGAGCCTGCGGAACCGGTCGCAAAGGAGGCGGATGAGCGTCCGCAAAATACAGGCAACAGAACGGGTCAGGGGCGCGGCATCGGAGAGAAGGATGGGGGTTAGAGGTAAGCAGGAACGGCAGTGGAGCGCGCCGGTGGGCTTGTAGTATGCGCGAAGCAGAGCATGGTGGAACGGCGGGTGTGGATCGAAGGCGCGGCAGAACAGGATGGAACATACAGAGGAGGAGATTGAGAGAGGAGAGCAAATTACCTGTACAGAGGGTGGGAATCATACAGGAGAGTGGAATAGAGGAAGAGAGGAGAAAGGGAAAACACCCCTGGTGGTTGATAAAAAATTGTAAAAAAATTGGTGGAGCAGTTTTTTTTCTTTCCAATTAGGGGAAACACAAATTAAAAGGAGGGAACGGTTAGATTTAGGTTTATTTATTTTTTAAGCAATTAATTGTTTTTAAAATAATTTTATGCCGATAAATTATAGTTGATATATATATATATATATATATATATATATATCAATTAGTTAACGTTTCAACGAACGACGTCCATTTCAGGACGGATTTTGATTGAAGATTTCATCAAAATGATCATTTCGCCGACATTTGCGACTTTCGAATTGAAATGAACAACTTCATGATTTGAAATTTAACTATGATCAATTTACGAATCAACGGTCGCGGCCTTGCCTCGACCTCGAGATATATGCGGCTTAATTTCAAAATTGATTGATCATCGTTATGCAATATTTATATAGCTGAGATCAATGCGAAAATTCTTTCATCGACAGGTCATTTGAGTTGATTTTTTCCTGCATTTCAACCTCGAAGCTTACAAATCATTCGACATTTTCCTGACTTGTCTCAATGAGCGGATAGTCTCATTTGATAGTTTGATATTTCAAACTAACGGAGAATCAATTTGAACTAAGGCCGTTTGGACATCATCGCAGCCTGACCGAGCGTGTTGACATTATCGATAGCTCGACGCTTTATCGACGCTCTTAGATTATACAATATTCATATTTTGATCAATTTCGACGTTTCAACTGACGACAAGTCCGCTCGTCGAGAGTAGTGACCATTTTCGCGACGCCCAATGCATTTTTGAGTCTGTATGTCACCTGTCAATTGACTCATGACTTAACTTTGACTTACATATGAAGGTCAACACCAAGAACAGTAAATGACTTGATAATATTAATTATAATTTGCAACTTGAATGATGATTGATAAAAAAACTAGCACTTTGTGTTCGGAGGTGCCTTCAACTCGGTGTTTCTCCTTCCCAAAATACATAGTAATGTCGCTGCCTTTGGTGATCAAAGTCGTATAATTTTCAAAATGCATTTGAGTTGCATCAGTATAATGTACAACAAACATTACAACTAAATTTTGTGCGCCATAACCATGAAAAGTTTGAATATCCATCATGTCAAATACTGCCTTATTCTTTCAAGCCATAAATAAGATTCCATTCTCAGAATCATCAATGAACCATGAAAAGTCTGAAGAATTGAAAGCTTAGTGGTCTTTAAATAGATCCTCTTCCTGATCTACTCCGATCAAAAACAAATTCACGTTATTCTGTTGGTTTGAATTTCATGGCTTCTCTGGGATTGGATGCAGTCATGTGAGGCTCTAACTGCATGGAGGATTTTGAGCAACACAACACTAAAAGCTCATGAGCCGGCAATAATTTGGCACCATATACAATAAGCCTCACATACTCGAGAGATTTTTAGTTGAGTATAGCTCATCATTTTTTGTGCACTATATTATTATTTTGGCTCAGTCTAATAAAGTATTAGTTTTGTGTTAGTATCAATACTTAGTTATAATGAACAAAATGCTAAATAAATGCACCAATATTATTATTTGAGTTATGATCAGGTAAAAAATCACTAAATCTGTTCTCGCCTTGCTTACATGTGGCGAAATCTCTTGAAGGACCCAAATTTATAGCTCATGCATCTATCTCCCTGCTCTTAGCAGGCAGCACTGATCTCTACCTGACCATTTCATTATTTGCCTGTTTCATTCCTGTAGAGTTTTTAGTGCAAGTATATTGTTCCTGCAGAGTTTAAGTACAAGTCTCTTCAATCACTTTTAATATAGTTGAGGTGTAACCTTTGTCAGTTGCCCATTTCTGTGGAGTAGAAGCTGGAGATTTCTTGTCAGCAAGCTCCAGTATTGTGCTAACTTAACCACACGCTTATATAGAATGGATTCAGTGTTTTTTCTCAGCTGCTTGCCCTCCCTCCCACACAAATGGAGTTGAGAATTACTGACTGCTCCTTAATGAAACCTGGGTTGTGGCTGAATCCATTCAAGGAACAACTGAAATGAAATAACATTATCAGTACTCATTATAAGCATGAAAGCTGATTAGGGTATGGATTAATCATCATAATCCATTGTTCCAAACTTATAGAACGCAGAGCAGAGGAATTTTTTAACGGACAAAAACTGGTTCTTGTGCCAAGACAAAAGTTGCAGTGAGTGAATGTAACTTAATCACTATTAAAACGGATAATAGCATTAAATGCAGTATTGTGTTGTGACTGTCAGCAAAATTAGACGATTTATTGGCTAAATTCTGTAAAAGTTGACTAAAATCATATATGGATTGTGGTTGTTCGGTAAAAATTTATTGTGGAAGTAATATGTTCCAAATGAATAATAATAATTTGTTAATTAATTAATAAGATAAAATTTTTTGTAAAAATACTTTTCTCAAACTTCACAAATTACTGTTCTTAGAAAGCTTCTTTTTATTTTACAGCTATATTTTTCGAATGCCAGAACTTTTATTGCAGAATCAAAAGTAAAAGAGTAATTCCTAATGAATTCTAAAATACAACCGATCATAGTGAACTCATTGAAGCATTTAGGTCCAAAAATTTATGCTTTCGTTATCTTAAGCAAACCTGAAAGATCTCACTGCAATGCCTCAATCAATATCAGACATTTAACTAGTAATATACTTTCTAAATAGTGTGACTAAAATATAATTTATTCATTTAAAAAGGAAAGTCCGATTAAAATTGTATAATTAAAGATATTTTTGATTAAAAATAACTGTCTAATAAAAGTGACAACTTTATCATATAAACTGTTATTTCAATTATATTTAGCTTTTAAACCCTTAAAAATGTGTGACAACAGCTAAGAATTTTAGTAGGACATTGCAATATCTGAAGCACTGAAGAGCAGAGGGGACATCTTACTGCTGCCAATCTTCAAGAAATCTTTCTCAGAGCTCATCATTTTCGATTGACTTTTAAAGGATTTTTTGATCGCTCTGTGAGTTGGAGGCGACAGAGAAAGTGAGAGCTCAGTCTCATCTCCTGACTCAATATTCTCGCCATTTGTCCCTTTGAGATCTATTGAGCTTGGCGTCAAGCTTAGCTGCAAATCCCGAACTCCATTGCTTTCTCTCGTAAGTCTCATCCTCTTAGTGTTTGTAGAAGTTTCCTCTATATTTTCGAAGTTGTGGCCGAGCTTAGTTGAAGCTTGGTTGCGCTGCTGATCCTGTAATTGCATCATTAAATGAAAAAAAAAAGAGTTCAAAATGAATTTATTCTGTTTTAAAACGTTGATCTGTAATATCATATCACATGTACATTTTAATATTTGTTACAATTTTTTAGTTGGTGATTAAAGTTAATATTAATTTTCCTTTTTGTCTAAAAAAGTAATTATTATATATATTATTTCTGTATAAAAAATATAAATAAATAAGGCTTTTATATACATCATTCTCAATTCTTAAAAATGTATATAGCTAATATCAAAATTTTTATATTTACATCAAATATTCTGATTTTAAAATTTCATAAATTTATCACTAAAGTTAATTTATATATTTTAATATGATTTAGAAATTATGATAATATATACATAAATAAAAAATTAAAATTATTGAGTATACAAATAAATAAAAAAATTGTGATATGTATGTACATCCTCTTAAAATTATTTTACCTATAAAATATTAGTCGTATCTTTTAAAACGTGGAAGACACGGAAAAATAGCAAAGAAGTTTATATTTTAGTAAAGTAAATTTAATGATAAGTATATAATCATGATGCTTAAATAAATATATCTTCTGTCTATTGAAATTCTGAATGCTACCTGGAATGGAAAACCCGGTTCGAAAAGAGTTTGATCAAGTTCATCTTTAATGAAAGGTTGATGGCTGGAGTACTGATTTGTCTTGCTGTAATTACTGTGGCTGGTTCCATTCATCCTAAAACTCTGACTACTACCAGAAGAAGAATGTATTTGAAGAGTCTGTGAGAGCGGAAGCTGAGAGCAGCCACCTCCTATCCACTCAAAGCTTCTGCTTCTTTGCAGTGGGGCAAACCTTTCTTCCATGAATCGGTCATTCGATCGATCTGAAATCGACATTCCATCTTTCTTACAGCTCAGATCTTTCATAGAGCTCGAACTTACTATAATTTGCTGGTTGAAAGCTGATTCTAGTTGTCTGTGTAAGAAGCTTAGTTCATCAGTTTAGAACTTTTCTGGTACTGACTACTTTATGACTATGAGATTAGGATGATTAGTTTATAGCTTTTGTAAAACTACCTGAAGTTACTGTTATTGAGTTCAGAACTTCTCTGGGCCTGAGAGTGACGCAAGAGACTGTAAAATCTGTTAGCTTCGTGGGTGTATGTGGATGGAAGGAGGCTTCCATTCTCCAGTCTAAATGGTTGGCATGAACCAGCTGCTCTTTGGTAGAGCATCTCTCTTCTTAGATGGGCATCAAATGTTGTAAACGCTGCGCCATCAATTTGCATTAAAGCTATTATTTAATGGGCAAAATATGCGAAGTGACTGCAGCATGAGAGTTGTTTTTTTCTTAATTTATTTTTTTGTCAGGTAAATGTTTTGCAATGTTTTATTCTGAAGTGGTCTTTAGTTAGTTTCAATACAAGACCAATTGAGCAATAATAATTATAATTATGATACTTTTTAATATTATTAGTATTATTATTATTTTGTGAACAGTATACCTGAAGAAAAGATGGTCCTTTCTTGCCCTGAACCATCAAGCTTTTTGCCTCTGTACATCTGATCATCAGTAACAAGGTGAGAGGAAATATTAGAAAGGAGATTAAAAAAAAGTTGAAAGGTTTAATACTAAGAAAAAGTATTTTTAGCCTGGATATATAGCGCTCTTAATTGAACTTGAACCTCAAGTTGTTAAAAAGTGGAAGTAAACTATTCTCATGAATTAATTCATATATCCCACTTTTTACCTGCAAGTGACTCTTTACATGGGCAATACTTAAGCCCCTCACATTCATCATCTGAAGGACTAACTTTGGGGTTGCTCCTGCATCAGTCAAATAAATTATAAATAAAATAGAAAAACAAATTTAATTATGAACTATGTCTCAAATTAATCTACTTGTTTCTAAACAAATGAAGAAGGAAGTAGAAATTACTCTCATGACCGCCCAGCCTCTCAACGGCATGAACGAAGGAGAGATGAAGGTCCGGTGTCCACCGTAGCCTCGGCAATTTAGATCTTACATATTGCCTAACGGCAGCTGACCGTCGTCCTCGGTTCTCTTCTCCATCTTCCATGCTCCTACTTGAGCCACCATCATTATTATTTCCATCTTCTTCACTATTATTGTAGCTGTAACTCTCGCCTCCTTCCTCCAAAACTTCTGTGGTGCTCCCATTATTTTCATCATCGTCATCTTCTTGTTCTCTATCTGCCATCAATTTCTCATTAAGGTTAAGCTCAAGCTGCAACTTCTTTCTGCAACCTAGTTCTTCACTTCTCTCATTCAGTTCCTCTTCATCATCTTCAATCTCCACTACTTCTATTTTCTTTTCCCCTCCCATATCCACCAGTCTCTCTCTTCCACTGTCGTCAAAAGATTATGAGGAAGCTGAAAGACCATGTAGATGACTCGGAAGAACAATATTCAAACCTATATATAGTATTAATATCATTTGTAGAGAACTTAAGGCCAAGAATGATAACAAAAAAAATGTCAGGAATATTAAATCATAGAGGACATGAATTCAACACATTGACCAGCATTGTATTTTAGCTCCTAACTTTCTGATGGGGCCGAAGCAAAAGGGAGGTATCAGGGCGAGATGAGGAAGCAGATAAAGAGATAGAGAGGTGAGTCACAGAAGTCAGAGGAGACACTTCAGTGGTTGACATTTGGCTCCAAGAAGCAGCAAAATCTCAATATATTTATGATCGATATATATCTTTCTATGCATCATTTGAGTACTAATTTGGTTCTTAGTTTATACTCTCTCAGCTTATTTTTCTTATTTTGTTTGGAAAAAAAAGAGAAGCGTCACTCAATTAAAAATAAAAAAATTAAGCATATTCTTTTAGACAAACTCTGTAAGAAACTTAGCTTATTCAGTCTAATAGTGGAAGAAGCATGATTTTTAATAAATAAAATAATGCAAGGCACGTTATTAAGTATATATAATCATTAGATTTGTTATTTGAAAGCAAGTTTATGGCGTTAGGGTAAGATATTTTATCTCTTTTCTTTATAAGAAGATCTGACAACAACAACAACAACAAGCCTTAATCCCACTAGGTGGGGTCGGCTACATGAATCCTTCGTCTCATTGTGTCCTATTATGTGTCAAATTCTCATTTAATTCAAGTATACTAAGATCATTTTTTATACATCTTAACCAAGTCTTTTTAGGTCTACCTCTGCCTTTCTTAACATAAGGCAAATCTAATGCATCTACTCTCCTAATCGTCATCTGATACGACGCTTTATGTGGCCAAACCATCTAAGGCGACTCTTCCTAATCTTATCTACCACTGGAGCTACTCCAACTTTTTCCCGAACATACTCATTTTGCATTCTATCTCTAAGGGTAAAGCCACTCATCCACCCGAGCATCCTCATCTCAGAACACTTAACTTAGTCTTATGTTTCTCTTTATTGGCCAACATTCTACACCATAAGTCATTGCGTGTCTTACCACCATCTTATAAAATTTTCCTTAAGTTTAAGTGGAACTTTTCTATCACATAATAGCCGATGCATTCCTCCACTTCAACCATCCAACTTGAATTCTACTAATAATATCTCCATCTATTTCACCATCATTTTGAACAATAGAGCCTAAATATCAATCGCTCACTCTTATTAATGACTTGATCACCTAAAGTCACAACACTACCACCAAAACTTCTACAACTAAAATTACACTATATATTCAGTTTAGATCGCTTAAACTAAAAAACCTTTAGACTCTAAAGTTGACCTCCATAATTCAAGTTTTTGGACTCCTCTAGTCTTATCAACAAGAAGAATGTCATCAAAAAAAGCATACACTAAGGTACATCTTCTTGTAAATGCCTCAAGAACATCCATAACTAAAGTAAAAAGATAAGGGCTTAATGTTGATCCTTGATGTAATCCAAAATAGGAAAATAGTTTGTCAATCCTCCTTGTGTTTGGACACAAGTGATATAGTATACATATCCTTAATGACTTGAATATAACCATTATTAACTTCTTTCGTTTCTAGAACTCTCCAAAGAACATCTCTTGAGACTTTATCATAAGCTTTCTAAATCAATAAATATCATATGTAGATCCTTTTTATTTTCTCTATGCTTCTCCATCAAACCTCTTAACAAATGTATAGCATCCATAGTAGATCTACCTGGCATGAAACCAAACTGATTGTGAGAAACTTCTATATCACATCGTAACCTATGCTCATTACTCTCTCCATAATTTTAATGTATGACACATTAACTTAATTCCTCTATAATTTGCACACTCTTGTGCATCACCTTTATTCTTAAATATAGGAACCAACAAACTCTTTCTCCACTCATCTCGCATCTTTTAGTTTAAAATAACATTAAAAAGATTTGTAAGCCAAGAAATTCCTTGATCTCCTAAACATTTCCACACTTCTATTGGAATATTATCCGTCCTATGCTTTTCCACATTTCATTTTCTTTAAAGCTTCACTAACTGCATTTACTAATAATGACGATAAAATGAAATTCTCTATTTTTGTTTAGTATTAAGGTTGTTAAAATCAATCGACTTCGGATCCTTCATTGAAAAGTTTATTAAAAATACCTCATCCACCTATTTTCAATATCTTTTTCTAAGAAA
This sequence comes from Cymbidium sinense, assembly GCA_021442155.1. Taxonomy (NCBI): domain Eukaryota; kingdom Viridiplantae; phylum Streptophyta; class Magnoliopsida; order Asparagales; family Orchidaceae; genus Cymbidium; species Cymbidium sinense. Next base: position 52,181,125 of record CM038226.1, read on the forward strand.
AGCACTTTATTATTTTCATCCTTAATACCTCTCACTTGAACTATGTCTTTACTTCTCCTATCTCTTTGGTTGGCTAACTTATACATACATCTTTCACCTTGGTATCTAATCTATTGTATAAATCACTAAAAGCTAAATTTTTTTGCATCATATATTGCTTTCTAGAATCTCTACAGCCATTTTATATCTTTCCCAATTCTTGAGTTTTACATCTAAACCAAGTTTTATAACAATGCTTCTTATTTTTTATCTTTTCTTGCACACTCTGACTCCACCACCAACTATTCTTATTAAAAGAAGTTTTTCCTTTTGATTCGCCAAGCACATCTTTAGTAACTTGTTTAATAGCACTTGATACTTTTTCCCACATAACGTTAGCTTCCTTATGAACATCCCAAACTTTAATTTCTTGTAGCTTGCTCTTAAAAATATTTTATTTGTGTTCTTTAAGTGTCCCCATATAATCAAGGACAATAATTAAGTTTATTTTTTCTTACAACCTTTCATCTTAAAATCTAAAACTAATAGTCGATGTTGGTATTTAAAATTTCACTTGAATGACCTTACAATCTTTACAATCTAAACGATCTATTTTTCTTATCAAAAATAATCAACTGTTTTACTAAATCCATTTTATAAGTAATAATATGTTCATCTCTTTTCTTAAATAAAGTATTAGCAACTACAAAATCATAAGTTGGCAAAATCTAATATAGTCCTACCTTCTTCATTAGTCACCCAAATCCATAACCACCATGAATACTTTTAAAATCTTCTACCACTCTACCAACATGTCCATTTAAATCTCTCCCAATAAATACTTTTTCTTCAAGAGGTATCTTTTGTATTAATCCCTCTAATTCATTCTAAAATTTTCTTTTTAGCTTACCTCCAAACCTACTTGAGGAGCATAGACACTTATAACATTGATAATCTTGGTATCAACAATAATCTTTAAAGCTATAATTCTATCTCCATCTATTAATACTTATAACATTATCCTTCAAACTTTTATCTATAATCACACCTACACCATTTCTAGTTCGACTTTTACCAATACCAAAGTTTAAAACCTAAACTATCAATCTCCTTAGCCTTCTCCCCAACCCATTTAGTTTCTTGAACACATAAAATATTTATCTTTCTATGAACCATAATATCTATTAATTCCATTAATTTACCGTAAGATTACCTATATTCCAAGATCCTAACCTAATTCTAGTTTCATGGACTAACTTCTTTGCCCGATCCTCCCATAATGTGGGAACCCTTGCTTATTTAACACCGCATGGGCGTACGTTTCTAGCACATTTTTCATAGATTCAAGCCATACAAACCGCTTGGACGCTTCTAAGATTAACACAATGATTTAAAGGATTCATGTCATGATTATTTCGACAAATTTTACGATTAAGACTACCTAACGCAACCCTCCACTTTTTGCATCCGGACTTGGGACCGGCAATGGTAGTGTTTTTATAAGAAGATCTAAAATATACAAAAATAATGGAAAAAATACATAAAAAATAAAAAAAATTCACAAAAAATTTTAAAAGAAAAAAATTATGGGACTTGTCCTAAATCAAAATAATAGTGTAAATAAAATTATAAAATTTCAATTTTCGTTTCTGTGACTCTAACATGAGAGAAAAATAATATTAAAGAAATTGAATATTATGCCAAACTTTTCAAAACTCTTTAACAAATTGAGCTCATTCATGGTTGATGCCATCCTAAAATTCTATCATATTTCCAGATAATAGATACAGATATTAACATGATAATGCTATTTAATGTTTTAATAATAAATATTTAAGGCTAGTTTGGGATCAATTTTATTTTGGAAGATTTACATGCATGCCACACAATTCTTATGCATTTACATATCTAACATCTAAAGTTTGATATTTATTTATCTAACATTTTTCTATGCTTAAAAATGTGCATTTTACTTTAAAATAGTGAATGAAGATAATTTTTTTGATGTGATATTGAAAATTACAATTTTATATATATAAAAATTAAAGTTTAGATATTAAATATGCAAATACATAAGAATTCTAATAAAACTTTTATTTTATATTTTATATTATATATTTTTATTTTCATGTTATTTTAAAATATATTTGTTTAATGAATTGCTTGAGTATGATTATTTTTTATTTTTAAAAACATTTAAAATAAGTTTTAAATATTTTGAGTATTTTAAAAATAATTACATTTTAAATTAAAACATAAATAAAATAAAATAAAAAAGAAAAAAGAAAAAAAAGAAAAAATAGTACTGATTTAATTTATGCACTCAAATAATAAAATTAATTTTATGTGTTTTCATTTTAAAAAAATTCTGCCTCCATTATTGCTTGATAGTTCGGATATTGATATGAATAAGATTTTACTTCATTTATATTTGACTTGTTACATCAATGCATAATTGCCATTGAAATATAAAAATATATATTTTTTCTATACCCTAAGTAGAAACCATGACGAGGTTTACAATTTAGCTAAACTAAACAAAAAAAAATATATATTTATCTACTAAGTGAAAAAGAAATAATTTCGTTATCATAATTAACTTCGTTGAGTAGCTTTCTCTTCCAATTAAAATTTATTTACCTCTTGGAATTATTCATGGTGGACCAGTGCTGTTTTTAAGGGCAAGAAATTAACCTGTACAGCATATTAGACAGTTAAATGCTTTGAAAAACATCTATATATATAGCGCCGCAGTATTTTCTTTGAAGCCTAAGATATTGCTTTAATTTTATAACTCTATTTCTCGCACATAAAATACTGACTTTTTCAAATCTAAAGTCTAACTTCTCTCTGCTCAGCGTTTTGATTGGACGCCACAACCCCATCTTCTCGGGTTATAAGTCAAAAATCTCTTAACTTATAATGTCGTAGTGTTGCCCACCTAATGCCGCAGTGCTAACTCTCAAGCGCCCAAGCATTGACTACACAGCTTTCCAAAATTTTAAGTTAGAAAATTTATACATCCTCGAGATAGCCAAACAATATTAAAAAAATGATAAATAATTAATATTATAGATATAAGCACAACCCTATATTGAAAATGGCTTCATCCGCGTAGGCCTTGATATAGTCACAAATAACTAAATTCTGAGAATGCTTCACAAGTTAATATAAGATATATATGAATCGTCTGTATGTGCTTTGACTAATGCATACATGCTTAATTATAAGGTCCGAAAATATTGCTCAGGTTGAAAATTTAGATCAATTTGTTAACTATATACATCCTTATATGCAAATCTTATTCAATTAATCTAATTCTCTTTTTTTATAAAAAGAAGAGTCGACAAGATTGATTTCAAACATTATATATCCAATCCTCTATATGCAAAGAAGTATAGTTGACAAAATTTACTCAGGTGATGGTCATGTTGATTGAATATTTCAACCGGAGGGATTCTTATTGTCAAATTTTCTTAAAATTCTAATGTCAAATCATTTCAAATTAAAATCTAAATTAATAATCAAATAATCATATATTTAAATTGAAAAATATTAATTGAATGAAATTAATTATTTAAAATCTAAAGCAAAACTCATCCATTCATCCACAACTATTATCAACAGTGATAAATTAAAAAACTTTGCTCAAAATTAATGTAAATTATATATATATATATATATATATATATATATATATATATATATATATATATATATATATATATATATATATATATATATATATATATATATATATATCTATGTTTACACTAAAAAAATCTCATGCGAATAAAGGTGTGGCTTGTGCCCTCTATCCGCAAGATTTTGCCGTCAAATGACATGACATAAATTATTGTTATGATCAAAACTCTCTGAGGGAATGGTTCATCGCCAAATGACACCATTAAATTACGGTCACAACTATAGTCCATATATTCTCCAATGGATTTGCTCTTTGAGGTGTGAAATTTATTTGATTGGGCGAAAAATCTTCTGTTAGTTAAGCTTGACTTATATTTGACCCCTAGACAAAAAACCACCCCAAGTTTACAAGAATACTTTGGGCAACACAATCCATGATTGCTATCAAGGATTATTCAATCAGGTTGGCTCGACTACCTCCTCTAACTAAGTAAACTAATGACCATGACAACCTAGGATGATGGAACCATGGGATCTTGATCGGGCATATGGGATCTTGATCGGACACATTCATATATCTGTTCTCCATGTTTTTCCTAAGGAATGTAAGCTCAATTTATCCATTCACCATGCGATCATCCTATACTCTAGCTTTCTTATGGATGTAAGCCAATCTACCTACTTATTTGCCATGTAAACATCCTTATACTACAACACTTACATTAAAACTCTAGTCTACTTAGGATATCTGAAGCAAGGCAACCCATGGTTGCTAATCAGACTCCCTCGACATTATAACTAATAGCCCTCTGATATTGGTAAACTAAAATAACGTAGTCCCTAGATGATGAAACCATGGAATCTTGATCGGGACTATCTCTATTTTTTTTCTTTAGACAGTCATCTATGTCACGCCACATGCACCACTAGACACTAATTCATATCAAAGATATATTTATTCCAAACATTAATCGAGAGTGCTCTCTTATTGTAGTAAGATTAGTAATTAATTATGAATGCTGCTCATGAAGTAGAACCTGATAAATAAACTAATATATATTATAAAGAATATTGATTGAATATATATATATAATATATATATATATATATATATATATATATATATATATATATATCAATCTTTCTCATGAAGAACACCCTCCTACCCATCCCAATAAAGATGGCAGAGAGTTTCCAAAAAGATATTTTTCCTAAGTGATCAGATTTGACTCTGTTGGGGATTACTTCTATTTCCATCTCTTGTTAAAAAAGTTAAAATATACAGTGTTGTCGTAGACTTAAATATTGGGTTATATCCTTTTAAAAGTTTAAATCTATGACTAGGTTCAAAACCTTCCATGGCAATTTTGACAAATATGATGATTATCAAGCTATGAGAGGGGTCTACCGTTAGCTTCCCTTAGGCTATAATCCACACTAGTTTTGTTGGAGCTACTCTCTAGTTCGTAATGATTTCTAAGTTTGTCCAATTCCTACCTACTAGACTTATAATAGAGCCTATTATTGAGAGCATCAAAATGCTAAAGGCATTCAATAAAGGAATGATGCTGAATCTGATCATTCCTAATGAGACTAAGCTTAAAGCCTTGACTTTAAAGAGGGGTTTTATTTTTGATAGACTATCAAACGAAATGCTAATAATTCCTAACAAGGATAAGATGATCATTAAGCCTAAGTTGAAATCTATCATCATCAATCCACTTAATAGTTGATCAGAGGAACCTGCTATCCCGCAAAATACTACTTTTACTCTAGGCAAGCATGATCATGAAGCATCTTCCTCGATTACTAAGATATCTAAGAGAGCTAGAAGAAAGTATAATACTAGTCAAAGAACTGTTGGATTGCCTGTACAAGCTAAACAACATAATGAACCACTGGTGGAAGTGAATATACCCACTAACAATAATTTTAAACTACTCAGGTGGGTCAAAAGAAACAGTTCAGATGGAACTATAAAGAAGTCTTTTTGGGATAAGCATATGCATCCCATTTCATAGAATCATCCATGAAAGGAGGAGTCTATCTCCTCCAAAATATACAAAGTTTTGAAGGCTGTTAAAAATAAAAACCTTGAAAGAAGAATTAAGAAGCTGGTGAGTCAGGTCACCAACTCCACAAATTCTTACTCTAAGAGAGAGGTGGGAATATTAAAAAATACTGTGTCCATTTTGAGCAGAATTCATAACCAAGGAGTCTAATATTCAATGAATACTGACAATGAGCCCTTAAGTATAAGGATACTAAGTGGCTAGTTGTTGGAAGGTCCCAATCTAGAATGTTGAAGATAAAGATGTTGAACCAAGTAGAACTCATAATATAAATGATAATAAGGGCGAAGCTTCGCAAACACGGGAAGAAGAAGATGGTTGAGAAATATTCATCTAAAAAAGTTAAAAGGATGATTAACATTCTTTAGCCATAGAAGGAATCCCATGAAAGAATTCCTTAGAGCTTGAAATAGATCCAAGAAGGCTCTTCCTCAATAAGAAGTAATTTTTATATAATATAAAAAAGCAGATGAAAATCAATCAGTCTTTTTCATCAATGCTCTGCAAATCAAAGAAAAAGATTAAATCTATAAAACTAAAGTCTAAAACCGAAAAAATGATTGACTCTTTAGAGGAGTGCAAACAATCTATTCAAATGCTAGTTAAACTAGAAGAATATATGCATCACTTAAAGCTTGACACAAAAAATCCTAAAGAAGAGGTTTTGAAAGAAACGTGTTAAGTCATAAACATGTGTGAAAATTATAGTCTTCAAATCCAAAGAGAAGCATATTATATGATTGAAAATTCAATTGACTTTGAGGAAAAACTATGCTTTCCTAGAGAAAAACTTATTAAATGTAAGGTCAAATCAGGCTCAAGAAAATTATGACCTGGACTAGGCAGTAGTTCTAAGAGTACTAAAAACTCTGAAAATTATGAAGAGGCATATAACTTAGAGACCTTTTTTTTATAGAAAATATTGGAAAGAAGAAGTAACTCAATTGCAGTTAAGAAGTGGAAAATAAATTCTCCACCTCACAATAGAAAACTAGGGATAAAGGCAAAGAAATTCAAGTTAATAAAATGTCTTATCTCTACCACTGATAAAATCTCAAAAGTTTACCGAAATAGGAGTAGACTATAATGTTCTAGCACATTTACGCAAGCTCCCTACACTTTACTAAGTATCTATGATGCTCTCATAATATCTAAGGTTATATGTGAGACATTAATCAAAGCCTTACAAAATTTAGAATAATATGAAGTATTCTTCACTGAAGAGAAGATGAAAGAGGACTTAACCTCTCAAAAATCAGTAACCATCACATTCAGTGATGATGACCTATTGTCAGGGATAAGCGAGCATAATTAACCCCTTTTTGTTATAGCTGAAAGTAACTCCACCCGCATAGAAAGAATATTGGTCGACCTAGGCGCTTTGATTAATCTCTTAACAGCTAAGACACTCAAAGCATTAACTTTAGATGCTCACTATTTAGATAAAAGTACAATATCCCTATAACGATTCAATGAACAAGGACAAAAAACCTTAGGATCCATTATCCAACCCTTATACAAATGATAAATTTCATGTGATCGAAGCCAAAGTTACTTACAACAAAGCACTCCTTCATAGGACATGGATTCATGAATACAGTATTGTATCTTCAACTCTCTATCAATGTATGAAGTATATTCAAAATGGTGAAGAGCATTGAATTGATGGTGACATGAATCCATTCTTGATACATGAAATCAAGATCTATGATGATGTCAAGTACTTTGTGCTTAAGAAAATAAGGAAAGTAAATTCCTAAAAGCAAGTGGCTCCACCTATCAAAGTAATGCTGAAAGGAGATAATTCAAAGGGTAAAAGTACCAATGAATTAAAGCAACCCAAAATAATTTTCAATCTTGACAGCGATACTGAGGATGATGAAGAGGAGTTAGTACTTTATCAACCTAACAATGCCTCAACTAGCCCAAAGAAAGAAGAACCTAGTACTAGTAATATGACAAAATAATTAGAGAAAACTCATGTTTCTCTAATAAGGGTAGCTGAATCTCAAATTTCCAACAAGGTTATTAAAATAACTATAATACTAAGGGCACATATAAAAGCCTTAACAACTTTAAGGAAAGAAGAAATAGAATAGTAGCAAACTTTCTATATCCCTCCTAAAATGGGTTATAAGGAAAGCAATATATTTTTCTACAAAACTAAAGAGCAAACTACAAATTTCACACAAGAACTATCTGAAGAAGATGATTTTTAGGAAGAAGATGTTTCAATTATTTTTTCCTTAAAACTTCTCATCGGCCCTAAAAGAGCTAGTGAAGAATAATGTTCAACCTACACAAACAAATATACAACCTTGATTTGTTCAAAAGGCTTTGGCGAAGGGATGGCATCCAAAATTCCATAGGATATGGAAAATTCATCATATGGGGATATACTCCTTTAACATTTTCCCCAATTAGCTTATGCTATGCTATGTCCTATAATGAATAAGTCTCTTTGGAAACTACAGATGAACGAAGGGACGTTTCAAATGAAAATGAGAATGTACCTAAAGATGAATTAATAATTGACCTCAAAGAGGCCCTAAAGGAATTTGAAGAAGGGAGTCAAGCCACCATCGATGAACTCCATAAAATCAACCTATATTTAGAAGAAGAGCCTAGGCTAACCTTTGTTAGTGCTAACCTTACATCAAAAAGATTAGATGAATTAAAAGAACTACTCTGTGAATACAAATATTTGTTCGCATGAAATTACTATGAAATATCAAGCCTATCGCCAGATGTAGCTATACATAAGCTTTCCATTAAACCTGATGTACAGCTTGTAAAGTAAGCATCAAGAGAATGCAAAAATTGAAGAGCAAGTAATCGTTGAAACCAAAAAACACATTGAAGTAGAATTTATCTAGGAAGAGAAGTATACTGATTGTATTGCCAATATTATCCAGTTAAAAAAAAGAATGGATAAATCTGTGTCTGCATCAACTTTAGGGATTTAAACAAAACATACCCAAAAGATAACATCTCACTACCTAATGCATAATTTATGGTAAACAACACATCAAATTATGATATGTTATCCTTCATGGATGATTCATTGGGCTATAACCAAATTAAAATGGATCTAGAAAATGAAAAGCATGCACATTCCACACACCAATTGACATATATTTCTATGAAGTGATGTCATTTGGCTTAAAAAATGCTAGCTATATCAAAGAGAAATGATCCACATCTTCAATAACCTTATTTATAGATATGTGAAATGTTATGTTAATAATTTGGTTTTTAAAACCAAATATCAAAGCGAGCACATAAGTGACTTAAGAGTTGCATTTGATAGAATTTAAAGTTTCAACTTAAAGATGAATCCATTGAAATGAACTTTTGGTGTGACTTTTGAAAAATTCTTGGGCTTTATTGTGCGCCATAGAGGAATTGAAATTGATTTATCTAAAATAAAAGAAATAACTGAAATGCTATCGCCTAAGATCTTGAAGCAATAACATTCACTACAAGGTAAATTGGCTTACATTAGAAAGTTCATTTCTAATCTTTTAGAAAAATGTCAATCTTTTGCTCGATTGATAAAAATGGATGCACCTTTTATATGGGACGATGCATGTCAAGAAGCATTTAATAGCATAAAATCATATTTATTACATCCCTCAATTTTGGTAACACCACTAACGGGAAAGTTGTTGATATAATATATAACAACCCTAGAAGAATTATTAGAAGCTTTGTTAACTCAGAATAATGAAGAAGGAAAGAAAAATGCTCTTGCTTATATAAGTTGATGCCTGATAGGAGCCAAAATAAGATATTCTTCTATTGAGATGTAATGTTTAACATTGATATTTGCTACTCATAATCTATAGTAGTATATGCTATGATATAAAATAACTTTAATATCTAAAGTCAACCCTCTTAATTCTTAATGACTAGACTGCTCTAACTAGTTACTTTGCTAAATGGGCAATTCTATTACTTCAATTTGATATAACATATGTCCCACAAAAGTCTTTAAAAGGGCAAGCTCTGACTAACTTTCTAGCTGCTCATCTTACTGGAAAACTCTCCACTCAATGATGAATTACTTGATGAACAAATCTTCGAAGTGAAAGAAGCTCAACAATCATCAGAATGGGAGATCTACTTTGATAGAGTTTCATTAATAAAGTCAGCCAAACTGTCCAATTTACCTACAGTACATGTCTGAATTGGCTTAATATTTGTGATCAAGACGGTATTCTCTTATATTCATATTGTCTGATCAAACCTTAAAATAATAATGAAGTTGAATATACAACATTAATTTAGAGCTAGCAATTAACATTAAAAATTAAGAAACTTCATGTTTATGGAGATTCTTACCTCATAATTTGATAAATAATAGAAACTTTCAAGATAAATAAGTATGAGTTACCATTTTATCATAAACATGTCTTGGAGCTCTATAATAAACCTCTGAAGTAACAATCACAAGGGTGTCAAATTAGGATAATGGAAAAGCTGATGCATTGGCTAAATTGGATAAAGAAATGATAGACCTTCATGGAAAACCAATTACAATAATAGTCTAAAGTAGGCTAGCATTGACACCAACTCTCCTGTAAGCTTTTAAAGCTAAAAAAGTCAAGAGATTTTAACAATAATAGAAAAAGATAACTTGTGAGAACCATTCATCACCTATCATAAAAGCAACAGATTGCCAATGGTTAAATAAAAGGATCATAAAATTTCATAAAGCGCACTATTATATGCTCTTATGAATGATACATTAAATTGATGCTCATTCGACCAAATGTGGTTGTGATGCCTATGACTAGATGAAGTAAAGATGGTGCTGGATGAAGTCAATGAAGGGTTGTGTGGTGCACACCAATCAGGTCCTAAAATAAAAAAAATAAAATCAAATGAATGTGGATACTACTTGTCTAGTATGATTCAAGACTATATTGAACGTGCCAAAAGATGTTATCAGTGTCAAATATATGCAAACACATTGCATCGACCATATAATCACTTACATCCAACAGTGGCATCTTGCTTATTTAAAAGTTGGAAACTAATATAATTGGCCCATTAGATCTTCTATTATCTAGGGGAGATCATTCCATTTTAGTTGCCACTAATTAATTCTTCAAATGGGCAGAAGCAATTCCATTAAAAATAGTTAAAGCAGATAATGTAGTGAAATTTTTTTGAAACCATATCATCTATCGATTCAGAGTACCTCAAAGAATTATATCTGATAATGGTACTACCTTTAGGAATGCCAAAATCTATTACTTCATTGAGAAATACAAGATAGATTAATGATATTCTTCAGCATACAGTCCAAGAACCAATGATCTCTCAGAAGCATTCAACAAAATATTAGTTAAACTTTTCAAAAAAAATTCTCTCTAAAAATAAAAGAGAATGACATGATAAATTAATGGAAGCTTTATGGTCATACCATACTATATACAAAAATGCTACAGAAGCAATACCATATCCTTAGTCTACAGATCAAAAGTAATACTTCTTATTGAAGTAGAGCTACCTTCACTCTGTGTAACAATTCAATATAAACTTACAATGAAGAAAAGTGTCTGAGTACAACTCGAAGAGATTGAAGCTCTTAGATGAAACTCTATTACATGCCCAACAAATTTTAGAAATATATAGAGCAAGGATGAACCGAGCTTATGATCGTATGGTTTGCCCAAAAAGCTTCAAAGAAAGTGAACTAGTACTGGTACGCAGAAGGCTAATCATTCCACATCAATGAGTCGGTGTAAAGTTTGACCCAAATTGGGAATGACCATATATCATTGAAAAATATACAAAGTGGGAGCTTATCAGCTCATTGATGCAAAAAGGATATGGCATATTCCCCTATAAATGGATAATATCTCAAGAGATATTATGCATAACTATTAAAGATGTTATGATTTATAAATGCAAGAGTCAAAATCAACTCTAAATTGATCAAACGAAGGGATACTTTTTGCTTAAGTATGAGAAGAATTTTCTCATCTCAAAGAAAAATTTCCTTGTTAATATGGGGCCATTTAATAAGCCTTGTAATGCTAGAAAAATTCTCCATCAAAGAAAAACTCTCTGTAATCAAAGTTGTCCTAAACTAATATCCATCATGCCTAAAGGGTTTGGATCTAAAACCCAATTTTAGATTCTATCATGCCCAAAGGAACTAGATCTAAATCCAAATTTAGTTTCCATCATGCCCAAAAGGCTTAGATCGAAAACTCAAATTTAGATTCCATCATACCCAAAGGGGCTTGATCAAAACCCAAATTTAGATTTCATCATGCCCAAAGTGGCTAAATCAAAATCCAAATTTATATTCGATCATGCTTGGGGGTTGGATCTAAAATTAAAATTTAGATTTCATCATGCCCAAAGTGGTTGGATCAGATCCATGATCCCAAAGGGGTTAGATCTAAACCAAAAATTTAGATTCCATCATCCAAATTTAGATTTCATCATGCCCAAAGGTGCTAGATTTAAATCCAAAATTTAGATGTCATCATGTCCAAAGGCATCAAACTTGAATCTAGGATTAAGTTCAACATGTCCAAAAGGACAAGACTTAAGTTCAAAACACACCCAATATGCCTAAAAAGGCTAGATCTAAATCCAGACCTTAGATTCATCATGTCTAAAAGGGCCAGATCTAAATCTAAACTTAAATACAACATGTCCATATGTATAAGATTTGAGTCTAAACATAATCAACATGTCCAAAGGAACCAAATCAAAGTTTGAAATACATCTAATATGCCCAAAACCTCTATGAAAATGGCAATTTGTTTGCTTCTTAAAAATATAATAAATGGAACATCATGTCTTTGATGTTGCAATTGCAGCACCTAGGCATTATCACCACCTTGTAGAATCTAGAAATGAAAACTACCTCTAGTTAAGGAATAAAAAATTGGCCAAGATGCGGAAATGGTTACCTAAAACCTCTATGAAAATGGGGGGACTAGCCCTTCTCCTTCTTCCTCTTCTCCTTTCTTCCACTACTTTTCTTCTTGCTCCCAGCTCCTAACTCCAAGTATTCTACAACACTCTTCTTTTCACAATGTGTTTCTTGCTACTGTATGAGGGTGTTGTCCTCTCACATGAAACAAAATAGAAGCCGATTGCTCTTAACTCTAAGTAAAGATTCTTGAAAATGTTACATAATTTTCTCTCATAAAAGAGGATTTTAAAGATTTCCACCATCGATCTTAGATTTAGTGAGAAATAAAGAGACCTATCTCTGTTGATATTAAGTATGGAGTAAGAAAGAATACCCTAAAATCTGAAATTTCAAAAATCTTAAAAATCTGAAGATCCACTTCGTAAACTTGGTTTTGACATAAAAAGAAGACTCTCCCTCCATCAATCTTGGAACTAGAACAAGAGACAAGAGTGATTTGCACTAAAAAATTAAAGAATCTAGCATCGTAGAGTAGTTATGCTGCCCAAATTTCTAAAAATCACTAAATTTACTCAAGAAAACTATTGAAAAATTAAGTTCTTGACTTGTAACACATTAGAGCTAGAAGATAGCATCACGACGCTAAGCTCTAGAGAATTTAAACATATAGTATCCTGCATCACAGTGCAACAACACCCTATATGTGAAGGCAAAATGCGCATAGCACCCATCCTGCACGATGCCCTCTCAGGTTTTGTAGATTCAAAACATTCATATATAGTGTTGCAGTGTTGTCTTTGAAGAGTTGAAGCTCTATTTTAATTTTGTAACCCTATTTCTAGCACTTAAACTATAAAATTTTTGAAATCTGAAGTCTAACTTCTCTCCACTCAGCGCCAAGGAGCTACCCATTGGGCAATGTAGCACCATCTTCTCAGGTTATAAGTCAAAAATCTCTAATATATAACATTGCAATGCTGCCTAGCGATGACTTCTCGAGTAATATAACAAAAAGAATCTGTATCTATAGCTTTAGGGCACTATCTTTACAGTGCCAAGATGATAAATCTTAAGCTTCGAAGTACTGACTTTCTAATGCCAAGGTGCTAACTTTATAGCTTTCCAAAATTAAGTTCGAAACTTTATTCAAATAAGTTTTTTTTAACTTATAATAAAATTCATACATCTTGGGGATAGCCAAATAATATTCAAAAAAAAGTAACAAACAATAAATATGATAGATATAGGCACAACCCTATGTTGGAAATGACTTCATCCGTATGGGCCTCGACGCAATGGGAAATACCTAAACTTAGTGTCTAAGGATGCTTTGTGGGTTAATATAAGATATATATGAATTAGTTGCATTTTCTTTAACTAATGCATTACATACTTGTAAGGTCTGAGAATGCTACATGGGTTGAAGATTTAGATCACTTTGTTAACTATACACATTATTATATGGATTAAAAGGCAAATCTCATTCAATTAATTCAGTACTCATTTTTATAAAAGAAGAGGCAACAAGATTGATTTCAAATATTGTAGACCCGATCCTCTTTAAGAAAAGTAGCAGTGTTGACAAAGTCAATCCCGATGATGGTCGTGCTGATTGAATATTTCAAATGGAGGAGTTTTCACTATCAAATTTTCTTAAAATTTTAATGTCAAATCATTACATGTTAAAATCTAAATCAATAATGAAATAATCACATGTTTAAATTGAAAGATATTAATTGAATGAAATTAATCATTTAAAATCTAAAGCTATACTCATCCACCCATCTGTAACTATTGTCAAAGGTGACAAATCATGAAAACTTTTGCTCACAAAGAGCCAATATCAAATTATATATATATATATATATATATATATATATATATATGTTCACACTCAAATAATCTTATACCAGTAAAGACATGGCTCGTGTCCACTATCCACATAGTTTTACTACCAAATTCCATCACATAAATTATGGTTATGACCAAAACCCTTTGACCAAATAGTTCATCTCTATGTTACACCATTAAATTATGATCATAGCTATAGACTTTGCTCCCCTTGAGCTGTGAAATATATTTGATTGAGCAAAAAGCCCTATGTTAGCTAAGGTTGACATAAATTTTCCTATTTAAATAAAAAACCACCCTAGGTTTATAAGAACACTTCGGGCGACCACCATGACTGTTGATAAGGATTCTTTGATCAGGTTGGGTCGACTATCTCCTTTGACTAAGTAGACTAAGGACCATGGCAACCTAGGATGACGAAACTATGGGATCTTGATTGGGCTCATCATCAATCCCGCCAATATATGCTTTTAAGTTAAATGATAACTCCACTCATTACTATGATACACTACACATTAACTATCTATATCATTCATTATGCAAACATCTAAACTCTATACAACACTCTAAAGGGAGGTAAGTCTAATCTAATTATTCTCTATGTGAACACCCCATAAACTTGGCATTCTAAGAGATGTAAGTCCAATCTACTTGTTTTCCATGCAAATAATTCTTATTCATTCTCCATGTGGACAATCCTTATTCGATTGCCATGCAAACAACCTATATAACCCTAGCTTTCCCATGAATGTAAGCCTAGTCTACTTCATTCATTCGCTATGTGAACACCCCTATACTCTTGCTTTCCCATGGATATAAGCTTAGTCTATCTTGTTTGTTCACCATGCGAACAGCTTATACTCTAGCTTTCCCATGGATGTAAGCCTAGTCTACATATCTGTTTGCCATGTTAACATATTATATTTTATATTTCCCATGGATTCAAGCCTAATCTATCTTATTTATTGATCATATAAACACCCCATTTTATTACATTTCTCAAGAAATGTAAGCCTAATTTATTCATTCGCCATGCGAACACCCTATAGTCTAGCTTTCCTATGGATGTAAGCCCAGTCTACCTACTTATTTGTCATGCAAACATCCCTATACCATAATGCTTACACTAAAACTCTAGTCAGCTCTAGATATCTAAAATGAGGCAACCCATGGCTACTAATCAGACTCCCTAGATATTACGAGTGATAGTCCTCTAGTGTTAGTAAATTGGAACAATGTAAGGTATGACCTTAAGGGAACACTTAGGTTTTCCTGGTGTTAGGACACTTCTAGTAATTAAGGGAACACTAAATAAACCCATGCATAGAGACTTGTAAGGTATGACACTAAGCCTAGAGGTTACCTTAGGACATGTGGACTTCACCTACCATAGGGCTTAAACTGACACTCGTACTCAACAATTCATTTAAATCCAAGCTTATATGATTGAAAACCAAACCAACCCAAACTCATTGGAATTCAATTGATCTTGATTGAATTAGTTTCCAATCTAAGCTCCAAGTCTAATTAACTTGAATCTTAACCCAAGTTAACCCACTTCAATTCTACAACTCCATTCAAACCAAATCTTTGGTCTTAAGATGCTTCTCATATTTGGAAAAGATTCATTAAGACTAATCTAAACTTAAGATAAATAAAATTCATGAATGATCTATTAAGAAACTTAAAGCAATGATGATCTACCTTTAGAAATTAACTTAGCTAGGGATGAAAGAGTTAAGTCTCTTTCTTCTCTTCATAATGATTAGATCTTATGTGAGAAGTCAACAAAAAAACTGCATAAGTGAAAACTCAATCAAATTACTAAAAGACATAAAGTGAAATCACCCTTAATGGGTAATTTAAAGAATTCTAAACATTAGAAAATCATAATTCTAAAAATCAATCAAGACATACCACACTAAGATTTGTACATACATTAGAATACTAAGTCACCGACCTTAGTATTAGGTTAGACCAGTGTATGTTGTGGTGATACATTTTATTTTATGATGTAATATTTTAAACTAGATGTTAGAATTTTTTGTGCGTAGACTGGATGTTAGGTTGTTATTATCTTGACGATTTTTTATGTATGGGATTGTGCTTGAGGAATTGGTGTAATAATAAATAAATATAAAATACTTTTGATTGCAAGTGATTCTTATGTCCCTAAGCATAATCCAATTAGGGCAGGTGGGCTTGGTTACTCAAGTGTAGGGTTCTAAGTATAAATATGTGAAATATAATTACTTAGTTTCTATGTTTATTTAGCTAATATCTATTTTGCAGGTGTAATTAGATTTTATTTTTCATAAAGATGTACTTTTTATAATAGGATTAGGATTAGTGCTATGAGATTTATGAGCGATGGGTAGAAGGCAAAGACTTGGGAGGCCCTACGAAGCGTGGAGGAAACCAATCCATAAAAAAAAAAGAAACCCCATAGCTAAATGATGTATGTTATCACACCATGCATATCATATTATTTCACTTTTAAAACTAGAGGATCTCTACTCTTGCACGGTAGCAGATATGCTTGACCTATGAGAGCAATCTTTTGTAGTGAAAAACACCTCTTATTGCTGATTTAGACCACCACTCAAGTTTATAATGCATGAAGATATAATTGTCCTAAGCCTTGGTCTAAAATAAATGTGTCAAAATGATAAAAAAAAAAAAACTTATAAATTTTTAACATTTGTATAGTTGTGTTTGCATACTAAATATTATTTAGTCTCTTTTAGAGTAAGATTAGGATTTTAGCTTCCTTCCTAATTAAATAATAGCCTAACTATCTTGTATCTATATAAGACTAGCTTATATGCTTTTAAAGTATATGAAGTGTTAGCAGACAATCACACTAGACGGTTGTAAATCTAGAAGAGTCAAGATGTGTTCACTCTTTCTTGTGGAGGTGAACCACTATATCCTATTCTCCCCAATTAGATTTTAGGTCATGCTTTTAGCCTATGCTAAAGCAATATAGACTTAGGTTCTGAGGCAGCTTGTTTATCTTTGGCTATGAGTATAAGTCCTCATTTCTTAGGCATCTTCATAATCTTGTATTGTTGGGTTATAAGTCCTATCACTCTAATAAAATTTCAACTTAAACAAAAATAAATTCTCCTCCTGAAAAATATAAAGCCTCATCATAGGATAAATTGGAGCATTCACTAGGCTTCCTAGTATCTTGGATGCTCTCTACTTATCGTTTTATAGAATATGTATATAAGTCTTTCTATTTGAACTCTTCCCATTTAATTTCTAATAACATCCATTTTTTGATGGTCTAATCTTAAAATTTTTGGAGATATTATCGACTATTTTAATCGAGAGTATTCTTAAAAAAGTTTCATTTCCTCGAATGTCATTAATTATGGGGGCTTGCCTCCATAAGGAATTAACGAACCCGACTTAAATATAAAGTAGGAGAAAGATCTCCGGTATATATGAAGACTCATCTGCCTTAGGAGTTCTTATTAGGTGATTAAGTCCATTATAGGATAATTTTTCTATCTTTCGAGATAGTACATCATACTTTAATGTTATACTCGATTATTTCAATAAGTACCCCGTAAGATCTTGGTGGTGCCAATAGAATAAACAAGTAGAGATAACTTTATTTTGATTTGAATTAATATGACTGGGCACAAACAACCTTAAATGGGTGAATTAAGTAAAAATAGTTTAACTTAACTAACCTTAAGAAGTTGTTATCATGACATCCAATAATATGGTGCCCATTGATCAACCTTTGGATTATCTACCCATGGGTAACACATTAGCGGGATCCAACCACTCTAATATATACTCATTATTGTCCAAAATATTCTAAAATAGTTCAAATTATTGAAACCATTATTCCGCTATTAGCCTATACTTGTAAGTTGATATGTTTAAAAATAATGAGGTTACTAATATATCCAAAAAAAAGTTCCTCAATCACATGTATAATTTAATATAAAGTCACATATTTTAAAGGGCTATTTGGAATCATTTTTATTTTGATTTTTTTCATATTCTTTATTTTAAATTATTTATATTTTATTTCAAAATAAATTATATTTTATGATAATTATTATTTTTTAAATATTCGAAACATTTAAAAACTGTTTTGAATATTTTTAAAAATAATATTATTTACTTTTAAAGATAAAAAATAAAAAAATTTAAAATTATATTTTTAAAAATAATATAAAAATAAAATTAAAAACACAATGAAATCGGTCCCAAGCAACCCCTTAATATGGCCTACAATCATAGTAATTTCGGCTAACTAAAAATTTTAATACTGATTAAAACCAGAAGATGGCCCAGTCTTAATCACTAGCTTTTTAAATAATTTCCAAATCGCAATCATGTGTGCCTGATTTGTCTTTATATGTTTTTTTTTTTTTAATTTAAAAGATAAATTTATTTCAACGTTGCCTGGCCGGTCCACTGTTAACTTTAGACCGGCAATCACTGCAGATCGCACGGGTCGTTCACGTCAAAAAGACCAATTTTTAAACCGCTTCTTAATTTCATCATTAACTTAATTGACCACTATGCAGGTTCCTTGCTTGTGCTGTTGATGTGGACCATTAACCATATATATGTATATAAAATTATCATATTAGTTTTATATAGATAATATATAAATCTTTAATATCATATTAAAATTATCACTATTATTGATTTTTAAAAATGCATCTTTTAATACTTAAAAAATATTATTATATATATATAAATATTAACTTTTAAGTATTAGATTATAAATATATAAAAAATTTATATGATATTTAAATCTTTAAAAAAATCTTATCATATAATAAACAAATTTAAATAATTTAACCATTATATGGTAATAGATTATGAACGTTTAATTATTCACAAAACTGAGGAAAATGACATCTAATCAGATGATTAATTTAAATAAAATGACAATTAGAACATTAATTAATAATATTATAATGGAGATAGCTATGTGATGACGGCCAAGTGCGTGTAAGTGACGGGCGTGTTATGCCCATAACATGGCCAATGCAACGTTGCTCACATTAATTAGAATAATATAAAAATTATAAAGACAAAAAAATATTATAATTTCATTATCTTGAAAATTTTCATTTTATTTTCAACTAATGCGCTACGTATTCGAGTGTAGCAGAAACAATTCACATATAAATAATTATATATGTTTATTTAATAATTCCCAAACTATTTTCACCAGTGAGTTCTAAACATAAACATAATGTTCTATTTATTGATTATTTTCTTATAATTTTTAGATTTTTGTATTTCAATATATAACAGAATTTATATATAAAATAATAATTAAAATATTATAAATTATATAATTAATATTATACACTTTTATATTAATTAAATTAAAAATAAATTTTCTTTATAAAATATCAAAACCCATGACGAAATTCCATTTTCCCATGTTTTCTCCATTTGGCTAAGAGCAGATCGAGGGAGAGAAAGAGAAACTTGGATTCAGAGGTTGTATAGTCGATTTTGTCCATCAAAATAGTTGAGAATATTATCTAGCTCTAGATAAGCTACTATTTACTTACTTTAGATTTTATTTTTTGTGATTTATGAGCGTGCTTTTAGTATTTTATTTAGTTTGAATTTGTTCGAACTTAGATTTATGGAGATTTACAAATTTTTTCATCATATAATTTTTGATATATTATAAAATGAATTGTGTTAGATATATTGACAAAAAATAAAATTTTTACCAGATATTTTATATTATATAGTATTTTGTATATTTTAGTGAGTATATTGAGAGTGATAAAATTTGCTATAGAACAAGAGAGGCTTCACAACATTATTTTGAATATTGCATATAAATGATTTTATAAATTAGAATTATTGATGTACGCACATAAATTTAACTATAATTTTTATTGTTAAGTGTGCCCACTAATATTTATAGATTTTTATAACATATTTGATGATATTTATATATGTTAAAAAATTATAATATTAAATGCTTATGTATCAAAGTATATATACAAAAATGGAAAAAAGGTGGAGAAGTATAGGTGGCTAAATGACTATATTTTGTGTGCATTCAAGTATAGTTATAAGGGCCTATGCATCTATGAATTTTCCATCTATATGTTTTATACACCTGAATAGATGTGAATAAGTGGAGGTATAAGTAGAAATTGAGATATAAAGGGCAAAAGGGAAATATGAATAAGTGAATATATACGTGAAAGTTGAGAAATATGGGGTGAAGAGAAAACTATAAAATATTTTAAATATAGAAATGATTTTTATTTCATGCTCTCTTATTTATTTATTTTATGTTGTTTATATTATTGATTGACATATGCTTACGATTGATATTAGTTTTATACTAACATTGTACTTAGTAGATTTAATATATGACATGTTGAAATGTTAATTTAATTAATATAAAGTAAATTTTATTATTTATAAAATGGCATCTTAAAAGTTATCTATTTTTCTCTTTTGTGTATTAAAAATTATAGTATTTTTAGAGTAACATACTAAGTTGTGGTTGCTCACCTTTATTTTATTCATGTATGCTATTTCTCGAAGGGGTAAGGCTCAAGTTAAGTAGATGCTATTAGTTACTATTGAGAGCCTAATTTTAAGTACGTTACTACTTTAGATATATTCTTTTGATAGTCATGGTGATATACATATTTTGATGGTGAAAAAATTATATTGTAGTTATTGTGTAAATTTTATTTCTATAGTTGTGGTATGATTTGATGCTGATTATTTTTATTTTTATGATATTTTGATGATAATAGTGGCTTAGTGTTGAAATTGAAGAATTTTTTTCAAAATAGATTTTTGGTATTTAATTAACTATTATGATCTCCACATAATGTGACACACTTGGATTTGGCAGTTTACATTGGGTCATGTTGTGATAGAGACTCCTTGAAAATATTAGAGAGAACTCGACCATTATCATCTCTTATTAAGTAGACTTTTGAGTGAGCATAGAACGAGTTTTTTGAAGTTAGTCCACAAACTAAATAGGTAAACTTATCACATTATCATTATGAGGATGTCCATTCAAGCTTGGGTTGCAAAATCAACCTTGAGAATATTTGTGATTATAATCAATCATACATAAAAACTTTGGATATGGGTCTTTAGATACATGGATCTCAATCAAACTTGAATGATCGACCCACCGACATTCGATCCCCCAATATAACAAGTAACTCATCAGCTTAGGTGTCAACTTCTACCTCTTTTGATGGAGGTGTTAGAAGCTTTCACTTGAACCTCCTTGGCCTTTCACATTTGTCAAAATTAAGGATAAATTCCTAATTCGAAATGCAACATCAATCACATGATTTGGTTGGTGATATTAAATTTAACACCAAATCACAAATGTAGATATATAATCTTAATTATAAGATAGAGGGTAAATTATCATATTTAGTCCAAACCATTTACAAAAGTAGACATATAAGATGCTATCTTAAGAGGATGATGGAGTATAGACCTCAGGCTTTGTTCTAATCTGACAAATCAAATTAGATGGACAAAAAGTACATTTACATAATAAGATTAAACTTTTGATATAAAATGACTCAATGTGATTAAACTTTTGAGATATTTTGGCTTATCTTTGATGATACTATATATTTATGTAGATCAAGGAAAGTCAAGGGTGTATTCAAATCTTGCAAGTGTGTGTGTTCCCACAACCAAAATATAAGAATGTTTTCTCATGACACATACAAAAGTATACATGAGGTCAAGAGACACCTTGCAAATTAGGTTACACACCACTAAATATTATATAACAATCCTTCATTAGGTTTTAATGACTTGGATCCAGTCCTAAGGCTAACTGGATGGTGAAATTATGTACCACAAAAGGATGTTATAATATCCTATTTAATGGATTTTGTTAATCTAAACCTTGTCCTAAGACCCAACAAAAGCTAAAGCAATAGATCATAAGAAATGTAATAGTAACTTCATTTAATTTAATTAAATTTTAAAATGAATTAGTTTTGGTGACCTGGACCTAATCTTAAGGCCCAACCAAATGATTTAAACAAGATTGTACACCATCAAGAATTTAAATTCAAATAAGATTGTAAAACATCAACAACCATATCTAACTTTAATTTAAATTTTTTTCTCAATCTTGAAGTAGAGAAATTAGAGTTAGATGATGAATCTTGGAAAGTAGTGACATTAGAAGGAATTATTATTAAAAGATAATTAAGATGACAAAAAATTGATTTTATTCATTTATATATTTAAGATAACATATGGAATAGATATAAATTGATTATTTGATTATTCTCATGTAGATATGTACAAGAACCTTGTTGTCCAATGAAACACCATGGTGGGGATGAATCTTTACCAAAAACTAACTTTGTAAGTTATTGCATACTAGGTAAGGCCAAATGCTACTAAAGGGTTCATAACAACCTATTTGAAAATAAGTTACTTTAGATAACTTTGAATCATTTTTTTGAAAAGGAACTAAATCAATTAGCTAAACTGGAATATCTTAACATTATTCTACTAAAGATTTTTAAAATGTATAACTTTTATGATTATTAGTGCCTTGATGGAGGTCACAAAAACAATTTAGGATTGAGACATGTAAAAGAGGTTGTATTAGGGTCACTTGTAATATAGCTATCATTATCTTCTATTTGGATGAACTAGAAGATATAACCAAATATTTGTTCTAGGTGAATTATTAAAGGTTTTACCCCATTCCATTATTTGGTCATATATGCTAAGTTTATAGATGAGATTCATTTAGGGGTTTTATTCTTAATATCATATAATTTTGAGTTAAATAAACAAATCATGCTCCTCATCACAATTCATAATGCATTTAAATGTAGTAAAATGTAACAATATAGTAAATAAAGAAAGGAACAACATTCTGTATATTATTTAATGTATATGAAAAAGTTATACAATTATTTTACTTTTCCATCAGAGTCCCACACTTAAAAATTTTACAAAATAATTTGTCTTTAACATTAGTTACATGTAGTATTTGACCACATATCAGTTAGGACCACTAGAGGAATCCCATCCTAATGGGATAGCAGGGCATACACTCTTATCTCTATTAGAAGTGTTGCTATTATAGAACATATGTGAGACACGACAATATAACTTGTTGACTCCATAAGCCCCATTTCATTTGAGATTGATTTTTATGATAGCAAATATATGTTCAAGTGCTACTAATTAGTTTAATTAAAATGATGCAAAAAATTCTTCAAACCCAAATTCTTCAATGAAACTAGGAAAGTCAAAGCTATTTGGCTAGGACTCGTTGAGATTTTTCTAGGACTTACAATAGTAAGACAAATAAGAGCTCAATAATATAAAATTAATGGATTAATCATTTTAAAATATTTTCTTTAAAATTTTTCATATTTTTCTATATTTTAAAATTGCATTATTTCCAATTATTCCTTAAATTATTCTTTTTGGATAATCTAAATCACTTGCATGAGTTTAATTATCATTTATTTTGCTTTCAAGTAAGATAAATTTATTTCATACTTCATTCAATTATTTCCATGCTTAATTTTATTAATTATTCAAATATTTTTGCATGAGAATAAAACTATTCTAGAATTATCCTTATTATTCTTTTCCTCGCTCATATCCTTTTATTTTCCCTCTTATATCACAATTATCAATTTTTTTTGATATTTTGGCAAACGTTTTTGAAGTTTTTGAAATGATAAATCATGTGAGATTTATTCAAATTATTTTCATAACATTTTCCTCATTTATTAAAATTTTAAAATCTTTTTATTCCAAATTTGAATTTAAATGATTTTGAACTTTAAATAAAGTATCATTGCCATAAATATGCTAATTTGAATTTATTCTTTTATGGCATGGCTTGGACAACATTATCTATTTCAATTAAGTTAATTTGAGTTAATTAGATGTAATTTAAGTTAATTCAAATCTAAATTCAAATTAGCCATGTATTTATATGCTTTCCTATTTTAATTATCTTATTTCCGGAAAGTACATGGCCGGCCCAATCTAATTGATTTTAAATAATTTTTAAATTACGTTTATTATTCAAAAAACCTCATAATTATTCTTCCTTGATTTTAATAGATTGGTTTCATTGTTTGGAGATTAATTTTATTATAGAAAGATCCACCCTTGGCTGAAATCCTCATGGTATTTATTCTATTTAATTTATTTGAATTAAATTCACGTGGCTTCCTTTTTAATTCCTCTCTAATTAATTCATTAAATACTTTACATATCATGCATTAACATTGATTCAATCCCTATTTACAATAATGTTTAGCTGGCCACCTTGGTTGGATTCAAAATAATTCAAAATTATTCTCTCTTGAATTTAATTGCCTAAATGGACTTTGTTTTTTTCTGATGATTTTTATTCTTCCCTCTCTTTCTCTCTTGGCCGACCCTCATGCATACTAAACTCCTTTTGAATTCAATTATACACCATGTGTTAATTGATTCAAATATCAAACTCTTACTTAAAATGTTTTCCCCTTCTTTTCTTGATTGGCCGAAAATCCTATGATGAATTCTTCCTTGATTTTATTTATTTTGATTGATATCCTTCCTCATCTCTCTCTCTCTCTCTCTCATTCTAAATCAAATTGGCTGAATATTTTAAAATCAAATTATGTTTATTTGATTGAGATTATCAAATCAAAGAAAAATAATTTCCTTATTCAATTGACCTCCAATTTCTCTCTTAACAAGGCCAAACCCCTCCTTCCTTCGTTTCTATATAATGTGGTTTTAAACTTAGGTTATTCTCTCTTGGCTTTGTTAAGCTATTGCAAATTATTTTCTTGGAGATTCTAGTTATTCAAAGTGCAATATTCCTTCCATTCCACTCTTGAATTCTCTTGGATGAAAGCTTTTGCTCTTCTTGAAAATTTTCCTTTGATCGAAGGTTTATAATCAAGACAAGATTTTGAAGTTTGGTGCAAACCTCTCCTTGGCTGACTTCCCTCCATAGAGATTGCTTGAAGTAAAGAAAAACTTTCTACATCCTCTCTTGCTTCTTGTGTGGCCAAAATCTTCTCTTGAAGAACCTTGAAGGTTTGGTGATAGAAGTCCTCTCCCTCCTTGCAATCATCTTCAATCATTAAGTGGAGATCCTTCTCATCTTCTTTCAAGTTATTTTCAGGACATTTCAAGATTTGATTTAATTAATCTTTCTTAACTTTTATACATCAAAGATTTTGATAAAATGGTTCTTAATTGATTTTACAAATTAGAAGTTAATATTAGATTGTCTCTTTGAAAGTATCTATTACATAACTTGTTTAAATTACAGCTTAATGCACATGTTTTGACCATCCATGTGATTTGAATTCATATAGCTTTTCAAGATCTTTCATTTCAAGTCATTATTTCGTTTAAAGAAAAATAATTTTTTAAAGACTTATTTACTTAAATTATTTCATATAAAATTCATATTATTAATTTAATTTTAATTAAGAAAAAAAATAATCAATTAGAGCTCTATTTATTATTTATCTTAATATTATGTTAGTTGGATTTTGAGTGCAAAATCATTTTAAATTGAGAGTTAGATACTTTGTATCTTTTCTTTTTCTATTCTCAAGTACCTTGTTGGGGTTATACTTGCCCGTATAAGAAAGTACAATGTTGGGTTGTACTTGCCTCACGTAGGAAAGTATGGTGTTAGATTGTACTTGCCCGTGAAAAGAGTACAAGAGATTTGTTATATTGTAATCTTTGATTTAGTGAATTTCTAGCTAGGGTTGCTAGGCATGAACATAGGCTAGATTTTGGGTTTTGTCGAATTACATAAAAATCTCTATGTTCTTTGCTTTACTTTTTTTGCACCTTACTTTACTTCTGTTGTTTATTAATTTGCTCTTTTAAATACTATCATTTAAAATTAAATTTTCTTATAAAGCTTTAAAAACTAATTTTTAATTTGAAAATTAT
This sequence comes from Cymbidium sinense, assembly GCA_021442155.1. NCBI lineage: Eukaryota > Viridiplantae > Streptophyta > Magnoliopsida > Asparagales > Orchidaceae > Cymbidium > Cymbidium sinense. The sequence continues at coordinate 52,207,549 of CM038226.1, forward strand.
TAAATATCCAATTCACCCCTCTCTTGGGTGTCATAGCCTCATAACAAAACTTATTAGTGTTACTCTCTCAAAAGAATCTTTATTAAGTTGCAATACACACTATCAATGAACTTCTTGAGAGAGTGATCATGATAAATCTAGAAAATGATGTTGGATTTAAAGAAGTAAAAGGGGTAAAATAAAAGAGAGAGAGAGAGAGAGAGAGAGAGAGAGAGAGCTTGAAATAAAGCAAAAACACATAAAAGGTTACAAGAAGATTTCTACATAGTTCAACAACTTGCCTTCATCCATGATCACATTAAGATCTCACCATTTTTATGAGTTAGGACAACTCAAAATTTGTGCAAAGTAATTTCCTTTGAGGGCTAAATTTATAGAGGGAGGAGATATAAAAGGAAACACTCTAAATAAAAAAGCTTTCAACCAAGAAATTCCAACTAAATAGTCTAAGGAAAGAATAATTTATGTGCCTTTAATCAATGGTGAAGATAGAAATCCTTTGGCCATTAATCTTCAATGGGGGATGACTTGTATGCTTCCAACTAGTTAGTTTTTATAAATAATAATCTCCCTTTTAGAGATTAAGTTTTCAAATTATAGCAAACTGAAAATGTTCCTCGTATGATGCCTCCATCTATAAAAATGAATGGAGGCCTTTGAGGACATACACAACCTCCATTTTTAGATGGTTACCACCTTAGTTAGCATGTCTATGAGATTCTTTGTGCTAAGAATCTTCTCTAGTTATAGAGTTCCAACATCAATCAATTCTCTATTATGATCATATCATAGCTATATGTGCTTCATCTTGCATGAATACTATATTTTTCAAAAGACGGATGGAACTTTGGCTATCACTAAATATAATGCTATTAGTTTGCTCTTTTTCTTGACTCCTTTAGAAAATTATTTAGCTAGACTATCTTTTTATTTGCTTTTGAAACTATCATATAATTGGCTTTAGTCATAGACAGCATGACACTCTTTTATGTTCTTGACATCCAACATATAGTAGTTCCTCCAAGTATGAACATATATCCCAAAGTTCTCTTGTACTATCTAGATCTCCATTTAATTTAGCATTTAAGTATCAATGTAAAATTAAATTCATTCTTCTTAAACTAAAGAGTTTTACTTGAAGTATCTTTCAAGAATCTCAAGATCCACTTCATGGCTTTCTAATGCTTCTTTTTGGGTTAGACATAATTTGCTCATTATTCCCACTAGATGAGCATAATATTATCTAGCACAAACTATAGCATACATTAGGTTTTCTACTACTAATGCATATGCTACTTTTTTATATGCTCCTCTCACTCTTCATATGACTTTAATGATTGATCTTTGGATAGTGTGAAGCAACTACCTAAATGAGTTTCTCTTGGCTTTGCATTTTGAATGCTAAATCTATTCATAACATTTTAAATATACTTCTCATGGGTAACTACAAAGTTTCTTTATGCCTATCTAGTGTAATTTCCCTACCAAGAATTTAATTTATCACCACCTCCAAGTCCTCATATCAAATTCATTAGATAGCTACTTCTTCTTCTTGTTGATTTCTATCATGCTTATTTTTGCTACTTACATGTCATCAACATAAATCAACAAAATGATATATGCTATTTCAAACATCTTGAGGAAGCAACAATGGTCTCTCTCACATTTGATTAAGCCATTCTTGTACATAAAATTTTTAAACTCCTTGTACAACTATCTCGATGCATGCTTCAGTCCATATAAGCTCTTCCGTAGCTTATACACCATATTCTTTTTGTTGGAATAATGATATAGATTTCTTCAACATGATCTCTATGAAGAAATGCAGTCTTTATATCTAGCTACTTGAAACGTAAGTCTTCTGCTATGATGATACTTATGACTAATCTGATAATATACATCTTTATAACTAACAAAAATATCTCTATGTTGTCGATTCCATGTAATTCTTTGAATCCCTTGACAACCAACTTGGTCTTATATCTTTTTCTTCCATTGAACCTCTATTTAATTTTGCATACCCACTTGAAGTACACGAATTTCTTATCTTCGAGAGGTGAGACCAATGTCTATGCATTATTCTTCTTTAGAATATTCTTTTCTTCCTTCATGTCCTACTTCCAATAGACTTAATCTTCCATCTACACTACCTCCATGTAGTTCTTGTGCTCTCTCTATTACCAATCAATAACAAGTAATGCAATGAAGAAGAATATCTTTATGTAGGCTTATGCTACCTAATAGACCTTCTCAGTAGTGGTATAATTAGCTCTTGGTCTCTTGTATAGGAGCCTCTATATTAACATTAGGACTTTCTAAGATCAAATCATTAAGGATAATTTTTTTTGCACTTCTCTCCACATTTTTTTAATATTTATATACAACTTCTGCTCTTTAAATGTTACATCTTTGGCTCTTATAATTTTTTTTATTCTCATTATTCTAAAGTTGATAGTCAAAATGGTCTGAGCCATAGCTAACAAAATAACATTTTTTCACCTTGACATCGAGCTTATCTCTTGACTCAAAATCAATATGAACATGAGAGACACATCTAAAAACTTTTAAGTGTGATAATTATACATTCTTTCTAGTCCTCCTTTTTTACAAATTTTTAATCCCAAAGTAATAAATGACTCTCTATTGATTAGGTAAGTTGTAGTGTTAATCATATTAGCCCAAAATTAACTATAGAAAGAAAATAATTAAATATAAATCGAAAAATTAAGAACCTCTTACCACTAGCTTGGTGAAGCAATTTTCATCTCATATTTAACAAATGTTCAATAAAATCCAAAGCAAAATAAATAAAATCTTATACAAAATTTTCAAAAGTTTTTTTTTTAAAAAAAATGAACCTCCATTTAACTTAGCCAAATTTGTTAAATGAGAGTCCCTATTTTAAATTCAAAATTAAATAGATAATAAAAAAACCCCTTCTTTAAAATTTTCAAAATATTTTCAAACAAATTTAACCAACTCCATTTAACATAGTCAAATTTGTTAAATTAGAGTCACATTTTCAAAACCAAAATAATATCAAATATCAACATACAACAATCAACATCAAACAAAAGCAAAAAGCCTTAAACAATTCCAACATGCAAATGACCTCCATTTAACATATCCAAATTTGTTAAATGAGGGTTCTTCTTTTCAAAATCAAAATTAAATCAAACAAACAACAAAATTTTTTCTACAAAATTAACCAACTTCATTTAACATATCCAAATTTGTTAAATAAGGGTTCAATTTTCAAAATTAAATCCAAATCAAATCAAAATCAAACATCAACATGCAACAATCAAATATCAACATAAAACAAAACCCTTCCAATTTTTTTTTTTCAAACATATAATTGAAACCCATTTAACATGCCCAAATTTATTAAATGAGGGTGGTTCTAACTCAAAATCAAAATGAATCAAACCACAACAAAAGAAAACAAAAATCTCATTTCAAAAAAAATCTCTCCAAAATAATTGAACCCTACTCAACATACCCAAATTTTTTGAATGTAGGTTCGAACATCAAATCCAATAATAAATTCAACAAAGTCTCTCGCCCAAATTTTCAAAATCTCTCCAACATATAATTGAACCCCATTTAGCATACTTAAATTTGTTAAATGAGGGTTCTAATATAAAAATCAAATAAAAATCAATAATTCAAGTCAACATCAAAGTAAGGGTCTAATCCAGTTCTCTTTTCCAATAATGCACCAGAGATACCAACCCATCTTCTTCCTTCATTTTTCTAATCAGCTTTCATCATGTCTTCCGGCAAGCTGAATTTCTTATTTGCTTTAGGTGTGGATTTAGCCCTGGATCAAGCCATACTCACCACTGCCCATGTCATCAAGTTTGTCCTTGGATTTGAGCAATTCAAGGTCACTTGTGAGAGACCAGTCCTCACCACCATCAGCAGAGAGGAGGTGGCAGGCAAGAAGCCACTTCTTCGTTGGTTTATAGTTTGACTCTAAGTCCCCCTCTTTGAAGAGAAAGGATGTTGAGGTTCTCCTACCTATGTCAATGCCAATTATGTCAGTGCTAGTACAGTTAGTTGCCCATGCTGCAGTTTCAACATGGGCTAGCACCGCCTTTATTATTGCCCCTATTCTGAAGGGGAAGACTATCTTAACTTCTGCGATAGTTTCCTCAACCTTTGAGGTCAGTTCCAGTCTCTGTTTGACCTTGCTCACTAAGACCCAACATTGCAACAAGAACTGCAAGATCAATAGGCAGCATGAGCATGCGACCAAGGAGGTAGATGAAGCCTCGCATGTTGCTGAGGAGGGTTCCCCTCATGAGACCTCTCCACTCTTGGGCAGCAGTATGGTTCACTCCCTTTCAACTTCAGAAGGATAGGAAGACTACTGAAGGATTTCTGCATTACCCCCCACTACTTGTAGAGTATGAGACACTAATTAGGGAGAAGAGGAAGCCCTATACTAGTCGGTCTATTCTTCATAGAGTTAGTGGAGCCCATAGATGCTCAGAGTTTGACACACTACATGGTTTGCAGAGACTGATCTCTAGGAGTGTTAGAGATCAGATTCATAGAGAGAGGGCCACTAAGGCCAAGGTGATTGAACAAGCAGCAAGCGAGATAGGAGGAGATTTGATAGGCAGTCGACAGCCTCCGCTTTGATGGATTTTCCTAATCAACGAGCTGATAGAGCTAATCATTTTGATAACATAGTCCTGCACATACATAGAAGGAGATCTTCGTGGAGGGTAGTTCCCCCACCATGCCCATTTCACCATCCACCTTCACTAGTCCAGGTTTCACCATCTATAGTCCCCACCAAATTCCATAAGCCCCCATTTATAGAGAGAGCATCTCCTTTAGTGATCCAGCTATGGCCTAAGGATCTCACTCCATCTACTCCACCCATTGAGGTGAGGTTGAGATCTCCTGCTCAACCTTCCATCCCAGCTGTAGTGAAGAAGAAGTCGTGACTCAAGAGTGTCGTGGTCACTCAACCACAGTAGTTGGAGGAGGAGAGGGGAGCAGATATCGAGATGGTCTGCATGGCAGTTAAGACAATCAGAGAGAGTACTCTGCCAGTGTAGAGTATTCAGTGTATAACTTCCACATAACTCAACCTATTTGTTAGTCATCAGCCAATCTATGTTCCAATAGAGCAGGGTCGAGTAGATGATCATTCTTTGGATGGAATTTTGGAGGACTATCATGCAGCGGTGAGGCAGATAGTCAGGGATGATCAGTTTAAATAGGAGGAGGGTAGACTAGAGTTTGATGCCGATGAAGATGATATGTTAGATTACTTAGCAGAAGTCCACATGGTTGACACCCGAGGATCCCTGCACAAAGAACAACCTAGCTAGGAAGGTGTTGTAGTTGAGGAAGGCAACACATCTCACTCAACTCAACACCTCATCCAACAGATCAAGAAGAAAGATTATTAGATTGATAGAATGGAGGGAATTGTAGAGGAGTTGATGGCAGTAGTTCTAGCCTTATAGAACTAAGCCCCAATTTCACAACCTTCCCCATGGAGGCTGATCGACCTGAGTTAGTACACACCCAGATCATCCCAAGTGCACTCCAATAGATTATGATGTCAGTAGCTTGCATAGGAAGGGTACCGATAGCACCTTCATGCATGAAAAGGTCATAAAGAAAATGGTGGAGCAATAGATGAGGGAAGTGTTGGCGCAAGCCTGGGGGATCTCATATGTTCCAAAGGGTAGACCCTACCCAAAGGAATTTGATGTAGTTTAATACCCCAAGGGTTTTGTACCACCATCCTTCAAGATTTTTTTATGGTAGTGGGACGCTAAGATAGCATATAACATACTTCAGGGCTAGTTGTTGCAATGCCGACGGTAGTGATGCACTTATTTTCTGGTTATTTGTCAGTAGCCTCATAGATGTCGCATTTGATTATTATGCCAAACTACCCAACAGTTCAGTAAAGACTTTTGTAGTGTTAAAGCATCTCTTCATTAAGAGATTTGTAGGAGCTCAACAAAGGGTAACTGTAGGTGACCTCATTATAGAGAAATAAAAACCTAAGGAGTCCCTTGTTGATTACATTCTTAGATGGCATAACCTGAGTATGAAATACAAACCATAGTAGTTAAAGCAGCATGCCATTGAGATTCTACTTAAGAATATTAGTGGCCCAATTACCTTCATGCTTACGGGCTTCACCATATAGACATTTAAGAAGCTAATCAGTAAGGTGGCTAACCTATAAGTGGAAGTCAAATAGTTACCCTTTTCAGACCAATCATCTAAGCCCAAGCCTTAGAAGGTCTTTGAGAAGCAGCCTGGGTTAATTTTGTTAGTGGATAAGGGGAAGCAGCTAGCTAGAGCTCAGTTTAAGATGCCCTGATTTAAACAGCCTCCATTACCACTCCTCTTCCACTACCTTGCCCTCTACAATGGCCACCACCACCACCACAACAGCCTACTCAGCAGCGGTATCAGTATCCATCATTAGGTAGCTATTTTCCACCCACTATTGATGAAAAATTCAACAAACCATACTCTTTCAAGAGGGAGGTATTCAGGAAGATCTTCAAAAATCTCTTGAAGAAGCCTAATTTTCAGCTACCCGAGCCTAAGAAGTTAGAGGAAGTGGGCAGGAGTGATGATCCTAACTACTGCCCCTACCACCGCATGTTAGGCCATGTCTTAGAGGATTGCATTACCTTCAAAGATTGGCTTGAGCACAACTTCAATTCAAGAGCAATGGTTATCCCCAAGAAATACTTAGTAGAATAACCATCCAATTCCATTAGAGTAATTCTTAAGGATACCTCCAATTCTCTTAAGATAAAATAAGGTTGAGATATTTTTTTATCCCGTACCTCTAAGAAAATTATTTTTAAAATTAAAAAACTTTCTCTATAGGTACCTGAAGCTACTCAAACCTCCAACTCCAAGGAATAATTTTCAGTTGTAAGGGACAACTCGGGGAGGGTGGAAGCCCAACAACAGCAACAACATCATATGCTTTCCTGTGATAGATCCATAGCGCAACTATAGTCTGAGTCCAGCACTCCTTCCATCGTTATAGCTACTACCACCTCTACTCGCTCATTCACCTCTAGCAGAAACATTATATCAGTGGATGAGGGCACCAAATCCCACATTCCACTTATTTTACTTGATTTCTACTACGTACCTCCCCTAAAATTAAAGAAATCAATGAAGAAATCTAATTCCACTTACATCTTTTCTACTTCTGATGTTCTTGTTGATTTAATTCCAATCAAAATCTCTTCAAGTAAAAGCAATAATAATTCAAATAATTTTGATCAATCCCAATCTGATTCATAAATGGACTTTCCTTTTTCTGAATCAATCGGGTTCACCTCTTGAGATTGATTTGGAGTCATCTGACTCCTAGGACCCTTTAGGAGAAGTTATAGGTATACCTGATGAGTAGGTAGAACTTTCAACAAACTCATCATTCCAAGAAGTCACTGAAGTCAACCTCGACAGTGGCAAAGTTATACCTCATAGAGTAGCACCTTAGGATATGGATAAATAGGTCATTGGTTCCAGTGAGTAGATAACCCCTCTACAAGATGCTCCACCTATGGATATGCTTATGGAGGATCAGTCCAAAATTGATTACAATATCCTCATGCATCTTAGAAAGTTGCTAGCTAAGTTAATCGTATATGATGTCCTTGTCCTATCCAAAAGATGAGGGAATCTCTAATCAAAGCCTTGCTTGATCCAAAGATATGCTTAACTTAGTTGACCACTACTAAAAAGGAAGCATGCTACTCAAAGGAGATCTAAAGAGTTACATTCACAGATGAAGACCTACTTCTAGGAATGATCGAGCACAACCGTCCCCACTACATTGCAGTGAATGTTGGCAGATTCAGGCTATTGAGTTTTGGTTGACTTAGGTGCATTAGTCAATATTATAAGATTAAGAACCCTTGCCTACTTGAGGATTGACATCTCTAAACTTCATACGGATAGGATGATGTTGAAAGGATTCAATGAATAAGATGAGAGGGCCTTAGGCTCTATAGTGTTGCCCTTAGAGTTAGATGATTAGAAGACTGAAGTCAAGTTTCACATAATAGACTCAGATACATCTTTCAATACTTTGCTTGGGAGATCATGGATACATGGGAACAACATGGTTCCATACTCTTTACATCAGTGCATCAAGTTCATGAGAGGTGGAATCAAGTAATGTGTCAAAGGAGATCTCAAGCCCTTTGCATTTCATGAGGTCAGAATATATGAGGACTATTGACCTCACTTTTGGAGTGAGGATTCAATCTTTCTATCATAGGTCTAGGGATTTTCTAGACACTAAGAGCTCCTTAGTCATTAGACATTTCTAGTGGCTATGTGAACACTTAACCTAAGCCTTGAGACTTAGGAGGATTAACCATAGGGTTTAAATCATGCTTTAGGGATTATGATGATTTACCTAGTCTATAGCTTAACTCAATCCATGCATACCTCCTTAGCTTAAACCAAATCCAATTGAATTTTAAATCAAATCAACCTCTCCTATTCCCTATGATTTAACCTTATGGACTTAGCCAAAATTCTAACAATAAAAAAAAAACTCAATTGATTCTCAAAACCAATTCAGCCGTTCAATCAACATATGAAGATCAACAATCAAACTCAAGTCCTCAAATCAAATTCAAATAATCTAAGCGTAAGCCCTATGATTTAATCCTGTGGACTTTGCTAATTCTCTTTAATACAAATCAAGATTAATTGATTTTCTCAATAGTCAATTCAATCATTGAATCACCATTCTAAACCATAATCTACAATCACAATCAAATCCAATCAAACCAAAACCAATTCAAATCAAACCAAGTTAACTCATTTGACTTCAAATGCCCAAATGAGCCAAAATCCATTCAAACCCAAACCAATTGCAACCAAAGCTATAAATAAATTCCAAATCAACATTCATACTCGACTAAACTCAAATCAAATCACAATCAAGCCAATTGACCTATTTAGGCTCACTTGACCAAAAGTGTCCTAAAAGACCCATTTGAGCCAATTTTCAATCCAACCCAAATTTGATTGAATCAAACAAACCAAAACCTCATACAATGATTGTTGATCATCCTTGATTGATTAATTGAAATTAATTGGGTCAAACCAAGTCATCCCAATTAACCTACATGAGCCAAATTAGCCAAATTTCATCTTAAGCCAAATTAATTGAAACCAATGATTCACGACCATCAATTGAGACAATTCTAATCTAATTGGCCCCTTGACCCTAGTTGACTTAATTTGACCTAAAAGATCAAATTTGGGTCAAATCAAGATCTAACCTAAATTGATCATTGAACTTGATCAAAGCTTTGATTGAACCTAATTGACCTACTTAGCCCAAATTAACCTAAAGCGTCAATTTAGCCTAAATTAAAACTAAATCCAAATTGATTTAAACTAAAGCCTATAATAATCTTCATTTGCCCATTTGAACATGAGCCTAGGCCTTTCCCAAGCTAATTTGGCCAATTTGGCCAAATTGGTCAACTTGACCTATTTGACCCATATGAACTCAAATGAGTCAAGTCTAAATCCAAGCAAAATTGAACCAAATGAATTATACCAAAATATTTCAAAAATGCATTTGAACATGACTCAAGCCTTGGTTTGACCCAATTTGATCAATCAGTCAACTTGACCCAACCTAGCCCAACTAGACCTACATAGGTCAAATTGAGCCAAACCTACTTAAACCAAGATAAAACCCAATGAAATTTGGGTTGACCCATCCTTGGCTCACCTTAGGTCAATACAAATCAAACCCAACCTGATTTGGACATGGTTCGACCCATTATCCAATGGGTAAAACCTCCCACATAGGACAAAATACAAAATTAGGGAGCCAACCACTCTCTTTTGCACTTGGCAGCCACCCAAAGCCAAGAGTGGGCTTTTAGCTAAGTGGCTAACCTGAACCAAAGGGGCTAGGTCAACCCTTGGTCAAGGGAGGTAAGCTAACCCACCTCCACTCATTGGCTTATCCATAGGAGATGGAGACAATCAAACTAGCCACATTAGACCTTCCTCCACTCAAACTGAGCCACCTAAGCTCATTCCTACCACCTCCGCCCATTTGTGGCTGCTGGATGACTGAGAATGGTAGACCCAATCTCGTCAGTCTGATCCAATGGAGGAGGGGGTATACCCTCCTCATTTTGATCTAATTCGAGCACTTAGACATCCTCAGAGCTAGAGCACTTAGAGATGACCTCCTGGAGCATTCCTCCGAGCTTCTCGAGCCTCCCCGTCACCAAAAAACACCAACCCAGAGATAAGATGACACTTAGCTTCATCCAACTTCCTTAAAACTCAACCATTCTATAATTAACTCTTCCCACATGTTCACTAAGCTCCGATGAAGTGAAATGAATCTTTCCCTGAGTGTTTCAAGCATCGGAAGTACCTCCTATGCTAACTCCGGCAAGGATTGTGGTAGCATTTGATCAACAGAGCAATCAACGAGGAGGCATCACACCATTTTATCAACAGAGAATCACCTCATCAAGGAGAAGCTACCACGGTCAGTTCGCTGCCAGTCTTGAGCTTCGATGAGGTACTATTCCATTAAGCTGAGAATTTCTAATTTTATTTAGGCCTTTTTAAAGAGAATGTGAATGTCATGCAAAGGTAGCCATTCGATTTCTTAGGTTCTTCTTCCTAAATGTGTGGGATCGATCTTGAACCAATTCGACCTCTGGTGAGCTCGAATTGGGTGGAGGAAGGTAAACGGTGTCCATCTTCCATCGCACGGGAGATGATAGATCATCTGCCATCCGCTCCACATGATTGGAATGGATGGCCATGATCTCCCATTAGATTTAATCATATTTTAATCCTTAGAAACTACAAGATTAATCTCCACCTTTCGATCTTAGATCGGACGGTGGGGATGAAAGCACCTCCGCCGTTTCCATGCCGGCACTGGCTCGGATAATTTTAGATAACAAATCCTGTGGTGCCATGTGGAAAGCATGCCACATCAGTGCTCTACATGGCACCAATGAGATTAGGCATAATTAGGGATTAATAATTAGATTTAATTACTAAAATTTTAAAAAATCATAAATAATTATAGAAAAATTTGAAAAATATAAATAAATACTCATTTTAAAGATAAATCAGAGGAGAATTAATTAAAATTATTTTCATTGGTTTTAAATAGTAATTAAGGCTTAATTAGGGTTTAAATGTAAACTTAATTAGCTTAATTAAGCTCTAATTACTTGGGCAAATTATTCAAATATTGTATGTTCGGTCAATGGGATGACCTCTGCCTCCCATGATTTTCTTAGAATTTATTACCTAGATAATTAAGGGGATTAATAATTTATATCTTAATTACCCCCTTAATAAAATAATGGTTAATTAACATTCTAAGTAGTAAAATTTAACTAATTAAAACTCATTAATCATTGTTTAACAATGAATGGATGAGAGAACAGGATTAGGACCCCTTTCCCAACCTCTTTCCAAAATCCATTTCACCTTAAGAGAAATAATTATGATGAGGATTAATTAAATGCTTAATTAATTAATTAAATGCTTAATTAATTAAATAATTAAAGTAAATCAAATTGAAATGCAAATCACATCAGTTAATTAATAATAAAATTAAGGGTTTCTATTTATGTGTTTAATAACATAAATACCTCTAAAGAAATTATGATTAACCCATAAGTGTGGGAAAATCATAAGAGTACTTAATTACATTACTTTACTTAATTAATCTTTAATTATGAGTTAATTGCATTAGTGTCCTTAGGAGCATTGTAATTTTATTTCCTCATATGTTCATATCATTTGTGGCTCATAATTAAATGATTAGTTAAATTAAAGAAGCATAAGAAAGGGTAATAAAATGATTTATTTAATGATTCAACTTAATTAATTCATAAAATCTATCTAATTATCTTTCCTTAAACTAATTAAGATCACCAACATGGGAATGGGGTTAAAATAATAAATAATCTATCTTCTTTTTAAATCTACTCAAATCCAAAACCAAATTAACAAGAAGCTTAGGTTTTTCTTAAGCAATTTTATTTATCATGATTGTCCTTAGGAATTAATTTAATTTAATGAATCACATGTTTATGTTTGGTTATTCCTTTCCAACCACTTTAAATGTTGTATGTTATGTGGTTTCATGCGCTCATCTTTTCAAATATAAATGAATTAAATTAACTTTATTTATGTAAGGTTGCATGTGTTAATCTAACCTAATTATATGTGTGGCTATTATAACTAATAAATTAAAATCTATTTTTTAAAGTTTATAAATTGATAATAATATATGTGGTGATGATAGTTATGAATACATATAGGATTTGCATATGCTTATAGCTTAAGTATGTGAAATAAAGTTCTCTTTCCTATACTTTATATATGGATTTACATGGTTATGAATGATAATAAGTATATAGTCTGGATATCTTGGGAATACGAGACTTTAAGTAATCCCAAGGAGGTCATTTGATTATCTCACTTCCCTAGTTAACAATGACACGTACTTATTTGATTTCATTTCTATGTATTTTTCTATTTTATTCTGGATAGAGTTTTAATTCATATGCATAAATAATTTAATTAAATTAAAACACAATTTTGCATGATTCTCTTTTTTTAGTTATTTACACATTTATATGTATTTAAGAGAGCAAGTGTTTAGTCTGGACTTGGGAATATGAGGATTTAAATAGCTCTAAGGAGGTCATTTGATTATCTTACTTCTTTGGCTAACAATGTCATGTACTTGATTATATTTTTATACATGTATGTATGTATTCAATTAAAGAATTAGAATCCTCTTTTCTACCAAAATTACATGCATCCATAATCATTTGAATCAATACAACATTTGGCATGTGAATGTGAAGCTTCTTTCCAATAATTTATATATGGATTTAGATGGTTTTGAATGCTAATAAATATATAGTCTGGACATCCTAGGAATGCGAGACTTTATGTAGTCCCAAGGAGGTCATTTGATTATCTCACTTCCCTAGTTAACAATGACACGTACTTATTTAATTTCTTTCCTATGTATATTTGTATTATAATTTGGATAGAGCTTTAATTTACATGTATAAATAATTCAATCAAGTAAAATACAACTTCCAAACTTATGCATTCATCATCATTTAAGTGTGCCCAAACACATTGCATGTTTAGATATACTAAGGATTGAATCCATGCATGTTATAAATAATGGAAAAGAATAATTCAACATGTGCTATGTGATAGTAATTCAATCATATTAATCTTAAGATGCCTTTCATATTGGATAAAATTATTTAAGGTTCACCTAAACTTAGGATTAATAAAAATATTTAATAAGTCATTCACTAAAGAGAACTAAGTCATCAAAATATGCTTTAAAAATGACTTAAGGTAGAGATGAAAGAGGTAAGCCTCTTTCTTCTCTTTATAACACTTATATGCTAAGTATAAGTCAAATGAAATAAATCAAAATATAAATTAAAACTTGCAAATCAACTAAACCACCTAAAATGTAGCCAACCTTCATGACTAAATTAAACTCTTCTAAATTTAGAAAATTATAACTCTAATGTTTATTAAGACATACCACACAAAGCCTTAGCACACACATTAGAATTAAGTCACCACTTCTAGCTATAAGTTAGGGCAGTGTATATTATGATATATATTTTTTTATGATGTAATATTTTAGACTAGATGTTAGGGTGTATGCTTTATAGACTAGATGTTAGACAACTCTTAGCCTAATCATGTCTTCTACAGAGGGTTATGCTTAAGAACTTGCCTAAAAATAAATATGAATGTCTCTTCTTGTAGATTGCTTAAGCCCCTACGCATAACCCAAGTTAGAACAGGTGGGCTTGGTTTCATGTGGGGGGTGCTAAATCCAAATTATAAATATAACTACTTGGGATTATATATATGTTTAGCTAACTTCTATTTTGTAGGTATAGTTAGATTTATTTTTCATATATGAATGACATTTTTGCAATAGGAATTAGGATTAGTGCTATGGGGGATTAGGATGAGCAGTGGTTAGAAGGCTTTCTCCTAGGGTGCCCTGTGATGCCTTTGAAGCAAATACAACTAAATCAAAGAAAGAGTAAATCAAATCAAAAGAAGGAAGAATGAAAGACATGAAGATGGAAGAGTGAAGAATGAAGACCTCCATAGCATGTATTCATTCTAATTGTAAAATCATTCTTTCATATTTCATGTTGTATAAGGGTAGAGCTTGGCTACCCCTCTTTTCTCTTTTCAAGATGTACAACGGTACCCGACCGCATCAGCCTCTTATTATTTTACAATAGTCTATGAAATTGATTGATGATTTGTTTAGATTGTGTAATAGGAGTGCCTCCTTTTCATAGTTTCATAATGTTTGATGCTTTAATGTGTGCCTTGGATACAATAGGATCTTAGGATAAAATAAAATTTCTACCTAACTAATAACTCATAATCAAAGTTTTAAATGACTTATAACTTCATCATAAAGCTTAGGACATGATCAAGATAATTAAAAGATTTAACAACCCCTTAGCTGTAGTTGTATGTTTCACATCTTGCATGCATCTTCTATCACTCTTGCTAAAAATGAGGGTCTTTGTTCTTACACTATAGGGACCGCTTGACCCATGAGAGCAACCCCTCATGATGAAGCTTCACCGCATCTCTTTTGATTTAGCAAACAATCAACTTTCATCATGCATTTAGGAAAAAAAATCCCAAGCCTTTGTCCAAAATATTGAGTCAAAATGAAATAAAATTTAAAAAGATTTTATATTTGTAGATTAAGTCATATGCTCATACCACTCATGCTCTAGTCTCTTAGGGAGTGGGTCTAGGACTTTAGTCTCTTTCTAATTAAACAATAATCCTAACTATGTTACAAATTCATAAGACCAGACCACATGGATTTAAAACATAAGAGGTGTTAGCTGGCGGCCACTCAAGCCAGTTATAAGTCCAAAAGTTAGACAGTTTGCTCTCTTGTGGAAGTAAACCCTTATGTCCACCTTTCACTTAGATTTAGGTCATGCTTTAACTCATGTTAAATCTCCCTAATTTTAAGAACCGAGGTAGCTAGTTTCTTTTGGGCTACAAGCTTAAATCCTCACTTCTTAGGCATTTCCATAATCTTTTGTTGAAGGATTATAAGCCCTAACAATCTAATAAAAATTCAACTCAAATAAATAAATCTCTTCACTTTCAAATATATAAAGCCTCACCATAGGATAGATTGAAATTCTCACTAGATTTCTTAGTATCATGAGTATTCCCTACTTTTTCTTTAGCTTAAAAAAAGTCTTCTCCTTGAACAATCCCACTTGATTTTTCAAAATAACCAATTTATTAATAGTCTAGCTTTGAAATCTTTGGAGATAATAATTACCTACATTAATCGAGAGTATTCTTAAGGAATCCATATTTCTTAAGAAGTAATTAACTATGGAGGCTTTCCTCCATAGGAAACTTAAGAACCCGTCTTAAAATAAACCATACGTTATATTTCTATGTAAAATAGGGGGAAAGATCTCTAGTATATACGAAGACCCATCGTGCCATAGGAGTCCTTATTAGGTGATTAGGTACATTGTAGGGTGATATTTCTATCCCTTGAGATAGTACATCATACCTTAATATCCTACCTAATCACTTCAATAAGTACCCCTTATGATCTGCATGGTATCCACACCACATCCAAAAATAAACACCACAAGGATGCGACTTACTACCTACCTGAGAAACAAAATGCTATTATCATGAATTTAGTCAAAATCTTAATGTGATAGAAAAATAAAAATAAAAAGAAAAAGAAAGAAAAGAAAAAGAAAAAGAGAAAGAAAATAAAAGGGAACCATAAATAGACCTTAGGGAGGAAGTGGAGCCTAAGATTAGATTCCACCCACAGTTTGTTAGTCCATTTGAACAAGTGGGTAGGATGACCCGACCTCCACCAGGATGAGGAAGAGGCAAGCCCAGAGGGAGTCCCAGGGGTGGAAGGCCTCCATACTTACCACCCACCAAGAGATTCATCCCAGCTTCTAAGAGTACCCCTACTATCCTCATAGACTTAGAATCTAGTTTAGATGATGAGTCTTATGTGGTTAGCACACTGACCAGTTCTTCTTGATAGAAGATCCTATTGGAGGTGACACTCGATCTAGACAATGATGAAGATAGGATTCCCAAGCAAAGCATAAGTGTATCCAAGTCCTCTTTATGTGAAACTATTAGGCATCAGTTGATAACTTTAGCTCTAGCCCCACTTTTCTCACAAAAAGTTGATGGTTTGGTAGTTAAGGAGGCCCATAAATCATCCACAGCTGTAAAGATTTAGAGGTTCTACCCTGGAGCATCATCCTTAAGTCAAGAAGTTGATGTAAAACTTGAGGATGATTCATATAAAGAATTAATAGAATTACTTTTTGATTAATACTCGCATTGTGCTCTAAATTTAGCAAAGAAAGGTTTAATCCCACATACATGGTCTAAGCACAGGTCTGAATACCTCGAAAGGTTATGGAACAATAAATGCATAAATTCTCAATCAAGACCAGGAGTAGGCTTTGGCATGATATGTTGAGTCGATGATGATGATTATTGCTTAGTCATCACCAATCATTTGGAATCTGATTGGTTCTTTTCAAATCACATTAACTTGTATGAGGAGGTGTGCTTAGAAACTTTAGATGACCCAGATAATTTCCAAGTCAAAGATACACTACCAGAGTTTGAAGAAGAAATCAAGTCAACCATCGATGAACTCAAAGAAATCAACTTAGAAACTAAAGAAAACCCATGTCTGACATACATCAGTTCCTTGTTGAATGAAACTAAAACCAATGACATAGTTAGGCTACTCAATGAGTTTAAGGGTTACTTTGCATGGAGTTATGAAGAAATGCCTGGATTGGCTCCTAAGGTACCAGTCCGTTAGCTAGCAATACAATCTGATGTTAACCCTATAAAGCAAACTCCTAGATGCATGCGATTAGACGTTGAAGAATAGGTCATTTCTGAAGTCAAGAAACTGATAGATGCTAGTTTCATTCAAGAGGAAAAATACCTCACCTGGTTGGCTAGCATTATCTCAGTTAAGAAAAAGAACGGCTAAATTTGCATATGCGTAAATTTTAGGGATGTAAATAAGGCATGTCCAAAAGAAGAATTCCCACTACCAATATCAGAACTAATGGTGGACATTGCTTCATCTCATGCAATCTTCTCTTTCATGGATGGTTCATCTGAATATAATCAAATAAAGATGGCACTTGAAGATAAAAGAAACATTACTTTTAAAACCCTGATTAGAATTTATTGCTACAAAGTCATGCCTTTTGGCCTTAAAAATGCCAGTGCTACATACCAGTGGGCAATGACTTGAATCTTCGATGAACTCATTCATCACTGAGTTGAATGCTACATCGATGATCTCATGGTCAAAAGCATATAAAAGGAAGACCATCTCTTTGACTTGAGAGTAGTTTTCAAATGGTTAAGATAATTTAACCTCAAAATGAATCCCTTGAAGTGTGTATTTGGAGTAGCTTCAAGAAAATTTCTTAGATTTATTTTTCGACACCGTGGAATCAAAATCAACCTGGAGAAGATTAAAGCGATATTAGAGATGCCACCCCCTAAAAGTCTAACTCAACTCAGATCATTGCAATGAGGTTGGTGTATCTAAGACAATTTATATCCAACCTATCAGGCAAATGCCAACTATTTTCAGCACTGGTCAAGAAGGACGCCAAGCTCAAGTGGGATGACTAGTGCCAGCGTGCCTTCAAAAACATTAAACAGTATCTGATATTGCCACCAATCCTAGTCGCCCCTATCTCGAGCAAGCCTCTCATCCTCTATACTACTACATTAGATGACTCTTCGACACTTTGTTGGCTGAAGGCAAAGACGAAGGGAAAGAGAACATAGTCTAATATCTTAGCCATCATCTAATCCCTATTGAAGCAAATTATCCACCCAATGAGAAGCATTGCCTAGCTTTAATATTTGCATTTCAAAAGCTATGGAATTATATGCTTTCTCATAAAATAAACTTGATTTTTAGAATTAATCCACTGTAATACCTCATGACACAATCAACATTATCTGGATGGTTTAGCACATTGGTCTATGATTTTATTGTAATTTGATATCACTTTCATACCCCCTCCATGTGGTGAAAGGATAAGCACTCACAAATTTCTTAGCAGCACACCCACTTCCTGTTGACTCTTCTCTTAATGATGATCTCCCTGATGAGCAAATCATGAACTTAGGAGATACTAGCATTCGCTACTGGGAGATGTCTTTGATGGTGTGGCTTTCTCTCAAAGAAGAGAAGAGACATAATCTACTCTTTTAGGATAGGTAGGGGCTGGAATAGTTCTCCTAACTTTGGACTGTGATATGATGAGATTCTCGTATCACCTATCCAATCCTTGCACCAATAATGAAGCCAAATATGAGGCTCTGATTCCTAGTCTGGAGCTAGCAATCTTACTAAGCATCCATAACATCAACATCTTTGGGGACTCAACTAGTGGTCAACTAAATCATTGGGTCATATAAGGTCCTCAGGCCTAAACTCCATCACTGCCACAAGTATACCATAGAGTTATTGGCCCAAATTTTAGAAGTGTCCATCTACAAGATCCCTCAGGGAGAAAATACTATAGCACATGCCTTAGCCAAGCTTGCCAAGGAGTTAGCATGTCCAGAAGATGAGTCCAGATTAATAGAGATGCAAAATAGGGATGTATTGCCTCTTGTTGATACTGAACTCATCAAAAAAATACTCTCTTGAAGGGGAGGTTATCATTGCCAAAAAGGATGAAAAACTTGATTGGAGGCAACCCTTCATTGACTACCTAAAGAAAGGTAAACTACTTCAAGAGAAGTCCCAAGAACATCAAGTGAAGCAAATGGCACTTTCCAATGCACTCCTTGATGGTGTCTTATACTGGCAATCCTTAAATCATATGTGGTTACAATGTTTAAACAAGTGTGAAGCCCATAAGATCATGGCCAAGGTCCATTCAGGATTATGCGGAGCTTACCAATCTGGTCCTAAGATCAAAGCTAAAATCAAGAGACTTGGTTACTATTGGCTGTTGATGATCACCGATTGCATCGATGTAGCCAAGTACACAGAGTGGTCCTACACCAACCACCCAATATTCTACCATTCTTCCAAGGTTCATCGATTTATCCTTACTGTTTCCGACTACTTTTTCAAGTGGGTGGATGCGATTTAGCTCAGAGAGGTCAATCTCAGCATGTGCTCCAATTATTTAGAAACCATATAGGATATAGATTCAGGATACCTCACCGAATCATATCTGATAATGGTACTGCATTCAAGAGCACCAAAATCAATAATTTTTCTCGAAGACACAACATATTGGAGATACTATAACATATACTATCCGTGAGCAAATGGTTTGACAGAAATCTTCAACAAAACTCTAATCCAAATACTCAAGAAGACACTTGACAATAACAAATGACAGTGGCATGACCAGTTAGTTGATGCTTTGGGGGCCTACCACACTACCTATAGAACTCCAACTCAGTTTACTCCTTTCTCCTTAGTGTATGGGTCCGAAGCCATTCTACCATTAGAAGTTCAACTCCCATCAATAAGGATAGATGTGGGTAGTAGAATCATAATGGAGCAGAATGCCAAGTTGCGATTAGAAGAGAAAATGGCTTAGTGATGGGATTCCTCGATGAATTATATCTGATAAATGGTACTGCATTCAAGAGCACTAAAATCAATAGCTTTGCCTGGAGACACAACATCGATTAGAGATATTCTACCATCTACTACCCGAGGGAAAATGGCTTACTAGAAGCCTTCAAAAAAACTCTCATTCAGATATTAAAGAAGACACTCAATGATAACAAGTGATAGTGGCATGAGCAGTTAGTTGAAGCCTTATGGGCTTACCTCACCACATACAAAACTCCAACTCAATCTACCCGTTTCTCTTAAGTGTATGGGTCAGAAATAGTTTTACTATTAGAAGTCCAGCTCCCATCATTAAGGATAGCTATGCGAGTAAGATCACAATGGAGTAGAATGCTAAGTTATAGTTATAAGAGCTCAAGGTTTGGAGGAGAGACTCCTCCGGGCATGCCAAAATATCAAGTTGTACAAAGCCAAAATGATTCAAGCTCACAACCAGTTGGTCCGCCCTAGAGATTTTCAAGTATGAGAGCTTGTTTTAGTTCTAAGGAGACTAATTGTTGCTTGTCAGAAGATAGGCGGCAAGTTTAAACCCACTTGGGAAGGCTCTTTTGCCATAGATATAGCCTACTATGGAGGATCACACTAACTCATCAACTATAAAGGAAAGCACTGATGCTTCCAATCAACGGGCTCTACCTAAAGAAGGAATATCCATAAAATGATGTTTAAAATAATTATCATCAATGAAAATTTCATTTCAAATCAAATTTTCTCTAAATTGAAAGTATTTCTATCTAGGAATCTTTCGTAGTGTGTTTAGGGTAGGTGTAAGGAACCCAAGAGACATCCTATCCCTCATTAGCACAACATAAGCACAAATTACACACAAACATAAACAAAATAAACACAAATCCTTTATTTAAGGCTACTTTGAGTTGAGATAATGCCTCTAGCGGCCCTCACTTAGTAGCTACTCTAGGTTAGACTTGATTCACTACCTAGCTAGTGTGTCTCCACAATGGTCTTTTCATTTAGGAAGATGTGAGTATTGATGCTTTCTTCTTAGCTTAACCACTGCACATCAATGAGTGTCTTGTTAGTGGGGAATGCCTTATTGCATAACTGATAAGCTACCTTCATGTTGGCTCCGTTTAAGAAGATATAAGTCCAGACACTTTTTTCTTGAACTAGCCAATCATGCATTGACTAGGTTGAGTTTATATTTGAGGATTAGGGTAAGTCCACTAGTGGCCCCTTTCTTCCTGACAACTTCAAGTTTGAGTCCAATCCTCTTTATGACTCCCCACTTAGTAGTCATCAAAGTTTGGATAGTAGCTGTCTAGCTGAAAATAGACTATCCTGATGATTAGTTTCACTCAGAAAGATGTAAGTCTCCCACGCTTTCTTCTTAGATTGATTGTCACACATCGTTGGGCATCTTAGGTTTGCTGGTGACCGCTTTGCTGATAGTGACCCACCCGGTGGATAACACCGCTCAACCAAATGTGAGTCCCTGTGGTTTCTCCTTGAGCCGGCCACCATATAGGTATAGAATTTCTTTTTCAAGGATCAGGACAACGCCCTTAGAGGCACCTCCCTTATGGGCATTCTATTTGGATCACATCTTCATGACCCCATCTAGACACTACCTAGGTTACTATTGGATTGAACAATTCCCATTTCCTAGTAACCACCCCTGTGGTTGGAAGTTCTGTATTACGGATGTGTAGACTCTCCTTTGGGTCAACAAATCCAAGATTAGCCAAAGCCCTAGTGGCTCATTTTTAGTGTGGTCCCTCGTACACCAACAGGGTCCATGCAAATGAACAAACAAAATAAAATAAAGTCTCTTGTGGATTAGGATAATGCCCTTAGTGGTACCTTTTCCCAAGCAGACATCCTTTCTTTTAGGAAGTGTTAATAAAACTCCCTATCAAAATCACCTTGACTACTCTTGAGTTGAGGTAAGATTACTAGCGGCACTCACTCAGTAGTTTCCCTAGGTCGAGTTTAATTTGTTGTGCCACCAACAAGTCACCCCAGTTATTGTTTACACTTTGGAAGATGAAAGTCTCCATGCTTTCTTCCTAGCACAGTCATTGCACATTGAAAGGAAAACCCTTAGGTTGGGGAGTCCTACCCTTCTACTAGTAGACTACCCTTTTGGACTGATAAATCTAAGATAGGCCTAGGCTTTCATAGCCCTTTCTTAATCCCTAGAGGAGTTAAATCAATAAAATAAAATCAAAATAAATCTAATCTTAATCCCTAACAGCTTTGTGGTGTTTGTTTTCGATATGTTCATGTGGGACACCATGCAGATATTATGGTGAACTTATTGAGGTGATCGGGTATGACATCAAGAAAGGGTGCACTATCTCGAAAGATAAAAATCACCACCCTATAATGTACCTAATCACCTAATAAGGACTCCTAAGGCACGATGGGTCTTCGAATATACCATAGATTTTTCCCCTATTTTACATGGATGAATAAAGTAGGGTTTATATTAAACTGGGTTCTAAAGTTCCCTATTAGGACAAGCCCCCATAGTTAATTACATCTTAGGGAAAGTAGATTCCTCAGGAATACTCTCAATTAAAGCAGGCAATTATTGTTGCCAAAGATTTCAAAGATAGGACTATCAATAAAGTGGCTATGTTAGAAAAATCAATCGGGATAGATCAAATGGAGAGAATTATTATTAAAGCTAAAGGAGATGAATAGGGAATGCTAATGATACTAGAAAACCTAATTAGCATTTCAACTTATCCTATGGTTGGGCTTCATATGTATGAAATTGAAGAGTCTTATATGTTTGAGTTGAAATTTATTGAAAGCTAGGACTTACAATCCCACAATACTAGATTGTGGGAATTCCTGTGAGGTGAGGATTTATACTTGTAGATTGAAGAAAACAACAACCCCGGATCCTAAATCTAGGGAGCTTTAGCGAGGACTTATAATCGCCTGGAGTGGCAGCTAGCTAACCCCTCCTATGCTTTAAAACCATGTGGTCAAGTCATATAATTTTTTCAAGATAGTTGGGTTGTTATTATTTAGAAAGAAACTAAAGTCCTTAAACCCACTCCCTAAGAGACTAGAACATGAGAGGTATGAGCAATGACTTAGTCTAATGCAAATATTTTCAATTTTTATTCAATTTTGTACTCTTCATTTTGACAAAGGTCATAAAATTTTTGTTTGTCTAAATGCATGATGAAATGAGGTTATTGGCTAACTCAGAGAGAAAGAGGTATTTTCCACCATAGAGGAGACTGTCAAAGGTCAAGTCTTCCCCTATTGTGCAAAGATGTAAACCCTCTCTTAGCAAAAGTGAAACAATATAGATGCATGATATTTAAGCATACAACAGTAAAGGGGTTGCTAAATCTTTTAATTATCTTGATTTAATGCCTAGGCTTTATGTGAGGTTATGAGTAATTTAGAAAATTTAGTTATGAGTTGTAGTTGGGGTAGAAAAATTAATTTTTTCCTAAGAGCCTAATAGGATTCAAGCCACACATTAAATCACCATATATGAAGAAAATAGAAAAAGACATGCCATTTCTATTGCATAATTATAAACAAAACATCAAACAATTTATAAATCCAATGTAAACGAATAAAGGGGTGCTACCATCATAACCCAAAGAGAAAATGAGAAATGAAGCTCTACCCTTATACAACCTGGTATATGAAAGAATAATTACAAATTATACAAATGAATAAAAGCTATGGATGGGGGGTCCTCATTCTTCATATCTCCTTCATTTTCCCATTTGGTTTACTTCTTTTGGTTTAGTGGGCTCCAAGGCATCACATGGCACCCCAGGATCAAAGCTTCTAGCGAATATTCATCCTTAACCCCCATAGCACTAATCTTAATTCCTAATGCAAAATTACATTAAAATAGTAAAATTAAATCTAACTACACATGTAAAATAAGTGTTAGCTAATACACACCACACAACCTAAGCAGTTATATGAATAATTTGGACTTAACACTCTGCACATGGGTAACCAAGCTCACCTGGCTTAATTTGAATTATGCTTAAGGGTTAAGAAACCTACAAAAGAGAGCATTTTTATTTATTTTAAGCACCCCTTAAGCATAATCCCCTACAGAAAACATGATTATGCCAATCACAACCTAACATCTAATATATAGAGCATACACCCTAACATCCAGTCTAAAATAGTACATCATAAAATAAGACATTCATCACACCATGCACCGCCCTAACATAAGGCTAAAAGTGGTGACTTAATTCTAAAGTGTGTGTTAAAGCTTGTGTAGCTTGCCTTAACTAAGCTTTGTTGGAATTTTCTAAGTATACAAGGGATACAATTATAAAGGATAGTTTCACTTGAAATGACTTAATTAATTTGGGAATTTTTACTTAATGTTTTCTTTTGTTCCATATGATTTGTACTTAACAACTAAGTGTTATAAAGAGAAGAAAAGAGAGGATTACACTCTTTTATCCCTACCTTAAGTCACATCTAAAATAAATTAATTGAATGATTTCTCTTTAGTGAATGACTTATTACATATTTTTAATTAATCCTCGATTTAGGTTCACTTCGAATAATATCATTCAATAAGAAAGACATTTTAAGATTAATTGGAATTAATTACTATCATATAACACATGTTTGTTCATTTCTTTTTATCATATGTAGTATGCATATGACTAAGTTTTAAACATATCTATACATGCAATATGTGTTGGAACACTTAAATGATGAATTTGAACATGTACATTTAAAGTTTATATTGTACTTTTGATTGAACTATTTTTATCGCATTAATTTAAAGCTCTATCTAATTTCTTATACAAAAATACATAGGAATGAAGTTAAACAAGTATGTGTCACTATTAACCAGGCAAGTGAGATAATCAAATGACCTCCTTAGGGCTAACTAAAATCTCATATTCCCAAGATGTCCAAACCATATACTCATTTGCATTCAAATACATGTAAGCTTGCATACATGAATGTAAGAAAGAGAGTTTTTAATCACATGATTTATTAATTCTATGACTTAAACAATTGCAAATGCATGTGTTTTGGTAAAAGAAAGAGGGGGTTTTGACTCCATGATTAAGTACACACACATACACACACACACACACACACACACACACACACACACACACACACATATATATATATATATATATATATATATATATATATATATATATATATATATATATATATATATATATATATATATATATATATATATGAGAGACATGAGCTAGTATATGCCATTATTAACTTTGGAAGTAAGAAAATCAAATGACCTCCTTGGGACTACTTAAAGCCTCGTATTCCTAGGGTGTCCAAACCAACTATTTGCTTTTCTAAAATACATTTGAATGTATACACAAATAAAGGAGAGCAAATCATGAAAAAGTTGTATTTTATTTTATTGAAAAGATTTATGTTCATGGAGTAAAGTCTTATTTAAATTCTTTTATTGAAAGAAAAGAACTTTACTCCATACACTTAAGCTATAATCATTTGCATTTCTTATGTTTTTAGAACTAGCATTCATAGCATATATATAATCATTTATTTATAAAACTTAGAAAATAGATTTGGATTTAATAATGATAGTAGCCACACATATATTAATTTGAATCAACACATGCAAGCTTAACATAAAGGAAATCATTTATTTTCAATTAATTTTTGAAGAAATGAATGGATGAATCAAGTGGTATACAACATTTTAATATGATTGGGAGGAAATAATAAGACACAAGCATGTAATATCATTCAATCCAACTAATTCCTAAGGACAATCATATCAAATAAGCTTATTTAAAATAAACCAAAGTTTCTTAATATCACTTTTGATTTTATGTTTACTTGATTTAAGAGATACGAGAAAGATTAGCTAATCCTAATCCCATTATCCATATGTGTGAGTTAATTTGATTTAATAAGAAGTAATTAGATTTATTTTGTGGATGATTAAGTTAAGCATGGATTAAATCAATTAATTAAACCCTTACCTATGTTACCTTAAGGTAATTGATTAAAATATTATGAGCAAATTTAATATGCAAATGAATTGAAAAGTAAATAGCAATGCTCCAATGAAATGGAATGGGCCTAATGCAATTAGCTCATAATTATTTATTAATTAAGCTTAAGGAACTATTTTAATTACTTTCATGATTTTCTCACACATGTGAGCTAATCATAATTTCATTAAACCTCTTTAGGTTCTTGAACTCCTAAAACTCTACCCAAGATCAGTTAATTAAGGTTCCATATGATTTTGCTTCCAATTTGATTAATTAAGCAATTTGATTAAGGGATTAAGCTTTGACTAATTTAATTAAGGAAGATGAACTTAAGGATATAGATTAGGGAAAGAAGCCCTAAGCTTATCTCTTGAGTTCACCCACTGTTAAGGAACACTTAACCACTTACTTAATTAATCCATTATTGTTCACATAATTAATTAAACATTAATTAGATTAAGAGAGTTATTAGGGCTTAATTAATCAATGCTCCTAATTTTACAAGTAATAAATCCCAAGAAAATTAGAGGAGGCAGAGGTCATCCTATCAAATAATCTCAAAATTTTAGGATCAATTATTTGAGAGATTAGAGGGTAATTAAGCTAATTATGTTTTTAATCAAATCCTAATTAAGCTCTATTTATTGTGTAGAACTGATTGAAAGTATTTTTATCAAATTCTCATTTAAAATACCATTAAAATGGGAGATTATTTGTATTTTCTTGGATTTTCCTACAATTAGTTATGAATTATAGAAGTTTTTACCTTAAAATCCATTTAATGAACCTTAGTTTACCCTAATACCGCTAGCGCAATGTGGTACACTGATGTGGTGCACTTTTCACGTGGCTTCATGGGATTGGTTATTTAAGTGGTCACGTCTGCGCCCTGCATCAGCTGGCAACGGTTGCGACATTGATCTTCACCATCTGATCTTGGATCGGATGACATGTATCGAACCTGTGGCATAAAGGGGAGAAATGAGGAAGATCTAGCATGATCTGATTAGAGCTGTCCATTGAAATCACATGGAATAGATGACCCGTGATCCTCCTTCCCACTAGCGATAAACAACGGAGCCCGTCTGCCATGGATCGCTTGTTTCGAGCTCACCTGACCTCGGATCCACTCCAAACCCAACCCATACCTTCGTGCAAAGGATCCACAAGGATCCAACTGCTAGGATGAGCTCCAATGCAAATTTCCTTCATAAAGGACCAACCAAATTTTCCTTTATCTATGATTTTGATGAATTACCTCACCAAAGCTCAAGTCGACGGTGTGATCAATGGAGGTGGCTTCGTCTAGTAGAAATGAGGCCCTGTTGAGAAGAAATTTAGAAAATTCCCCTTGGTTCGCTCGGTGGATCAATTTTCATCATTTTGAAGTTCGGTGGTGATCAAACTATTTGCTCCAGTGGGTTTGAAGCTTGAGGGAAGCTTTGGGTAGCCTCGACAAGGTATGGAGATGGTGTAGGAATGAGTAATTGATCTTTGTTGGTGAAGTGAGGGAGCTTGGATCAAGATTGCCTCTCCTATTTTGGTTTCATACGGGAAGAGGGAATGCCAAAGGTGGGAAGCTTGGAATCACTCTAGAACTCACAAGGAAGCTTAAAATTGTATTTGGAAGCTCATACAAAGTGAATTGATGCAAATCCCATTCGAATTGAGGGGGTGTGGTGAAATTTTTATAATCTTCTTGCCTTCATCTATCCCCTTCCTTTTCAAAATAGAGGGACAAATGAAAATAGAAATATATAAAAATACATCTTATCAGGATGCCACACAGATCCATAGATATTTTTATTAGGGTGATCAAGTATGACATTGAGAAGAGGTGTACTATCTTGAAAGATAGAAGTCACCACCCTATAATGGACCTAATCACCTATAAGGACTCCTAAAGACTATGGGTCTTCAAAATATACCAGAGATTCTTCTTCTACTTTACATGAAAATGTAAAGTAGGGTTTATTTTAAACTGAGTTCGTTAAGTTCTCTACAAGGGCAAGCCCCCATAGTTAATTACATCCTAAGGAACATGATTCCATAAGAGTACTTTGGATTAAGGTAAATGATCATTGCCTCCATAGATTTCAAAATGTAGGACTATCAATCGATTGGTTTATTTTTGGAAAACCATGTTGGATCGATCAAGAAGAGGGAGTTCTTATGAAAGCCAAATGAAAATAAATAGAGGATGCTTAAGATACTAGGAAACCTATTAAGCACCCTAGACTACCATATGATTGGGCTTTACAATTTTGAAATTGAATTAATGTGTTTGAGTTAAATTTTTATTAGAATGTTAGGCTTATGATTCCATGACACAAGATCATAGAATTGCCTAAGAGGTGAGGATTTATGCTCATAGCCCGCAAAGGGAAGTAGCAACCTCTGAACCTAAATCTAGGGAGCTTTGATGAGGGCCAAAAGCATGACCTAAATCTAAGGTAAAAATGGGTATTTGGTTTACCTCCACAAGAGAGAATAAACCACCCGACTGTTGGACTTACAACTGCCTGGGGATGGCCACCAATTAACTCCTCCTATGATTTTAAAGTATGTAGGCAAGTCATATGTTTATGCAAGATAGCAAGGTTGTTATTTCTTAAGAAAGAGACTAAGTCCTTAAACACACTCCCTAAAGAGACTTGATTATGTAGGGCATGAATTCATGACTTAAATCTAATGCAAAATTTTCATATGTTTTATTTTTATTTTAGACAATCATTTGACTCAGGCCATAGGATTCTCTATGCCTACTGCATGAGAAATAAGATTATGGGCCAAAATCAATAAGATAAGGAGATGTGTTTCCACCATGGCTCTCACAGGTCAAGCCAAGTTCTCTGGTAAAGGTGGTAGCCCTCTAATCAAGAGTGAGATAATATGCTTTTATGCATGATGTTAGAAAAGAAAGTACACATCTAGCTAAGGGGTTACTAATTCTTTTTATCTTGATTTTTAGCTTAAGTTTTAGATGAGGTTATGAGTTATTTATTTTTAGTTTGGATTGATTAGTTGGATAGAAAATTTATTTTTCTATAAGCCTAATCGTCATCCAGGCCATACATCAAGCAAGGAAGAAATTAGGAAAAATGATGACATCTTAATGCACAAGCTAAATAAAACATCAAACATTTTATAAAGCTAACACAAAAGAATAAAATGTCATTTATGGTTGTGCACCACCGCACAAACCTGAAAATAAATTGGGTAGCCGAGCTCTACCCTTATACAACCCGGATTGCAAATGAATTAATTATAATTAAGCAAGGAATTAATGTTATGGGGGGTCATCATTTCTTCTTTTCTTCTTTCTTCTTTCTTCCTTCTTCTCTTCTTCTTTCTTCTTTCTTCTTTCTTCTTTTGATTCTTTCTTTTGGATGGTTGGAATGTGGTTACTCCAAAGGCTTCACATGATATATAAGATGAAATCTTTATGACCAATGCTCATCCTAATCCCCCATAATAATCATTTCAAAATACTAATTACAAATGTACTTGAAATGGAAAAGCAAATCTAACTAACACCTGCAAAGTAGAGATTAGCTAAACAAACCATAAAAATCCCAAGCATGTATATTGGACTTAGCACCCACACATGGGTAACCAAGTCCACTTGGCCTATTGGATTATGCTTAGGGGTATAAGCACCTACACAACAAAAGCACTTATATTTTTATTTATTACAGTACCCCTTAAGCACAATCCCTTACAGAAGACAATGATTTAGACTAAATCATCCTACCATTCAGTCTACACATATACACCCTAACATCAAAACTAAAACAAAATATCACAAAATAAAAGCAAACATCAAACCATGCACTGCCCTAACCTAAAGCTAGAACTAGTGACTTAGCCTAATGTGTATGCTTTAAAAGGTTTGTGTGGTATGCTTAGCTATGACTTTAAGGTTTAGATTTTCTAAGTATGAAAATATCCAACTTAGAGGATGGTTTCAATTTAAGTTGTTTAGTTCTTTTAGGGTTAATTTTATTTTGTATTTTTGATTTGATTTAGGTGAATCCTACAATTAATTACTAAGTTGTAATCAGAGGGAAAAGAGAAGAGAACTTCTCTTTCCTTCCCTACCCTAAGTAATTTCTAAAAGTAGATTCATGTTTTATTTTGTTTAGTGAATGTTTTGTTATGCATTTTAATTAATCCTAAGTTTAGATTAACTCTAAACAAACTATTCAAAAAGGAAAGGCATTTTAAGATTAAGTAAAGTGAAATCGCCATTTCATTTCTTTTCCAACATGTATAACATGCATATGAATGAATCTTAATCATATCTATACATACAAATAGAAATGTTTAGCACACTTTATGATGAATGCTAAGTAGTGTTACTTAAGAAAATTTGGATGCTTTATGATACAAAATTTTCATTAAGTAGAAAAGGGTTACTCTTTTATCCTTTATTCATATGAACATGTGTATGTATGAGAGGCATAAGTGAGTACGACACCACATTAGTGTAAGGTACAAGACCTACTTAGGGCTACTTAACACAACCCTGGGTTGTCAGACTAATATACCACTTTCCTTAAATACATATGCATGTACAAAAGAGAGAATGGAAAAAAGAAAGATGCAAAGTTTATGTTAATTTAATTTTTGGTTTGTTTATGCAACTTATGTGTATAAATGTAAAGATCCTTCTTAAGTTATGACATGGAAGAGAATAAGAGTAGATTTTAAGCAAGTGTTATATTCTTTTAAAAGAACTATACACTTTGCAAATCTTATTCAAATCCATGTTAAGAGGAAAGAAAGGAAGCAAACATAAGGCACATTTTTATAGACACATGCAAGCTTATAAATAAAGTATAGGTAGCATACCTTTCAATTTTTATATTTGATTTATAAGTTTTGAAAATAATTTTGAATTTAATAGTGATAATAGCCATTCATTTTTTTTACTTTAGTCAACCCATGCAATTTGACATAAAGAAAACATTTCATTTTTAATTTTGATTTTTAAAAGGGATGGATGCATGATTTTCATATGACATACACATTTATCATGTTAGGAAAGAAATAAAATGATGAAAGCAATGTAAATTCATTCACCTTAATTAATTCTTAAAGATAATCCTATGAAATAAGATAGTTCAAAGTGAATCAAAGTTTGTTTAATGTGATTTTTATTTTGAATTTTCTTTATATTTGATTTAGGGAATGTGAAGGAATGTTTGCTGGTTCTAACCCATTTCCATCATATGTGATTTAATTTAGTTTGTTCTTAGGATCATTAAGTGATTTTTATATCCTATTTAGGTTAAAGTGTGAATTAAGTGTGTTAATTACCCCTTAACTACACCACCTTAGCATACTTAACCAAATAATTATGAGCCAATGGATGACATAAAACCACACAAGAAATTTAAATCAGTAATGCACCTAAGAAGAAAAGTGGGCTAATGCAATTGGCTCATGATTAATGATTAATTAAGCTAAGGGATTTAATTTAAGTAATTTCATAACCCTTCCCACATGTGAGTTGGATTTTATTTCCTTACTTAGGTTATTGAACACCTAATCACCTACCCAAGATGAATTAGTTAAGTTCTGAAAGGTTTTAGAATTTTATCAAATTAATTTGGTAGGTAATTAGTGGATTAATCCTTAATTAAATTTAGATTAAAGAAGAAAGAGAAGGTTTAAGGAATAGCTTAAGAAAATATCCTGAAATTATTCCCTAAACCTTAATTAACTCAGTCAAGGGATTAAACTAGTGATTACACACTTAATTAGGCTTAATTAGATTAGAAGAGTAATTAGGAATGAATCCAAAAATTATCCTAATTAAATCATTAATAAATCCCAAGAAAAATAGGGGAGGTAGAAGTCATCCCACTAAACACATGAGAAGTTTGAGATTAATTAATGGAATAATGAGAGGGTAATTAGCCTAATTACATTCCCAATAAAACCCAAATTCAAAAATATAACTCTATTCAAAATCTATCAAAATTAATTTTATAATATTCTACATTAAATTATCTATCATATTTTTTGATTTTTCTACACTTAGATATGAATATTTAAAGTTTCCATGATTGTTTTTAATTAAATAGCCTAATTAAGTGGTTAATCGCATCGCTGTCACGTGGAGGTTGACGCACCGCGTGCTTTCCACATGACACGACGAGATAGGCCACTTAAGTTGTCACATCATAGTGCCATGTCAGTGGTGGCGCTACTCATTTTATCCCCATCAATTCGATCAAGGATCGAACGATTGAGATCAAGCCCATATTTCTTAAGGGTTAAAATGACAGATCTACCAGTCTTGATTATGGCTGTCCATCCAAAATGCACGGATGGATGGCCCATAATCCATCCGTGATCTTCCATGCAAGAGATGACCACTGTCCATCTTCTAGGGGAAGATCCGAGCTCGATTGAGCTCGGATTGAAACAAAATTCAACCCACATCATCTAAGAGTAGAAGGCAACACATCCAATAGCTAGATCCTCATGGGGTGAGACTTCACTTCCCAAAGGATCAAGAAGAGATGAAATTATGCTTAGTTTAATGGCATACGTTTCCAAGGGCTATCATCTACGCTCAATTCTCTTGAAGTAGCTTCATCTAATGGAGATGAAGCCTTGTTGAAGTTTTGAGGTGTTGAAATTGGATGGATCTTCCTATAGGCCAAGTTCACCTTTAAGTGGGCTCAGTCTTGATCAAGAACACTCATCCCTTATTTGGAGAACTTGTGTGAAGGCTTGGGTGAAGTCAATTGAGTTCTCTGATGAAGCTTACAAAGTGAATTGGATTAGTTTGGAGTATTGAGTGAGATGGAGTAGTGTGGGAGCTCCACTATTTTCAGTCTAAGAAAATCGAGAAATGAAAAATTCAAAATCACTTTAGGAAGCTTGGGGAGACTTGGAAATGGTTCCTCTGGCTTCCCTAAGCCCAATCAAATTGGAGATAGTTGAATTCAAATGAAATTAGGGGGAATATATCTCCCCCTAGAGCAATCAGACGACCAAGCTTAGAGATGCCATTTTTGATCAATTGACCTCATGAATTGGGTTGTTAGGACGTTTAAGGTTTGCACATGGGTCGGTTTGGCCAGAGAAGGGTTGTGGAGAAGTTGCACATGTGGAAAATGGGAGGAGAAATGATCCCCATGTGCTTATTTCCATGGGGGTGGTCAATTTTGGCCATGGGTTGGGTTAGGCTGACCCAAACCCAATGGGTTAGGTGCACCACACTCACTAGTGTCCACTTGGTCCACTAAGAGGGTGTCAAGTGATCATGGAGAGGATTTGACCAAATTTCAAGTGAATTTGGCTAAAATTTACTCTTTGACCTAGGATAAAATGGTCATTTGGCTTGGATTTCAATTTGAATATGTTTGGTATGATTGAAAAATGGGTTAGGCCAAGTTTCATTGAATTTGGAGTTGGTTTGATATGATTTGGCTCATGTTGACCTATTTAGGTCAAAATGGGTCAACTTGGGTCAAGTTGACCAATTGATCAAATTAGGTTAAACCAAGGGTTGGGTCAAGTTCATATGACCATTTGAAATGTGTTGGTGGTTTTGGTTTGTTTCAATTTGGTTTACATTTGGATTTGGTTCATTTGATTTCATTTAGATCAAATGAGTCAAGTTGACCAATTTGGGTTAGGTCATGGGTTGGTTTAGGTTTTATTGGTCATATGAAATGAATTGGTATCTTTATTTCCAATCAATTTGGTTTATATTTGAGTTTGGCTTAATTTGACCTTTTAGGTCAAGTTGGGTTCATGGACAATTGGGCTACGTTGGGTCTAGTTGAACAATTGGGGCTTTGGTCAAGTTCAACAATCATTTTGGAATGAACTTGACCCATTGGTTTTAATCAATTTAGCTTAGATCAAGTTTTGACACATTTTTGACTTTTTAGGTCAAGTTGGGTCAACTTGGGTCAAGTGGCCAAATGGGCTAGGTTAGGCTCAAATGATGACTTGGTCAAGTTCAAACATTGGTCATGAATGAGTTTTGATCAATGGTTTCAATCAATTTGGCCTATGGTGGATTTTGGCTAGTTTAAGTTTCATTTTGGCTAAGTGTTGACTTGGTCAACCCTTAGGTTTAACTTGGTTTGACCCAATTTGGGTGATTGATCATCTTATGATGATTGTTGCTCATAATGTGAGGCTTAGGTGGGCTTAGTTCAATCCAATTTGATTAAGATTAGAATTTGGCTCATAAGGATACTTTAGGTTACTTTGGGTTACGTGAGCCTAAGTGGGTCAAATGGCTTGGTCAAAGCTTGATTTGAGTTTGATTGAACTCACACATGGACTTATGATTGAAATATAAATCCATTTGCAAGTGATTTGAAGTCAAATGGGTTTTGGTTCGTTGATAATTTCAAGTTCAAAGGGTGAACATGAGTTTGACGTGGGTTTGAATTTTGAATTGATTTTTGGTTTGATGATTGAAGTTTGTGTTTACATTTGGATTCATGATTGAAGGATTGATTGAATCATGAATAGAAATCAAGGGTTTGACTTGATTTGAATTTGTTTTGGCTAAGTTCAAGAATTTGGCTTGAAAGGCTTAGATTGATTTTGGTTGAATTTGAGTTTGAGTTTTGAATTATTTTTTGGATTGATTTTTGAAGTTTATATTTATATTTGGATTCATGATTGAAGGATTGATTGAATCACAAAGAAAAATCAAGAGTTTGTCTTGATTTGAAATTGATTTGGCTAAGTTCAAGAATTTGACTTGAAAGGCTTAGGTTAAATTTTGTTCAGTTTAGGATTGAGTTTTGAATTGATTTTGGTTATTTAAATTTATATTTCATTTATATTTGTGAATATAAATAAGAATATAAATGGGTTATGAGAAAATTCCTTGAATTTGAATTGATTTAGATTTGATTTAGGCTAAGTCCATAAGAGGGAATTAGAGTAACTTATGAAAGATTTTTGATTTGGATTTGAATTTTGAATTTCGTTTGATTGATTTGAATTTATATTTCATTTATATATGTGAATATAAATGAGAATATAAATGTGTTATGAAAAAAATTTCTTAAATTTGAATTTGACTTAGGCTATGTCCATGAGAGAGAAACAAAGGACTTAGGAAATATTTTGAACTTGGAATTTCAATCATGAACTTCAATCATTAATTTCAATCATGGGTTTCAATCATGTGGAATTGATTTGGATTTAGAGGAAATCAATTAAGTTGGAATTGATTTAAGCTTTGATGTTGATTTGATTTGGAGTTTGACTTGAAGAAAGGAAGTGAGAAATGCATCAAACTATAGGGGTTGGCAAATTTTTCTAACACCCTAAGGCATGACCTAATCCTATGGCTAACTCTTCTAAGTCTCTATGGCTAGGTTAAGTGTCCACCTAATCACTAGATGCATCTTAAGACTAAGGATCTCTTAAAGTCTAAGAAAAGTCCTATGTCTAAGATGGAGGGGTTGAGAACTCATCCTAAAAATGAGGTCAACAAGGGGTATACGCACTGATTTGCTGAGTTGGATGGACATGATGGCTTCCCATTTTTTGGCTAGCCAGCTGCCATCAGAGCTCTAGAGGGGTCTCAATTTGGTCCATGTGGCTCGATTGGATTGGAGGACTCATGGTAGGTGGCTCAAGGTCTGATATGGAGAGATCTCCTTAGCTTGATCCCTTGTGTGCTCGGCTTGTATGGGAGGTGAGTTAACTCACCTCCATTTGGTCCATGGAAATTCATATTCCCTCTAGGGTGGGCTTGGAGGCTTTGGGATCCCTCATGTGGAAGTTAGATGGCTGCCAAGGTGAAAGGAGGGTGGAATTTAGCATATTTGGCAAAATCCCAAATGGGGGAGAGGATCCATGGAGGATTTGCATTGGGATTGGTTCCAAATGGGTTTGAGTTGATTTTGGGTTAACCTAGGCTGAGTTTGGGTCGGGTTTGGTCAAGCACCAAAGTCTCATGGGTTGGTTTTATAAGTTTTAGATTCATTTGGTCAAATGTTTTCATGTTGGGTTGGGTTGACCAATTGGTCAAATTAGGTCAAATCAAGGCTTGGGTTAGGTTGAAATGATGATTTGAAGAGTTTTAGTTCAGGTGATTTCAATCAATTTGGCTTAGGTTTGATTTTGGCTCACTTGGATTCATATAGGTCAAATGGGCTAAGTTGATCAATTTGACCAATTTGACTAAATTGGGTTGGGTTAGGTTTTGGTTCATGTTTAGTTAGTCAATTGAAAATTATTTAAGATTTTGGTTTGAATCAACTTGGGTTTAATTTGGATTTTGGCCAATTTGACCTTTAGGATCAATTTGGGCTAGGTTGGGTCAAGTTGACCAATTGGTCAAGTTTAGCTCAATTATGTCTTTGGTCAAGTTCAATAAATGATTTGGAATGTACTTGAGCCATTAGTTGAAATCAATTTGGGTTAGGTCAGGATTTGACCCATTTTGGCCTTTTAGGCCAATTTGGGTCAATGTGGGTCAAATGGTCAATTGGGTTTGTTTGGCTCAATTGAGGGTTAGGTCATGTTCAATCATTGATCTTAAGTTAGTTTGAATCAATAGTTTCAATCAATTTGGTGGATGGTGGGTTTTGGCTAGTTTTGGTTTCTTTTGGGCTAAATGTTGTCTTGGTTTGACTCCATTCAAGGTGATTGATCATCCTAGGGTGATTGTTGATCATGATATGAAGGTTGGATGGGCTTGGTTCAATCCAATTTGGGTTGAATTAGAACTTGGTTCAAAAAGGTCCTTTAGGTCACTTTGGGTAAGTGGACCTAAATGGGTCAATTGGTTTGGTTTTGGCTTGATTCTAGTTTAGTTGAACTTAAATATGAGCCTATGATTAAAATATAAATCAAACTGCAATCAATTTGGAGTCCAAATGAATTTTGGCTCATTTGAAGTATTCAAGTTGAAGAGATAACTTGGGCTTGACTTAGGATGACTTGAATTTGGTTTGATGATTGTAGGTTATATTTATAATTGGATAAATGATTGAAGGAGTGATTGATTCAAGAGAAAATCCATTAATTTTGGCTTGATTTGGATAGGATTTAGCTCCAAGGAAATGTCTTAAAAGGCATGAATTGGGTTTTGATTTTATTTTGGACTTGATTTTGGTCATGTGAATTTATATTTCATTTATATTTGGGAATATAAATGAAGATATAAATGATTCATGAGAAAATCACTTGAGTTTGGAGTGATTTGAAAGTAAATTTGACCAAGATTAAAAATGTAGGTCAATAGGGCTAAGGAGGAAACCAATTTAGTTTGATTTATTTTTTGGTCATTGGAGGGTGGGTTTCATTTATATTTATGAATATAAATTAAGGAGTACTTGGTTTATAAAGAAACCAATTGATTTTGGGTTGATTTATATGAGATCTGGTTAAGTTCATGGAGGAAGGTCCATATTGCTTAAGAAGGGTTTTGATTAGATTTAAATTTAGTTTGATTTAGTTTTGGCTATTTGAGTTTATATCTCATTTTTATTTGTATATATAAATGAAAATATAGATGATTCATGAAGAGATCAATCAAATTTGGATTGAATTGGGTTGAGATTTGGCTCGGTTTATGGAATTCAACCATAAAGCTTTAAAGGGGATTTTGACTTTGGATTTGATTATGGTATCACTGGGTTTGAAATTTGGATTTAGATTTGGTAAATGATTGAGGGATTGAATTGATCTTAGAGAAAGTCAATTAAATTTGGATTTGATTTGAACTTGGTTAAGGCTAAGTCCATAAGATGAAATCAAAGGGCTTAGGAATAAATTTGATTTTGGATTTGATTATGGGTTTCAATCATTTGGTTTAGAATTTGGATTTAGATTTGATAAATGATTGAGGGATTGAATTGATCTTGGAGAAAGTCAATTGAATTTGGATTGATTTTAACTTGGTTAAGGTTAAGTTCATAAGATGAAATCAAAGAAGGAAGAATTTTGATTTTGGATTTGATTTTAGGTTTCAATCATTTGGTTTGGAATTTGGATTTAGATTTAGTAAATGAGTTGAATTTGAGGTTTGGTTTGAGAAGGTAAGCATAAGTTGGTTTTAGGCCATAGGATGGGAAAGTCTCCCTGAATCCTTAAGGCACAATCTAACCCTTATTGCTAACCCTTCTAACTCTCTAGGCTTAGGTTAAGTGTTCACCTAATCTTTAGAAGTGTCTTAGGCCTAAGGAGCTCTTAGTGTTTATAAGAGTTATAGATCTATGATGAGAAAGTTGAGATCTCACTCCAAAAGTGAGATCAAGAAAAGGACCCCCAATAGGTGTGGTGTAATTGATAAGGCATCACATGTATTGACATTGACTAAGATGATCAACAACGTCCAAAGGACCACAAGCACTAAAAAAAGGATCCATCCCTAAACCTGAGAGGTAGATGGAATCACAATCTTAGTGCAATGCAACTCAACTTATGCCAAGGGAATAAAAGAGGGAGCAGGAATCCGCTAAGGGATTGAGGATGTGAACCTTCCACTAAGGAAGTAGGTTCAGTTTATCAATAGAGAGGATACGGGTTTGAGTTTGATCATATGATTTGGGGAGAAAAAGATACGCTGGGGATTAGGATTTATAACCCACCGAGGATGGGTACATGAACCTTTCACTAGGGAAGCAGGTTCAGATTATCCACCAAGGATAAGAATTTGATTATTTTGATTTATGATTGTGTTCTAGGCTCCACTAGGGGAGGGTAAATCAATTTCTTCCTCACTGTGGGAGAATTTTGATTTGATCGGATTGGTGGGCATCCATTGAGGATGAGAATATGATTTGATTATGATTTGGGGATCCACTTGGGAGAGGATATGATTTGGTTTTGAGGGCACATTTATTGGAGATATGAGCTCGGATCCCCTGGGGAAATAAGGTGGGTTTATTATATGGATTTCTTTGATTTATTTGGGGAAGTATCCATTAGGGATAAGATTGGATGGATTTAATTCAGAATCCACTGGGGAAGGATGGTGGATTTAATAAAATGGACCATGTCAGTGTGCGATGGATCCACTAAGGAGGGGCTATATCATCCTTGTCCTATCTCAAATTTACAAATCCAAAGGGACAGTCTACTAGCCATGAGGTAAGACTGACCAACCTAAGGGTTTCCTTTCGGTGTACAATGGTCAAGTCAGGAAGAAAGCTTGTAGGCTTACATCTTCCTAAGCAAGGAACCACTAGGGTGATCTACTGATAGCACAACAAATCAAACAGGGTGATTATTGAGTGAATGCCGTTGTGGACTCATATCAACTTAAAATAGTCAAGATTAATTTCATTTTAAATGAACCTATCGGTGTGTGATGGATCCACTAAGAAGGGGCTAATATTAGCTTAGTCCTATCTTAGATTTATAAATCCAAAGGGATAGTCTACCGGTCACGGGGTAGAGCTAACCAACCTATGGAGTGCCTTTTAGTGTGCAATGGTCAAGTTAGGAAGAAAGCTTGTAGACTTACATCTTCTTAAATAATAAACCACTAGGGTGATCAGTTGGTAGCATAATAAATCGAGCCTAACCTAGGGCTGCCTGTCGGTGTGCAACAGTCATGCTGGAGAGAATGCATAATAGACTTATATCATCCAAAGCAAGAAGATCACCAAGGTGGCCCATTGGTGGCACAACAAGTTGAACCCGACCTAAGGGTGATTATTGGGAGAGTGCTACCTGGGACTTATCACAACTTAAGAGTAGTGTGATTAGAGTGTTGACACTACTCAAAGATAAGATGCGCTTGGAAAAGTAATCATTATCCATAAGTGAATATATATATATATATATATATATATATATATATATATATATATATATATATATATATATATATATATATATATATATATATATATATATATATATATATATATATATATTTATTTATATGTTTGCATGGACCCTATTGATGTGCGAGGGACCACATTGAGAATGAGCTTATATCAGCCTAGTCCTATCTTAGACTTGATGGACCAAGGGAGAATCTACACATCCACAAGATAGATTCTCCAACAACATGGGTGACAACTAGGAAAGAGGGATTATCCAATCCAAGAGTAACACGGGTAGTGTCTAAATGAGGTCGCTAAGGATGTGATCCAAATAGAGTGTCCATAGGGGAGGTGCTGCTAGGGGCTTTATCCAAGACCCTATAAAAGAAAGCCTATAGGTATTCGATGGCCAACTTTGGGAGAAAGTTTATAGACTTACATCTATCATGAGTGGTGTATCCAAGTGGTCACTCACGATGACCAACCAACCTAAGGTGCCCAATTTGATGATCAATCTAAGAAGAAGGCTTATAGACTACATCTTCAGATGAAAATGATTATTGAGAAAGTCATCTGCGGATGCTATCCGACTTAGGCCACTACTAAGTGGGAGTCTGTGTAAGGATTAGACCTAGACTTGAAGTAGTCAAAAGGAAAGGAGCCATTAGGGGACTTATCCTAAGCCTCAAATATACTCGACCCAGTCAATGCTTGATGGCTAGTCTAAGAAGAAAGTGTGTAGGCTTACATCTTCTTAAATAAAGTCAACAAGAGGTAGCTTATCGGCTGTGTAGTAAGGCCTACCAAACTAATAAGACACTCATTAGTTTGCAATGGTCAAGTTAGGAAGAAAACTTGTAGACTTAAATTTTACAGACAAATAACCACTGGGTGACACACTGACGAGGTAGCATGTCTGCTCGACCTAGAGAAACTAATGAGTGAGTGCCATAGGGGCTTTATCCCATATCAAAGTAGCCCGAGATAAAAGATATGTGTTTATTTTATATGTGGTGGTGTATGGTTTGTGTTGGTGTTGTGTTGGCAAAGGATAAGACGCTGCTTGGGTTCCTTACACCTACCCTAAATATGTTGTGGCAGATTCGCAAGTAAAGATATTTCTGAGCAACATGAATAGATGGGATTTGAGATGAAATGACATTTTATTGATAATTATTTTTAAATAAGATTTATGGATAGTATTTTTTTATGTAGAGCCTATTGATTGGAAGCATTGGGTGCTCTCCCTTATAATTTATAAGTTGATAAGATCCTTATTGGTGGGCTTTCTGTATGGCAAAAGGGCCTTCCCAAGTGGGTTCAAACTTGCTTCCCATCTTTTGATGGGCAATAATTAGTCTCCTTAGAACTAAAAAAAGCTCTCCTACTTGAAAAGTTCTAGGATGAACCAACTTATTATGAGCTTGAATTATTTTGGCTTTGTACAACTCGAGGTTCTGGCATGCTCGGAGGAGTCTCTCCTCCAAATCTTTGAGCTCTTCTAACCGCAACTTGGTGTTCTGCTCCATTGTGATCTTACTACCAACAACTATCTATAATTATGGGAGTTAGACTTCTAATGGTAGAACTACTTCAGATCCATACACTAAGGAGAAAGGGGTAGATTGAGTTGAAGTTTTATGTATGGTGTGGTAATCCCATAAGGCTTCAACTAACTGCTCATGCCACTATTGCTTGTTGTCGTTGAGTGTTTTCTTTACTATCTGAATGAGAGTTTTGTTGAAGGCTTCTATTAAGCCATTTTCTCTCATATAGTAGATGGTAGAATATCTCCAATCTATGTTGTGTCTCTGAGCAAAGCTGTTGATTTTAATTCTCTTGAATGCAGTGTCATTTATCAGAAATAATTCATCGAGGCACCCTAAACTTATATACTATATGGTTCCTAAAACATTGGAGCACATGTTGAGCTGTGATCTCTCAGAGTGGGATTGCCTCTGCCCACTTGGAGAAGTAGTCGGTGGTAGCTAGAATGAACTGATGACCCTTGGAAGAAGGAGGATCGTTCAGACCCACTATGTCATTACCCCAACACTCAAATGACCATGAGGCCAAGATAGGGTGTAGAATGTTGGGTGGCTGGTGTAAGACCACACCATGTACCTGATATTGGCGGCATCTCCTAGGTACATCCATGCACTCTATAATCATCAAAGGCTAGTAGTATCCTAGTCTCTTGATCTTGGTTTTCATCTTCAAACCATATTGATGCGCTCTGCATGAACTTGAGTGCACCTCGATCATGATCTTACAACTTCATGTTTTTCCAAAGAATGTAACCACATATGATCAAATGACCGCCGGTACAAGGTGCCATCCATGAGAGCGTAGAAAGGCTCTCTGCTTCACCTGATGGGCTAGTGACTTCGCTTGAGGTAGTTTTCCTATATTTAGATAATCCATGAATGGTTGCCTCCAATATGACTCTTCTCTTTTGGGAATGGTAATCTCCCATTCATGAGAGAGTCTCTCAATGAGATCAATATCAACAAGAGAAAAGACTTGTATATTTTGGACTCATCTTCCAGACATGCCAACTCTTTGGCAAGCTTGGCTAATGCATCTTCTCCTTCATTCTCTCCTCAAAGAATCTTATAGATGGTGACCTCTGGGATTTAGGCCAACAAATCCATAGTCTAGTTATGATAATGAAGGAGCTTATGCTTTAGAACTTTGTATGACCCAATGATTTGGTTGCTAACTAATTGAGAATCCCATAAGATGTTAATACTCTGGATGCATAATGTAATGGCTAACTCTAAACTGGAAATCAGAGCCTCATATTCGGCTTTATTGTTGGTGCATGGATTAAACAGATGATATGAGAATCTCATCACATCACAGTCTGAAGTTAGGAGAACTATTCATTTCCCTGCCTTTCTTTGGAGAGTAGATCATGGTTCTTCTCCCTTTTGAAAGAAGCCGCTCCATCAAAATACATCTCCCAATGATGAATGCTAGCATCCCCTAAGTTCATGATTTGTTCATTGGGGAGGTCATCACTAAGCTAGGAATCAACAGGAAGTGGGTGTGATGCTAAGAAATCTACTAGTGCCCATCCTTTCACTACACGGAGGGGTATGAAAGTGATATCAAACTATGAAAAAATCCTGAACCAACATGCCAATTGTCCGGATAGCATCGATAGTGTCATGAGATATTACAGTGGATTGATATTAGAGATCAAGTTCATCTTATGAGAAATCATGTAATTCTATAGCTTTTGGGATGAAAAGATTAAAGCTAGGCAATGCTTTTCAATGGGTGGGTAATTTGCCTCAACAGGGATTAGATGACGACTAAGATAGTAGAGTGCATTTTCTTTCCTTTTATTGTTGGTTTGGGCCAACAAAGTGCCATGGGAATTTCCTAATGTGGTAGTATACAGTATAACCAGCTTTCCCAGATTAGGGGCTAGTAGAACTAGCGGCATCATCAGGTAGTGTCTGATATCTTCAAAGACATGTTGACACTTATCATCCCACTTGAACTTGGCATATTTTGATAAGTGCTGAAAATGGTTGACATCTTCTTGACAAGTTGGAAATGAAGCATCTTAGATATGCCAACACCTTGAAATGATCTAAGTTGAGTTAGACTCTTAGGAGGTGGCATTTCTAATATCACATTGGCCTTCTCTGGATCAATTTCTATTCCACGATTCTCTAAAGCTACTCTGAATGCACACTTCAGGGGATTCATATTTAGGTTAAATTATCTTAACCATTCAAAAACTACTCTCAAGTCAAAGAGATGGTCTTCCTTTTCTTTACTTTTAACTACGAGATGAATGAGTTCATCGAGGATCTAAGTCATGGCCTGCTGGTATGTAGCACTGGCATTTTTGAGGCCAAAATGCATGACCTTATAGCAAAAGATTTTGATTGGGGTTTAAAATGTAGTGTTCATTTTATCCTCATGGGCCAACTTTATTTGGTTATATACAGATAAGCCATCCATGAAAGAGAAGACTGCATGAGATGAGACAATGTCCACCATCAGTTCTAGCATTAGTAGTGAAAATTCATCTTTTGGACATGCCTTATTTAGATCCCTAAAATCGACACATATGTGAATTTGGCCATTCTTTTTCTTAACTGGAATGACACTGGCCAACTAGGTAGGATATTTTTCTTCCCTAATAAAGACAGCATCAATCAATTTCTTGACTTCAGAAATGACCTGTTGTTCAATGTATATTCTCATGCATCTAAGAGCTTGCTTGATAGGGTCAACACTAGGCTCTATTACTAATTTGTGGACTACCATGTCAGGAGATAAACTAAGCATCTCTTTATAACTCCATGCAAAGTAGTCCTTAAACTCAGTCAATAGCCTAATTAATTCATTGGTTTCAATATCACTTAACAAAGAATTGATGTATGTCAGATGTGGATTGTCTTTAGTTCCTAAGTTAATTTCTTTGAGCTCATCGATGGTTGACCAGATCTCCTCCTTGAACTCTTGCA
The DNA here is from genome assembly GCA_021442155.1 of Cymbidium sinense. Taxonomy (NCBI): domain Eukaryota; kingdom Viridiplantae; phylum Streptophyta; class Magnoliopsida; order Asparagales; family Orchidaceae; genus Cymbidium; species Cymbidium sinense. Next base: position 52,251,599 of record CM038226.1, read on the forward strand.
GTTCATCCTTAACTTCAAAGTCATTTGGATCATCTAAAGTTTCTAAACACATCTCCTTATATGAGTTAGCATGATTTGAAAAGAACTTATCAGATTCCAAATGATTGGTGATGACTAGGCAGTGATTGTCATCATCAACTGGACATGTCTTCTTTGGTTGTCCCATAACCTTTCAAAGTACTCTGACCTATGTTTAAACTAAAAATATGGGATTAATCTCTTCTTTGCTAGATTAAAAATACAAGTTGAATACTAATCAAAAGGTAATTGTATTAAATGTTTATATGAATCATCCTCAAGTTCTACATCAGCTTCCTGACTTGAGGAGGATGCTCCCAAAAAAGAACCTCGAAGTCTCCATCTGGATGACTTAGGGGCTTCTTAACTACCAAACCTCAACTTTTGAGAGTGGGTTAGAGCTAAGGTTCCCAACCATGACCGCTCATATGCACTTGGATACATTTATGCTTTGCTTTGGAGCCCTTCATCACTATCATGCTCAAATGTCACCTCAAAGGGAAATTAAGAGAAGAGTCGTGGTGTTAACCCATAAAGACTCATCCTCAACTAGATTCTAAGTCTATGTGGATAGAGTGTACTGGTGGGACATACTCCTATTGGGTGGCCAATAGGGAGGCTTTTCCACTGCTACCTCTCAACTATCCTCCCGCCTGTGGAGGTCGTCATCCTACCCATATGTTCGAATGGAGTAATGAACTGTGGGTGGAATCTAATGTCGGGCTCTATATCTTCTCCTGATTTGATATCTTGCTCTCTTTTATTTTCTTTTTCTTTCTCTTTTTTTCTATTCTTTTTCTAATTATTTTTCTTTTTCTTTTCTTTCTTTTTATCCCTCATGGGGATCTTGACTAGATTCACAAGAATGGACTTGTTAGTTTTTGGAAAGGAAAGAGACTACATCTTCATATATCCCGACCTCATGAAGTGTAAATGGTTTGAGATCTACTTTAACGCAATACTCAATTCCATCTCTCATGAACTTCATTCACTGATGTAGAGAGGATGGAACTATGTTATTCTTATGTATCCATGGTCTCCCAAGCAAAGCATTGAAAGATGTATCCGAGTCTATGATATGAAACTTGGCTTCAGTCTTTCAATCATCTATCTCTAATGGAAACACTATGGAGCCTAAGGCCCTCTCACCTTGTTCATTAAATCCTCTCAACATCATCCTCTCTTTTTGGAGTTTGGAGTTGTCAATCCTCAAGTAAGCAAGGATTCTTAAACTCATAATGTTGACTGATGTACCTTGGTCAACCAGAACTCTTGATAATTTGTATCTGCCAACATCTACTGTGATGTAAAGAGGGCGGTTGTGCTTGGTTATTACTAAAAGAAGGTCTTCATCACTGAATGTAACTCCTAAGATGTCCTTTGAGCTGTGTGTCTCCTCTTCAATAGCGATCAGTTGAGCTAAGCATATTCTGGATCAAGAAGATCCTTGATTGGAGATTCCCTCATCTCTTTAGATAAGACAAGGGCATCATATATGCTTAACTTAGCTGACAACTTTCTAAGATATGCAGACATTTTAATTAACTCTGACTTGGTCCTTCACAAGCATATCCATGGGTGGAGCATCCTGTGGAGGGGTTATCTGCTCACTGGAACCAATGACTTGTTTATCCTTATCCTGAGTTGCTACCCTAGGATGTAGAACTTTGCCATTGTGCAGATTGACTTTAGTGAATTCATGGAATGATGAACTTGTGAAAAGTTCTACCTTCTCATCGGGTATACCTACAGCTTCTCCTATGGGATCCTCGGAGTCAGTTGACTCCAAGTCAATCTCAAGTGGTGAACCTGATTGATTCAGAAAAGGAAAGTCTGATTCTAAATCTGAAGAGAGTGGATCGAAATGACTAGAACTATCATTATTATTTTCTAGACTTGTAGAGTTTTTAACAGGAATAAAATCTAGAGTATCAGAAGTGGATAAGATATAAGTGAAAGCTTTCTTTATTGATTTCTTTTTGGGTGGAGGTACATGATAGAAATCTAACAAAGTAAGCAGGATAAGGGATTTAATGCACTTGTCCACTGATACAACACTCGTACTGGTAGAAAATGAGCTAGGAGGAAGAAGTAGTAGCCGCAATTGTGGATGGAGTGCTAGACTCGGATGGTGGTTGTGCTACTGAACTATCCTAGGCAACTTGCAAATCTTCGTTGATGTTGGAGGTTTGAGTTTCCTTAGGAACCTATAAGGAGAGTTTCTTATCTTAGAAACAACTTTTTTAGATGTTCGGGATAAGGCAATATCCCAACCTTCTTTTATCTTAAGAGGATCGCAAGTTTCCCCAAGAATTACCCTAATAGAACTGGAAGGTTGTTCTAATAAGTATTCCTTGGGGATAACTATGACACTTGACTTATAGCTACGCTCAAGCCAACCCTTAAAAGTATTACAATCCTCTAAGACATGACTAATCATGCGACGGTAAGAGAAATATTTCATATCATTACTATTTCCCACTTCCTCTGGTATCTTGGGCTCTGGTAACTGAAAGTCAAGTTTCTTTATGAGATTTTTAAAGATTTTTCTAACTACTTCCCTCTTGAATGATTATGGCTTTTTCAATCTATCAGCAAGAATGGGTGGGTAATAGCTACCTGGAAGGGGATAGGAGTACTGCTACTAGGTAGGCTATTGATGTGGTGGGAATGACCATTATGGCAGTTGTGGTGACTGATATGATGACCAACGTGGTGGCATAGAAGGTGGAAAAGGAGACTGCTGAGCTCGGGGTCTTTTATACTGGACTCTAGTTGGCTGCTTCCTTCTATCCTCTAACACAACTGTCTTTGGCTTCTTCTCGAACATCTTCTTTGGCTTAGGCCGAGATGACTGATCAGGAAAGGGAAATTTTTTGGCTTCCTCTTGCAGGCTAGCTGCCTTGTTGACTAGTTTCTCATATGTTTATATGGTAAATCCCTTAAGCATGAAGGCAACCAGGCCATGAATATTCTTTTAGAAGAATCTCAATTGCATGTTATTCGGATAGTTGTGGCTCACATTTCATGCTTAGGTTGTGCCACCTGAGAATATAATCAATAAGGGACTCAGGAACTTGTTTCACTACAATGAGGTCACATATACTCTTTGATGAGCTCCAGCAAACCTCTTGATGAAGAGGTGCTCCAACTCAACAAAAGTGCCTACCAAACCATTGGGCAATTTGAAATACTAATCAATGCAACCCTTGCTAGGCTACTGATAAAGAGTCTGAATAGGAGTGCATCATTTCCACTAGCATTATAATAGCTAGCTCTGAAATGTGCAATATACTGATGCAGGTTCTGACTGCCATCAAAAATCTTGAAGGAAGGTGGCACAAAACCCTTGGGGGTATTGAAATAAATTGAATTCCTCCCGGGTATGGTCTACCCTTTGGAATGGATGAGATCCCCCTAGGTCATGCCGTCGCTTCTCTCACCTGCTACTCTACCATATGCTTGATATCCTTTTCATGCATGGATGTTCCATCTATGACCTTTTTATGTAAGCTACCAGCATCATCATCTATGGGGATGGACCTATGATGATCTAAGGTATGTACCAACATTGGTCTGTCAGCTACCATAGGAGAAGGCTGTGAAACTAGGGCTGAATTCTACAATGCTAGGACTGCTGCCATCAACTCCTCTACTTTCTTCTCCATCCTGTTAATGTGATCGTCCTTCTATCTAAGCTAGTGGAGGAGGTGCTGAGTCGAGTGAGAAGTGTCACCCTCCTCGAGCATGATACCTTCCTGGCTATGCTGATCCCACTGTAAGGATCCCTGTGTATCAACCATGTGAACCTCAGCTATGTCATCCAACATGTCATCCTCATCAGGATTGAAGCTGACTCTATCCTCTTGATCTGAATGGTCACTCCTTACAATTCATCTTTTCTTGGCAAAGTATTCCGCTAATATGTCATCTATTAATCGATTACTATGCCTGGTTGGACCAAAATGAATACCCACTGACTACTAGCCGTAGGACTATTCTCCTCTTCCCCTATATAATGGACAATGCCTACTGTCAAGACTTTCTCGCTAGGAGGATCAACTATCATGGGGACTATGTCTATGTCCACTCCCCTCTCTATCTCTACCTACTTTGAAAGTGGTGCGATGATGATGCTCTTGGGTCACTCCTCACCACTGGCCGGTAAGGGGTCGGCGGAGCTCAATCTCACCTCAACAGGTGGAATGGATGGAGTGGGATCTTTGGGCCATAACCAGATCACTAGTGGGGATGGCCTTTCCTCAGATGGGGGCTTCTAAAGCTTGGCGGGAGTGGTATATGTTGTAAGCTGAATGGGTGATGGTGGATGGTGAGGCGAACAGTGTGATGGCAACACCAATTGCCTCTCAATTGGAGATCTTCTCTTGCGTTAGACTGCACCAGCAAGAATAGTGTTGTTCGAATGATCAGCCCTGATAGGGAAACGATTAGGGAAATCCATTAGAGTGGAGGCTGCTGAATACTTGACATATATCCGTCGCTCTCTCCTGTGCACTTTGACAGATAATCGAGCCTCCATAGTTCTCTCTCTCTCTCTATGGATCTGACCCCTAACACTCTTAGGGATCATGGATCTCAAGTCAAACAAGGTACCATATTTTGAGCATCTATAAGCTCTGCTGACTTAGCATAGAATAGTCCTAAGTCTGGCATAAGGTTTCTTATGCTCCCTAGCTGGTGTCGCAAAGTATGCTGGTGGTGGAGGAGATGTAGCGATCCTCCTATTATCTTCCTCTCCATCTGAGGCTGAGAGGGGGTGGAACCTACTGCTACTCAAAAGTGAGAGGTCTCACAGGGAGAACCTCTTCAACTATTTGAGAAGCAACATCGAGCTCCTTGGCTTCCCGCTCATGATCCCGCTTAATCTTTTGATTTTTGTTGCTGTGTTCGGTATGGGTGAGCAGATAAGAGTGAGAACTGGAATCTACCTCGAAAGTAGAGGAGACTATTTCAAAGGCTAAGATAATCTTCCCCTTTGGGGTGACTAAAGAGGAGGTAGGATCTCTCACTAGAGCTATGGTAGGGGCAACTGAATAGGTAGATACTAACACTGACACTGAATGGGGTGTAGGAACCATGATAGCTTTCCTCTTCAATGAGGGAAACTCAGAATCATATGGAATATCCAAGCAGATGAGTGGCATCTGTCCCGCCACCTCCTCCATACTAACAGTTGTGAGGGTTGTCCCCTCACAAGTAATCCAAACCCCCTCAAGGCTATGACCAAAGTAGATCAAATGTTTGGTGTCAATCATGGTGAGATTGGCTTGATCCTATGCCAGATCTACATTAGAGGGGAAAGAGAAAACAAACTTGTTAGGATCCATGATCACTGACTGAAGGCTAGGAAGATTGACTGTACTAGAATCACTACATTTGTTGAACCATAATTGAGTTAGACCTTTGTCTTGATATTTTCCTTAATTATTGACTTCTAAATTTTATTTGGAACTTGAAGCCACACTTAACAAATTTAGGTATGCTAAATAGGGTTCATTGAATTTTGGAGAGATTTTTTGACATTTGGAGGAGAGACTTTGTCTTATGATTTTGATTTAGAACCCATACTCAACCAATTTAAGTAGGTTAGGTGGAGTTCAAATATTTAGATAGACTTTTGAAGATATTTGTATTATGTGTCTTGTTTGAAAATTTTGATTTGGAACACCTTTACTTAGCAAATTTAGGTATGCTATAAAGGTTTTGAAATATATGTTTGAAAATTTTGTGAAAACATCTTTTCTTGTGATGGTTGTTTGTGTGATATATGTTGATTTGATTTGAAAGTGGGGCTTCTTACTTAACAAATTTGGTAAGTTAAGTAAGAAGCCAAATGTGTTTGATATGCGTTTGTTTGATTTGAAAATGAGTCTCTTACTTAACAAATTTGGTATGTTAAGTAGGAGACAAAAGTGTTTTGATTTGTTTTTAAAAAAATGATAGTCTTACTTAACAAATTTGGTATGTTAAGTGGAAGCCAAATGTGATTTGATTTGTGTTTGAAAATGAGACTCTCACTTAACAAATTTGGTATGTTATGTGGAAGCCAACTGTGATTTGATTTGTGTTTGAAAATGAGACACTCACATAAAAAATTTGGTATGTTAAGTGGAAGTCAAATGTGATTTAATTTGTTTGAAAATGAGACTCTCACTTAACAAATTTGGTATGTTAAGTGGAAGCCAAATGTGATTTAATTTGTGTTCAAAAATGAGACTCTCACTTAAGAAATTTGGTATGTTAAGTAGAAGCCAAATGTGATTTAATTTGTGTTTGAAAATGAGACTCTCACTTAACAAATTTGGTATGTTAAGTAGGAGTTAAGTGTGATTTGATTTGTGTTTGAAAAAGAGACTCTCACTTAATAAATTTGGTATGTTAAGTGGAAGCCAAATGTGATTTAATTTGTGTTTGAAAATGAGACTCTCACTTAAGAAATTTGGTATGTTAAATGGAAACCAAATGTGATTTAATTTGTGTGTGAAACTGAGACTCTCACTTAACAAATTTAGTATGTTAAGTGGAAGCCAAATGTGATTTGACTTGTTTTTGAAATGAGACTCTCACTTAACAAATTTGGTATGTTAAGTAGGAGCCATATGCGTTTATGATTTTTGAAAGAGGGAAATCCATTTAATAAATTTGGGTATGTTAAATAGAGTTCAATTTCTTTTTTGTTATAATTTTTTTTTTTTTTGAAAATAAGACTCTCATTTGACAAATCTAGGTGTGTCAAATGGAGTCGAAATATGTTTTGATGTTCAAGATCTAGGAAAAGATAAATTCTATTTGACAAATCTAAGTGTGTCAAATAGAATTAAACTTATTTTGATTTTCCAAAAGAAAGGGGAACTCCCATTTGACAAATTTGGGTATGTCAAATAGGGGTTCAAATATGCCTTGATTTTTTGTGTGTGATTTCTTAGCTTTTGAAAAGAGGGGAAACTCCAATTCCAAATATTGAATATGCTAAGTGAAGTCTCAATTTTATGTCATGATTTTATTTAAAGATTGAATCTTCATTCAACAAATTTAGGTATGTTGAATGGAGATAGCCATTTTCAAAAATGTGCTTTTGAAAAAGGGATTTTAAAAATTATTGATTTTGATTTTGAAATAACCTCCATGAAACAATTATAAGAATTGTTAAATGAGGTTTAGTTATATGAGTTTTGCGCTTTTTAAAAATTTCTTGTAAATTTTGTGCAAGAACTTTTATCACGTGAATTTTTGAAAAAGTGCTTTTGGAAAGTGGCATTTTAGAAAAGAGTTTATTTTCTTAAATATAAGATTAACCTTGCCTCATCAAGCTAGTGGTAAGGAGGTTCTAAATATGTGTAATATCCTTTTATTGGTTAATTTTATCTTTCACCTATTAGGGGACCCAGTAGGGGTTCCAAGATCTACAAGGAGTGAGGTCCTAAAACCTAGAGGATGTTAGCTTACTTCGCTTAAGTATGAAATAAGATAAGTGCCAATGGAAGGAAAGATAGTCTTGGACTCATATAAAATACAAGTCCACTATCAATGCTTGGAGATAAAAATAGTCTACTAGAGATGGAGAGAGGAACCTTCCCCAGCGAAGTCAGAAAAAATCTGTGGTGTTTATTTTTGATATGTGTATGGGGACACCACATAGATCTAAGGGTGTACTTATTGAGGTGATTAGGTATGGCATCAAGGAATGGTGCACTATCTTGAAAGATAGAAATCACCACCCTATAATGGACCTAATCACCTAATAAGGACTCCTAAGGCATGATGGGTCTTTGAATATACCAGAGATTTTCTCCTACTTTATATGGATGAATAAAGTAGGGTTTATATTATACTAGGTTCTAAATTTTCCTATAGGGGCAAGCTCCCATAGTTAATTACATCCTAAGGAAAGTGAATTTCTTAGGAATATTCTTGATTAAAGTAGACAATTATTATTTCCAAAGATTTTAAAGATAGGACTTATAGACATATAACCACCCGACTGCTTGTCTTATAATCTCATAGAGTGGGAGCCAGCTAACTTCTCCTATGCTTTAAAATCGTGTGGTCAAGTCATATGATTTTTGCAAGATAGTTGGATTGTTATTATTTGTAAAGAAACAAAAATTCTTAAACCCACTCCCTAAGAGACTAGAGTATAAGTAGTATAAGCAATGACTTAGTCTAATACAAATCTTTTCAATTTTTATTCAATTTTGGACTCTTTATTTTGATAAAGGTCATAAAATTTTTATATGTCTAAATGGATGATGAAATGAGGTTATTAGCTAAATTAGAGAGAAAGTGATATTTTTCACTATAGAGGAGACCCTCAAAGGTCAAGTCTTCCCCTATCATGCAAGGATGGAAACCCTCTCTTAGCAAAAGTGAAATAATATGGATGCATGATATTTAAGCATACAACATTCAACTAAGGGGTTGCTAAATATTTTAATTATCCTGATTTAATGCCTAGAATTTATGTGAGATTATGAGTTATTTAGAAAATCTAGTTATGAGTTGTAGTTGGGGTAGAAAAATTAAATTTTCCCTAAGAGCTTAATTGGATCCTGGACACACATTAAATCACCATATATGAAGAAACTAGAAAAATATGCCATTTCTATTACACAATTATAAATAAAACATCAAAAAATTTATAAATCTAATGTAAAAGAATAAAAGGCTAGTGCGGTTGGGTTCCGCTGCACAACCCAAAAGAGAAAATGGGTAGCCGAGCTCTTCCCTTATACAACCCAGTATATAAAAGAATAATTACAAATTATACAAATGAATAAATGCTATGGGGGGGGGGATCTTCTTTCTTCATATCTCATTCATTTCCCCATTTGGTTTGCTTCTTTTGGTTTAGTAGGCTCCAAGGCATCACATGGCACCTTAGGATCAAACCTTCTAGCCAATGTTCATCCTTAACCCCCATAACACTAATCCTAATTCCTAATGCAAAATTACATTAAAAATAAGGAAAGTAAATCTAACTACACCTGTAAACAAGTGTTAGCTAAAACACACTATATAACCCAAGCAATTATAATAATTTGGACTTAGCACCCTGCACATGGGTAACTAAGCCCACCTGGCTTAATTTGGATTACGCTTAGGGGTTAAGAAACCTATAAAAGAAAGCATTTATATTTATTTTAAGGATCCGTTAAGCATAATCCCCTACAAAAAAATATGATTAGGCTAATCACGGCCTAACATCCAATCTACGGAGCATACACCCTAACATCCAGTCTAAAATAATACATCATAAAATAATACATTCATCACACTATGCACTTGCCTAACATAAAGCTAAAAGTGGTGACTTAATTCTAAAATGTGTGTTAAGGCTTTTGCCTTAACCAAGCATCGTTGGAATTTTCTAAGTGTACAAGGGATTCAATTATAAAGGATAGTTTTACTTTAAATGATTTAGTTAATTTGAGAATTTTTACTTAATATTTTCTTTTTTTCCATTTGATTTACACTTAACAACTAAGTGTTATAAAGAGAAGAAAACAAAGGATCACTCTCTTTTATCCTTACCTTAAGTCACATATAAAGCAAATTAATTGAATAAATTCTCTTTAGTGAATGACTTATTACATATTTTTAATTAACCCTAGGTTTAGGTTCACTTCAAATAATCTCATTGAATAAGAAAGGCATCTTAAGATTAGTTGGAATTAATTATCACATAACACATGTCTATTCATTTCTTTCCATCATATGTAGCATGCATGTGACTAAGTTTGAAACATATATATACATGCAATATGTGTTGGCACACTTAAATGATGAATAAGAACATGTACATTTAAAGTTTATATTTTTTTTGATTGAACTATTTTTATCGCATTAATTTATAGCTCTATCTAAATTCTTATACATAAATACATAAGAATGAAGTTAAACAAGTACATGTCATTGTTAACCAGGGAAGTGAGATAATCAAATGACCTCCTTGGGGTTAATTAAAGCCTCGTATTCTTGGGATGTCCGAACTACATACCCATTTGCATTCAAACACATGTAAGCTTGCATACATGAATGTAAGAAAAAGAGTTTTAATCACATGATTTATTAATTCTATCACTTAAACAATTGCAAATCCATGTGTTTTGGTAAAATAAAGAGCGGGTTTTCACTTCATAATTAAGTACACTCACATATGTATGAGGGACATGAGCTAGTATATGCCATTGTTAACCAGGGAAGTGAGATAATCAAATGACCTCCTTGGCTACTTAAAGCCTCATTCCCGGGGTGTCTAGACTAACTATATACTTTTCTAAAATACATATGAATATATACACAAATAAGGAGAGCAAACCATGCAAAATTTGTATTTTATTTGATTGAAAATATTTATGTACATGGAGTAAAGTCTTATTTAAATTCTAATATTGAAAGAAAAGAACTTTACTCCATACACTTAAGTTATAATCATTTGCATTTCCTATGTATTTATAACTAGCATTCATAGCATATATATAATCATTTATTTATAAGACTTGGAAAATAGATTTGGATTTATTAATGATAGCATATATTAATTTGAATCAACACATGCTAGCATGACATATAGGAAATCATTTATTTTTAATTAATTTTTGAAGAAATGAATGCATGAATCAAGTGGCATACAACATTTTAATATGATTGGAAGAAAATGAAGATACACGAGCATGTAATATTATTCAATCCATCTAATTTCTAAGGATAAGCATATCAAATAAGCTTATTTAAAATAAACCAAAATTTCTTAATATCACTTTTGATTTTATGTTAACTTGATTTAAGAGATACGAGAAAGATTAGCTAATCCTAATCCCATTACCCATATGTATGAGTTAATTTGATTTAAGAAGAAGCAATTAGATTAATTTTATGGATTGATTAAGTTAAGCATGGATTAAATCAATTACTTAAACTCTTACCTATGTTACCTTATGGTAATTAATTAAATGATTATAGCTAATGCAATATGCAAATGAATTAAAAGTAAATATCTATGCTCTTATGAAATGGAAGGGGCCTAATGCAATTAGCTCGTAATCATTTATTAATTTAGCTTAAGAAACTATTTTAATTACTTTCATGATTTTCTCACACATGTGAGCTAATCATAATTTCATTAAATCTCTTTAGGTTCTTGAACACCTAAAGCTCTACCCAAGATTAGTTAACTAAGGTTCCATATGATTATGCTTCCAATTTGATTAATTAAGCAATTTGATTAAGGGGTTAAGCTTTGATTAATTTAATTAAGGAAGATGAACTTAGGAAAATAGATAAGGAATGAGGCCCTAAGCTTATCTCGTGAGTTCACCCACTATTAAGGAACACATAACCACTTAATTAATTAATCCATTACTATTCACATGATTAATTAAACATTAATTAGATTAAAAGAGCAATTAGGGATTAATTAATCAATCCTTCTAATTTAACAAGTGATAAATCCCAAAAAAATTAGAGGAGGCAGAGGTCATCCTCTCAAATAATCTCAAAAATTTTGGGATCAATCACTTGAGAAACTATAAGGTAATTAAGCTAATTAAGTTTTAATTATACCCTAATTAAGCTCTATTTACTATTCAAAATTTATTGAATGTATTTTTATCAAATTCTCCTCTGTACCTTTAAAATGACCTATTATTTATATTTTTTTTAGAATTTTCTACAATTAGTTATTAATTATGGAAGTTTTAGCATTAAAATATAATTAATTAACCTTAATTAAACTTAATCCCATCGGTGCCATGTGGCACACTGACGCGATGCACTTTTCACATGGCACCACAGGATTGGTTATTTAAGTTATCACATCTACGCGCTGAGTTAGCTGGTAGGGGATGCAACATTGATCTTCGCCACCCTATCTCAGATTTGACAGTGCAGATGAAACCCATAGCATAAAGGGAAGAAATATGGGATATTTAGCATGATCTGATCAAAGCTGTCCATTCCAATCATGTAGAATAGACAACCCGTGATCCTCCTTCCCACGAGCGACGAATGATGGAGCCCGTCCGCCATGGATCGCTCGATTCGAGCTCACCAGAGCTCGGATCCACTCTAAACCCGACCCACACCTTCACACGAAGGATCCATAAGGATCCAATGGCTAGGATGAGCTCAAATGCAAATTTCCTTCATAAAGGACCAACTAAATTTTCATATATCTGTGGTTTTGAAGAATTACCTCGCTGGAGCTCAAGATCGACAGTAAAATCAACAAAGGTAGCTTCGTCTAGTAGAGACGAGGTCCTATTGAGAAGCAATTGAGCCAATTCCCCTTAGTCACTCGGTGGATCGATTTCCATTATTTTGAAGCTCGGTGGTGATCAAACCCCTTGCTCTTGTGTGTTTGGAGCTTGGGGGAAGCTTCAGGTAGCCTCGACGAGGTATGGAGATGGTTTAGGAATGAGTAATCGATCTTTTGTAGTGAACTGAGGAAGCTTGGATCAAAGATTGCCTCCCCTATTTTAGTTCCACATGGGAGGAGAGAAAATCAAAAGTGGGAAGCTTGGAATCGCTCTACAACTCACAAGGAAGCTCTGAATTATGTTTAGAAGCTCACACGAAGTGAATTGATGCAAATCCCATTCGAATTGAGGGGGTATACCCACTAATTTGCTGAGTTGGATGGATGGGATGGCATCCAATTTTTCAGTCTACTAGCCACTGATAGAGTGTCGGAGGGGTCTCAATTGGGTCCACTTGGCTCAATTGGGTTGGAGGAACTCATGGGAGGTGGCTCAAGGTCTAATATGGGGAGATCTCCTTGGCTTGATCCCTTGGGTGCTTAACTTGTATGGGAGGTGAGTTAACTCACCTCCCTTTGGTCCATGGAAAGTTCTACTCCCTCTAGGGTGAGCTAGAAGGCTTAGAGATCCCTCATTTGGAAGTTTGATGGCTACCAAGGTGAAAGGAGGGTGGACTTTTCCATATTTGGAAAAATCCCACATGGGAGAGAGGATCCATGGAGGATTTGCATTGGGCTTGGTTCTAAATGGGTTTGGGTTGATTTTGGGTTGACCTTGGTTGAGTTTGGGTTGGGTTTGGTCAACCAAAGTCCCATGACTTGGTTTTATGGGTTTTGGTTTCATTTGGTCAAATGGGTTCATGTTGGGTTGGGTTGACCAATTGGTCAAATTAGGTCAATCCAAGGCTTGGGTGAGGTTAAAATGATGATTTAAATAGTTTTTTTTCAAGTGGTTTCAATCAATTTAGCTTAAGTTTGATTTTGACTCAATTGGATTCATATAGGTCAAATGGTCTAAGTTGACCAATTTGACTAATTTGATCAAATTGGGTTGTGTTAGGTGTTGCGTCATGTTCAATTGGTTAATTGAAAATGATTGTATCTTTTGGTTTGAATCAATTTGGGTTTAATGTGGATTTTAGCCAATTTGACCTTTTAGGTCAATTTGGGCTAGGTTGGGTCAAGTAGACCAAGTGGTCAAATTGGGCTCAATTATGTCTTTGGTCAAGTTCAATAAATAATTTAGAGTAAAGTTTAGCCATTGGTTGCAATCAATTTGGGTTAGGTCATGATTTGACCCATTTTAGCCTTTTAGGCCAATTTGAGTCAACTGGGGTCAAATGGCCAATTGGGTTTGGTTTGGCTCAATTGAGGTAAGTCATGTTCAATCATTGATTATGAGTTGGTTTTAGTCAATGGTTTCAATCAACTTGGTGTATTGGGGTTTTGGATAGTTTAGGTTTCATTTGGGCTAAAGGTTGACTTGTTCAAAGGACCAAGTTGACTTGGTTTGACCCAATTCAAGGTGGTTGATCATCCTAGGGTGATTGTTGATCATGATATGAGGCTTGGATGGGCTTGGTTCAATCCAATTTGGGTTGAATTAGAACTTGGCTCAAAAAGGTCCTTTAGGCCACTTTGGGTTAAGTGGACCTAAATGGGTCAATTGGTTTGGTTTTGGCTTAATTCAAGTTTAGTTAAACTTACATATGAGCCTATGATTGAAATATAAATCCAACTACAATCAATTTGGAGTCAAAATGGATTTTAGCTCATTTAAAGTTTTCAAGTCAAAGGGCTAACTTTGGCTTGACTTGGGTTGGCTTGAGTTTAGTTTGATGATTATAGGTTTTATTTATATTTGGATAAATGATTGAAGGAATGATTGATTCAAGAGAAAATCCATTAATTTTGGCTTGATTTGGATAGGATTTAGCCAAGTCCAAGGAAATGGCTTAAAAGACTTGAATTAGGTTTTGGTTTGGTTTTGGACTTGGTTTTGGTCATGTTAATTTATATTTCATTTACATTTGGGAATAAAAATGAAGATATAACTGTTTCAATAGAAAATTACTTGAGTTTGAAGTGATTTGGAAACAAATTTGACCAAGCTTAAGGATGTAAGTCAAAAGGACTATGGAGGAAACCAATTTAGTTTGATTTATTTTTTGGTCACTGGAGGGTGAGTTTCATTTATATTTATGAATATAAATGAAGGAGTAATTGGTTTATAAAGAAACCAATTAATTTTGAATTGATGTATATGAGATTTGGCTAAGTTCATGGAGGTAGGTCCATATGGCTTAAGAATTGTTTTGATTGGATTTGGATTTAGTTTGATTTAGTTTTGGCTATTTGAGTTTATATCTCATATATATTTGTGATATAAATGAAAATATAGATGATTCATGATCAATGAAATTTGGATTGAATTGGGTGGAGATTTTGCTAGGTTTATGGAATTCAACCATAAGGCTTTAAGGGGGATTTTGACTTTAGATTTGATTATGGGTTCTAATCATTGGGTTTGGAATTTGGATTTGGATTTGGTAAATGATTGAGGGATTGAGTTGATCTTGGAGAAAGTTAATTGAATTTGGATTTGATTTGAACTTGGTTAAGGCTAAGTCCATAAAATGAAATCAAAGAACTTAGGAAGAATTTTGATTTTGGATTTGATTATGGGTTTCAATCATTTGGTTTAAAATTTAGATTTAGATTTGGTAAATGATTGAGGGATTGAATTGATCTTGGATAAAGTCAATTGAATTTGGATCGATTTGAACTTGGTTAAGGCTAAATGCATAAGATGAAATCAAAAAGGCTTAAGAAGAATTTTAATTTTTGATTTGATTATGGGTTTCAATCATTTGGATTGGAATTTGGATTTATATTTGGTAAATGAGTTGAATTTGAGGTTTGGTTTGAGAAGGTAAGCATAGGTTGGGTTTAGGCCATAAGATGGGAAAGTCTCCCTAAATACTTAAGGCACAATCTAACCCTTATGGCTAACCCTTCTAAGTCTCTAAGCTTAGGTTAAGTGTTCACCTAATCCTTAGATGTTTCTTAGGACTAAGGAGGTCTTAGTGTCTATGAGAGTCCTAGATGAGAAAGTTGAGAACTCACTCCAAAAGTGAGATCAACAGGATTCAAGATTATATCCCTAGTGGATATGCCCCCAAATTAAATAAACATACCAAATTACACAAACTCAAGCCTGTATCCCTGGCTGATCTCCTTTCCACAAATCAAACAAATTAAAACAAATCGATCAAATCTATATCCCCAGCAGACTCCTCCCACATAAATCAAACAAATTAAATCAAATCTCAATCCCTAGTGGATTTCTTCCTTCTTTTATGCCCTTGGCATATGTCTATCTCAAGTCTAATCCAACTCATGTGTGATTCCCCAGTAGATCCCTCTTCATGTCCTTGGTATGAAACTATCTTCAACCATATTCAAACTAAATATTCTTGCCTCTCTTATTCCCTTGGCATGATATGAGTTGCATTGCACTAAGATTGTGATTATATCTAACTCTTGGTTTGTATCAGGTTACCACATATTTAGGGGTCCTTTTATTGACCTCACTTTTGTAGTAAGGATACAATCTTCTTAACATAAATCTAGGAGTCTTCTAGACACTAAGAGCTCCTTTGTCATAAGACACTCCTAGTGGCTAAGAACGCTTAACCTAAACCTAGAAACTTAGGAGGATTAGTCTTAGGATTAGATCATGCCTTAGGGTCTAAGGTAACCTACCTATCCTATAGCCTAAACAAAACTCTTGCCTACCTCCATAGCCAAAACCAAACTCCAAATCAACATAACCAAAATCCAATTGAATCTCAATTCATATCCAAACACCAAACCAAAATCAAATCCATCATGATCTAAAACCCACCTAAGCTCGTAATTCAATCCTATGGACTTAGCCAAAATTTCCTTCAATCAAACCTAACTCAATTGATTTTCTCATTTATCAATCAATCCTTCAATCATCATTCCACACTCTACCAAAAGTATAATCAAACCAATCAAACCCAAAATCAATTCAATCAACCTAACTTAATCCATTTGACCTAAAGGGTCTAAATGAGCCAAAATATAATTATACCCAAATCAATTGCAATCAAAGCTATCAAGCAATCCCAAATCAAATATCAAACTCTACTCAACTCAATTCAACCTAAAATTGATCCAATTGACCCATTAGGCTCACTTGACCCAAAGTAACCTAAAGGACCCTTTTGAACCAAACTTTAATCCAACCCAAATTAGAATGAACCAAACCATCCAAAACCTCGTATAGTGATTGTTTATCACCCTTGATTAATCCATTGCTATCAATTGGGTCAAACCAAGCCAATTAGTCATTTGACCAAATTGACCCAATTAGCTTATATGAGCCGAATGAATCAAATATCATCCTAAATCAAATTAATTGAAACCAATGATTCAAACTAACCTAAAATCAATCCTTGAACATGACTTGACCATCAATTAAGCCAAACTAAACCCAATTGGATATTTGACCCAAGTTGACCCAATTTGACCTAAAAGGACAAATTGGGTCAAGTCAAAATCCAATCCAAAAAGATTGTAACCAATGATTCAAAATCATTCCAAATTGATTATTGAACTTGATCAAAGCCTTGATTGAACCCAATTTGGTCAATTGAACCCAAATTGACCTAAAGGATAAAATTGGCCTAAATCATTCTTAAATCTAAATTGATTGAAATCAAAGCTTACAACCATCTTCAAATGTCCAATTGAATATAAACCGATGCCTAACCCAAGCCAATTTGGCCAATTTGACCAAATTGGTCAACTTAGCTCATTTGACCCATATGAATCTAAATGGATCAAAGTCAAATCCAAGCCAAATTAAACCAAACCAATTGAACCAAAACATCCCAAATACACATATAAACTTGACCCAAGCCCTAGTTTTACCCAATTTGACCAATTGATAAACTTGACACAACCTAGCCCAATTTGACCTACATGGGTCAAATTGAGCCAAACCCATTCAAACCATGCCCAAACCCATTGAAACTTGGCATGACCCATCCTTGGGTCACCTTGAGTCAGTCCAAATCTAATCCAACCCAAATTGAACCTTAATTGACCTATTGCCCATTGGATAATGCCCTCCACATAGATAAAATCCATTTTGGGTGGTCAAACCTCCACTTTTGCACTTGGAAGCCACCCAAAGCTTAGTTTGGCCCCTTGGCTCTATAGCTAGCCTGACCCAAGGCTACTTGGGTCAGCCCTAGGTCAAGGGAGGTTAGTTAACTGACCTCCCCTCATTGGCTCACCATGGGGAGATATGGACTTGCCATTGTAGCCACCTTAGACACTTGGCCAACCAAATTGAGCCACCTTAGCTTCCTCCTGCCACCTCCGACTGTCATAGGCAGCTAAACAACTGCCCAAGGTAGATTCAACTCAAGCCATCTAATTTAAGGGAGGTGGATGTATACTCCCCCTCATTCCATTCAAAGTAACACATTGAGTATTCTCAAAGCTCGAGCACCCTGAGATAACTCTTCCTATTGATTTCCCAAGCTTCCTAAGCCTCCTCCTCATCGAAAATACCAAACCAAAAATAGGACAAGGCTTAACTCTGTCCAACCCCACCAAACCTCAACCAATTTTAAATTAACTTCACCCACACATTCACCAAGCTCTAACGAGGTGAAATGAATCTTCTCCTGAGTAATTTGAGTACTGGAGACCACTTCAAGGCTAACTCCATCGAGTTTTCTGGTGACGGTTGGTCCACTGAGCTGCTGGTGAGGAGTTAAGGAACCATCTTCTTAATAGGGCTTTGTCTCTTCAAGATGAAGCTACCTTGGTCGGTTAGCCGCTGGTCCTAAGCTCCAGCAAGACAATTTCTTGCAAACCTACATTTTTTCAAAAAATTTTAGGCCTCTGTCAAAGAAATGTTGATGTCATGTGATTCTCACCATTAGATCCTCTTAAATCCTCTTTGTGAATGTTTTAGGATTGATTCTAGCATCTCACATTTTGGGATCGATTCTGGCGAGCTCGGTTCAAGCAGGGGAGGGCAAACAATGTCCATCTTCCATCACTCAGGGGACAATGGATCATTCACTGTTTGTTCTATGTGATTGGAATAGACGACCATGATTAATCTGCTAGAATAAATTGATTTTAATCCTATAGGAAGCACATGATTAATCCCCATCATTTGATTGTAGATCGAATGGAGGGGATGAAAGCGCATCCGCCACCGCCATGTCAGTGTCACGTCAAATGGGTTTAAGTGGCCAATCTTGTAGTGCCACGTGGAAAACATTACCACTTTAGCCTCCAGCATGGTGCCGAAGGGATTAGCGGTTTAATTAAGCTTAAAAATCCTTTTAATTATTGAAACTTCATAAAATCATAAGTAATTGTAGAAAAATCCAAAATATAAATAAATATTCTTTGGAATGGTAAAACATAAGAGATTTTATTAAAAATATTTCCATTGAATTTTGATAGTGATTAAGGCTTAATTAGGTTTGAATATTTTCTTAATTAACTTAATTAAGCCCTAATTACTTAGGCAATTAATCCCAAGTTTGGCAAGATAATTTAATGGGATGACCTCTACCTCCCATGATTTTCTTAGGATTTATTCGCTATGTAATAAGAGAAATTGGACATTCAAACCTTAATTATTCTCTTAATCAAATTAATCATTAATTAAAACTCTAAATAATAAAATTAATTACTTTAAGCTTATTAATTTGTAATCAATAGTGAGATAATGAGGGAGAGTGATTTGGACCTCTTTCCTAATTACTTTGCCAAAATCATTCCTTTAAAAGAGAGTTAATTAAATCATGGATTAATTAGAAAGTTAATCAATTAATTAATGGTCAAATTAAATCAAATTAAAATGCTAATCTCAAAAGATAATTAATCATAAAGTTAAGGGTTTCCCTTTATGTGCTCAATAATACAAAGACCCTTAAGGAAATTATGATTAACCCATAAGTGTGGGAAAATTATAAAAGAACTTAATTTGATTCTTTAACTTAATTAATCTTTAATTATGAGCCAATTGTGTTAAGTCCTTTAGGGGCATTTCACCTTTATTTTACTCATGTTCATATTTTTTGTGGCTCATAATTAAATGATTAATCAAATTAAAGAAGCATAGGAAAGGGTAATTAAATGAACTGCTTAATGGTTCAATTTAATTAAACCATAAAAATCACTTAATTATCTTTCTTTAAATCTATTAAGATCACCAACATGGGAATGGGATTAAAACAACAAATGATCTCTCTTACTTAAGTTTAATTAAAATCCAAAATCAAATTAATAAGAAGCTTTGGTTCTCTTTAAATGATTTTATTTAACGTCATTGTCCTTAGGAATTAGTGTAGTTGAATGAATCATATGCTTGTGTTTAGCTATTCCTTTTTTATCGATTTGAATGTTGTATGCCATGTGATACCAGGCATTCATGTTTTTCAAATTCAAATGAATCAAATGAGATTTATTTATGTAAGCTTGCATGTGTTGGCTTAATTATATGTGTGGCTATTATCACTAATAAATTCAAATTTATTTTTCAAAGTTTATAATTGGATAACAATATTTGGAGTGATAGTAGTAATAAATACATAGGACTTGCATGTGTTTATAGCTTAAGCATGTGGATGTGAAGCTCTTTTTCTTATATTCACATATAGATTTACATAGGTTTGAAAGCTAATAAGTATATAGTCTAGATATCCTGGGAATATGAGGCTTTAAGTAGCCCCAAGGAGGTCATTTGATTGTCTCACTTCCCTAGTTAATAATATCACGTACTTGCTTACATCATTTCTATATGTGAATGTGCATTTAATTGAAGAATGATAGCCCTCTTTTCTATTAAAAACACATTCATCCGTAGCCACTTAAGTCACAAAAATATATAGCATGTGAATGCAAAGCTTTCTTTCCTATGTTTATATATATATATATATATACATATGTTTGAATGCTAATAAGTATATAGTCTAAACATCATGAGAATATGAGGCTTTAAGTAGCCCCAAGGAGGTCATCTGATTATCTCACTTTCTTAGTTAATAAAGGCATATACTTATTTAATTTCATTTTTATGAGTCTTTGTATTAGAATTGGGATAGAGCTTTAATTTACATGTATAAATAACTCAATCAAGAAAAATATAATCACCAAATATATGCATCCATTCATCATTTAAGTATTTCAAAAATATTGTATCTATAGGTATGCTAAGTGTTAAATCATATGGATGTCATAGGTGATGAAAAGAACCGATTAAACATATGTTATGTGATTGCATTTAACTACATTAATCTTAAGATGCCTTTCATGTTGAATAGGATTCTGTAAGGCTAACCTAAACTTAAGATTAATAAAATATCTAATAAATCATTCACTAAGGAAACCAAATGGTAATAATATGCTCTAGAAAGTAGCTTAAGGTAGGGATGAAAGAGGGTAAGCCTCTTTCCTCTCTTTATAACACTTAGATGCTAAGAGTAAAGTAAATGAAACAAAGTAAAACACAAATTAAAATTTGTAAATCATCTAAACAACTTGAAATGAAACCAACCTTCATGTTAACTTAAATAATTTCTAAACTTAGAGAATCATAATTCAAATCTTAGCTAAGACATACTACATAAAGCCTTAACACACACATTAGAATTAAGCCACCACTTCTAGTCCTAAGTTAGGACAGTGTATGTGTGATGTATTTTTTATTTTATGATGCAATATTTTAGACTAGATGTTAAAGTGTATGACTTGTAGACTAGATGTTAGGCTACTATTAGTCTAATTTTCTTTTCTGCAGAGGATTGAGCTTAAGGGGCCACTTGATAATAAATATAAATGCTTATACTTACAGGTTTCTTATGCCCCTAAGTATAATTCAAGTTAGGATAGGTGGGCTTGGTTACTAAGTACAAAATTTGAATATAACTTCTTGGGATTGTATGCATGTTTAGCTAATTTCAATTTTGCAAGTGTAATTAGACATACTTTCTCATGAAAAATGTAATTTTATAATAGGAATTAGGATTAGCGCTATGGAGATTAGGATTAGTAGTGGCTAGAAGGCTTAGTCCTAGGGTGTCCTGTAATGCCTTGAAGCAAATCAAATCAAGAGAAGAAAGAAAGAATAAAAGAGAAATGAAGAATGAAGACCACCATAGCATGTATTCAATCCTAAATTATAATTATTCTTTTGTATTCTAGTTTGTATAAGGGTAGAGCTCAGATACCCAATTTTTTCTCTTTTTTGGGGTACACAGTGGTACCCGGCTGCACCGACCTTTTATTCTTTCATGATAGTCTATAAAATGATTATTTTTGTGTTTAGTTTACACACTAGAATAACATGATTTTTATAGTTTCTTAATAATTGATGATTGTATGTGTGGTATGAATGTGATAGGCTCTTAGGATAAAATTAATTTTTCTACTCTAACAAACAACTCATAATTGAATCATAAAATAATTCACAATGTCTTCTTAAAGCTTAGGCTATAATTAAGATAATTAAATGATTTAGCAACCCTTTAGCTATATGTTGTATGTCTAACATCATACATATCATATTTAACCACTCTTGCAAAATGAGGGCATCCATTTTTGCACTTTAGGGACCGCTTGAGCTATGAGAGTAACCTCTTATGGTGGAGATTCACCCTCTTTCTCTTTTGATTTATCCAACAATCAAATTTCATCACACATTTAGGCATAATTATCCTAAGCCTTTGTCCAAAATATTGTGTCAAAATGAAATAAAAATTGTAAAATTTTGTATTTAGACTAAGTCATAAGCTGATCTCACTCATGCTCTAGTCTCTTAGGAAGTGAGTTTAGGACTTTTATTTTCTTCAAATTAAATAATAGTCAAACCATCTTGCAATTTTATAAGACGGGTCTACATGGTTTTGAATCATAGGATGTGTTAGCTAGTGGCCACTCCAAGCGATTGTAAGTTCAGAAGAGTCAGATGGTTCATCCCTGCTTAGATTTAGGTCATGCTTTAAACTTATGTTGAAGCTCCCTAAGTTTAGGATCTGAGGTTGCTTGTTTCTCTTGGGTTACGAGCATAAATCCCCACCTCTAAGGCATTTCTATAATCTCATGTTGGTGGATTAAAAGCCCTAGCAATCTAATAAAATTTTAACTCAAACAAAATAAATTCTCTCACTTTCAAAATATAAAGTCTCACCATAGGATAGATTGGAGTGCTCACAAGGCTTCTTAATATCATGAGCACTTCTTACTCATCTTCCTTTGGATTCAAAAATAAGTCTTCCAATTGAACATTCCCACTTGATTTTCCAAAATAGCCAATTTATTGATGGTCTTAACCTTGAAATCTTGGGAGATAATGATTGACTACTTTAATCGATATTTTTCTTAAGAAATCCCATTTCTTATGATGTAATTAACTATGGAGGCTTGCCTCCATAGGGAACTAAATAACTCGGCTTAAAATAAACCTTACTTTACCATTTCATGTAAAGTAGAGGAAATATCTCTAGTACATATGAAGACCCATCATGCCTCAGCAATCCTTCTTAGGTGATTAGGTCCATTGTAGGATTATGTTTCCATCTTTCAAGATAGTACATCATATCTCAATGTCGTACCCTGCCGCTTCAATAAGTATCCCCTACAATCTGTGTGGTGTCACATGACCTTCCAAAAATAAATGCCATAGCATGATTTTCACCGTTGGATCTCTTTAGATTCATTCCCTGATCATTTTGGAGTCAATTTCACAATTGAATGAGCGATAGAATGTGACTGGTGTCTATCTTCTGATGCTCAGGGGATGATGAATCATTGGTCATTCATTCCTCATTAGAACAAATGACTGTGATTAATCAAACTAGAAATCATGATTTAATCTCTTTGAAATCATGAGATTAATCTCAGAAGTCTGATCCATGTTTGGATGGCCAGAACAAAATTGCATTTGCCACTATTGAGTCATCTATCGTGTCAGATAATTTAAGTAACCAATGCTGCGGTACCATGTGGAAAGCGTTGCTGCATTAGCGTCCGTGTGGCACCTACAGTTTAAAGGATTAATTAGGTCTTAAAAATATAATTAAATAGTCAGAATTTTAAAAAATCATAACTAATTATAGAAAAATCTAAAAAATTACAAATAAACTCATTTTGGAAAGGTTAGATTTAAGAGAATTTTAGAAAAAAAAATATCTTATTTATGTCCAGTGAATAATACTTAATTAAGATTTAAAGCTTAGAATAATTAACTTAATTAAAGACTAATTACTTGGCTAATTAATGCCAAATTTGGTGGGATGATTCCATTGAATGTCCTCTACCTCCCATAATTTCCTTGGAATTATTTGCCATAAAATTTAAAGGATTTGGAATTTCAATCCTAATCACCCTCATTAATTAATTTAATAATTATTAAGATTGATAAATAGTGAAAATTAAATAACTAATGATAATTAATCATTATGAACGGTGGAAATAGTGAGGAGAAATAATTAAGATCCTTTCCCAAATTATTTTTCCAAATGTGTCTCTTCAAGAAGGTTAATTAACATATGTGATAATTAGAGATTGATTACAAAAATTAATGATAGAAATGGAGGTCAAACAAAACTAATGATTGGTTCAAATAATTCAAATATAATTGATTAGTTTCCCTTTATGTGTTTAATAACATAAAGTTATTAAGGAAATTATGGTTGACTCATTGGTATGGGAAAATCATAAGAGTACTTAAATTAGATTATTTTCTTCTTTAATCCAATTAACTCTTAAGCATGAGCCTAATTGCATTAGATCCCTTTATGTGCATTGCAAATTTCACTTCCCTAAAAGCATATTATTGAAGGCTCATGATAAAGTAGTTAATTAAATTAAAGAAGCTTAGGAAAGGGTAATCAAATCAATATGCTTAATTGTTTAAACCTAATCAAGTCATAAAAATCTATTTAATTGCTTTCCTTAAACATATTACATCACCAACATGGGATGGGGTAAATACTAAGTATCATCTCTCCTCTTTAGGTTTTAATAATTCAAACACTAAAATAAAATTTTATAAGAATTTTGGTTAGTCTTGAGGAATATATATTTGGCTTGATTATCCTTAGGACTTAATGTAATTAAATATGTTATGTGAAAATATTTAATTACTTCTTTTCAAGCATCATAAATTCATATGCGATTTGTGTCATATGTTCATGCTTTCAAAATAAAAGAGAATCAAAAGAGCATGGTTATATCTAAGTTGCATGTGTTGAATAAATATTATTATAAGGTGTGGTTATTATCACTAATAAATCATAAATTATTTTTAAAACTATAAGCTAATGATAAAAATATATAAGTTAATATTGGTTATAAATATTCAATGAAGTTTGCATTTAAGTTATCATTTCAAAATAGTATGGGTTTTGTTTTATCTTTATGTTTCATGTACATATTTACATACATCTGAATTGGTGAGTATATAGTCTTGACATCCTAAGAACATAAAGTTCTAAATAGCCCCAATGAGGTCTTAGAAAACCTCACTTCCCTGGTTTAACAACGTCACACACTTGTTTAATTTCATTTAGATGTATTCATGTGCTAGAATTGGAGATAAAAATTTTCTCTTTGTATGAATAAAAGAATTTGCTATTATATAATCTTTGCATGATTTTCATCCCTAAGCCTGTGTATATGTTTACATGTATTTAATTTGACAAGTATATAGTTTGGACATCCCGAGAACATGAGGCTTTAAGTAGCCCCAAGGAGGTCTTAGATAACCTCACTTCCCTACTTTAATAATGTTATGTACTTGCCTAAATCTCTAATACATGTCTACATATGCTTAATTAAGGGATGGAATCTTTATTTTCTATCAAAGTATATTAATTAATGATCATTGAAGTGTGCTAAAATGCAAATATATAATGTATATATAAATATGTGTATTAAATAAAATATCATGAAAAATAAAAATGAAAAAAATGTGTATGCTATTGATGATGGAAAGAAGTGGTGGAATGTTACCCATATAATGGTGATTCAGTTTTATTAATCCTGAGATGTCTTTCATGTTTGAATAATATTTCTTAAGGCTAACCCAAACTTAAGTTTAATAAAAAAAATTTAATAAATGATTTACTAAAGAAACTAAAGTCATAATAATATAACCCTAAAATAACTTAGGACAGGGATGAAGGGGGCCTAAATCTCTAATCCATGTCTACATATGCTTAACTAAGGGATGGAATCTTTCTTTTCTATCAAAATATAATAATTAATGATCATTGAAGTGTGCAAAAATGCAAATATATATTGTATATATAAATATGTGTATTAAATCAAATATCATGAAAATAAAAATGAAAAAATATGTATACTATTGATGATGGAAAGAAGTGATGGAATGCTATCCATATAATGGTTATTCAGTTTTATTAATCCTGAGATACCTTTCATGTTTGAATAATATTTCTTAAGACTAAACCAAACTTAAGTTTAATAAAAAAATATTTATTAAATGATTCACTAAAGAAACTAAAGTCATAATAATATAACCCTAGAAAATAATTTAGGATAGGGATGAAGGGGGTCAACCACCCTTTCTTCTCTAGATAATTAAGTAGGCATCAAATGAAACAAAACAAAAATGTCAATTAAAATTAATCAATTCATTCAAAGATTGAAGTAGAATCTCCCATAATATTTAACTTAAATAATTTTGAATGTTAGATAATTATACCTCTAAAGCCTAACTAGGACATACCACACTAAACCTTAGCACACAAATTAGAATACTAAGTCACCAATTCTAGCCTTTGGTTAGGTCGAATGATGTAATATTTTAGACTGGATGTTATGATTGTTTATGCATAAACTGGATGTTAGGTGTTAAAAGCCTAATGATGTTTTCAGTAGGGGATACTAAAAGGGCACTATAATAATAAGTAAATATAAATATTTTTGCTTGTAGGTTACTTATGCTCTCAAGCATAATCCAATTAGGACAGGTGGGCTACCCAAGTGTAGGGTGCTAAGTCCAAATATGTGAAATATAATTTATTGGCTTGTATGTTTGTTTAACTAACATTTATTTTACAGGTGTAGTTAGATTTCATTTTGTATAAACATGTAATTTTTGCAATAAGATTAAGATTAGTGCTATGGGGTTTATGATGAGCAGTGGCTAGAAGGCAAAGACTTAGGAGGCCTTGTGAAGCCTAGAGCAAACCAATTCAAAAGAAGGAAAGAAAGATAAGAGATTGAAGACCCCCATAACATTCATTATAATTGTAATGTTCTATTGTAATCTAGATTGTATAAAGGTAGAGCTCGACTACCTAATTTCTTTTCATTTTTGAGGTGTATGGCTATACCCGACCGCACCAGCCTCTTATTCTTTTTACTAAATTCATATGTTTATTGTTGTGTCTAGATTGTGCAATAGAAATTTCATGCTTTTCATAGGTTTCTTAAAGTGTGATGATTTGATATATTGCTTGGATGTGGTAGGCTCTTTAGATAAAATTTAATTTTCTATGCACACTAAAAACTCATAACTAAATTTTAATATAATTCATAACCTCATATTAAAGCCTTGGTTCATAATCAAGTTAAATTAAAGATATAGGAACCCCTTAGCTGAATGTTGTATGTTATCACACCATGCATGTCATATTATTTCATTCTTGAATAGGGAGGGTCTCCATACTTGCACGATAGGGGATATGCTTGACCTTTTAGGGTGATCCCTCATAGTGGAGAATACCTCTTCTTATTGATTTAGCCCATAACTCTACTTCATCATGCATGTAGGCATAATTGTCCTAAACTTTGGTCTAAAAATGAATGTTTCAAAATGATTTAAAGAGTTATAAATTTTGCATTAGCCTAAGCCATTTGACATCATACCAATCATGATCTAGTCTTTTAAGGAGTGAGTTTAGGATTCTAGCTTCCTTCCTAATTAAACAATAGCCTAATAATCTTGCATCTATATAAGATTGACCTACATGATTTTAAAGCATAGGAAGTGTTAGCTGGTGGCCACTCCAGGCAGTTGTAATCCCAGAAGAGTCAGGATGTATTCATTCTCTCTTATGGAGATGAACTATCATAACCCATCTTTCTCGATTAGACTTAAGTCATGCTTTTAGCTTATGCTAAAGCCTTTTAGATTTAAGTTCTTAGGCTACTTATTTTCTTTGGGCTATAAGTATAAGTCCTCACCTCTTAGGTATTTCTACGATCTTGTGTTGTTAGACTATAAGACCTAGAATTCTAATAATACTCTAACTAAAACAACAGTAAATTCTCTCTTTCAAATATATAAAGCCTCACTATTGGGCATACTGAAGCACTCACTAGGCTTTCTAGTATCATGGGTGCTTCCTACTTACTCTCCTTTAGAATCCATAAATAAGTCTTTCTATTTGAACTCTCCCATTTAATTTTCATAAAATCCTAATTCTTTGATAGTCTAACTTTGAAATCTATGGAGATATTTATTGACTACTTTAATCGAGCGTACTCTTAAGAGATTTCTATTTCTTAAGATATAATTAACTATGGAAGCTTACATCCATAGGGAACTAAAGAACCTGGTATAAAATAAACCCTGCTTTACTTTTCCATATAAAATAGGGAAAAGATCTCTGGTATATATGTAGACCCATCTGCCTTAGGAGTCATTATTAGGTGATTAGATCCATTGTAGTGTGATATTTTCATCTCCCGAGATGATACATTATACTTTAATGCAACACCTGATCACTTCAATAAGTACCCCCTAAGACTTGCGTGGTGTCCCTATGGCTCCCAAATTAAGACACCACACTCATGATCTGAGCAGAATGTTCTAAATTCATTGCTATCATACTCACCTCTATTTTTGGGCTTCATACACTTGACTTATAGTCTTGCCTAATTTTCTACTCCTACTTTTTATTTTTAAAAATAGAAAATATGTTGATTTATTTTTTAGAAAAATAAACCCATGTCTTTCACGTAAGGTCATCAATGAAGGTGACGTAGTATCATGAGTCATTGAGGGCTTGTATTAGAGTAGGTCTCCATATATTAAAATGCATTAATTCGAGCTTCTAAGATTTGGAGGTTCTTAAATTATTAATAAAACTAACCTTTCTCTATTTTCAAACTTACAATTCTCTCACATCTTTAAGTCAATTTACTTTTATTTTGGTAGCTTCCCTTTTGATGTCATGATCTTCAACTCTTTCTCACTCATATGGCCAAGCCTTTAAGCCTATATCTCAGAGCTAAAATTATCCATAACTGCCACCCATTCCTTAACTTTTGAGGTCATATACAATGTTCTTACTTTTTTGCCTCTAATCATGATCGTTGCTCTCTTCGATAGCTTCTAAGATCTACCACAAAATATTGTAGTGTATCCACAACTATTGATCTGGCTCATTGAGATCAAGTTACTTTTGAGGCGTAAAACATGTATTGCCTTCTATAAAACTCATTTCATCTTATTTTTAGTTTTGAAATGAATTTCTCTTTTCTCCATAATCTCTAGTGGATCATTATCTACCAGATAAATTTTGTTGAATTTTCTTGCAAAATAATAATATAATAACTCATGGCAAAGGGTTCATTAAAACTATGCACCTGGGTCAAGAATTCAGGACTCAATATGACCATCAACACAACAAACTAATTCTTTAGAGTCATGTTTAATTACCGTATTTATGGAATCCCCAACTTGTTACTAATTATTTTTCCTTTTGGATATATTATATTAACTTGAGAAGTTCCCTTTCTTCTAAAAATTCCAACAAAGAATATAATTATAATTCTTGGACTTACCTATAGACTTAAACCTTCCATATGTTTTTTGTTCTAACTCCTACCTCTACTAATTACATTTAAAATGGAGGTAGAACATTCACCAAATTGCCCTCTATGAATGTTCTCACTTAGAATCAAATCTCATACATCTTTCAAATTTAACTTTGTGCTTATTAATGATTTGTTAACTGCAATCATTGTCATAGACTAATAACTCTCAAAAATGATGATAATAAGATTAATACCTTGACTTCATCATCGAACATGATATCTACAAAACTCAATTAAGTTGTAATTATAATTAACTTATCAATATGATTTCTGATTGTTGTGTCATCTCCCATTTTAAATTAAATACATGATACATTAGAAATACCTTATTTGATTTTAATAGTTTCTTATACATGTTTGATAGAGCTTTCATCATGTCAATCATTCCTTCCCCTTGATGATGTTGAAGGCAGTGTTTCTTGCTAACATTAATAAAGCAACACCAAGTTCCTAACAATCTAATGTGTACCAATCATTTTCATTTCTGTCAAGCTTTTATTTAAGAAAAGTTTTGCATAATTTCTTTAGGTACCTTTAAACTTTGACATCAAACCTTTAAATTTTGACTTTTCCTTAGTCAATCATTTCTCCTATTCTTTCTTATAAACCAAACTTTGATACAAATTGTTAGAGTTGAAATAGGAGGAGAAATATATTTAAAAAAAGAGAGAGAGCTTGAAACAAAGAAACCATACATAAAAGGACATAATAAGATTTTTATGTGGTTCGATAATTTGCCTATGTCCATGTCCATACTCAAATATGACTTGGTAGAACTTAGAATTAGTACAAAGTAAGCCCCTTCATGGACACAATTTATAGTGGATGAGGCATAAAAAACACTTCAACTAAAAAATTTCCTACCAATAAATTCTCACAAAATAATTTAGAAGAAAGCACAATTCATGTGCCTTTAATTGAGGGTGGATATAGCAATCCTTAGGCCTTTAATCAGTGGTAGGGATAGTAATTCTTGTTATTCCAACCAGTCAGTCTCCACAAATAATAAATGATGCACCTAATACCAAAATATAACTTATCAATCGATTAGGATACAAAAAATGTTTATTGTACATTTACTTGTATAAGTATGCCTAAAACATCCTATCACCTAAGAAATAATGGCATCTTCTAGGTATAGACGGTACTCTAGGACTATATGATTTAGCATGTACTTGTTTAAAACTATGTGATTCTCTATAGGAAAAAATTGGTGGTAGTACTAGGGTGGGTTTACTTATTAGCATATATTTATCTCCTATAGCAACTAAATAAAAGGTGGAACATAAAATTTTTCAATGGAAGTTAGAAATATACATAAATCTGAACCAACAAAAAATACTAGCTTACTATTACATTGATAAATGATATAAGAAAAATAATTTAATGGTTGTTATGAAAGCTTAGGTGAACAAATAAGTGGTATATAATTGACATTTTCTATCCTCATATTTTAGAAAATTTTTAAAAAATGACATTTTCAAAATATAGAAAATAAAAATAAATAAAAGATAATGTTAATTATCCCCCTATTGAATTTTTGTAAAGAAATAATAATGTTCCATAATTAATAAAAAAATATTTTTTAGAAAATGGTCATTTATAAGAGGCAATTGGCGAGTGCTATCTTTACCTACTAAGAGATATGCACCTCCTTCATATATCATTTCAATTATAAATGGGCCATGGTGGAAAAATTCAAAATTGTCACCTTTGTTGAGGATTAGTTACCATAGGTCTTTTCAGGACTAACATCAAATCATCAATAGAAAAAAGTTTTAGATCTAACAAGTTTAACATGTGCTAGATTAATCTAGCATGGCACAATCCAAGGTTTTATGAAAGTTCATTAATATTAGGAAATTATTTTAATTTAAGTTGAATATTTTGTTGATCATTAAATTAACTATTGATAGCTATACGTAATGATGGTAACTCAATTTCTAGTAGAAGAACCACTTTAACCCAAAAGCTAATGCATAAGGTGTTACCTGTGTGAGTTCATTAAGTAGTTCTATAAGCTCACAAGGCTTCTAATAGTTTATCATATCATTCTCATTTGTTAGGAGATAAAATTTTTTCAATAAAGTGGCAAAGTCATATTAAAGGATTGGACTGAATTATTAGCACTGAGATAATAAAAAGTTGAATAACACTAATTAATGTCATGGAGTTAGGAAAATCTATTAATTTTAATGCTTTTTAAGGTCATACTATTATTGAATATGACATGATGACAAATATATAGACTATATATATGATTATAAAGAAAATTGGAGAATATTATCTACCTTAGCCTCTTTCAATGGGATTACTTTTGTCCATTTACAAAAATAATCACTAGAGGCTAGTATGAATTTATAGTCACTAGTAGAAGAATGTTTGATCATTGATATTTTACTCTAGTATTTTTTAACCAAATATGCACTTTGAAACAACAAATTCCTATCAAGATTCTTAAAGCTATATGACATTCATCTTCATGGGTTATATTGATTTGATTGTATCCCGATAGGCCATCCATAAAAAATATTGAATTGCAGTTATGTTGATTATTATTTTGAGAAAAAGTAACAAAATTTGTCATCAAGACATGTTTTATTCGAATCCCCATAATTTACATAAACTCATATGAACCTATTCTTTCCAAGAATGTGAATTAGCTATCTAAGCAGGGCATTATTCCTCTAAAATAAAAACAACTTCAATTAACTTTATTATTTCTTGAATGACATATTGCTTAATATCAAGTCCATTTTTCTAAGTGATTATTTTACTAGGGAATTATTAGGATCAATTAATAACTTGTTTGACACTATCACGAGGATTAAGGCTAGGATCAATTATTTTAAGCTAATCATTTATTTTTAGATGAAATTTAATTTAGCTTGGTTTGATGTGGTTATTTCAATTAATCTTTTAACTAATGATTGATTATTTAAGGTGATTTGTTAAGTTTTACTTAATTAATACTCAATTAAGTCCCACATGATTGACTAAATAAAGTTCTAATTTATGTTTAATTAGGTTTAGATTTAGTTTGGTTTAAATTAAAGATTAAGTTATATTTGTTTAATTAAATTTAGGGTTTAGTTGGTGAGGGTTTAAGTTTGAATTTTTTTATAATTTTAGTTTAATTTTAATTTATCAAGAATTTTTTAAATTACACCCTAATTAATTTAGATGACTTATATACCCTAATCAAGTGATTTTAAAATTTACTCACTTTTAGAGGGTCTAATAATTTTTCTATGTGTCATTAGCATCAATTATGATGCTTAAGCTATCCCCATAATTTCCTCAATTTTCTAGGCTTAATATTTAATTAGTTTCATTAAATTAGAGGTTTGAATTTAAAAATTATGCAACGTACAATCTACTTTGAATCAATCTTTGAAACTTTTATGTTAGATGTGTCTCAAAATAAAATTCAATCGCTAAAATTTTTAAATTAATTATACCATCAGTCTAGGTGTACCTATGGTTGGATTATTTTTATTAATGTTTAATTTTATCAAAAATACCAATTAAAACTTAGGGATTTTATTTTTATTGTATTCCTCTCTAAAATATGAATTTAAAGAGGAGTCATTTCTATTTTTTTAAATTATTGGTTGATTTATTACAAATTATTAAAGTGAAACCTAATTAAATGAATTAATTAAAATTAATTAACCCATAATTAGATGATTTTAAGGTTTGATGAGATTCAAAGAGCTCAAATATTTTTCATAAATTCTTTGATTTTAATTAAAGTAATTTGAGCTATTTTAGTGATTTTTAATAATTTATTTTTATTTATATTTATATTTTTTATTTTTTTTAAATTAGATATTTGAACTTCAAAATTTAATAACTTTTAATCCATTCATCATTTTAACTTTGAATTTTGTGGTAAGAAGGTTTTACATCAATTTCAATTCTTAAATATTTTAGATTAATTTGAATAATATTTTTAGATTAATTAAAAATTTTATTTTATTTTAAACCTAAATTAATCCCAAAATATCCAACAAAAATTAGGGATTTTGAGTTCATTGGATTCCTCTTGAAAAATCCAATGAGGCCTTATTTATGATTATTCATTAAGTATTTTATTTTTTATGATTTTTTGAAGTTTTAATTATTTTAAATAATTTTTAAATAAAAAAAGCTAGATTTTTCTATTGATCTGAGTCAATGTTGATGGGCATGCTTCTACACGTGCCAATTATGGATTGAGCCACAGACTATGGCATTGTAATTTGAACAGGAAATTGGGATTTAGATCATATTATCTAATCAAAGATCGGATGGTCTAGTTCAGTCCTATTAATTTAAGAGCTTAGATTCGAATCTCGTAATGTTTTAATTGCAATCATTTGTCTTATTTAAGGAGAACTAGATTACTGCTGATTTTTTTCTCTCCCTTGGATGGCTAATTGAGAATCAAAGAATGATATTTCCACCATTATAAGCTCATTTGGACTCATTTTTATGGTGAATCTCACCTGAAAGTGCCCTCTCTTTCACTAGGGTTGTTAAAAAAAAAAGAAGTAATTTGGTGGAAATTCCTTAAATTATGCAAATAACTACATAAAATATTTCACCTAAGGTTCACCTAAGATTTGAATAAATTATCTCATTGGAGTCAATGTTTAGCAGTTTTGTCAATTCAAACACGTTCTTGGATGTGAGACAAAGCTCGGAGGTGGATATGTCCTCTTGCCTCCTCACCGATTGTTAGAAACACTGAGTTCCACCGCCTATCATTGAAATTTGTTATTTTTGAGATTCAAATGGTCTAGAGGAGTGTAGGAAGATTGGATTTTGATCAGCAAAGCTTTTGGAGATAATCTATTGCCAACAAGTGAGAGCTTGGAGCCTCTCTTCCTCTCTTTTTGTAGATGGTCGACAATCAAATTAATAGTGGTTGGTAGTGGTGAACACTTGATTGGGATTAACCTTGAAATTGTTGTGATACTTGGTCAATTCCAATGCTAAGGATGAGGATAGGAAGTCTCTTTTGGTGGCTAGATGAGAGAAATGAAGGGGAGGATAAGTTTGAAAAGTCTCCCACTTGCTCCCTAACACATGACATAGCTCCATGTCATTAATCCCTCTCCTTTGACTCATATTCTACCTTTTAAATGTTGAGGAACCAATTCCATATTGGTTTCATAATTAAGCTTCAATCATGCTTAATTGATCATTTAATCCCATTAGGTTTAATCAAATTTGAATTGATTTAGTTTTGATTATTTAAAGCAATTTTGACCTTCTTTGACCAAAGTGGATCAAATTGGGTTTATATGACCCAATTGATCATGTTGGGCTTGGATTATATTTCAATTGCATTTGAATAATCACTTAAAGCAATTTGAATTAATTAGTTTCTTTTAATTTGGATTGATTTTGGGTTTGACCCACATTTGGCCTAAATGGGTTAAGTTGGATTCAATTGAGTCAAATGACTAATTTGGATTAATCAAAATGTGTTTAGGTACCTATCATGTTTGGTTATGTGTTTGAAATGATTTGGGGTAATTTATTTTAATTAATTTGAAATTAATTTTAAGTTTGACCCATTTTAACCAAGTCGTGGGTTAAGATGGGTTCACCTAGGTCAAATGATTAAATTATTTAAATTAAATTAAAGGATTGGTTGAATCATGTTAGACATGAATTTAAAATAATTTTGGATGTTTAATTTGAGTTAATTTCAATTTAATTTAAATTTGGCTCAAAATAAGTCTATTTAGGCCTACTTGAGCTAAGTAGCTTAATTAGCCAAACTGAGCCTCAGTTAAACTTAATTTTATTTAGTTATATATTTGAATAAATTCATATTATGATTTTAAGCCCTTAGAATGGCTCAATTCGACCAAATTTTGATTGGTTGATGTTTATCTTGGTGGGACCCACTTAGGTCAACCTATGTCAAATGTCCTAATTAGCCACTTCGAAACTCAATTTGATTTAGTTTCATGCTAAATTAAATTTGAATATCAATTCCTATCCTTTGGATGTATTAAATTTGATTTAATTTTGAATTCATTTATTTTGATTTGAATTGGGTTAAATTATACTTAATTGTGTTAATTAATTCAATTAACTCATTTAATGATCAATTGAAGTTATATTTTAGTTCAAATATATTTCATTTAGAGTTTGGTTAGGTCTGATTGAATTTGTAAGTGATTACACTCATCTAACCATGTTGAGCAAGGTTAGGTCTAGGTTGGGTTCAATAGGCTGAATAAGGTTTTCTAGGATTTTGATTTTAGATTTGGCATTAGATTTTATATTTCATTTGATAATAAGCTTTCATTTTTTTTTAAATTTTTGATGGATTATATATTTAGTTACTTAATGAAGTGAGCTTAGTATTTAATTAGAGTGATCTTAATTTAAGATTAAGAAGGGTGTAAATCTCTTCTAAGCAAATTGAGCAAGGTTAGGTCTAGGTTGGGCTCAATAGGCTGAACAAGGTTTTCTAGGATTTTGATTTTAGATTTGGCATTAGATTTTGTATTTCATTTGATAATAGAAAAATGATCATATAAAATATTTCTATGGGTAATAACTATTTTGCTATCTTTTATGGCCTTATCTACAATAAAAGATCTATTTCATACATGTGTATGCATAGATCATTCCATATCAGTTATGTAGTGATCGTGCATTTAGGTATGTGAATAAGCCATGGCATGTCACCAGGGAGCATACAACAAAGTGTAAACATTCATATGCAATGAATATATATATATGTATATATTAGTATCATCAATATATATATCTCCATTTGTTCTCTCATTATTACAATTATTAGTTGATGAATCACCATTTGGTATATCATCAGAATATGAATAACCATTTAATGTCTCTTGAGATGCTGAAGTGCTATTCAATATCTCATAATTAATATTATTAGTAAAGGATTCATCATGTCACAATTTGGCCTGAGAGTTTGGAATTGTCAAAACAAGAATAGACTGTCAAATGAAGATTTGTAATTTCATTAGTAAAGGAATCATCTATTCACGAT
Source organism: Cymbidium sinense (assembly GCA_021442155.1). NCBI lineage: Eukaryota > Viridiplantae > Streptophyta > Magnoliopsida > Asparagales > Orchidaceae > Cymbidium > Cymbidium sinense. The sequence continues at coordinate 52,287,838 of CM038226.1, forward strand.
ATGACTCGAGAGTTTGGAATTGTCAGGGTGGGGATAGCCAATTTGGATGAAGATTTATAATTATAATGCATTAATGTTAACTAATGTTAAATAACTGTAAAGCTAATAACTTTCAATATAACAAAAGAGCTTACATAATTATTCTAAATCAATATTATAAAAGCTTTAGGATGAATGCATTTCTCTTGTACAATGATGTTTGTAATAAACGGTCTTTCCTCAATCATTTATTTAAACTCAAAATTTTATTTAAAAAAATATTAATTTAATCTATAGTGAGTTACCGACAATTTAATGGGTAAATATATATGAAATTACAGTAATATAAAGGTGAGAAGAAGACAACATGCATGCCTATTAATTTCAACAAAAATGATCATATAAAATAAGGTCAACAAATTTATATTAAAAATATTTGCAATTTTAATAAAGATAATGAAATTAATGGGTATAATTAGCATAGCTTGAATCTAATAGTTATCATTTAAACATGGATGCAAATGAATAGGAAGCAAGCACACATTTCCAAATTTATGGAGAAAGATAAGTACATATCATTGGGTGATCTACTTAAGCCAGCAATTCATAAGGCTAATCACATGAGTATAAAACCATTACACCTAATTATACTTCGATTCTTTTAATTAGCACATACCCTCTCTATTCATTAAGTGATTTAAAAGTGGAATAAATAATTTTAATGATTTAATTTAGGTTTAATAATTATTTAAGCCAATTAAGCCTAAAGAGCACTAAAAATTAATTAAACATAAAATTTAGATCCAAAAATTATGAAAAAATTATTAAAACATAGATAAACATGAAAAAAAACATATCCTAAAAGTTTTAATACAAATGAGCTTATATTTTATTCTTAATTAAATAAATATGAAAAACTCAAAATCATCAATTACACTCAGAATACCCAAACCAATTAGGCATTTTGATTTCATTAGAAAGCTCTTTACTAGTTGAGCATAAAAAGGGGTTGATTACAATATTTGGACATTTGTGTAATTAGTTATGAATATTTTAAGTCCTAAGTTAATTAATCAATTACTTACGTAATAAAAGCCCCATTAAAGAAAATTTTGAGAATTAATTAAGATTAGAGGTCATAATAAATTTCTTTAATCACCATTATGTTCTATTAAACATATTTAAACACCAAAATAATTTTTAAAATATTATATGATTAATTAGATTTATTAAATAGCCAAGATAGTCATTTAAGGTTTGAAGATATGGATTCTCAAATACACTCACCTAATAGACTTGAAATAATTATGGGAGTCAAGGCCATCCCATGAATGTTTACCAAAACTTTCAAGTCATTTGGCCAAATAATTTTGTTTAATTTCAACATTAGTAAAAATATTCAGATCTTAATTAATCTTTTATATAATTAATATAAATTAATACTTTTTTATTGTATTCTCTTCTATCTAAGCATTGTAATGAGTATTTATTTATATAAATTTTAAATTATATATAATTAGTTATGCTTTTACAAAGTTCTACCTAATTAAACCTAATTAAAACTCATTTTAAAAGGCTACATATTCAACGCTAACACCACCATACTTTACATGTGACACCAAGAAATTGGTTATTTAAACTGGTCCCCGTGGCTACTAACTCAATAGTAGTGAATGCAATTTCATCTTAAGTTGTTCATCCCAAGATTGAATGGCTCTGTTTAATCCCATGATTAATACAAAATTAAATAAAAAATTCTAACATGATTAATCACAACTATCCATCCTATTCACATGGGATGGATGACCCATGATTCATCTTCCTCCTCCGATGAGAGATAAACACTATTCATCTTTCGCTACTTAATCTAAGCCAACCCAGGTCAAATCATGATGAAATTAACTCCATTAAGATTAGAATTAAAAATGTGAGGGTCCCTATAGTTGGATTTACATGGGACTCGAATCTTGTCCATAAAATAGTAACACCTATTTGGCCATCTATGGGTTGTAAAGAAATTACCTTGACAGAGCTAAAGAATGATAGTTAGATGTGCGAGGTAGCAACATATTAAAGAGGCAAATCCCCACTGAGATGATGGTCAACTACCTCCTCACCGATTGCCCCTAGGCTTAGCTCTACTACTGCTCGATTTTCTCCAACTATATATTCTAGTGATTCAATCTGGTAAATATCAATTCATTGCTTGTGAGGATGTGAATATGGTGTGAGAGGGTTTAATTAGAGTTTGGTGAGGGATTAGTATAGTTAGGAGTTGGAAGTGTTGGAGTTTAACAATGCTTTGTGTCACCAATGATGGGATGCATAGAGAGCTCTAGGGAAGGCTAGGGACTCTCTTTAGGGAGCTTAATAGTGCGTCTATTGAGTTTAAATTAATATGAGGGGGTGTATCACCCTCCATATGTGAACCACCCAAATGGTTTGGTTCAGCCTTAGCTGGTTAGCTAGGCAGTGGGGGTGGCTCGAATTGACATGAGACTGATGAGGTGGAGTCCCAAGTGTGGCTAGCTAAGTTTAGTGGGAAGTGATGAAGAGGACAAGCCATGATGGCTAAAATAATGATCGAACATGATGAGGCTGACCTCTCCTTAGTTAATGGCTGGACCAAACAGCTTTGGGTTAGGCTTTGCCAGCATGAGTGAGCTCAAGACATACTAATGGTGCTACCTTAGCTAAAAGGATAGGTTAGACTTTGCTATTCTTGGATTTTATCTTATTTGGAACCCTTGGTTCACATGATTTGGACTGAACTATGTTCACCATGGGTTGAGTCCATTTGGGTAAGTGTGGGAGAGTCTAAGGATAAGTTATGTCAAGTTTGGTTAGGTTTGGACTTGATTTGGTTTGTCTCATATGGACTCTTATAGGTCAATTTGAGTTCAGTTAGGTTAGCATGATCAATTGACCAAATTAGGCTGAAAGGGCTATTGGTTAGGTCCAAATGATGATTTGAAACTTATTAGTGCAATTGGTTTGATTCAATTTGAAGTAGATTTGAATTTAGCTCATATAGGTTCATAAGGGACAAATGTGTTAAGTTAGCATATTTGGTCAAATTGGTTAAATTGAGTGCAAATGATGATTGAGCTGTTTGATTTTCAATTTGGAGTTGATCTTAGACTTTGATTTGATCCAATTTGGGTTAAATTAACATTTTGTTTAATTTGGCCCTTTAGGTATTAAATTAGACTTTGATTTGATCTTAGACTTTGATTGAGCCGTGTTTGATTTTCAATTTGGGTTAAATTAACATTTGATTTGATCCAAATGGGGTTAAGCGGGTCAATTGGCCAAATTCACCTACTTGGATTTAATTAGGTATTAGATTATGATCAATTAATCATTTGAAAGTGATTGTAGAGATTGGTTTAGCTTAATTTATGAAGAATTAACTTTAACTGAATTTGACCTTTTAATTCAAACTAGGCTAGGTTGGGATAGGTAGATCAATTGATCAAATTGGATTGCAATTAGTCTTGAGAAATGTTCAATTATATCATTAGAGTGATTGTAAGGCTATGATTGGGATCAAATTTGATTTGATTTTGGCCCTATAGGGTTCAATTGAGTCAACTTGGGTTAGGTGAGCCAATTAGCCAAATTAAGTCCTAACTAAGCTTCAATCAAGTTCAATTGAAGTTCCAAAGAGTTTGGGTAAGTTCTATTTCAATTAGTTTGGGTTAAGTTTGGATTTATCCCTTCTAGGCCCAAATGGATAAAATTAGTAAATTTGGCTTAATTGATCAAATTAAACATTAAATTAGTATGGTTTGGGTAGATTTAAGGTTTTATATCAGTGTGTAATCAATTGATTTTAGGTATAAGAGTTTGATTTGAAATTGAGGTAATGGGTCTCACCTAGTCCAAATCAGTGTCTACCGCTATTGGCCTCACTTTTAGAGTGAGCTCTCAACTTCCTCATCATAGAACTGGACTCTTATATACAATAAGAGTTCCTTATTCTTAAGACACTTCTAGTGATTAGGTGAACACTTAACCTAATCTTAGAGACTTAGAAGAGTTAGCCATAGGAATAGGTTATGCCTTAGGGATTTAGGAGGCCTTGCCTATCTTATAGCCCCAAACTTAATCCTTGCTTCCGTCTTTCAAACCAAACCTCAAATTCAAATTCAAATTCAAAAATTAAATTCCAACTATCTAATGATTGAAATCCATCACCAAATTCAAACTCTAAATCCCTTCCTAAGCTCTTCGATTTTATCTTATGGACTTAGCCTTAACCAAATTCAAATCAACCACAATCCAATTGATTTTTTCAAATCAAATTCCAAATCATGAAACAATTCCAAATTCCAAATGATTGAAACCCATGATTAAGTACAAGCTCCAAAATCTCTCCCTAAGCCATATGAACCCCCTTCATGTGCTTAGCCAAAACTCCTTCAAACCAACACAACCTTGGTTGATTTCTTTATAAATCAATTTCCTTCATCTATATTTACAATACAAATGAAATCCAAATTCAAACCATTCAAATCAAATAAAAATATATCAAACCAAATCAAAATCCAAGTTAGCCTTTTTTGACCTACATCCCTTAATCTGGTCAAATTTGCTTCCAAATCACTCCAAACTCAAGTGATTTTCTCATAACCCATTTATATCTTCATTTATATTCATAAATTTAAATACAATATAAATTCAAATGACCAAAAGTAAACTCAAATCAAATCAAATTTCTAATTTTAGCCCTTTTAGCCAAGCTTTTGAACTTGGCTAAATGAAATCCAAATCAACTCAATACTCATGGATTTCTTCATGATTCAATCATTCCTTCAAACATTTATTCAAATATAAACATAAACCACCATTATCAAACCAAATCTAAGTCAACCTAAATCATGCACAAATTGACCGCTTTGACTTAAAATTGTCATATGAACCAAAACCCATTTAGCTCCAAACCAATTATAATTGGATTTATATTTCAATCTTATAGTCTGTGTCAAAATGAAAAGTCCAAAAATCAAATAAAACTTGATAAAATTTGCATTAGATTTAAGTCATTATTCATGCCCTTCATGATATAGTCTCTTAGGGAGTGAATTTAAGGACTTAGGTTCTCTTCTAAATAAATAATAACCTAACCATCTTGCAAAGAATATGAATTGCCTTCATGGATTTAAAGTAGGAGGAGTTAGCTAGCTTCCACTCTAAGCGGTAATAAGTCCAGCTATTGGGTTGTTCATTCTCTCTTGTGAAGGTAAACTATATACCCACTTGCACCTTAAATTTAGGTTGCGAGGTTTTGTTTCCCTTTGTGGACTACGAGCACAAATCTTCACCTCTTAGGCATTTGCATAATCTTGTATTGTGGAATTATAAGTGCTAGATTTCTAATAAAAATTCAACTCAAATAAATAAATCTCTTCAAATTCAAATACATAAAACCCAACCATATGATAGATTGGAGTACTCACTAGGTTTCCTAGTATCATGAGCACTCCCTACTCATCTCTTTTGATTTCAATAATAACTCTCCCCTTTTGATCCCTCCCACTTGATTTTCTAAAATAAAACCAATCCTTTGATAGTCCTATCTTTGAATTCTTTAGAGACAATAATCACCTACTTTAATCAAGAGTATTCTTAAGGAATTCAATTCCCTTAAGATGTAATTAACTATTAAGGCTTGCCTCCATAGGGAACTTAACAAACCCGATTTCAATAAACCCTGCTTTACTTTTCATGTAAAGTAGGAGAAAAATCTTTGGTATATTCGAAGACCCATCATGCCTTAGGAGTTCTTATTAGGTGATCAGGTCTATTATAGGGTAATGATTTCTATCTCTTAAGATAATACACTATTCATTAATGTAGTACATAATCACCTTAATAAGTACATCCTCAGATCTATGTAGTGTCCTAAATACACAACACACATTAAACCAAAAAATAAACACCACAACCACCAAGGTTGAACCCTACGAGCCTTCTAAGTTCGATTAGTGCCCTCCTAATAACTAGAGATATCTTAATTCTAAGTGAGAAAAAACCCTAGTGCCTAGATTGAATCCTAAGACTAAGAAGTGGAAACCCTTCATCAAAACATTTAACACCTCTTTGAGTGATCATCACATGAATGAGGCTTAAAACCTCTCTTCGAGATGCATGAATTTGAAGAAAAGATTTTCTTGAGCCTCTCTGAGATAATGCATTAACAAAACTTCCTAGCATTTTGTGCTCTTATGGTCATGGTAGAGGAGCTGCCTTTATTTTCTTAGACATCATTGCACTAATATGAACTTCCTTGAAAGAAAAGGAGAAAGAAAGGGTTGTAAAAATGTTTATAAGGCTTGGATTAGCTTGAAAACCCTTCCCTTTCATCTATTTATATTTCATTAAGAGAATTTGGTAATTCAAGTATAGATGGAGGTGGGTTTAACTCTAACTCAAAAAATTGGCTCTATCTTTCTAATCATTTATCATGTAACATGTTAATAATCCTACTCCACATTTATGCACAAAATAATATAAGCATTAATTAACAATAAGTAAGTGCTTAGGCACGAGGTACAAATTTTCCAAAAAGATTGGAAATTGGTCATATGCAAGGACCAAAAACTAAGCACTAGGTCTATCACCAAGGCATCGAACAATAATATGGCTTGAATTTTTGGTGATTACTATTACTACTACCTAAGTTCCAAATACTTATTTTGTTAGACAACCAAAAAACCCGGGTTTTCTCCTAATGAGTACTTAATTTAACATCTTCAATCAAATATCTTTCACACCTCTTTTAATTTCTATCTAACAATAAATGTTACTATTTCCAATGAATGCCATTAGTTCCTTCTTTAGGGTATTCTTGTAGGACAAACTTGGCCACCCAAACTTGCATCAACCCTTTTGAGTTCCTTGGAGTAGAAGTAGATACTTCTTCTTGGAAGTATTAAGTGGCCCCAATTTTTATTCTTCTTATACTTATTTTTCTCCTTTATATCAGGGTTGTCTTCTAATAATTTAGTGGAATGACTTGGTTACTTTATGTTGCTAGTTATTATCATGTTACAACTCTCATAATCAAGTATTTTTATGATTTACATGTACCTTAAATATTTAAATTTTATTCTAAATTTTGAGTTATAATTTTTTATTCTAAATATCAATTTAAGCATTGCATATTGGTAATAAAAATCACTTTTCTAAAATGATCAACTATTTAAACCCATCTTCTTCTATTTCAAGAATTAGAAAGTTAACTATAAAAATAAAATCTTCAACCTTTACCAACATATCATCCATGATTCCCTTAAGGTGTGTCATTAAACTATTGGCAAATAGTAGGGACATTATGGTGGGTGTAATCATCGTCGATACAAACTTTTTGAATGCTAAAAAGGAGTCATATTTATGCTATCTCTTAATTCACATTGTGGTGAGCCTAATCTTCTTTATGGTTAAAAGGATAGTAGAGATACCTAGATCCTTTGTTTTTGTCAGCATCATTCTTTGCAATATTATCGTGCATTCTACTATTAAGGCCACTATCTCATGATCTTTTAACTTCTTCTTAGACAAGATCTCTTTTATGAACTTAACATAATTTGGCATATGTTGTAATGCATAATCAAAAGATATATTTATATGTAGTTTCTTTAATTTCTCTCAAAATTTAGAAAATTGTTCAACTTTTTCTTTTGTAATCACTAAGGGTATAATAATGACAACACATTTAGCAGTGAGTTATCTTGAATTAACTTTGACTTAGAACATACTTCTTTCTCCTTAGTCTTCTTTTGATACTCATCATTATTTTCAACATTTTTTTTACTTCTCCTAATCCAAATATTTATCTTTAGCTTGCTTGGTTTTAAACCTATCTTGGCCAACAAGTTCCTCTAATTATCTCATACTTCTTAAAGATAATACTTTAATGTACTTCATTGGACTTACCTTTGCATTACTAGTGAGTTGTCTAAGATGAAAGCTTGAGATTTATTGTGAAGCTTACCCAATCTAAAACTTGATGTTCTTTATGGCTATCTCGTACCTCTTTAGTTTACATCATTACAAGTCATAAACTACATAATGGTGACTGTTAATTACACACCAAAGCCTCCATCAATACTATCATCTAACTTCTACAACTAAGGGTATGGCTATTGAGTGCAACTAGTTTATTGATAGCTTTCTAGTTAATAAAATCTAAGTGGCTATTACTAGCACTTGAGTGTTCTTCTAAGAGAATATTGGGTGGCTCCTCCACCAAGGATTATAGGTGTTGGAGTAGGAATTATTCTATGATTAATTTAGTTTGGCATTTCGCACTATTATGATCTCCTTCATAATGCTTACAACAAAAAAAGTGGAGCATCTACAAGCATTGTAAGTGTGTTGAGAAGCTTTGTTGATGAAGCAATTTTCTATAACCTTCATTTTGGAATGAAGCAAATTCAACTTAAAAAATAAATTTAATCTTCTTATTAAGATTATTGTTTGACTTAAAGGTATTAATATAAGTAAAGTAATCGAAATTATCTAAAATTTCCAAAATGTCCCTAATAGTGGAATGCTCCAAAATCAAAACTAATCACCCAAATAACCTTTCCTATGCCTAACAAGACAATGTGCCATTTTGGAATCATAGATTTGGACCACGAATAAACAACTTCGACCATAAGGCCCAATTAAGCCTAATTTAATCTAAATTTAAAATATATTATAAAATTCACATCTACATAACTTAGGATCACTTCTTAGGTCACTTAGGAGCAGTTGATCAGCATTGACCAAGCTAAATTTAGTTGACTTAATGGACCCACACATTAATAAAAATAATTGATTCTCTTGAATAATTTGTTTTTTATAGATTCAATCACCATAACTAGCACTGAGGATCGTATTTTGGAATCTAACACTTAAATTTATTAATTCAAATTCAAATATAATCAAAGTCACTTAACTCAAATGACTCATTGACCTAATGTTAATCCATTAAGATATATGCTAAGTAAAATCTATATTAATTAGAAAAAAAAAGGGCTTGCCTAGCTCTTTTCCATGGATTCAAATGAGTTGTCCAAATTTAAATTCATGTTGAATTAAACTTAAATAAATCAAGATAGCCTATTAACCAAACAGGAACTCATGCAATCATTTTCTTTTAAATAAAATTTAGATATCCAAAATAGAGTACTTTTAATGATCCTCCATTGATCATCTAAATAAAACTCAATTAAAACTAAAATCAATACTAGTTTCTAATCTTCTAGTAAACATAGGAATAAGTGTTTAAATAAAAACTAAGCTCAATTTAGTTCAAAATAAATTATAATCTCATTAATGATTATTCACCTAATGATTACTTATATGATTTTAAATTGTACTTAAATCCAATCAACTCAAATTGAAATTATTTACTTATCACTTAAAGAATTAGGTTCACCTTCAAAATTAACATTCAATATTAATAAGGACAAATCTAACCCTGACAGTTATTAAAATAGTATTGACTTGCAATAGTTATACAAGATTACTATCCAATTAAATTGGATCCAATGATAATTTAGTATAACTAAGTATTCTTTAAAGCCACATAATCAAATTGAATATTAGTTTAATTAAGTCTTATTAATCAAAATAACCCATTAAAAGTTTTATTGAGGTCAATGTATTCCAACACATCAATGAATCAATTAAGTAGGGTAAAGCAAAATCCACATTGAAATTAATACAACCATAGTTTTAAAATTTAGTTGAACTTTTCAACTAAATCCAAAAATCAATCAAATTGTAATCACCTAAACCTAATAATTACTAACTTGATTAAAACATTAAATAATTTAATTAAATAACATCTAATTACTCATTAAGCATTGGCTATTTAACCAACTAGACAAAGTTGCTTAGAGCTAAAACAACTTAAATGGTTAATAGCATTCTAATCAAATTTAAACTATAACTTAATATGGTTAATCCCGCTTCAAAGGTTTACCAAATTAATTGGAGCTAAATTCTAGTCATTTAGTTGATTCAAATGGAAAATGGAAGAAGGGCTAACCTGTGAACACCCCAATCTTAACAACCAAAACATGTAAAGATACTATTTTGTCCCTAGACATCTTGATTTTATTTTAATCAAGAGTAAAGTATAACAAACAAACCTAAAATTTACATAATTGCCATCAAGAAACCCACCCCCATCAGCTCAGCCTATAAAATATTATAGGATTTGAGGGTAAGGATTGATATATTGTATTCTCGTTCTTCCTCATATCTGTAAACCTAATAGCAAAACTCCCCTTTCCTACCCAAAACCTTTTAGGTCTACATTTGATAAAAGGGTGATTATATTCATTCAAGTTTTGATCAACCTTCACATCCAATCACACTCAGGTGTTATAAATTACAAGAGGATTGTTCATCTATCCAAGATGAAGCTAAGGATTTGATTAATCCTAGTACAATTCTCCTCGATTGAAGTAATACCTAACTAACCATTAAATGTTCATGCTTTATGAAGAAAACATGAGTGTGGTAAAGATAACACCATAGGATAACTAGTTATAGTGTTCTTGATGCTTTTTCATGCATAAGATTCAGGAATTCTTAGTTGAATCACTAAGATATTTACTTTATTAGTGGACAACCTTTTTTTTCTTATTGAGAGCTTGAAGAAAAATATGAGCCATTTATTCATTTTGAATAAAATGGATGGCTTAGAATTAGTTCAGGCATTTTTGGTTTGACTGTCATTTGATTTCCTTGTGAATACCTTAGCCATTTGATCTTTGATCGAATGATAAGATTAATCCCCTCTTTATACCTAAGAATAGAAGCCCCAATCAAATTATGCCTCAGGTAAAGTGCAGCCTAGTCAATGCTAATTGGATAATGATATAAAGAAAATAAAGGAATTTGATAGGATTATCTAGGGAAGTTTGATAAATTTATATTAAATTTAAGAAAAACAAAAGAAGTATAAATAATATTCAATAAACTTGACATTTTGAAAGGAATTAAAGAAACATAAAACCCACAAATTTTAACAAATAATTTCTAATTAATTGAAGAAAATCAATTAATACAATTAAATGAGAAATATGAATCCTATTAACATAAAATTTTTAGGGGAGATTCTTCAAAGTGTTTCATACTTTTGATAAAGTTTTCAAAGGCTTTTTAGAGTAATATATTAACAAAAATTTAAAAAAAAAATATTCTAAGATTAAAAAAATAAGTATAAAGTTAAATTTAAAAATAAAAAAGTTTATAAAAAAAGATGAAACTTTGACAAAATTATTAAACTTTCTAATCTTTATTAATTATAATTAAATTATAGAATGATTAATAAATTTGAGTAAATTGTTATAAAAAAATGCAAATAAACATTAAAACTTGAAATTTTTATAAATAATTCAAATTAAGCATTAAAATTATGTGCTCAAATTTCATAAAATAGTAAATAAAATGTAAAATTAGAGAAAATCAAAATCAAAATTAAATATATAATGTTTAAATTTAACAAAAAAATAATTTAAATTATACAAATAAATTATATAAAGTTTAAATTATATTAAATTAATTCCAATATTTATGGGTGATTTTAAAGGTCGACATCAACATTTGTGAAAATTTTTAGTGGAAATAATTTAATATAAAAAACTTAAAATAAATATCAAAAGTCATTAATTAATAATTAAAATAAAGATATTAAATATTGTGAGAGTATTTTTCAAAAATTTATTGGAGATTCCTTTTGATGTTTCAAGTTTGATGAAATATTCCATAATTTTTAGAATTATTTCATCATTTTTCTTGAATCTTCCATAACAAAAAAATTAAATTCATAAAAATTATTAATTAATTTAAAATATTTTATTTATTTTTATGAAAAATCAAACATCAATATTTTTTATGACATAAAAGTTTTCAGAAAATCTAGAAGATGTTTTGAAAAGTTTCTTAAATCAATTTGGGAAGATAAGATAAAATCCTTTTTTTAAATTAATTGAATAATTATAAAAAATTTAATAAAATTCACTTCAAATCATTTTGATAGTGTTATAAGATGTATCCTTTGCTATTCTATATAGGATAAATTTTATAATACTTTGGATGCCTAGGTGATAAGATGGTAAATAGTATTTGCCATCATGCATTCTTGAAAACTTCTAAACAAGTAAAATATAAATTTAATAAAGTTTAAATAAAAGTAAATCAACTCAATAATAACTTAAATTGAAACCACTCTTGATTAAATTAAACACCTAGGCATAAAAACATAAAAATTTAAAACATTAAATTGAAACATAATTAGCAGACACCCACATAACCTAATATAAACACTAGTTTGCTTGATAAGACATAGCCCTTAGACACATAGGTTAGAGATGATTGGTCTTGTTTGGTTGATGATTTGTGATTTTATGATGTGATGTGATGTTTGCTTTAGAATAGTTCTATAATATTTGCATTAAGACAATATTGTGATGCTTGTATAACTTTATTTAAGATTAAACTAATATTATTTTTATAGTGGTCATATGTTAAGGAGATAATGGTGTGATATCGGTGTGATATGTTATTAAAAAAAGTTGTATCAAATAAATTTATTTGTTGGTGTCACTATAAATATGCTATAAATTGTTAAAGCCTTTTAAGCATGACAAATAGGCTTGTCACTTGAAAGTGTTAGCCATTTTTTATAATGTTGTTAATTATGTGAATGTTTGTTTTGAATATTAACTACCAGACTAAACTCTATTTTGTAGAAACAAAATTGTAATTTTTTATTTTTTATAAATAAAATTTTTAGAGTCCTAAGAGGTCTTTTGGAGTGAAAAAGAAAGCAAAGATGAGCCCTATAGGATGAAGCATTATAACCTTTAAAGCCAAAAGAATCTAAAGAACATGGAGCTAAAAGACCCATAGACTAATTCTATTAGCAGGTCTAGTTTTGGGTTGTCTAAGGCAGAGCTCAATTGTAATTTTCTTTTTCTTTTTTGGGATTATATCTTATTAACCCAACCACACTAGCATTTAATTAATAGTCTAAAAATTGTTTAAATTATCTAATATTTACTTATGTGTTTTCTTTTAGCTACACATTCATTAAAATGAAATGTTTTATCAATTGCCTCTATGTGCATTGATGAGTCACTTTAAATTTAAGAAAAAATTTTTTATTAAAATAAAAATAATTAATTGATTTAATAATAAAATAAAAATAGTTTATGCAACCATATGTGCATTCATATTGTTTCTTCATTCTTAGTAGAGCACTTTATCTCTTTTGTACATATATAAGCCACTTGCATTTGAGGGTGGTAGTTGTCAGAAAAAGATAGGAGTGTATTAGATAGGGCCAAACAAGGACATGGTATTGCATTGTATATTTAAGTCTTGTCTAACTCAGACACTAAATGAAATTACAATGCATTTAACCTTGGAGCATTGCATACTATATATACTTAGCTTTAACGGCTAGTAGGATTCTTTTTAATAAATAATAGCATTAATTTACCTTGCATATGCATGTAATTAGACCTTATGGTTTTTAAGCGATTAAGTATGTTAGTTAGCAATTATTCCAAATAAAATTGTAAGTTTGATAGAGTTGGGCTTATTTTAACTTTAAGTAAAGTTGAAATCATTAAGTCCTATTTATTATGATTAAACTAACTCTAAACAGCTACGAGATAGAAGTTCTCATATTAGTTTAGGTTCTAAGGCTAATAGTTTTTTTCGGGTTACCTCATAAGTTCTCACTTCCTATGATTATTCGTAGTCTTTTTCCAATGACATAAAAGTCTAAACTTTTTAACAAAATGATGAAACTCAAAATACAATTAAGTTTTAAAATGCATAATATAAAGCCCAATCAATAAATAATTGGAGCTTGTCAGTATCATATTCTCCATACTCTTATTCTATCATCCTCCTAAAAATAATTATTCCCAAATTGATCCAATCCCATTTAAATCTCCAAATTGATCAAATCCTTGAATATAAAGTTTAATAATCATAAAATTTTTATTACTACTTTAATCAAGAGTGTTTTTTTATGAGTTTATGCTCTTAAGGTGTAATTAGTTATAGAGGGTTGCCTCTATTTAGAACTTTTACCATAAAATTTAAATAAATTTTAAATTTAAGATGAAGAAGATTTTAGGAACACAAACTAATTAAACATTAAAATCTTTTCTTATTATTGTATCTAAGGCTATAGTAAAATGATATATTTGTCTCTTGAGATAATATACCATTTCTTTTGTTGCATTTAAATACAATAATAAAGAAGCTATCATTATTTTAGCTTTTGAATCTATTATAGAATAACATTTCAAAGTTTCAAAATAATATATTATTCTTAATGCTATATTTGTTCACTAAAATAAAGTTATTTTCAAAGTGTATGAATTTTCCTTAAAGTATTTCTACAAATACTTTTCTAAAGACTCCATTAGGGAAGGTTATTTTCTCCATCATCAATGATGTCAAATAATTTTATACATCAATGGTATGTCTATGTCTCTCATAAGCTTAGACTACACTTCTTCCTTTGGATAACTTGCTCATTTCATCCTTGGGTGAAGGTTGCCAATATTAAGAATTTAGAAATTCTTAATTCAAGGCCCTAATATGTTAGGTTATAAAGTTCTTATAAATTTTGAAGAAATTAAAATTATTTACTTGAATGAAAATTAGTTTAACATTTTTAAGAGATTGTTGATTCAATCTATCAAACTTAAATATAATAAATTTGATTCAATTTTCAAATGTCAAAATTTATTTGATCATTTTAGTTAATTTAAATGTAGTGGATTGAATACAACTCAGTTTTAAATTAAACTTCTTTAAAGTTGAAATTCTAAAATTTCTAAATCAATCTTTCAAGTTTGAAACTTGGTGGATTAGAGTTAATTTCATTAAGAAATTAAAAGCCATAGCTTATCAAATTTAATTTTCACAAAATAAAATCAATATTTTTTTTCTAAATGAATAATTCTATAAATTAAAAATGGCACGATTAATTTAACAAGCTAAACTTGATAAACAAAATTCAACTATTTTCGAGATCAATTTTTTTTAAAAAATAAAATTTTAAATATTTGGATTTTGAAACTCCATTAACCTAAAATTTGGCTATTTCAAAGTTTATTAAAATAAACTTCTCTCAAAATTTTATTATTTTGCACACCTAATGTTCATATAAACCTAAATGTGTATATTGATAGAGAATCAACAAAATTTCATTTCTTAAATTTAATATTTCTTTTTAATTCTCACAAAATAATCAACTCATAAGTTAATATTTTTTATTTTCTAAAAATGAAACAATTAATCTTTTCTTTCAACTCAAAAATGAGCTTGCATGTTGATACCAAAAAAATGTCAAATGTGACTATTTTTAAATATAGTACTAGCTTAAAATATTTGAACAAGACCTTTGAAGGCATTAATGTTACTTCACTTTGTATAACATTGTTTATAATATGAGACTTATATTAGAGTTTGGTCTATGATATGGGGCTTTTGAGCCTATCCTTGGCCTCTCTTCTAACAAAAAGTGAATCACTGCCAGCCCAACACCTAAGCCTTTAGTATATTTAGAATGGCAGGTTTTGATAAGAAAATGAAACAACCTATACTTGAGTCAACTCCAGTCTTTGTCGTTAGTGTCTTTGAGATTGGGTCTACTTTTGCTCTTTGCTTATGACTAAGTTCCTATATAAAAATAAAAATATGAGTACTAGGAAGAAAATGGAAGAGTATGCTTAAGGAAGTGATGAAAACAAAGTTGGAAGTATTTGAGGAAGCTAAAATTGAGGCAAATTCTACCCTTCTTGACTCATCTTCGCTCATAGGTAGAGTAGATTTCACCTTTGGTCAATTACCTAGGAGAAGGAGGACATGTATAGAATTTCAAGTTCTCCACTCCATCCATTTGACTATGAGGTGAAAAGCTTTAGAGCAAATAAGGAAAGATAGTTGTATTATGTTGATAATAATATTTCAAAGGTGTGAAAATGAACAAAAAAATTATAAAAGTAGATATGTTGAGACACATAAAAGGAATGGTCTATAAACAAATTGAAAAGGAAATTCTAAAAGATGAAAAGTTTGAGTCTTAAGTTATTACATAAATGACATCCAAGGCTAAGAAATAGTATGTTCGCTAGTTCACTTTTTCAATCACGACTAATGGTTATATCATGGTTCATATTTCATCATCTAATCATTTTGATAGGATCATCCTAGTGGATGCTAGTCAAGTCAGAGCCCATCTAGAATTATTCATTAGAAAATTGCAATAGCAATAAAGAAAGATAGTCATCTACTTTGACTAGTATACGAGAAAACCAACCAATTAAATCACATCACTATGTGCACCACCAATTCCCTTATATTAGGCCCCATTAAAAGAGTTACTCTTCATCACTGCCATTCCTGCTCTTTAGCACTGAAGAAAGTTAGGCAACTTGATGCAAGTGCTACTCTTCTAGAGTAATAACAACCTAGGATGAATAAGGTTTGAATATATAACAAGAAAAAAATAAATAAAGAAGAAAAAGAAAATTCAACCTAAAACATTATTCTTGAAGACATGAAAGATTGATGTCATAGAGGACTCAAATTATATGTTTGGTTAAAGCATTGAAGAAATTTTACATCTTTTCAAGGCTAATTTGAAAAACTAGAAGAAGAGGAGAATACTAATATAATGTCTACTTAAAAAGAACTAGTTATAGATCAAGATAATCTAATTGGAGAAGAGGTGAAAGAAATTGAAAACAAGTCTACGAGGGAACTCATTACAGCTAACATGAATGTCTTTGTGGTTGATGCCTGAGTTCCCCATAGAGAATAGAAGTCTAATGATGTGCACGGCATTGTGGTTAAGGGTGGCATTACATTAGGCTTAACATAATTTCTACTATATTTGCTTCATAAAAGGATTAATGGATCTTTAAATTGGAGAAGATGATGAAAGAGGCAATGGCTAATATGATAGTGCTATAAAGTCAGATAGTTAGGTCATGATAAGCACACGTTGAGATCAATCAACCGAGTTATGTTCATGTAAGCAAAGAGAAAAAGATAGTATTATATTTGAGAGAATAAAGTCAAAATAAGAAAGGGATTAATAGTAAATTCAGAATAAAGCAATTATAAGAACAATGAGTGAGAGAGGCCTTAGGCATAGTCTCAAGGAACTTCATTCATTACAAAGGGTGGGCCCTACTTAGAGAAGTTTGATGTAGTGCTGTACTCCAAGGAGTTTATGCTACCTTTCTTTAAAGTATTCAATGGTACAACGAATTTTAGATAACATTTGGCTCATTTTATGTCTAATTAATTACAATTAATTAATTATTTATTAAATTTATAATGGAATTTAGCATTTAATCCCTTCTCTTTAAATATTACATTGATCATGATAACTAATATGAATTACATAAAATAATGAAATAAGTTTTGACTTCTAACATGGCATCCTTGAACAACATATATGATGCAACATAAACAAGATGAGTTCTACCAACTTAGTCTTCAATAAAAAAAAGCTCGGTTTGAGTGAACGCTGTGTTCGACTCTTTGTTCCTAAACGAACAACTAAATATTTCAAGCTCAATATATAAACGAGTCAAACATGAACAATCATTTGTTCGACCGTGTTCGGCTTGATTTAGCTCGAAATAAAAAATTATATTATATTATTATTATTATTATTATTTTATTACTTATATTTTTATTTATTACTATTATTATTATTATTTTATTACTATTATTTTTATTTATTACTATTATTTATTTCTATTACTATTATTATTATTATTATTATTATTATTATTATTATTATTATTATTATATATACATACGAACACATTTACATATCACAAATGCAAGCTTGGCTTAGTGGTTAAAACTTTGTTTTGCAAAAAATTGGCCTAGGTTCGAATACTCCCTCATTAGGGCTGTCAAAAAAGCTCGTTGTTCACGAACAGCTCGTGTTCGGCTCATTAACAAAATGAGTCGAACACGAATAGACATTTCAAACTCGATATATAAATGAGTCGAACACGAATACATATTTCAAACTCGATATATAAATGAACTGAACACGAACAAAACAATTTTCAAACGAGCTGAACACGAACAAGAGTTTTGTTCGCTCAAGCTCGGCTCATTTACACCCCTAGTCTTCAAGGATTGAAGCTTTAATTTTCTTTTAAGACACTCTTCCTCATTTTAATGGGTGAATCTTATAGTCAATCTCTCTTGGGAATCTGGCAAATTCTATATATGGACACTTGAGTGAGGATAATTATTCCCTAGGCTTTTCTACTTGCTAATGAGTGCATATTATGTTAGTACATCTGTACATATTTAGGTATATAGTATATAAATCCATAGCAAAATTATATTTTATTTCTCAAAATAATATACTATTTTTTATGTCACAATTAGATACAATAACAAAGATGCCCTCTTTATTTTAGTCTTTAAATCCATTACATAATAGTATTTCTATTTTATAAAATAGTATATTATTCTTAATATCAATATTATATTTGATCACTAAAATAAAGTTAACTTTAAAGTTTGTGTATTTTTGCAAAAAATTTTATACTTGCTCTATGATGATTAGAATAGAATTTGAATCCTTCATAATCCATCGGTTTCTTTAGTATGATCATTTCACTTGGCCATTGAAAGTTGTTCACAACCATCTCCTCTAACAAATCATAAAAAATTTCTTAGAATTTTCTCATAAAGTTCCTTTAGATGCAGCATCAATAAATGTCACTATTGACTCGGCCATCCCCTTGTAGAATATCTAGATATGTATCCATTTCAGTAAGAAATGATAAGATCATTTTCTTAAAAGATCTTTGAAACTCTCTCAAACCTCATAGAGATTTTCTCATTCCATATGTAAAATTTGGAGATCTTGATCCTCATCTAAGCTATCTTAGCAGGTAGAAATTACTTCAAATAAAACTTCTATGCCAAATTATCATAGCATGTGATGAAATCACTGGGCAAAAAATTGAGCCAAATTTTATCCCAATTTCTTAAAGAGAAAGGAAACAATCTTAGTCTAATCAAATCATCAAAAGCTCCATTGTATTTGAAGGCATCAAAAATTTCTATAAAATTTATGTTATAGACATTCATATCTTTAGTTGTTAAACCCCCAAATTAACTATAAGGTGGCCAACTTGATTTTATTGTCGTTAGCCTATACACAAAGCTTAACTATGGCCTAGACGATGCCATGCACTATAGTGAGTGAATATTCTCTTAATACTTTGGTTTCCATGATCATATGTCCTCTATCTTATAAGTTGTCATCTTTATTACTCATATCTAGTTTAGCTTGCCTATTCTTCTCAAGTCTTCTTAAATAATTTTCTTAATTTCTAGCTCAATAGGAAATAGTGGCTCACTATTAAAATGGTGTATACACAATGATTAATCTATAAAATAGAGTGAACAAAAAAAAGAAAAAAAATAGCAAAGAAAAATATTCAAAGTATTATAAATTAACTTGGTATCAATATTAACAACACAATTCCTAGTAACAGGACAAAAATTTGATGGGGGTGATAATCTTCATGTGCAAGAGCACACAATCACTCCAAGTAATATAAAGAGAGTAAAGTATTGTTCCTTCAAGGATTGCATGATAATTATTGAAGTTAGGTTCATTAACTATTATTTGTTCTACAAAAATTAGGGCATAAAAGCAAAACAAAAATCTAAATGTGTATCTACTAAAAGGCTAACTGAGGAACTAAAGTGATAATTTGTTAATAAATCTCAATAAGAATAAACCCAATAATTAAGGTTTTTTGATGTTATTTTATGTGGTTATGATTTTAGCTAAAGTTGGAGGGATTTTAATGAAGTCCAATCATAATGGCCATTACTTTTCTCTTGAAGACCCAAGGGTCTACTTTTTCCCTTCACAACCTACTTACCTCTCAATGATAGATTCAATGCAAATAAATTTGTTAAGGCTCATTGAATTTCAATTTGATTGTATAGCTTCATCGTAGATATCTCTAATCTACGTCTCTTTATCATATTATTTTGCTTGTGAATAGTTTGTACTAGACCTCTTGATTTTGAACAAATCTCCTAAACTATTGATAGATGATCAATCAATCAATAAGCATGAAAGCTTAAAATTAAATATGAGATAGTAAAATAAAATAAAACTTTAATATTTTATTAAAATTAAAATCAATGCAAAAATGACATGGCTACAAGCTAAACCTTATATGGTGAGCTTATTTCATGATGACTTAAAGAAAACAAGGAAAAACTTAAACATGAACATTACTACAATAGAGGAAAAAGGAGTCAACAAAGAAATGCTTAGGAGAAAAACTTTGAGAACATCCTCTTCTTTTCCTTGGCTCCTTGCTCTTAAAATCTCTTCTAATGACTTCTTTTAAGAAATTGAAGCAATCTCATATTTTTCTCCCTTTGGACTCCAAAAACTTTAGAATAAGAAGTGAATGATGGAGGGAAATGTCCATAATTTGGTCCACAAGAGTTGCTTATATAAAGTTGCATTAGATCTTCCTAAATAAGTAAGAAATCCATATGAATTTAGGACAACACAATGCAAGTGCTAGGCTATTTGTCTACTTGCATTTTAACATCTAAATCTAGCACCTAGGCACTACAATTTGGATGCTTAGGCATTGAGCTCTCTGTCTTGCATTCATGCTGGGTTTTGGGTATGGTGCCTAGGCCCTAAGAGTTGCACCTAGGCACCGATTTCTCCGTCTTCTACTAGTAGGTAGGCTCCTAGGGGTCTAGCTACTAGGCTGGGTTCCAAGTTCCAAATCAGTCCAAAATTATATTGTTTGCTTCTAAGTCTAAGCTGAATGATTCTTCACATAATTTTAAGCATTAGTTACTGAATTTACTCTCATCCATGTAGATCTACAAATTTTAAAATTAATTCATTAGTATCACAAAATTCTTAAATTTAAGCAAAAATATGGATAGCCTAATATAAGAAAAAATGTGCAACTTTCATACATATCAATAAAAGGAAGTAATTGATTTAAATCAATCAAATAAGAGGGAAAGAGAGTAAGAACGGGAATGAACAATATAATCGAAAATAGCTAAGAATATTTATGAAATGAAATGGTATTATTTCTTTTAAGACAAATTGTTATATATATAGAAAACTAAAGATTTTCATGACTGATAAGATATTACTTTAAACTTTATCATCATGGAAATTCAACTCTGAAAAAAATAGTTATATTTAATAGAAAACTAAATCATGTAAGTAACATATTTAATTATTCAGATTTTTTAATATATATATGTTTTAAAGAATTATAATCTTTAAATATTTTTTTTCAAAAGTTTTAGTTTTAGTTTTTATAAAAGTACAAAAAAAAATTTTATTGCTAGTAAAAAAGCCAGCAACGTTTATATAATCACAATTTATTAAAAATTAGAATAAAATTACTTTTAATTACAAAATATAAAATACAATAATAAAGTAATTAAAACTATATAAATTTTATATCAAATAATTAATAATTAATTACTTAAATTAAAATAATGTTATTATAAATGTAGCGTTGAATGGAAAGGCGTACTCCAGCCAATATGATTATCATATTTTCTTGACCTTGTCCTAAAGTAAGAAGACTATATATAAAAGAAATCAGACCGGCTATCCTTAGAAATATATTATCACCATCGTCTACGCATGCATTATAACAATATATTGGTTTATTATAATACATTATTCTTATCCGCAAAAACAAAAGAGAATATATTTATTTTTAATTATTTAATTGAGCGCTGTTATTTTTTACCTTCAAGTTGGACTTCTTGAATATCTGGAAAATCATTTAAGAAATAGTGCAAACTTAATGGAAGTAAGAAAGCTACATAAGAATGTGTGTGTGTGAGAGAGAGAGAGAGAGAGAGAGAGAGAGAGAAAACGTTTATTCGGAATTTTTTAAAATAAGTTTATTTAGTTTTCATATTTTTTAAATATTATCGGTTCAATTTTAATGTCAAATAAAATAGAAGGGACTGCATGGGATCATTTTTGTTTTATATTTTATATTTATTTAATTTAAATTTGGATTTGAAATCAAATATATTTAGTGATGATAAATTTTTTTTAAACCAATCAAAACATCCAAAATTTGTTTTGTGTGAATTCATAAATAATCTAATTTGTCTTCAAAAATAAAAAATAAAACACTAAAAATCATATTAAATAAACATAATTTAAAATTAATATATAAAAAATAAAAAATAAAAAATAAAATTGATCTCAAATAGATTCTAAATGAAAAAATAAAATAAAATTTAATTAAAAGGAGAGAAATTGTACCTTAGATATATATTTTTTTTTTGGAAAGTTAAGTCTTAAGAGCAATTAAACTCACGCACCTCTCATGCATCTCGAACCGTCATCTCCGTGTTGGGAGAAAAGCTCCCAACTGACGGATGCATAATCTCGCGCATGATACTTTAGATTAAATTCGAATCTACATAATAATTATTAAATAATTTAAAAATAAATTTTGTATATTAATCTAACTCATGTTGGTCAAAATAATAAGTGGTCTTTTATGTATATATTACTTTTGGTCAAAATTAGCCTGTGAAAATAACAAATAGAATGACAAAACAATTTGGACAGATAGAACAAATTTGAATATAGTGGCTTTCAAAGTCAACTTAAAAATTACAATATTTCTATATGCATCAAACTTCTAATATAATACACCATATATACTGCAGATTAAAATTTTCTAAATTTCTATATGTAAAATATATAATTGCATGCATGCACGTAGATGGCTTTGTAAAATTAAAATTTTTAAATTAAAAAAAAGATGAGCATCAAAATCCAATTTATTTCAAATTAAATAATAATACAGTCAAAACACAGCTATCAGCCGTTTTCTATAGAAGCTCACTTTCCGCGCTATTTCGCATGACAATTGTAAAAGACTCGCCTTTTTAAAATATAAGAGCAGTCCTTAGTCTCTCTAATTAACGTTATATTATGTTTTACAATTCCTAAATTGTTATCCTTGTCGAGTGGAATATTATCTTATTCAAATATATTTATTTATTTATTTTATTAAGTTCAAATTGAGCTTAAATATGAACTAAATTTTAAATCTTGATCAATTATTTATCAATTATCAACCAAATTGGAGTCAACTTTAAACTTTAATCAAATCTAATTAATTATATGTTCAATATTTAAAATTTTAGCATGCAGTACAATTCTTAGATATAATTGAATTCATAGAATTTAATAAAATTTAATATAATTTAGTATATTTTATTAATTTATTTGGTAGAGCTTAAATATTAACATGAAAAAAAAATTTTATTTAAATTTATGAACTTGTTAAGTAATAT
This sequence comes from Cymbidium sinense, assembly GCA_021442155.1. NCBI lineage: Eukaryota > Viridiplantae > Streptophyta > Magnoliopsida > Asparagales > Orchidaceae > Cymbidium > Cymbidium sinense. Next base: position 52,311,247 of record CM038226.1, read on the forward strand.
ATGAACTTGAAGTTAATATTTAAATTAATTCATTTATATAACAAGTTTATAAAATTTTATTTAAATGTATTTAATTATATAAACAAAAAAACATAAAAAAATATTATATAAGTAAATATTAAGTTATTCATCAAATTTATTTCTTCACTCATCCTTCTTTCTTTGGTTTAATTCCTGGAATATGAGAAGGTCAAATTTTATTAAGAATATTAGATGACAGGCTAAGGGACAAACGGGGCGGCAAGCTCATTACTCTTGCCTATTTCAAAATGTTAAATTACTCAACTTTGAACATGCAAGAACTATATATATATATATATATATATATATATATATATATATATATATATATATATATATATATAGTATGAGGAAAGCGATCGTTGTCTCAACCTTTGACCAATCCATAGAAATAAATAAATAAATCAAAAGAAATATTTTCTGTGTTCTTGATAAGTAAATTTGTTATCGATGACCTCTGCCATTAATTGACATATAGAGGGACATATTCTTTTATTTAAAAGTTTGAATGAGAGCTTGGTCAATTAATTAATTAAATAAATATGATGAAAATATCGTTTTGTGTCGAATAAATTTTGGTAATTAATGACATAAGTGAGTTTCTACTATATATATATATATATATATATATATATATATATATATATATATATATATATATATATATATATATATATATATATATATATATCTCACCCTCTCTACAGAAAAAAAAAAAAGATATTTCTTGGCAGTTAATTAAGCTTATTGCCGTAGTTAAAAAAACACTGAAATTTATAATAGGTGATTTCACACCATATTATAAAATACATGCGAAGTATAATAGGAGCAACCATAAAGTAAATTGATCAACATATTTAGAATAACATAGAGGAAATATTTAAGTTACTACATCACATATTCATAAAAGAAGTGCATATAAAAATGAAATTAAGCAGACAACTCATTAGACAACGGTGAACATAAATACACTAATTATTAAATGACACAAATATTTAATATCACTAACAAAAAATACATATTATCTAGATAAAAAATATAAGGGATGAGAATATATTTATACAAAGTTTGTTCAAATGTTTATACTCACATTCTCTCTCTCTCTCTCTCTCTCTTTCTCATCTTGTTCCCTCAATTTCTTTCTATTAGCATATCAATCATTGGAGGAATGATTAGTGTCATCCAATTAAGAATAAATGTATCGGGTTGGAGTAAATTCACCTTGTATTCGTACTCTTCTTATATGCTTAGGACCCATAACCATTGCAAAGATCATTTAATTTGTTTTTATATTTCCATCTTATAGGGTTTCTTTCTTAGCAAGAAGTTCACAAGCTTAGGATTAAATCAATAAAAGGATAGTTAGAATTAAAGTCAATGATTGCATATGCATCATATATAACTTAGCATATTACCTCTATTAATTTAGCATCCTAAAATCCTTAGAAGACTATGAACCATCTTTATATAGCATATTGATCCTCCATAATTGTAATCTATCATAAATAAACTATACAAAAGAAACGCTAAATTAATTACTTAGTAAATATCAAAAATAAAGTGAATAAAATATTCATACAATCCATTTTTATCTTCTAACAGAGCTCATGGGACTTATAGTGTGTGGGCATATTTATTTATTTGCAATTTTATTATTCATGGTAACCTCTTACATTAAATCATTTAAAAACTCAGAGTATACAAGTAAATAAAAATCAGTTAAAATGTCATTCAAACCTGGTATTCTAGTTGTGACCACTAGGTGACCATTTAGCAACCCTCTTCTACATTAAATTATTTAGAAACTTTGAGTATAATTAAACAAAAATCACTTAAAATGCTCTACTAACTTGGTCTTCTGGTTGTGACCCTTAGGTGACCAATTGACACCATTGCACCACATTGACTTCCTCAAGGATAACATTAAAAATTTCTTCAATTGATTTTCTATCTTAGTACTTTGATTTTAAGTTATTCTTATAGTTGCGACATTTAACATTAAGTGATTTCAGTTTCCAGTGATGTATGTGATCCAAAAAAAAAAAAAAAACAAATCAAATTTTGATTGCAAATGTAATAAAAGTTTTAAAATAATAATTAATTAACATAAATTTTATTAATTAAATAATTGTAACTTAATTATTTTACCTCAATTTTAGCCAAAATATTTTTTGTTGAATGGTTCCATACCTTTATTACTACAATCTTGAAAAGAAGTTGCTGCCAAAACATGATCTTTAAGAATGACTCCCATATATGACCTCCAATAGAATTGATTTTGTGATATTACAAGAGATATTTTGATCATTTTCCTTGATATGAACATATATATCAAGAAAATGCTAGAATAATTTTTAAAACATATATATGTTGAAAACTTACACTATATTATATATACAAAATTTTTCAAGAATTTGATTTGCTTACATCATCCCTATTAGAAGAAATGATTGAATAAAAATATTTCTTAATTTGACTCTTATGATGTAATTTCAATTTGTGTTTTAGGATCTTCGGCATAGAATAAAAGCTTCAATTTGTGAAGAGAAAATAAATGGATCATGTTTCAACCTTTCTCTGGCATGTGAAATGTAAGAAGTTTACTAAGATATATCCAAATTATTTATTTTCATGCTAGTTGTGCTTATCTTGGCTTATGGAAACTTAAATAAAACAAATCTAAATAGATCAAAATAAATGATTTATCCATAATAATAAAATCTCCAAAATCTATTGTGTTTACAACACCATAGTTTTAAGTCTTCTTTTTTCATTATGATCTTTTGCTTAGAAAGAATATCAATTAATATAGAATTCCTTGGACCATTTTGTAATCCTAATGCACCCTTGGTAAGAACTTTAACTTAATATATTGTTAATGGATCACTATTATTTATAACCTACATAAATAATATGTTGCATTAGTTTTTCATGAATGGGATTAATGATTATAATTATTAAATAAGTTGAAAAACTAACTTTTTTGCTTGAACTAATCATGAAATATTATATAGTATATATAAGTTTTCATATATATATATATATAAAGATATAAGATGTATGCCTACATATATATATATATATATATATATATATATCATTAAGTGCATGAGTAAGTGAGCTTGCACCATTAACTTATCATTTAACATGATATCACCTTAACTAGTGAAATTTTACCGCTTGCTAACGTATATGTATTATGTCCATATTTGATAGATATTTCACACTCATAGATTTATTTAAGTAAATATTTGGAGAAAAAGCATTGTTTCCTTCAACAATATATCTCTTCACTTTTGACCTCCTCCCTCAAGTTATGCTAATGTAGTCCTTCAGTACTTCTACATAATAGGAGTTAAAATAATTCTAAAAATATGGTAATAATAACTAAAAAATATTTTTATATTACCATCAAAATGGGTGCATCCATTTGTAATGTTTAGAGCCATCAAAATTGACTTTTATTATTAAGTGCATGAGTAAGTGAACTATGATTGTGAACAAGGAGGGGAGAAAATTTCTTTCCAACTAACATGATGTCATTATAACATTATCTTGCAATATGTCTAACTTGAATGATGAGATTGATAATCTTATCGCAAATTGATTTAAAGAAGCTTGACATATCTACAACAATATTGAGGACTTTCTCTAATGATGCACAAGCCCTAAGTGCAATTGGCAAAATATCCTTTAAGATAGTCATTACTTTTTTGTCTTGCACTCTTACACTCATTAATGTTTATACACCCAAAATATTGTGGAATATCTCTTGTCTTTCTTGACAATGAGAAACAAGTTGAAGGTAAGATGTATGAACCATGCTCTAGGATTTACGAATGAAGCTCACTCTTCACTTCTATATTAGCTTAGTCTAGTCATATCTTTATATTTTTTTCTAGGAGTTATCTAGATCCAAATAATGTATTGATACAATTATTATAAATAATTTTTTAATATACATAATATCCAAATTATAAGATAGTAAGTTGAATTCCCAATAAGGTAAGTAAAAATTGCTTATTTTTTCCAACTTCATCAAATCACTTGTTTGTTCAACATCATTATATTTTTATCCCTTCTTCAATCTTTTAGTCTAACTTTAGTGAATTTTTCAAGAAAAAATTATAATTGTCTAATCTATGATAGATTTGGCTTCCACTTAACTTCTTTGGTGTTACTCTTATTTCTTATTTGTTATCACTTCTCTCAATGGAATTTGTGACTTGTGGTTATCTAATATCGACAACACATATATGAGAATTTTTTACTTTTGGACAACCATAAATATTATGTATTTTAGCACAATATATTTCTCTAATACACCACCTAGATAACATACCATATGCTAAAAAATAATTAATAGTTCACATTAAAGATGCATGTATTTTAAAATTTTATCCTTTTATAACATCATAACATTGAAACTCCATGACATAGTTCACATAACTCATGAATTAATGGGTGAAAATAAATATCAATATCATTCTTTGAGCTTTTTTTCTTTTAATAGAATTATTGAAAGAATGAATAAAGCTTGCTTCATTCCAACCTAAGGAAGCATATTATACAGAATAAGAACCATGGGCAAGATATTCTATATGTTGCTCATAATCTTAGAGAGGTGGATCCCATCGCTAGTTAAACCATGTCAAACATTGTTTGGATATAAAGCATAATTAGGGTATTGAGAGTCAAATGATTTCCATGCTTCTCCATCAACAAGGTGCCACATGAAGCCATCTCTATTTCTATGTTTACATGCCAATTCATATCTTTAATTGATTTTTTTAATTTTAAATAATCTTTGAAGTTTGAGAATCAATGAAAAATATGAACAATTTTTTAGTTGACTTCAACTTATTCTTTTTTCCTTTTACAATATTATTAACCACAAATATAACATACCTACTGATTAATTTTATCTTTCTAGAATAACATACATTAATTAAGATATGCATCTATTTTTGTATATCTAAGATCAAATACTTTTAACACCATTTTTAAATCATATATATTCTTAGAAAATGAAGATTCCTTAGGAAAGGCATCGATTAATAACTTTAGTTGCTCATCAAATGATCTTATAGTTTAAGAGAATAAATATTTCAAGCAAAAAAAAAGTGTAAACAATTTTGTGAGTGCTTTTCAGCTAAGATATAATTTTGAATTTACATCTTCATATAGTTGATTTGTACTTTTTAACCTATATGCAAGTTCACATGCCAAATAAAGTAATATAGAATGAGTAGAGTATCATTCCCACTAGGATTAGAGGAAAATTTGATATTAAATTATATTAAGTTAAGTACTAATCTTTTAAAATCTAAATCCAATTATAAGTTCACACACTCAAGTCAATATTTTAGGAAGAAAAACACAAACATAATACATGAATATGTATAGGCTGTACTAGAAAATACAAAGAAAAAGGAAAGAGTAGAATGAAAGAGTTCATCAAGAAATTCTCTCATTTTATTGTTTATCCTTCTCCTTCATCTCTTGATTTTGATCTCCCTCACACACACTCCACACACAAACACATACACACACACACACACACACACACACACACACACACACACACACACACACACACACACACACACACACACACACACACACACACACACACACACACACACACACACATACATAGATATAACCCATAGCTTTCGGAGTGTCACTCTTTAAGTGTTATCATTACTTTCACATACTCACCCTCTTGGCCAAAAAATAAAATAAGAAAGAAAAGTTTAGAAAAAGATCTTTTTTTTTCTTCTTATATATAGCTGAGAAATAGCCCTAGTCTTCTTAATGCTCTTGCCATAATGGCCTCAAAAACTACTCGTAATCTTCACAAATCTATTCTGTTGAGTTGTAGCACTAAAGCATTGCTAATCTAGCACTACAACACTATGCCTGCTATCTCTGGCTCATATTTTTCTTTTAGTATAGAACTACAATGTTGCTTATGTAGTACCTAGGTGCTGAGCTTGCTATAAAGCTGTTCCAAAATGAGTCAAATTTGGTGTTGCAATGATGCTAATATAACACTTAGATGTTGACCTTGTTATAAAATTTCCCCAATTTAGGCCATATCCAGCATCGTGGTGCTGCTTTTGCAATGCCTAAACATTAAGCCTAAATTTATTCTTATTTTCTTTTATTTTTTTTGATAATTTTCCTATTACAACACAAAATATACTTAAAATAAACATATTTTAACATGTAAAACATGACTAAGGCATTATAATTACATGAAATTTTCACAATTTTAATACTTATCAATAGTTTTAAAAAATTTTCATCATTTGTGGATGGATCTACATATCCTCATTGTATTTATCATCAAAATTCAAAGAAACATTGTTAGATCCAAATATTCTCTTCAACATTTCTTGTATATTATCTATGTCATGTTGCTCAACCGCAAGTGCCATTTGTGCCAAATCAAATGTGGTAGCAATTGTATTTTTCATTAGACCTTAACAAGTGATATTATGTTCTTCATCATGTTCATTTCATACTACATATCCAACAAAAATTCCCTTTGAGATTAAGTGATCATTGAAATATTTTATTGAGTGAAAGAATCTATTAATGCATAATCCAAATGCAAATTATTTTTTTCTTGATGAATTTTGTATTGGTCTACAAACTCAAAAAAGTCTTTCACTTTTTTTTTGTACTCCCAACTCCATTTGAATTTAAACATCTAACTCATATCCGTTGATATTAAAAAGTAGAATTCTAATTTTTTTGCATATAATTGAGATTTGAAGGTTGTTAAGATTAATCCTAAAGAAAAAGGAAATAAGCACGAATAAGGAAGAAAATATAGGACTAACTTTTTTAAAAAATAGAACCATTAGCTCTTCATTATTCTTTATATGATATTGGTTGATATAATGTTTTTGTCAGCCATAATTCTGATTAATGATAAAAAGTACATCAAAATTTTAGGACAATATTATCTCTAAGCTAAAATATTTTTGAGATTATATAATGGTATGACAACTTCAAGCACAATCAAGCACTCCACCATCATACCCTCTTAAATCAAATTACTATCAAATAAGACAAAATGGCCAAACCAACTTAAAGGAAGTTTAGTAAAATAAATCTCCCAAGATCCAAAATTTTAGATTCTTTATTTATTAGAAATCCATCAAAGCTTAAGCATTACGGTATTCAAATATTTTCATAGATACAATTTTAAGTTTGTCACTTTCACAAATAATAAATCCTATGATCATGTCCCATGTACAAATATGAAAACATAACTATTTTAATAATTAAAAAAATACTAAAGGAATGTATCCTACTAATCCATCCTAAAAGAAGGCAAGGTGGATTAAATACTAAATTTAAGCCTTTATTTAACTTGATTACACACCAAAAGACAAGTAAAGCATCTTTGTATTAGAGAAAATAATTCTTCTATAGATTATGTAAGCATAAACCTATAATTATAAAATCTATGGAATTAAATTTTAATTAAATATTATAAATTCTAATGATCTATTATCAAATGAAAGTAAAATATAAAATAAATAAAAAATCATAATTACAATTATTTATGAAACCTAACAAAACTTAATCAACTTATTATAGTGGCTATTATTGTTTACATAAAGCCTATCCACAAAATTGAAATGTTTTATCCATGTATTTAGAAAAACTTCTAATAAAATCTTGAGGCAAGGGTGAACTTGATTTATCCATAGCCTCCATACCTTAGATTATAAAATTATGATAGATAGATATTGGTAATGGTGTAAATGTGTTATTTAATCTTTTTTTGGTTATTGCCAAACTTTTAATAAAAATAATTAAACCTTCATGCAAGATATTATTATGGTATGCAATGGGAAAGATGTTGAAAGCTAAGATGAAAATTTTCTTAATAATAAACAATTTAATAAGATTAAAAATGTACTAATTGATGTTGCAAACTAAAAAAAGTTATCTTGCTTTGGTTATGCTAGAGATGATTGAAGAATTAAAGATAAGTGCAAGGTCATAGAAAAATAAGTTAATATTATTCAATAATTTTTTTATTAAGAGTTGAATTACCGGTGAATTATTAGCATGATATTTAGTTTTATAAGTGGAAACCATACCATTAAGGTTTACTCTCTTGTAACAACTATGGTTATGATTACATATGCTGCTTTGTGATTATTACAAATCAATCTTATGCTAGTTTTGAATCATTAGGAAAAATTGCTCCTAAGTATTTCTATCAATAATAATAATTAGCCTAATAAAGAACTGGTAATAAAATACATATTGAACTTTAAGAATGATAAGGAAGAAATACTTGATGTAACATAAAACTAACCCTAAAATATGAATATCAAACCTAAATATAGTAAGAAATGATTTCAAAATAAAAAGTCTAAAAAAATATGAGTGGAAAACATACTTGATCATGGGGAAGTTGAAGGAAGAGTTAGCTAGCAGACAACTGAGAAGAGTCCCAAGACAGAGGTTTAAAAGAGGTGATGAAAATCAAAACATTTATACCAAAATAAGATATTATGGAAAAATAAAAATTACCAAAGTTACTTAAATAAGGATACACTGCAAAAATCAAGAGGAGTAGAACACCGATTGAGAAAGTGATTGTGATTTAGGTTTGGGAGAAATATGAGGGATTGTTTTGTAATAAGGAATTATTTATAGCAATGATTTTAATCAATGCTTTTTCTAATTGTTTAAACCACTATTATAGCAATATATAGACATTGGTTTTTAAAATTATTGCTATCATTTTCTTCCTTAACCCTTTCTTTTTAGTATTGCTCAATGATGCTTATATTTTTTCCTCAAAAATTCTAATGAACTTTTAATAAAATTTTTAGTCAAATTTTGTACTATATAAAATAATATTTTAGTGTTGTAGCAATAGTTATATTTTATTAAAATAGATTAATTTAGATAAAAATTATGATTAAAGGGCTATTTATACTTCATGTTTTGAAAAATAGATTGAGTATAGTCATTAAATAACCATATTTACTTCCAAAATATGATAACACAACTTTTAAATAACTATTTTATAACACCAAGAAAGGCAAACTTATTGCTAGAGTTGTATGATTTTTTTATCTGAATTAAAACCTCTACAAAAAAATACTTATAGTAGTTTCAAAATTGGTTCAATATCACTACAAATTTGTTATGATTGCAATCGATTGAAGAGCCTTTTAGTAGAAACTATTTTATCACAAGGAATGTATATTGAAGTGGGTCTCTGCATTTAAATCATGTATTTTTAGAGTAATATAAATCATCAAAATTTGACTTTATATTCAATTGAAAGTGTTAACCTTATCATAAGTTCTTTATACTACATGATGCCATTAGTTATTGAGACCTTCAATTAAAGCTCATGTTATGAAGTATCAAAGGGAGAGATAAGAAAGATCTCTTACTAATGATAGAGTCTATGAAGCTTTATTAGCATATAGCATCTGATGGGGTGATAAAAAAAATGAAGTAGGTGATTTAATAATGTGGGGAATAATTCAACTACAATGTTAAATACCTATGACTTTAAATTCTTCATGGGTAAAAAATATATGGGAATTCACCAAATATATATATATTCTTGCTAAATATATTATTACCACATTTATTTTATTTGTCAAAGAATATTACCCATTCATAGTAGACATAATCTTATTATAAGTGGTGAAACAACTAGATATGTATAAATAGCTTTGGTGTACCTCATCACATTATATTTGATTATCTTTAATGTTTAAAACTACTTAGCAAAAATTGTATGTCATTTCACCAACACATTTAGCTTTATATATTGAGAAATCCCATATGTTTTTGTCTTCTTCTCATGAAAGGAAAGCAAAAATTTAATTATAAGGGTGTTTGATTGGTATTATTATGGTAATTTTCTCAAGTAGATCTTTTATTTTACATTATTTTTTGCTTAATTTTTGAAAATTAAATACACTAATTATTTTTAATTTGTTTGATACAAATAATATAATTTTTAGTAATTGCAGTTATTTGAACATCATTAGATGTAAAGTCTAAAATTATAGGCATAAGTGCATAGACAACAAAACTAAAGATTTTTAATTTAACGAATTAAGAGCTTGGTATGTAGGGACTCCAATTTAATAACTAGATGACAAACTGAGTAGTTTGATTCCTAGTATAACACCAAAGCACTTATCATGTTTTTTTGTTATAAATTTAGTTCTTACAAATTTGAAGAGTTTTTCTAAATCTAGGTGCTCAATTGGTTGCTAACTTGAACGTATGGGGCACAAGAATTAAAAAAATCTTAGTTTTGAATAGAAATCTAGATAAGTATAAAAGTAATACATTATGGCTTTTTGGGAAGACTTTTTAGAAACTTTTGGAGATTGAGATTACAAAGCTTATGGAAGAATAAAGAGGGAACTAGTACAAAGGAGTGTGGATGATGGTGGTTGAAGGGGAGAGACCTTGCCTCACTAAGTTTCTCTACCACCTCTATTCTATGTTTTAATTATTGTTACGTACTTTATCTTTCCTTCTTTTAATAAGACCTAATCTTTACTTTAATTTTTAGAAGTAATCAATATGAGTGTAGTAAGTTATTTACATATTTTTAAATATGTGCTTTTGTTGTTTTAGTCATTTGGACAATAATTCAAAGTTTAGAAAAACTACTTGAAATGAAGAGTTGAATACATGATTTATCATGGCTTAGAAACCTTGATGTATCACAAGACAAATGTGTCTAAGTGAATCAAGCGATTTTTTTTATCAGTAATGCAAAATCAACAAACCAATTAATGTTGGTGCCTTAGTGGCAAAAGTAAGTCATATTAACTTGTTAGTAACCATAAATTCTTGATAGAATGGTGGGATACACTTTATGATTTGATTATAGCATATTAATTATAGATCAATTATTTACACTTAAAATTAACCAATAATGCTAACTATGTGAAGTCAAATTTCTATGTTTCAAAAAATCTAATTGATAACCCTCAACCAAGTTGCTTTTTAATAGATAACTATTTTTATTTATCATTAATTGACATCTTCTTACTATCATTTAAATAAAATTGAGATCAAATTAATATTGATAATTAGTGAAATCATTCTATAAATTGATACTTTTACTCACACTTTATTGCTTATACTAATATATATTCTTGCATGTATGCCTAATCAATATCACTTCCCCAAAAACTAGTTTATAGTGGTATAGTTAAAGCTACTTTGTAAGTAGTGTGGTAAGCCTATTGTGCATCATTGAACTTCAAATCCCAATTCTTTCTATTATTTTCAATCATTTTTCTAGAATCTATTCTAGCTTATGCTTTAAAATCTTAATTTAGATAATTATTATGGGGTGATATATTAAGTAGATTTATCTTTTAGTAACACTTTTAATTGCTTATTATAAAAGTATTATGGTGTTTTTATTCGAAGTCATTGGGACACCACGCATAACATAGTGGATACTTATTGAAGTGATTGAGTATAATATTAAGGTATGATATACCATCTCAAAAGATGGAAAACATCATTCTACAATGGACCTAATCACCTAATAAGGACTCCTAAGGTGGATGGGTCTTCATATATACTAGAGATCTTTCTCAACTTTACATGGAAAAGTAAAACATGGTTCATTTTATGCTGGGTTCTTTAGTTCCCTATGGAAGCAAGCTCCATAGTTAATTACATCCTAAGAAATAGGAATTTCCTAAGAAAACTCTCGATTAAAATAGTCAATAAATATCTCCAAAGATTTCAAAGCTAGACTATCAAAGGATTTGGTTTTTTTGAAAGTCAAGTGGGAGAGTTCAAGTGGAAAGAATTATTTATGGATTCCAAAGGAGGATGAGAAGGGAGCACTCATGATACTAGGAAGTCTAGTAAGTGCTCCAATCTACCCTATGATGAGGCTTTATATATTTGAAAGAAAGAGTTTATTTTTATTTGAGTTGAAGTTTTATTACAATGCTAAGGATTATAGTCCATCAACACAAGATTGTGGAAATATCTAAGATGTGAGGACTTATACTCGTAGCCTGAAGAAAACAAATAGCCTTAGAAACTAAATATAGGATGCTTTAGCACAAGCTAAAAGCATGACTTAAGTCTAATTGGAAAATGAGACATAATGGTTTACCTCCAGAAGAGAGGATAAACTCATCCTAACTCTTTTAAACTTATAACCGCCTAGAGTGGCTAACACCTCCTATTTCAAAATCATATAGGTGAGTCTTATGTAAATGCAAGATAACTAAGCTATGATTTAATTGAGAAGGGAAACTAGAGTCATAAACTCACTCCCTAAGAGACTAAATCATGATTAACATGAAGACATGACTTAGACTAATGAAAATATTTATGATGTTTCAAATTATTTTTTGACACATTCATTTGGATGAAGGCTTGGGACAATTATTGCTATATGCATGAAGAAATAAGATTATGGGATAAATCAGTAGGAGGAGGTGTGCTCCACTACAAGGGATGTCCTCAAAGGTCAAGCATACCCCTATCATGCAAGAATGAAGACCCTCCCTATTCAAGAAAGAAATAAGATGATATGTATGATTATTATAACATACATCATTCAACTAAGAGGTTGCTAAATCTTTTAATTATCTTGATTATAAACTTAGGCTTTAAAGTGAGGTTATGAATTATTTTAGAATTTAGTTATGAGTTATTAGTAGTAATAAAAAAATTAATTTTATCTTAAATAGCCTATCGCATCAGACACATTTAATCATCAAGCTTTAAGAAACTTAAGAAAAACATGCCATTTCTATTGCACAAGCTAAACATGATAATCAAACATTTATGAATTTTCATAAAAAAATAAAAGTGGTCTGACTACTTCATTACGGAAAAGAAAAAATTGGGAGCTCTACCCTTATACAACCCAGATTACAAAAGAATATTACAATTATAATTAAATAGATGCTACAGGGGTCTTCATTCTTTACTTTTTCTTCACTCTTCTTCCTTTGGCTTGATTTATCCTAGGCTTCACAAGGCCTCCCAGGTCTTTGCCTTCTAGTCACTACTTATCCTAGGCCCCCATAGCATGAATCCTAATCCCTATTGTAGAATTTTATGCTTATAGAAAGTAAAATCTTACTATACCTACAAAAAATATGTTAACTAAATAAACTGTCAAACCAAGTAATTATATTTCATATATTTGGAATTAGCACCCTACCCATGGGTACTCAAGCACACCTATCCTAATTAGATTATGCTTAGGGGCATGAGAAACCTACAAGAAAGAGCATCTACTTTTATTATTATAGTGACCCTCTTTAGTATAATCCCCTACATAAAATATCACTAGGCAATGAATGACCTAACATCCAGTCTATGCATTAACAATCCTAACATCCACCTATAACATTATATCACAAAACAAAATATAACATCACAACATACACCATCCTATCTTAGAGCTAGAAGTGATGACTTAGTATTCTAATGCATGTGCTAAGGTTTGGTGTAGTATGTCTTAGCTATGCTTTAGGTATATGATTATCTAATGGTTTTGGAATGTTCAAGTTACACATGAGGGGAGGCTATACTTCAAGTTATTAAAAGGATTGGTGGATTTTAATTTATATTTTCTTTTATTTCACTTGATATTTACTTAGCATCTAATTATCATAAAGAGAGGAAAGAGGTTTGACCCTCTTCATCCCTACCCTAAGTTATTTTCTAAAAGCATGTTGTTATGAATTATGATTTCTTTTAGTGAATAATCCATTAAAAATTTTATTAATCCTACGTTTGGGTTAATCTTAAAGAATTATATTCAAACATGAAAGGCATCTTAAGATTAATGAGATTGAATCACTATCATATGGGAAACATTACAACATTCATTTTCATCATTAGTAACATACATATTTTATTATTATTTTTACTTATACATACAATATATTTATGTTTTTGGCAAACTTGATGAGTCTTAATGCATGTATTTTGGTAGAAAAGAAAGATTTTAATCCTTAGTTAAGCATATGTATTCATGTATTAAAGATTAAGCAAGTATGTGCCATTATTAAACTAAGGAAGTGAGGTAATCTAATACCTCCTTGGGGCTACTCAAAGCCTCGTATATTCAAGATGTCTAAACTATGTACTTACTAACTTCAATACACATGAACATACATATGAACATAAAATGAAAAGTCATGCAAAAGATTATATATTAGCAAATTATTTATTCATGTAAAGTAAAGCTCTATACAAATTTTAGCACATGTACACATATGAATGAAATTAAGTAAGCGCATACTGTTATTAAACCAGGGAAGTGAGGTAATCTAAGAGTTCCTTGGGGCTACTTAAAGCCTCATATCCCTAAGATGTCCAGACTATTTACTTACTAACATTCAAACACATGAATCATGAAAATAGAATGATCCTTTAACTTATTTAAATTATGATTGAATGTAAATCATTTAAAATATTCATAGCCAACATTACTCTAAATTTTCATCATTAGCTTATAATTTTGAAAATAATTTAAGATTTATAAGTGATAATAGCCACACCATATAGTTAGATTAATTCAACAGATGCAACTTATACATATATATAATTATATTCAATTGATTCTTTTATTTAAAAACATGAATGCATGATACAAATGACATACAAATTTATAATGATTGAAAAGGAATAACTAAACATTATCACATAGTATATTCAATTACATTAATTCCTTAGAACAATCAAGTCAAATAAATTTCTTTAAGATTAACCAAAGTTTGTATGAAATCTTGATTTTGATGTTTAAGTTATTAAAACCTAAAGAGGAGAAAAACATTTGATGTTTTGCCCCATCCCATGTTGGTGACTTAATGTGTTTAAGGAAAGGTGATTAAGTAAATTTTATAAATTGATTAAGCTCAAATTATTAAGTAATTTAATTACCCTTTCCTAAGCTTCTTTCATTTAATTAGCCACTTAATCATGAGCTTTTAATGACATGTTATGAGAAATTAAAATTTTCAATGCACCTAAGAAGATCTAATGCAATGAGGCTCATACTTGAAGGTTATTTAAATTAAAGAAATATAAATTAATGAAGTACTTATATGGTTTTCCCACACCCATGGGTTAACCATAAATTTCTTAATGATCTTTATGTTGTTAAACACATAAAGGGGAGCCCATGAATTATACCTAGATTATATGAATCTAATCATCATTTTAATTTGATTTCACTTTTACCATTAATTTACTTAATTAACCTTTAATTATTCTAAGTTAATTAACCCTCATAATGAAATGCATTTAGGAGAAAAATTAAGAAAGAGGTCTTAATCATTTTCCCTCATCATTCCCACTATTTATAGTGATTAGCCATTATTAATCATATAATTTTTACTATTTAGCTTTTTTGATAATTTTTAAATTGAGTAAGGAGGGTAATTATAATTAAAATTTCAAATTATTTGAATTACATGCCCAAGAAATTCCAAGAAAATTATGGGAGGTAGAGGACATCCCATGGAATTAACCCATAAAATTTAAGATCAATTGGCCAAGTAATTAAGCCTTAATTAGGGTAATTAATATAAATTTTCAACCCTAATTAAGCACTATTTATTAACCAAATATTAGGGATTTTATTTTTATTAAATTTCCCTCTCTTAACCCTTTCTAAAATGGGTTTATTCAAATTTTTTGGATTTTTCTATAATTAGTTATGAATTTTCACAGTTCTGACCATTTAATCATATTTTTAACACTTAATTAACATCTTAAATCGTCGGTGCCACCCTTGACGTGACAGCACTTTCCACATGGTGTCATGGGATAGGTTATTTAGAACATTCAACGTGGTAGTTGACTCAACAGCAATGGACGCACTTTTGTCCCCGTTGTCCAATCTCAGATCAGACAGTCGGGATTAATTCGATGGTTTCTTAAGAATTAATTCAAAATATTTAATAGATTAAATCATGATCGTCCACTGTAATCATGTAGAATGGGCATTGATGATCCATCATCCTCGTAGTGCTAGAAGACAGACACTGTCCTCCTTCCTCCACTTGATCCAAGCTCACCAAAGCTTGTGGCATGGTGAGATTGACTCCAAAACATGCGGGGAGGATATCTAAGAAGATCCTATAGTAGAAATTATGCAAAATCACCATTTAGTTCAAAAAAAACCAACACCTGGGAAATCTATGGTTTACTAGATCTTTACATCATCGAGCTAAAGACCAGTAGTCCATCGATTGAAGTAGCTTTGTCTTGAAGAGATGAAGCCTTGTTGAGAAGATCTTGACCTACCTCCACGATTCCTCTATGGACTAAGCACCACAAAGCTCTCTAGAAATGGTCTTAGAGTGCATTCTAGTGATCAAATTAATTGGGGATTGATTCATTTTACTAGCTAGAGTGAGGGGAAGGTGTGGGAAGAGTTAATTTAGTTTTGGTGAGGTTTTGGTGCGAGTGGACTGATGGGGCTCTCAATTTTGCATGGTGGTTGGTCTCATTGATGATGGAGTGCACTAGGGATTTGTGGAAGGGTTTAAGACTGCTTGGAACACTCTAAGTTTGAATAGATGGGGAGGAGTATACTCTCCTCCCAAGTGAACGAAAGGCTGAGATTGGCTTAGCCTTTGGAAATCATCCAGCCATAGGTGATAATGGACTGCTGAGGTGGAGGTGCTTAAGAGGTTGAGGCAGTGGTATGGGGTGGCATGGGGTGTACCTCCTCCTCCAAGTGAACCAATGAAGAGTTGAGGGTGAACTCACCCTCTTATGGCTAAAGGCTAAACCCAACAGCCTTGGGTTAGGTTGGATCAGTGGTCCACATGTCCAAGAATGGCCAAAGGTGGCTGCCAAGGCTTGGGAAATGGGAGAACTAATATAAATGGGTTTTTTGTCCCATTTGAGTGGCTTGGTTCAAAGGTTTTGACCCAAACTAGGTTCACCATGGGTTGGCTCCACTTGGGATGGTCCATGGTGTCCCAAGGATGAGTCATGCCAAGTTTGGTTGGGATTGTGCTTGGTTTAATATGGTTTGGCTCAATTTGGCCCATTTGGGTCAAATTGGGTTTAATTGGGTTAGGTTGACCAATTGGTCAAATTAGGTCAAACTAAGGGTTTGGGTATGTTCAATTGATCAATTGGAATGTATTGGTTCAATCTATTTGGTTTAATTTGAAGTGGTTTTGATTTTAACTCATATGGGTTCATTTAGGCCAAATGGAATAAGTTAATCAATTTGATCAAATTGACCAAATTAGCTTGGGTGGAGGGTTGGTTTAGGTTCAATTGATCATTTAAGAATGATTGAAGGTGTTACTTTGAATCAATTTGGATTTGGGAAGGATTTGGTTCAATTAGTAGGTCAATTTGGGCTAAAGGGGTCAATTAGGTTAGGTTGATAAAATTGGGTTAAATTGAAGGTTGTATCATGTTCAATAATCAATTTATGATTGATTAGAGGCATTGGTTTTAATCAATTAGAGTTGGAATGAGATTTTTAGGTCAAATTGGGTCAACTTGATTTAATTGGTCAAATTGGTTTGATTTGGTTCAATTGATTGTAATTGGGCTATCCAAGATGATCAACAATCATTATGAAGGAATAAGATGAGTTGATTCAATCCATTTTGGGTTGAATTGAAGTTTGAGTCAATTTGGTCATTTATGATACTTTGGGTCAAGTGGACCAATTTGGTTGATTGAGTTGAATTGTATTGAATTGGGTGTTAAGTTCAATGATAGATTTATGTGATTTGATTTGATTGGATTTTGGCTCATTTGGACCTTTTGGATCAAATGGGCCAACTTGATTGGATTTATTTGGTTTGATTGTAAGTATTGAAGGAGTTTGAAATGGTCTATTGAATAGTTGGAGTGCTTTTGTGAAAATCAATTATATTTGGTTTACTTGAACGGGCTTTGAGTTTGGATCAAAGGATCGTGATGAAGCTAACTTAGGTTAGGGCCTAAGTCAATTTGGCATGGACCTTGGATGGGAAACAAAATTCAATTGAGGTTGGTTGTGTTGGCTTGAGGTTAGTTTTGGATGAGTATGGACAAGCATAATTTTATTTAGGCCATAGGATAGGTAAGACCAATTTGTCCTAAGGCGTATAACCTAAGCTTAGGGTATGCCTTCCTAAGTCTCTAGGCTTGGGTTTAGTGTTCCCTTAGCTACTAGAAGTGTCCTATGACTAGGAAAATCCAAGTGACTAGATGGTTCCTAAGTCTAAGATGAGGAAGGTCAATCCTCACTCCAAAAGTAAGGTGAACAAGTCTCTGTTTCATTACTAATGGTCATTCTAGGAGTTACAAATATATTAAAAGTATTTTTCTTAGAAACTTTAACATCTATGTTGGCCTCAATTTTGAATGAGGTTGACATCATCCCCGATCCTAGTATTTAGGACTTCTAATATTAGATTACGAGCTTTGTAATTAGGCACTTAAGATACTGTACTCAGTGAGCAGGCATATAAAAAAGCCAAAATCAAATAATAAATTGAATCAAAGTAAATTTTGAAATCAAAACTAAATTTGAGATCAAACTAAACTAAAATACCCTAAAGTGAAACCTCAAGTCATCCTAATGAATCTTTCTAGGATCTGACCTAACCTAATTGGATTAGGTGAACCCAATCAAACCCAAATCTAATAAAATTTAATAGAAATCTAACTTAAATATATTTGAATTAAAATCTAAATTCAATTGAGCCTAGATCAAGGTAGTTGGGATGGTTGACCTAATTGACCCACTTAAGCTCAAAATCAGCTAAGTTTAAAAATCAAATAAAATAAAAAATATCAAAATTAATTAAAAAAACACAAAATCAATATGTGAACATAAATGAACATGAAACTAAATTCATGAGGGGGGGTATAAAGTGGCTATTTAGGTCATTTGATTTAGTTGACCCATGTGGGTCCCACCAAGTTCAAAAGTCAACCAATCAAAATTTCGTCAAATTGAGCCATTATAAAAACCTCAAAATCATCAAATAAATCTATTAAAATATAAATCTAAATCTAATGAAGCCTCTAATGGGTTAAATGGGTCACTTAGTTTAAGGGAGCACCAATGAACCCTATTGAGCTCAAACTTAAATTAAATCAAAACTACTTCAGATTAAATAATTCAAAACATTTCAAAATAATAATTGAACATAATTCAACCTCTCTTTGAATCCAAAGTAATCCATTAAGCCCAAATTGGTTCAAAGTGGGCTAAAATCAAAATCAACTTTAAATCAATTGAAATTAATTACTCTAAATCATCTCAAACACTTAAATAAATAAAATCGAGTTTAAACACACCTTGATTGAGTCAAATTGGTCATTTGATTCAATCAAATTCAAACATAACCCATTTGGGTCAAAATGGGTCAATTTGGGTTAAAACTAAAATCTAAGTCAAATCAAATAAAATTGTTTAGTCTTAAACATAAAAAAGAGTCAAATGAACATAACTAAACACATGTTCAAATCCTTAAAAGGTCAAATAGGTTAGGAGACCTAATGTGATTCATTTTGGTCAAATGGGTTAAATTGCCTAATCACATCAAAAATCCCATAAGGCATGAATCAATTGACCTCCAAATTATCTATTGAATAATCAAAATAAATTGAAACTCAAATAAAAAAATCAATTAATCAAAAAGAAATATAATCAAACCACTCAAATCAATTTGGCATCAAATAAAATACGATCACCAAATCCAACCAACATGAAGTTAGGCTAACTCAAAGGTCACCTCTAAGCTAGTTATGACTGATTATGCTTCAGTGCATATGAAATAAAAATAACCTAATGTCATAGAGCTAGAGATGATGTGGAAGCAATGAAGGAAAGAAATGCAAGATCAATTCAAAGAAGACAAAACTCATCCTCCCTACCTGCATACCTTCTCCACTCATCAATTATCAAATTTGGACTTATACCGATTAGATAACCACCTCTTGGAGGAAGGGAACAAACTCTCCAATTACTTATGATAGCCATTTTTGACCTTCCATGGTCATGGATCTTAACCATGCACAAAAAAAAAAAGGGGAGCTTCAATCTTATCCCATTCTTACCAACATATTATAGAAGGCAAGAGAAAGAGAAAGGACCCTTCCTTGGGGTTCCCTTACGCTACAAAGCTAGAATTTGACCACAGCTAGTAGAAAACCTCATAGCTAAAAACCAAACTAGGTGAGGAGTGATCCTCCATTATAATTGACCATTCGTACACATTATAGAGAGAAAATAAAACATAATCGAGCCTTTCCCCAACTCCCTCATTCTTGATGAACCAAAGTTTGATCAAACCTGTTGTCATGGAGGTGGACTACAATCTAAAGGGAGGCAACTCAATTCTTCTTCATGGGAAGGTTCATCTCTATCCAATGATGGTTTTCAAAGCATGGCTCTGACGAGGCATGCCTCAATCTTGATCCTTGTTATTCATAGTTTGGTCTTTTGTGAAATAAAATTGATCTCCATTGAGATCAAGCCATTCTGATATCTTGTAAATCAATCCTTGATTGATTTTTGATCGAAACCATGAAGAAATGTTGCTTAGATCATCAATGATCACCACTAAAAATCCAACAACTCTCTATTCTCCGGCAGAAGGTTAAGGATAGAATCATGGTTGTCCATTCCTTTTATTTGGAACATATGATCTAGCTGAACCACATGATTTAGTCCCTTAACAAAATTATGATCGAATTTGAGCTATCGATTTGTCCAATCGATCTCACATCCCAACTATTATTTAATATTGGTTGCACATGAATTCAAATGGCCTAATCATGCATTGAAAGGTGTAAAATGCTATTGCATCAGCGCCCAGTTAGCGCTGACTAAGTTAAGTGAAATTTTTTTTTTTGAATTTTAAAATACTAAAAGAAGCTCTAAAACTTTAAAAATTAATAAAAAAACTTAACAAAAAAATGTAAATAAGAGCTTTATGAATTCATCTTAGTGAGAGGAATACATCAAACCCGAAATCCCTAATTTTTATTTGATATTTTTGGGTTAAATTAAATTTAATTAAAAATAATTAAACCTAAATTGAACCCAAATTAATAATCCAATCATTTTCAAGCTTTAGGGAATTTAAATTATGGTTAAAATACATATTAGATAAAAATTTGGGGATTTAATGAAAATTCAAATGAAAGTGATAATATTTTCAAGTCATAAGCCATAATTTAATGAAATAAATTAAAATTAATTCAATAAAATTAAAAAAAAAAGAAATTATGTCAATCCATCATAATGAACATTAATGAATTTAAAAAACACCACTAATAAACACCAAAATGATCTGATTAGTGAATTAATCAAATTAAGCAATTTAATTAATTATGATGAACTTTAAAAATTCATAATAAATTGAATACAAATTCACAAATTGTAATTAAACTTCATTTTGATGCATCCTTTAGAGAGAAGCCAAAGAAAATTAAATCCATAATTAATTTTAATATTTTAAGACTAATTTGAGTTTTATTGAAAACACTAAAACTAAATTAGTCTTAAAATACATCTCTGATTAAGATAAAACTTTAGAAAAATTAAATTAGTGAGGTACCTTACTTGTTATTAAAATTTAAAAGTAAAATGACTTTTGAATCAAAAGTTATTAAATTCTCAAGTTCTAGGTCAATTTAAACATAATAACAATAAATAAATTACATAAATTAAAAAATTCACAAAATCAACTTAAAACATTCCTTTAATATAAGAAGGCTTAGGGAAAATTCATCAACTCATTGAAGTTAAAGAATCATAAATATCACATATTTAGGGTTTAAGAATTAATTAAAGGCTTGAAATTAAATTCTATGTTTTAAATTGATAAATTCACAATAAATTAATTAATCAATTAAAAGTTATGATTAATTAATCTCTGAAATTTGATATCCAAATAAAAATTCATTAAGATTGAAATCATTTTAAATTCACTTAATATTAAGTGAAAAGTTGAATTTCTGATTAAACATAGCATAACAATTGATTAAATCACCTATAAGAGTTAAATAATCTAAAAGTGTATAATGGCCTAGATTAGATTTGGCACCCTAATTATGTTAGCTATATAAGCTTCTTGAGTTAGGATTAGTGTTCAAACATGATTTAAACAAAATCTTAACCATAAGAAATTTAATTAAATAATAAATTATAGAAATCTCCTTTAAATTAATATTAAGCCTAATAATTAATCAATTAAACCAATTAAACTTAACCAAAGTATAAATTTATGAAACTGAAATAATATCAATATATATTATTTAACTTCATGAATTTTATAAATCTAAATTAAACATAATAAAATAGTAAATATGGAATGAATGTTGATTAAAATAATTAACTGAATTAAGCCTTAATAATTGATAGGTTATGTCAACTATTAGAAAATAAATCAACTAAAATTTAAATTAATATCATGAATATTAAGTTTAAATCTTAAAAATATCCAAAAAAATCATTTAAATAAAAATAATTAAATTAAATTAAATATGTAATCAAACTAAAATAGTCAACATATAAACCAAATAACCCAATTTTAAATACTTATTAAATGGTCAAACTCTTAATTGGAATTTTAATGAAAGATCTTTTTGAACTTTAATCAAATCATAAGTTAATTATATTAAAGCATATTAATCGATTTAAATTAAACCTAACTGAAAATATAAAATCATTAAATTCAAATAACATTTAAAAGTAGTTAATCAACATAAACCATATAAAATTCAATAAATTTATAAAATGAAATTTAAAGGAAAGAATTAAACATTAATTGAATTATCAAAATTGAATTAAATAAAACTTAAACCAAATAAATTTCTAATCAATATCAACAATCAAAATGCATAAAGTTAAACCAACCTCAACAAACTTAAATTTTGAAATCTTAACTAAATCAAACAAATATTAATGAAGTTAAATTCCAATTCAATTAAATCCCTCAAATAAATTTAAATGGGTTAATTAAGATATGTAGGTTCTTTATTTAACTCTAGAATGTTTTTTTACCATTGGGTGGTGATTCCATTTTACTAGAATTAGAATGTTGAATAAAATGGGTGCCTAAATCAGAATTTATTGTATTCTTCATTTTTAAAACCTAAATTCAACTATTAACATAAAAATATACCTATAATTGGAATACAATCATAAATCATTTAAATTACTTAAATTGAAATCATCTAACTCGAATTGAATAAACTTTGAACTTAAAACAAACTTAAACTAAAGTAAGTCTTAGTGCAATCATACTACACAAGCCCATCTTTTAACACTAGAATACTTGGTCTTCGACCCTAAAATTAAGTTAGTTCAATGTTTATTGTGATGTGATGCTTTTTCTTATTTTATGGTGTATTATTTTAGATTTGGTGGCTTGGATTGTTTACTTGCTGGTATGGATATTAGGAATTTTTTTAGGCTAACACTATTTTCTGCAAGGAGATATGCTTAAAGGGAGCATTGTTATAAAATATAATAAATGTTATTTTCTTGTAGATGTAGTTTAATTCCCTAAGCATAGATATGACAGGTGGGCTTGCTAGCTACTAGTCTTAAGCTCATATGTTTGGATTATAAGTGCTGGTGTGTTGTATGTTTTCTTAACATCTATTTTGTATGATTTAAGATTTTATTTTAGAATTTAAAAATGTAAATTTTGTCTAAAATTAAGTTAACATCTATGGGGATTAAGATTAGCATGAGCTAACTATACCATTTGGTGGTACTCTATAGAGATTGAGGTCTTTAAAGAAGGTGATGATTTTGAATGAAGAACCCATAGATCAAACTTTAGTTATATGTTGGGTTGTATAAGGATAGAGCTCAGCTGCCCATTTTTTTCTTTCTTGGGGTATACATCGATACTCAGTTGCATTGGCTTATTTTATTCAATTAAATTTAGCTTGATTTATTTTGGGGTGCGCAATAGAACTACATAATTTTCATAGGTTTCTTTCTATGATTATTATGTTCTATGATGAAGACTAGATACGTTAGGCTCTTAGAAAAATTAAATTTTCTACCCCATTAAATTATAATAAGTCAAACATAAATGAAAAATGCATAACCTCACTCAATTAAAGCCCTAGAAATAAACAAATAGAAGCAAATAAAAATAATTGGACTTTGTGAATCATACAACCATATTCCCCTGTACTTCTTGAATTGGGCGCTTCACCCTTTGCACGAAAGGGGCATATGATCTGTGAGGATGACCACCATTCCTAGCAAAGTATGTCCTCTATTTTTGATTAAGTTCATAACCTCTATCTAATTGTAGTTCATTGTAGGCATGATTTGTATATCTAAAAGTCTTAAAATAAAATAATGAGTCAAAATATATAAAAATTGAAAAATATTACTTAGTTAGAAGTATACCATACGATATTATCTTAAGATTATGGAGTGAGTTTATGCTCATAGCTTTATTTCTTAAATGCAACACTCAAATGTCTTATATAATATAAGATTGAAATTATGATTTTAAAATCATTAGGAGTTGTTAGCTGGCAACCCATTCCAAGTGCGAAATAAGTCTAGAAGAGTCGATAAATTTATTTTCTCAAGTGAGTGAAAATTTTGAGAATTTTCAAATTCATGTGATTAGACTATGTCGAGCTTTTGATTGATGTTAAAAGCACCTTTAGAAGCAGGTTTTGAAGCATCCTATTAGAATATATCTTCAACTCCTAGGCTTTTCTACTGTCTTGTACCATCAAAATCTAAGTCCTAGATTTCTAATAAATTATTAACTCAAAATCTCAATAATTTTAATTTCAAAAATATAAAGCACACTAGTAGGATATTTGAAATTCTAACCTAGCTTTTAATATATAAAGTATTTCCTACTTATTCTCGATTAGCATAAAAAAGGAACTCTTTTCTTTGGAGCATTCCCTTTTAAATTTCCAAATTAACAATCCTTTTAAGATAAGCTTTGAAATCCATAGAGATGAAAGAAAGTTTCTTTAATTGAGAGTCTTCTTAGAAGAAATTTTCTTCTAAGATGTAATTAACTATAAGGGCTTTCCCTTTTACGAAACTACAAACCTTGCACTAAAATATACCATATTTTACTTCTCCATGTAGTTCATGAGGAAAATCTCTAGAATATCGAAGTGTTATCAGCCTTAGGAGTCCTTATTAAGTAATCAAATCTATTATAGGGTAATATTTTTATCTCTTGAGATAATATGTTTGTCGCTAATGATGTATTTCATTGCCTAAATAAGTATCCGTGAGATCTATGTGGTGTTCCAAATAAAATTTCAAACGTCTTTTACATCATCAATGAAAATTGTCATAACCACCACCTATTTTGACACATAATTCACAACCACCAAAATGTATAAATTATAAAATGATGGAAGAAATGTAATTAAAATGTTGATTCCCCAAACATTTAATAACACCACTTTTAAATATTATTTAGAGGCATCTCATTACTTCTTTCGATGTTTCTGACCTTTAACACTTATGCCAACTAGTCATAAATTTATAGGAATCTTTAAATAGCATGGGAAAAAAAAGCCAAATTATTAAATTTTTATGATGATGTGGTCTACCCAAAATGGCCTCCATACTTAGATGAGTGGCAGTAATATAGAGTATTAGCCTTCTTATCTTTCGGAATGTATCCCTAGAAGATTTGATCCAAATAAAACTTATAATGGTAGGGTTCATATCACAAATAGTGCTTAATCTTTTCTATCACATATTTAATCACTATATAATCCATGTAAAAAATTACTTTTATTCCAATAAAGTATGCTCTTAATTTATCAAAAATAATAACCATAGCTTACAATGCATTTTATGGTGGCATAATTTAGTTGTTAGTTGTCCATCCATTAAAGTTTAACTTACATTATATTAAATATATAAATATAAGAAAATTTATTGGATCCATAAACTCCGAAGATTTATTTTTATTTTACTAAGAGAATATTATATTAAGACTAATATACTATCTCAAAAAGTTTAAAATATCATTCTATAATGAATTTAAAGGATAAAATAAAAATGATTTTTCTTATTATTATATTTAAATACCACATAGATAATTATACACTATCTTTAGAGATAGGAATATTATTATACTAAGAATTCAAATACATTAACAAGAAAATTTTTAAAATTTCCAAAAAAAAGTTATTTTAAAATAATATTTAATTTGAATATGGGTACAAATTTCTTATAAAGATGAGCTTTATAGTAAAACACATATTAGAATTAAAATTTGTAAGAAACTCTCTATAAAAGTAGAGATAAATATATTTTTAATTATTAGATCTTTTGGAGTTTCAAAAGTGACTAGTTTTAGTTTAGATAAATTTTTTAAATTAAAGATATAAAAGTAGGAAGCACCATATATTGAGAAGGATATAAGTACTCCATCTATCTTAAAGTTTGGCATATAATTTTGATTATTTGAATTTATTTTAGCTGAGTTATTAACTATCATAAAAAATTTGAAACTTATATTTCATTAGCATAAAGCCCCAAAAATGCTTGGAAGGTGATGACTTATGATGTAGCCAAATAGAGATGATCAATCTGGAGTTCTAAACTATGGTGTGAAGCACCATTATGTAGTTATTTAGAGTTAAATCTAGCAATATGCAAATGACTTATAGCTTTCAATTTTACATGAAGTAAAAATAGTCCTGCTAAAAAAGATAAATATTTACCTGACACTTTAAAATCATGAAGTACGGTCTTATGTAATGCAAGTTATGTGAAGCTCTTATTTATTTTAGAAAAAGCTTAAATGTAGTCAATAAATCTAGGGCATGATTGGAATGTAATTCACTTAATTAATGCATTATTATTTTTCTTAATTTTAATGATTTTTTTTTTGAAATGCAATGATTGAAATTTAAAATAATTTTGATATAAATCTCATTAGAATGTAATGCACCCTCAAAGATTGAGAAAACCCTACATGTGCTAGTGCATGAGATGGTGTATAGAAACTAGGAAATGATGTAATATTAATGTATTTGGTGATATACCTAAGGGTTCCTACTTCATTTTATTCTTGCATATCTCTTTTTCAGTTAAAAAAAATATTTTACTACTGAGAGTCTATCATAGATTTATGTCCAAGCCACACTCATATATGAGTAGTTAAATAAACCTAAGAAAAAAACATGTAGTTACAGTGCATAATACAAAGTAAACACACCAATCATAAATAAAGTTTATAAAAATAATAAAACGGTTGGTTTGGCTAGGCCTATAAAATAAAATCCCATACAATTTATAATAAAAATATCCATAAAAATGTAAAATCCATCAATAAAACCTATTTTCAATCGATTTCTACTAGATTTTAATCCATAGGAAAAATCCACATTGGAAATAACTTTTGACAATAGTATTTTTTTTTATCATAAATACTTTCTGTCAAATTTTCAATGGATAAGACATTTGTTGTAAATTAAAAAATTTGACATATCCATTAAAGTGAAAATATTTGTCAAATTATTTTTTTAGGTGCTAAGGATGCCAAAAATTTTCAACAAAATTTGACATACTTTTCACTATATTTTCATCTATGGATGGAAAATATCATCACTTCCAATTAAAATCCACTGATAACCTCTAGTGTAATTTTTTTTTGAAAGAGGTTCAATTTATAATAAATCATTTATATTATGTGCCACATTCAATTACATTTTGTACTTTTCATAATCAATTACATATAGTCAATCCAAAGAACATGTTCATAAGAAAATCAATAACTTAATAATACTAACATGAACATAACTTGTACCACAATACAATAAAAAATGTTCAAAATAGCATGAATTTGTCATTTTCATATAGATCAAAAAAATATAAAAACTTAAAAACCTTAATTGTCTTCCCATGTTTCTTCATCTTCTTCTTCAACTACTTGTTTTCTATCCTTTGCACTTTTTCATACATAGGTCTACCATCTCCACCCGCAACTCCATCATGCAAGCATTCATATCTTCGACAAAAGCATCCATCTATCTTTTGACAAGCTCCTTAATCATACTTTTGTTTAATCTTGAGTAAGGTGTTTGTGAGGAATTGGCATCACATGCTATGCCTTTGGAGACAAGCAAATAAATCCTCCCTTTTCTTGCCTACAACTATTTGCCATTACAATTTAAACTCATATCACAGTGAATATGACTCCCCTTTAGATGATTGATTCTACATGTCCTTCAAATGTATGCATTTATCTTGTAAAAGTTCAACATTAGAAATAGAAACTTGAGAATATGTTAGTATTATAATTAATTTATAAACTAAGTAATACTCATGTAGTGTTTCTAGAATCTACTATCAACTCACAACTAGTCATTTTAGTATTAATGTGAGCACATGTGTAGCTCTAACATCATAGGCTATGCTCATAACATTTATTTTTGTGAAAATAATTAAAAGTTATTAATTTAAATAATTAAATTATACCATAAATATATAATTATTATACTCTACATGGCAAATTGAGCCACCATTCTATAGTATACCCCATGCCTTCATAGTTGGACAGCAGATTTTGTTTTATTTTGCATGTTCTTCTAAGCGTACTTTGCACCAAGCTTCATAAAGATTTTCTTTAACTCACTCCCTAACTCACAAAGGACTCTCACCAAACTCATAAATATTTGTGAATATGTCCCATAAGCAATTAGATCTTCATCATTCAAAGTTCTTTCTTAATTTATTGTGATGCTAGGTTAACTATGTGAAGTATCTCTATAAAATAAATAAATAAGGTTAAGATAAGTTTGTTAAATAAGAAATTGTTATCTCAAAACTTTGAAACCATGTATCCCAAGCTTTTATTGGAATCTTCCTCCAAAATACATATGAGCATCAAATTTTTCCTTAATTATATCTTTGATTTATGAATTACGTACTTTGAAAGGTTAAAAACCTACATACATAAATATTATTAGTATATACAAAATATTATAAGTGCTAAAATTTGGTTAAAAAAATGCAAAGTAAATATGCTTTGCTTACAAGCTCAATATAAATGTGTGAATTTACAGAATCAGATCCACCTAAATGTCTTAGCTTCCTAGTAGTCAATGATCTAGCATAGTAAGTTGGTTATGGTGAAGGGTAGTAGGTTAGTTATGTGTATGCTTAGTGGTAGTAAAGTCTGTGCCAATGTAGGGAATTGGGACTAGTTGGTGTGATTGATATGAAAGGTATGTATAAAATGGGGTAGTTTATGCAAGATTTAGTGAGTATAAGTGTTGGTGGTGGTGGTAATAGTGTTGGTGGTTTTAGGTGTTGTACCATGCCCATGTGAATCAAAAGTAGGCTTCTCCTCCTAGGTAAACATAATAATGAAATGTCATCTATTCAAAAGTGATTTGAAATAGATACATAAGAAAATGTTAAATCATGTAATCAGATAAAATGAAAAAAATGCAATAAGTGGTAATGGACAACAACAACAACAACAACAACAACAATAAGCATTTATCCCACTAAGTGGGGTCGACTAGATGAATCCTTTGTCTCTATTGTGTTCTATTATGTGTCAAATTCTCATTTAATTCAAGTATACTAAGGTCATTTTGTATACATCTTAACCAAGTGTTTTTTAGGTCTACCTTTACCTTAACATAAGGCACAACTAATGCATCTACTCTCCTAACCGAGTCATTGGACAACCGATGCTTTATGTGGCCAAACCATCTAATGTGACTCTTTCTAATCTTATCTACCACGGGAGCTACTCCAACTTTTTTCCAAACATACTCATCTCAAATTTTATCTCTAAGAGTAAAGCCACTCATCCACCTAAGCATCCTCATCTCTACAACACTTAACTTAGTCTTATGATTCTCTTTTATTGGCCAACATTATGCACTATAAATCATTATAGGTCTTACCACCATCTTATAAAATTTTCTCTTAAGTTTAAGTGATACCTTTCTATCATACAATAGGCCATATTCATTCCTCCACTTCAACCATCCAACTTGAATTCTACTAATAACATCTCCATCTATTTTACCATCATTTTGAACAATAGAGCCTAAATATCTGAATCGCTCACTCTTTTAAATGACTTGTTCACCTAATGTCATAACACTACCACTAGAACTTCTGCAACGAAAATAACATTCCATATATTCAATTTTAGATCTTCTTAAATAAAAACCTTTAGACTCTAAGGTTGACCACCATAATTCAAGTTCCTCTTGGACTTCCTCTCGAGTCTTATCAACAAGAAGAATGTCGTCAACAAAAAGCATACACTAAGGTACATCTTCCTGTAAATGCCTACTAAGAACATCCATAACTAAAGCGATAAAGATAAGGGCTTAAAGCTGATCCTTGATGTAATCTAATTGAAATAAGAAAATATTTGTCAATCATCCTTGTGTTTGGACACAAGTAACAGCTCTAGTAAACATATCCTTAATGGCTTGAATATAGCCAATATTAACTTCTTTAATTTATAGAACTCTCCAAATAACATCTCTTGAAAATTTATCATAAGTAATAAGTGGTAATGTGATAGAAACAAAAAATTCTAGCTTCAACAAATTAATGGGTTCATCATCTAACTCCTCTTCAGAAATCTTTAAGTCTTCTCCATTCTCATCATTTTTTATTCAATTTCATTATAGTGATCTCCTTCATAAAAAATTATGTTCTTTATACAATGCATTTATATATGCTAAATTATCCACTTATTCAATATTAGGAATGGATTATATAAATATCAACATTTCTTCCATAAAATGAATGAATTTTATTAACATTTATTTTATTTATATTCTACCTCTTAGCTTAGTTTAGATAATGATCGATTAGTTCATCTTTTCTTTAATTATACTTAGATACCTTGCATAATACATTGTTCACCTAAAAAATCTAAATAAAATAATAATTTTTTACTACAACGCCGAGGCACTGCCTTAGCTTTGTAGAAGGATAACTGCCTAGGGTAAGCTATCAAAACTATAGTATAGCACCGCGGCGCAGTGATCTTGGCACCGAGGCACTACACAAACTGATGGGAGGGAGTAGTTACAAGAAACTACTATAAATAGGAGTGTTCAGTCCATCTTGACTTCTTCTTCTCTCTCTCCAACCACACCTAGCTAACTACACTCAGACTATCGATGATCTTCTTGTATTATGAGAACCCCAGTTTACTTTAGATTAAAGATTGTTGCCATTTTATCTTTAAAAAAGTGTGTTTAAATTGAAATCCCACCATTGATCTTGAATCTTGTGAGATAAAGTAGAAGAAAATCATAGTTTTGGAGATCTGAAGACCTCTACTATTGAACTTCATTCTGGCGCAAGATGAAAATTCCTCCCCTCCATTGATCTTAGATCCATAACAAGGGAAGAAATGCTTCACATTATAATTTTGAAATCTAGCACTACTAAGGTGAAATGCTACCAAAATTTCTAAAAACTTTCCTTAAAATCTTACAAAAAAAAACTCAGTTTTTGACTCATAGTGCCTTGACACTAAATACTACCGCAATGTTGTGCTCTCTGGTATTCTTATTACAAAGGGTAGAGTTATGATGCCCATGAACTAGCACTTTGATGCCTTACCAAAATCACTCCAACACCACAGTGCCATAGCTTCAGTACCATGATTCCATACTTACTTGGCACTAGAAATGTGACTTAGAATATTTTCTTCTGAGATAAAAACCCCTCCCCTCCATCAATCTTAGATCCTTAACAAGGAAGAAGAGTGCTTCACACTATAATTTTGAAATATAGCACTGCTAAGGTGAAATGCTACCAAATTTCTAAAAACTTTCCTAAAAATCTCACAAAAAACTCAATTTTTGACTCATAGTGCCTCGACACTAAATATCAGCACCGCAGCGTGCTCTTGGGTATTCTTATTATAATGGGCAGCATTACGGCGTCTATGAACCAGCACTTCAATGCCTTATCGAAATCACTCCAATGCCATAGCACCATAGCATCAATGCCACATTGCCATACTTGTTTGGCAGGAAATGTTACTTTGAATATTTTTTTGATAAAATTACATAATATCCCCCAACAATGCAATGCCATAGGACTAGTGCATCAGTGTTATATCTCGCTACACAAGTAAAAAGGGCTTAGAAAAATTTCTTGCTAAAGGGCACAATATCATGCTAGAGCCTCGGCACCATAGGGTCGTCAGCGCCACAATGCCAAGCTCTCAGGTTGTTCATTTTATTCATAGATCCGAGGAGCTGTCACTTAGATTTTATTTTTATAAATATGTTTGAATATGTTTTTTACTTATATCCTGAGCAATAAATCAACATAATTAATCACATATAAGGATCTAACACTAAATAACAAAAGGAAAATTTTATTTATAAATTCAAGAAAATTAAAAATTACAAAAGGAGAAAAGTATAAAAATGGGGGAAACTAATAATTATACTTGTTACCCTATTCTTCCTCTTATTCTTCCTCCACCGCACTGATTCCTATGTGGTAATTACACAAGACAGATACGAGGCGCTATAGGGAAGGAGACCTAGTTCGAATCTACAAGATTGCAACTCTAGAACATGTTGACTAGTGTAGTGTCGAACTAGGTCATGTAAGAGGATTACATCTGCTGATGATCCATATGATGATCAAACTCATGCTTTAGAGTCTCCTACCTACGACAACTCCTGCCCACCAATTTTCTTAAGTTTATGACCTGACTACCAATTTCTCAGACTTGCTCTACAAGGGACTTGGTAGATTTGGGTCAAGGCAGGGCCACACGAACTCTCCCCCACTTCAAACCTCGACCCAAATCTCCTAATTACCTTATTTGTTAGAGGAGCCTTTTGAATGAATATTTCTTCATCAAGCTTGCCCCCTACCGCTCCACCATGGTGCATAAACCATAAATCAAAGAAGGGTGGTTGTGCCTAATAATAGTACTCCCCTTCGCATATTACAAATATAATTATAAATAACCTTCCAGATATCGATTATAAATCCCCTTCGGATAGAAAAATTTAAAACAACCTTACCTTTGGTAACCTCGCTAATGTTTCCTATGGGCATAAGCTTAGCAAAACTGAAATACTGCCAAGTCATAGATTCAGTATTGAGACTGGTAGCAGAAAAGTTGATGATCTTTTCTTCTCATCGTTTCTATTATACATTAGCATTTTCTCCAAAATAAAATTGGGAATCTCATCAGAATCTAGATGATCATTGTAATAAACAAGATATTGATTGTAATCAATATCTTGGAGATTATAATATGCATTTATAGCACTATTATTGTAACTTACTAGTTTCTCATGAACATATGCTTTGTTATCTTGGCTCTCTAGTGTGTTCACTAAGACCAATGCATGAGCTATTATCGTAGGCCTACTTGGCCCATCCTCGTCTCATGATCACCCCTTCAATACTGCCATCGTGATCCTAGAAACTCCTGTTTGGGATTAAGTGTTTATGGATGAGGGTGTGTTGATACCGCTTCTCGGCATCAGCTTTGATGAATTTGTTGACATGACTAGATGCCCTTTTCCGCTCACTACTCTTCTAAGAGGCATGATGAAAAATGTAAAGTTGAGAGAAAAATAGAGATGGACACAGAAAGAAAATCTTTAAAGAGAAAAACTATTGAAGAAAATCATTAACACACTGAGTCCTATTTATAAATCAGACCCAGTGCCTCGACTCCAAAACATGTAAGGCCTCTTTAATTAGACGACTAGCATTGTAACATACATGAGAGTCAAGGAAATGGTTAGAACATCACATCACTTATTGTGTGGTAAAAAAGATAAATTTAATTATAATAAATCTTATAATGAACAGGGGTGAAAAGCATTGCAACTTTGCGATGCTCTGACCCAGCACTAAGGCGCAAATTAAAATGAGGTTGTTGTTTTCTCTTTAATGACTGTACAACTGTTAGAAATCTTGATGGCCACCATGATGCTACAATGCGATGCTATAGTGTTGTTTAAATGATCAAGAAGACCAATAATTCTAGTACTGTGGCGTTGCCCATGTAGCACGAAGGCCCTGGGCTTCAAAGCTCACATGTACACCTATCTTATAGATTTCCACTTAACCAGTGGTGCCTAGCACCATATTGCAATGCCTAGGAGCTATATTCTAGCACTTAGGGGCTGCCTCCCCTCCATTAAATAAAATATAATTATAATAAAAAGACTACAACTAGTCTTCTATCCATTTGCCATACAAACACCCCATAATTTGTTCGCCATGTGAGCAAATTCATATTTGTCTACCATGTGGACAACCCTAATTCTTACATTCTAAAGGTATGTATGCTCAGTATTCTATATGTTCACCATGTGAACACCCCATAATTTCATTCGGCATATGATTAAATTTATATCTATCTACCATATGGACACCACTAATTTTTGCATTCCAAAAGGATGTAAGCCTAGCTTCTCATTTGTTCCCCATGTGACATCTGCGTATTTGCAATGTGAACACCTTATAATCTATTTACCATGTGAACACTCTTACACCACTTACACTAAAAATTATAAGTATACTAAAATAACAAGGCAATTCATGGCTGCTAATCAAATTTTTTGGACATTATGACTATGTTCCTCATTATTTGGTAGACTAAAATAACGTAATCCATGGATGATGGAACTATGGGATCTTGATTAGGATTATGCTAGATGGTCATTTGAACCACACTATACCTCTAAGATACCAATACATATTAGATATTTATGTATGTTTCCAACCATAATTGAAAATTCTATCTTATTACGGTAAGAGGGCTAATTAATTATGGAGGCTTTCATCCATAAGAAGTAGAACCCAGATCTAAATAAACCATAATATTATGTTGGGGAAATGTGGTTGAATATATACTAATTTGCCTCATGAAAAAACATGCTCTTACCCATCTCATCCAAAGATGGTGGAATGCATCCTCAAAGGTATTTTTTTCTAAACGATCAGATTTTTGGTGACTCTATTAAGAATTACTTCTCTCTCCATCTCTAGTTAGAAAATTAAAAATAAATGGTGTCTTAGGAATATCTCAGGTTGTATTCCTTATATTGATTAATTCTACTAGAACTTGACTTTAGATTTACACTCAAGTTCAAAATCATCCATGGTGAGCTCAATAAACATGATGATTGTTAGATTAGGGGAGGGATCACTGTCAGATTCCCCCAATATATAATTAACATAGATTCGCTTGACCCATAAATGAACTCATACTTAAGGTATTCGGAAAAAAAAATTATGTCAAATATAATCACCCAGAATTAGCCCAAGCATGAGACAACCTCAAAGAGAATATCTATCTTCGATAGGTTATGAAAGACAACCTAGTAATGTATGCTAAAGATAAAATGATTGCCAAGCCTAAATTGGAATCTATCATCATCAACCCACTTATTAGGGTGTATGAAGAATAGAGCCCACCACAAAACACTATCCTAGCTCTAAATGTAAAAAATGACTACGAAGCATCTTCTTTGGGAGCTAAGATGTCCAGAACAGCTTGAAGGAAATACAATACCTCCCTTAGAGCTGTCGAACTAAATATTCATACAGAGTAGCAACCTGACCCATAGGTAGATGCCAATATACCTACATGAAACTGTTTCAAACATACTGAGATGGGTCAAAAGCAACAACTCTAAAAGAGTTATAAAGAAATCTTTCTTGGACCAACTTACAAATCCCATGTCTCAAAATCAATCACAGCAAAGGAAAACTATTTTTTTTTTCTGAATTTACAAGGTCCTGAAGCTATCAAGAATAGAGGTCTTCAAAAAGGATAAAAAAATTGGTAATCCAGCTCACAAAACAAATAAATTCTTACTTTAAGAGAAGTAGGAGTACCACAAAGTATTGTATTGCTCATCTTGAGTAGAAATCAAGCCAAAAAATTTAACTATTGGTGAGCACCGGGTGTAACATATGGGACTCATTCTCAGAGATCCATCACTAAGAGGTCCCGACTGATATGGAGGACCAAATGATTGAAATATGTTAAAGATGAGAGAGCTCACTATGAATCAACTCCCCTAGATAATGATGAAGCTAACTCTCCTATCGTCAGTTGGAAGCCTCAGTCTGAAATGAACCAGGCAATGGATGATGACATAGATGATCTACTTTTCTGTGAAGATGAAGATATCCCAATCAATGAAGAACTGCAAAGTTTAGGCCTCCAAAATAATGAAGATGTTGATCACATGGAGGATGAGATCATTCGTATGGTTGACACTCACTTTGAAAATGAAGGTGTGGCGTCCGAATAACAAAGCGAGGAGGATCAACAGGGAAACCCAAGTCACCAAGAGCCTAGAGGTGAGGCTCAAGTAGAAGTGGAATTGACTGAATAACTCATAGATATTGTACTAATGATACCATAATATATGTGAGTTTATCCCTAAATGCTATCACATAAAATACAGTTATAATTAGAGTCCTCTGATCAGGTGGTTTGTCCCCTAAATGATCTACTTTACTATAATCATGAATATATCTCTTATGTTTCCCAATAGCTCTGCTCTTTGAGTTATGAATCATATGGTATATTTGACCGTGGTTAATAATCCAATAGTGAAGAATTAGGGTGTACAAAATGCTCCACCTAATATACCAGCAGCTACGACACAAAGACAAGAACTTCTAGGGGAATGCATATCGAACCCTCATCAGGAAGCTAATGTTATGACCAAATCCCATATGGAAGACCTCATTAGCCAAAAAGTCAAAGTAGTGATAGCCTCAAAACTATTGAGCAATTGGTAGGAAAAGGATGACCATATTTAGTCAGTAACGATCAAGTACAATACCCTAAATGATATGTCATGCTAAAATTCAATACCTTCTCAGGCACAAAAATCCTTGACAACACTTGGATCAATTTAAAACATCACATGGAAATACTAGTGAAAATGATTCTTTATTGTTAAGCCAATTTGTCAGTAGTCTCACCCATACGACCTTTGAATGGTATGTTGAGTTACCTAATGACTTAGTAAAAAAATATTCACTAAGTTAGAGGCACTCTTCATCAAGAGATTTGTAGATGCAACAAAGAAAGTAATTATAGATCTCGCCTTCGAAAAAAGGGAGAAAGGATGAGAGAGTGTCACAAAATATATCACCAAGGAGAAACCTAAGCATGAGGTGTGATCACAATTCTAGAAAATCATGTAGTGGAACTGCTCATGGGAAATATTGATGATCAAATAGCCCCATACCTTGCTATGGATACAATCATTAAATTCAAAGAATTATTAGAACATGTAATTATGTTTGAAAGGTTGCCCAAACCAAAAGGGTTTAATTCAGGCTATAATAATACTCTGTTAGAAGAGGAAAGCAGCTGCAAGAGTGTAAAAACATGATGTGAATACAACATTCACATTTATAGTGGATAAAATGGGAATTAGAGGAACATCAACTTTGCGATTAGTCACAAAGTCGACAGAGGAAAAGGAAAGAATACCAACTCTCTAGGAGAAGATGGCTAAGTAGTAGTCATTTAAGAGAGAATGTATTGCTGAGATTTTTAAACATGCTCTAAAGTTGGGATTATAGTTGCCAGAGCCGTGTTAACCATATCAGTAGGTAAGGTCAATGATACCAACTATTGTCTCTTCCATAGACTTATAAGTCACATAATTGAAGATTATTTTATTTTCAAAGACTGGGTTGAGAAGAGATATCACAATAGAGAACTTACCTTGTCATATAGTTTCCTAGTAAATCCAAAAAAAGGTAAGCATTGTTACGACACAACTAAATCCTGAAGCACAAAATAAGAAGGTCGAGTTGAGTAAGATTCATGATACAACGAAAGATAAAAAAAACACCACAAGTACAAATAGAAGAAGAAAGTGGCTCAAAAAATTCATCCCAAAGAAGATTAAAAGAATGATTAATATTCTTCTAGCTATAGAAGGCATTTGACAGAGGAATTCCCTAGATCCTAAAATCAATTTTATAATACTTTTCCTAAACAGAGGGCAATTTTTATACAAAATGAATGAATAAATGAAAAATGATAAGCCTTCTATGTCAATAAAAAATAAGAAAGCTTAGAAACAAAAATTTGAGACACAAAGATGAAAGATTCTCTAGAGGAGTATGAACAACCTCCTTGAAGACTAGTTAGGTTGGATGAATATATGCACCATTTATAGCTCGACATAGAAGAGCCTAAAGAAGAAGTAAAAGAAACAAGTCAAATTATAAATGTGGTTACAACTTCAACTAATTTTGAAGGAGAGTCATGCTTTCCCAAAGAGAAGCCTATCAAACAAAAAAAAAAGGTAGACTCCGAGAAACTACACCCTGAATTAAAAATTAGTTTTGAGAGTCATGAAAACTCTAGAAACTCCTAAGAGTAATACAACTTAGAAACTTTTTTTGTTGAGGAAAGTCAAGTAGATGAAGTAATATAGGTGCAACTAAAGAGTGAAAAAAAGATTCCTCCACTTTGACAACATAAAGCCAACAAAAAAGTTAAATAAATTCAAATCAATGAGGACACCTTACCTCCATCACCGGCTAAACCCCAAAGTCTACCAAAATAGGAGTAGACTATAATGTTCTAGCACACTTACACAAGCTTCTACTTTATTAAGTTTATATAATGCTCTCATGCTATCTCAAAATATATGAGAGACTTTAATAGATGCCTTGTAAAGCTTAGAATAATATGAAGCATTTTTCACTGAAGAGAGGATGAAAGAAGATCTTACCTTTCAAAAGCCAGCAACTATCACCTTCAATGATATGGATTTGCTACTTGGAATGAATCCACACAATTGACCTCTCTAGGTTATGGCTAAAATTAATTCTACACTCGTAAAGAGGGTCTTAATTGACTTAGGTGCTTCAGTAAATCTCCTGACAGCCAAGACACTTAGGGCACTAACATTGGATGCTCGATACCTTGACAAGAGCAGCAAATCTTAGGGTCCATTGTCCCACCCATACGCTTCAGTGAATTATATACATAAGCTAAATTTCATGTAATCAAGGCCAAAGTTGCATATAAGGTGCTCCTTTGTAGGCCATGGATTCATAAGTATGGTATATTACCCTTAACTCTTCATAAATGCATGAAATATATCTAAAATGGTGAAGAGTATTGAATTGATGGGGACATGAATCCATTCTTGATACATGAAATCAAGATCTACGATGATGCTAAAACTTTATCCCTAAGAAGGTAAAAGGGGTTAACTCTCAAATGAAAGAAGCTCCACCTATCAAATTAATGTTAAATAATGGTGATTCAAGAGGTAAAATTATTAACGAATCAAAATAACCCAAGGTAATTCTTCGCTTTGGTAGTGATACCAAAGAGGATGAAGAGGAATTGGTATCTAGGAGGGCCTCAACTATTCAAAAGAAAGAAGAGCAAGAACCAACGATGTGACCAATAATTAAAGAAAACACACATTTCTCTTATAAGCATGTCAAGTCTTAGGTCTCTGATAAAGCTATAAAATAATGTTAATACCAAAAGTACATATAAAATCTTTATTAGCTGTAAAAAAGAAGAAGTAGAATAATTTTAAATATTTTATGTCCCTCATAGAAAAAGTTATAAAGAATGAGGAATCCTTTTACAAAATTAAAGAGAGAGTCGCACAAGAATTATATGAAAAAGATGATTTTAAGGAAGAAGATATTTTAATATTCATTATTCAATACTTCTCATCACCTTTAAATAGGCTAGTTAGAAACAATGTCTAGCTTTGATAATTAAATACATAAGCTTGATTGTTCAATAGGATCTAGTGAGGGGATATTATTCAAAGTTCCATAAGATATGGAAAATTTACTATATGGGGATTAGGATATATTCCTTCATCAAAAATTTTATCAAGCTTATGCTATACCAAATTCGATAAAGAAGATATCCCTTTTAAAGCCACAAATCTACAAAGGGGTACCTGCCAGAGGAACATAAATGTACCAAAAAATAAATTAAAAATTGACCTCAAAGAAGACCCAAAAGAATTCAAAGAAGGGAAACAAGCTACAGTCGATGAACTTCAAGAAATTAACATTGGTACCAAAGAAGAGCCTAGGCTAACTTTTGTTAGTGCTAACCTCACATTAGAAAGACTGAAAGAAATAAAAGCGCTACTCTATGAATATAAAGACTGCTTCACATGGAATTATAGTAAAATGCTAGGTTTATTGCTAGATGTAGCTGTACATAAATTGGCTATTAAATTTGATGTACAACTAGTAAAGTAAGCATCAAGGTGAATGCAATTAGAAATTAAAGAACAAGTAATTGTTGAAACTAAAAAGATCGCCAAAGTAGGGTTCATCTAAGAAGAAAAATATGCTGATTAGATTGTTAATATTATCCTAGTAAGAAAGAATAATGGGAAAATCTGACTCTGCATCAATTTTTGAGACTTAAATAAAGCATGACCAAAAGATGATTTCCCAATACACAATGCAAAACTCATGGTGGATAATACATCCGGCTATGATATATTCTCTTTCATGGATGGATCATTGGGCTATAATCAAATTAAAATGGCTCTAGAGGATGAGAACCATACATTCTCCTACATGCCAATCATGATGTATTGTTATAAAGTAATGCCATTTGGCTTAAAATTGCAGGTGCCACTTACTAGATGACTCGTATCTTTGACGATCTTATACATAAGTATGTAGAGTGTTATGTCGATGATTTTGTCTTTAAAAGCAAAACACAAAATGATCATATAATCAATCTAAGCGTTGTATTTGAGAGGATTAAAAGTTTCAATCTAAAAAAATCCTCTAAAGTGAACTTTTGTATGACCTATAAAAAATTTCTAAGCTTTATTGTACACTACAAAGAGATTGAAATTGATCCCTCTAAAATAAAAGAAATAATAATGGAAATTCCACCACCTAAGACTTTGAAATAATTGCATTCCCTTTAAGGTAAACTAGATTATATTAGTAGATTTATTTTTAATCTCTTAGGAAGATGTCAGCCTTTTGCTTTATTAATGAAAAAAGATGCACCTTTTATATAGGATGATGCTTATCAAGAAGTATTTGATAGCATAAAATAATATTCATTGCATCCCCTAATCATGG
The DNA here is from genome assembly GCA_021442155.1 of Cymbidium sinense. Classification (NCBI taxonomy): domain Eukaryota; kingdom Viridiplantae; phylum Streptophyta; class Magnoliopsida; order Asparagales; family Orchidaceae; genus Cymbidium; species Cymbidium sinense. The sequence continues at coordinate 52,352,411 of CM038226.1, forward strand.
CAGCACCAATTAAGGGGAAACCATTGGTATTAAATACAGTAACCCTAGAAGAATTAGTAGGAGCTCTACTAGCAAAAAATAATGAAGAAAGAAAAGAAAATGCCCAATATTATATAAGTTGACGTTATTGACCTCACTTTTGAAGTGAGGATTCACCTTCCTCATCTTAGACTTAGGAACCTTCTAGAAACTTGGATTCCCTAGTCCTAGGACACTTATAGTGGCTAAGAGAACAATAAACCCAAGCTTAGAGACTTAAGAAGGCATATCCTAAGCTTAAGATAAGCCTTAGGACAAATAGATTTTACCTATCCTATGACTTAAGCTAAACCCATGCTTGTCCACTCATCCAAAACCAACCTCAAGCCAACATAACCAACCTCAATTGGATTTTGTTTCTTATCCAAGCTCTAAGCCAAATTGGCTTAAGTCCTAACCTAAGTTAATTTAACCATGATCATATGGATCCAACCTAAAACTCATTCAAGAAAACCAAATCTAATTTGATTGTCACAAAAACACTCCTACCATTCAATAGATCATTTCAAACTCCTCCAATACTTACAATCGAACCAATTGAACCAAATAAATCCAATCAACCCAAGTTAGCCCATTTGACCTAAAAGGTCCAAATGAGCTAAAATCCAATCAAACCCAAATTAGTTGCAATTAAGACCACTAATCAACCTTATATCCATCATTGAACTCTTATTAACACCCAATTCACTCCAATTTAACCCAATCAACCCAATTTGGTCCACTTGACTCAAAGTGGCCTAAATGATCAAATTGACTCAAACTTCAATCCAACCTAAATTGGATTGAATCAACCCATCCAATCTTCTCTATACTGATTGTTGATCATCCCTGATTGCCTGATTGCAATCAATTAGGTCAAAACAAACTAATTTGATCACTTGATCCCAATTGATCCATGTGGTCCAAAATGAACTAAATCTCATTCCAACTCCAATCCAATTCTAATAAATGACTCTCATCAATTATAAATTGAGTATTGAAAATGACTCAACCACCAATTGAACCAAATAAAGCTAATTTGGTCTCTTGACCCAATTTGATATAAATGGCCAAATTAAGTCAAATCCTAAACCAAATTGATTACAACCAATGTCTCTAATCAATCATAAATTGATTATTGAACATGATACAACCTTTATTTAAACCCAAATTGGTCAACCCAACCCAATTGACCATTTAGCCTAATTTGAAATAAAGGGTCAAATTGAACCAAATCATTCTAAAATATAAATTGATTCAAACCAATGCCTATAGTCTTAAATGATCAATTGAACCTAAACCAACCCTCCACTCAAGCCAATTTATCCAATTTGACTAAATTGGTCAACTTAACCCATTTGACTTATATGAACCCATATGAGCTAAAATCAAATCCATCTCAAGTTAAATCAAATCAATTGAACTAATATATTGCAAATGATCATTTGAATATACCCAAACCCTTAGTTTGACCCAATTTGACCAATTGGTCAACATAACCCAATTGAACCCCTTTTGACCCATATGGGTCAAATTGAGCCAAACTCAACCAAACTAAGTGTAAACCCAACCAAACATGACATGACTCATTCTTGGGTCAACATGGGTCTGCCCAATGAACCCGGTTTGGGTAAAACCCTTGAACCAACCACCCAATTGGAACAAAATCCCCATATGGATGAGTTCTCCCACTCCCCAAGCCTTGGCAGCCACCTTTGGCCATTCTTGGATACTAAGACCACTAACCCAACTAACCCAAGGATATTGGGTTCAGCCTTTTTCCATGAGAGGGAGAGTTCACCCTTGGATCTCCATTTGTTCACTTGGAGGAGAAGGTACACCCATGCCATTGCCTTAGCCTCTTAGCACCTCTACCTCAGCAATCCATTGCCACCTCCGGCTACCTACCCCGGTCGGATGACTGCCAAAGGCTGAGCCAATCTCAGCCCATCCATTCAAACTTCACAAAGAGCATCCTCAGAGCATTCTGAGCAGTCCAAGACCTTTCCCTAAATCCTCAATGCTCTCCACCACTCGTGAGATAAACCACCAAGTGAAATTGAGAGCCCCATCCATCCAACCTCACCAAACCTCACCAAACTCAAATTAACTCTTCCCAAACCTTCCCCTCACTCCGATGAATCAAAAAGAATCTATCCCCGATCAATTTGATTGCTAGAAGGCACTCCAAGAGAAACTTTGACGAGCTTTACGGTGGCACTTTGTCCATAGAGGAATCAGTGGGAGGCAACTCGAGATCTTCTCAACAAGGCTTCATCTCTTTAAGATGAAGCTAACTCAGTCGATGGACCATCAGTCTTTAACTCCGATGAGGTAAAAATCCAACAAATCATAGAGTTTTCCCTTATGTGGTGGTATTTTAGTAAATCATGATTTTTCATAATTTCCACTATATAATGTTCTTAGATCTCTTCCCCACATGTTTTGGAGTCGATCTAGAGCTCAGAGAGAGCCGGAGGGTGGACGGTCCGTCTTCGATGCTTAGGGACGATGGATCATTGGCCATCCATTTCACATGATAAAAATAGATGGTTGTGATTTAATCCATTAAATATTTTAATTTAATCCTTAATAAAACATGAGATTAATCTTTGTCGTCCTATCCAGATTGAATAGTGAGGACAAAACCTCATCCACCACCGCTAACTCGCTATCATGTGGACTTTTTAAATAACCTATCCCATGGAGTTATGTGAAAAGAACTGCCACGTCTGCTTCTGCATGGCGCTGATGGTTTAAGAGGTTAATTAATGGTTAAAATGTAATTAAGTGGCCATAACTTTGATAATTCATAACTAAATGTAAGAAAATCCTAAAAATACAAATAAACCAATATTGGAAAGGGTAAATAGAGGATAATTTAATATAAATAAAATCATTAATGTTTGGTTAATGAATAGTGCTTAATTAAGGTTTAAAGTTTAGGCTAATTATCTTAAATAAGACTTAATAACTTGCCAAGTGATCCCAAATTTGGTGGGTCAATTTCATGGTATCTTCCTCCATAATTTTCTCTCATGTAATTTAAAATTTGAAAAATTTAATTTAATTTTATATTTATTGAAATTTTTAAATAGCAAAAATTAAATGGTTAATGAATGATTAATCACTGTTAATAGTGGGAATGGTGAGGGAAAATAATTAGGATCACTTTCTCAATTATTTTCCTAAATACATTTCCATAAGAGTGTTAATTAATGTGTATGTTATGCAAAGGTTAATTAAGTAAACCAATGGTAAAATCAAATAATAATGAGGATTGGTTCAAATAATTCAAATTTAATTCATTGGTTTATCTTTATGTGTTTGATAGCATAAAGATCCTTAAAGAACTTATGGTTAACCCATGGGTGTGAAAATTATATAAGTATTTAATTTTATTCTTTCTCCAAATTAATTAACCTTCAAGTATGAGCCTCATTGCATTAGGACTTGTTAAGTTAGTTTAATTAGCTTGATTGCAAGTGTTTGAGTAGTTTGAAATGATTTATTGAATAGTTAGAGCGATTAAAAAAATCAAATTGGATTTAGCTTGCTTGAATAGATTTGAATGGGGTTATAGGATTGTGCTGGGTTAACTCGGGTTAAGGTCCAAGTTAATTTGGCTTGGACCTTGGATTGGAGAACCAAATTTAATTAAGACTAATTAAATAGGTCAGAGTTGGTTTAGCTCCATCTACATGAACTTATGTTTGGATGAGTGGATGGGTATGAGTCTTAGTTCAGGATTTAATGTAGGTGAAACCTATTTATCTTAAGGTAAACTCTAGGCTTAGGGTTATGCTCTATAAGTCTAGGATTAAGTTTAGCATTCCCTTAATCACTAGAATTGTCTTAGCACTAAGGAAGTCTAAGTGTCTAGAAAGCTCCTAGGTCTAAGATAGGAGGGATCAGTTCTCTCTCCAAAGTGAGGTAAACAGGCTCATCGAGGCTTAGCTCATTATCAAAGACTATCCAAAGAATGGAGGATAGGTCACAGACATCAAGATATGATTACTCTAGATACATGGTCAAAAATCTTCCTCCATTCAGAGGTACATCTACCATATTTTGCATGGCTAAAGGGCCCAATTAATAATGAATTCCATACATCTATTAGTACCAAATTTGAACCAATGGGAAGATCCAATCATCATTGAATATTAGCATGGGATATTGATGATGAGCAATTTTTAGTAGCTTTCATTGCCACTTAGTTTTGCTACTTTGTACTCCCTAAGCATAACAAACTACTACATCCTTTTACCTTACTGATGTTAGTTTACTCACTCATGGTGAAAAGATACCATTGACCCTCGTAGCACTGGCCTACTTATATCAAGGATTAGGCAGAGTAAGTGTCATGATCAATTTATGATGCTATAACATATGGATACCACTTGGCACTATTTATATGGATGGATTCATGCACATATTTTATGAGCATTAAGTTATCTTGAGATACCATCCTATTTCAGAGATAAAATTTTTCATGATTATGCAACTAAATAGAGCTACAATTTCTATAGATAGAAATCAAATACAACTTCATGTTAACCCTAGTGTGCATGATATATCACTTTCATAGCATCCAGAAATCATCCTTCTATAGTCTATCTATTCAAAGTATGGGGCATTCTCTCATTTATAGAGGCACCCCATTGCTATTATCAAAACCTAGATAAAATACATTATATATATCTTATAGGCTAAGACCCACTTGGCTATGCTATCACCGCCATAAATCTATAATCTTGGAAGATTATAGCCCTAATAGGGTGGCTAGACAGTTCATATTTACTCAAGATACGCATATATATGACCATCAATATTGGATATAATTGATACTTATTCCTTGAGAGCACTTCCACTAGCAGTCTATTTAGTGGTAACATCTACAACATGAGCCTTCACACTTTCTATATAGCTCTATAAGAGACTCATATAAGAGTTAGTTATTTATGGTTGATGTGGATTCACCACACCTTCTCTTTCTTTTTGGAGCTAGGCTTTCGCATGTACAACCATAAAATGCAAAATACTAGACTGGTCCAACCTATACCACATATGACTAATGCTTGCCCCCATTAGTTGATTCTAATAGCTGAGTTAGATATAGACAACTCTATTCACATTCTTGCCTCACTAATTGTAGTTGAATCACTAGCAAAAAGTAGAAGGATAGTGATGTCATGCTAATATTATCTATAGATACTACAACACTTTCTCTAATGTCCATCTAACCTATTAGTACTGATCACATACATACTAAAGAAAATACACATATAAAGGAGTCTAGCATTATGGCTACTAGACTTGAGCCACTTTTATCATATTCAAGTTGGGTGTTGGTTAGTGCGACCTAAGAGGACTCCCAGATTTGGATTCTTGTACCGAGATTTATTCTATTTTATATCCAAAACATAGAGTTTAGAGGCAGTTATTTAGCCTAGAAATTTTATGTTTTGTCTCCAAAATATATCTTAGAGCTTCACCTCCATTGTATAGTAGTCCTTTAAAAGCTTATGTCATATATTGGTGGCTAATTAACCGCTGTGTTGACTTAGAAGTTTTGCTAGATTGTAGTGCCATAGCATCAGCCCCATGGCGCCATGCTTACTTGGCACTGGAAATGTGACTTAGAATATTTTCTGATAAAAATGCATAATATCCCCTAGTGCTATAGTGCCATAGGACTAGCACCTTGACACTCTATCTCCCTAATACAAGTAAAAAGGACTTAAAAATTTTCTACTAAGGGGCACAATATCAACCTAGTTTTTCATTCTATTCATTCACAACATTGAGGCGTTAGTTTACAGCACCAAGGTGATGTCACTCAAATTTTATTTTTATGAATATGTTGAATATTTTTTTATTTATATCATGGAGCGATAAATCAACAAAATTAATCACATACAAAGATATAACATAAAATAATTAAAAGAAAATATTATTTATAAATTCAAAGAAAATTAAAAATTATAAAAGGGGAAAAGTACAAATATGGGTGAAACTAATCATCATAATCATCACCCACTTCTTCCTCCTCTGCGCTTGATACCTATGGGGTAATTCCACAAGTATGATATTAGGGCATCGTAGCAAAGGTGACATGGTTTGGATTTGTAAGATTGCAACTCTAGATCATGTTGACCAGTGTAGTGTTGAATTGGTCCATGTAATAGAATTGTATCTACTGTTGATCCATATGACGTCAAACTTATGCTTTAGAATCTCTTGCCTATGACTACTCTTATCCACCATTTTTCTTAAGTCCATGACCTAACTACCAATTTATTGGACTTGCTCAACTAAAGACTTGGAAGATTGGGTTGAGGCTATAGGGCACAAAATCTCCCCCACTTTGAACCTTGACCCAAATCCCCCAATTACCCTCTTTGTTATAGGATCCTTTTAAATGACTACTTTCATCAGGCCCCCTACCACTCCTGCCGTAGTGCATAAATAGTGAATCAAAGAAGGGTAGCCATACCTAAAAGTAGTACTCCCCTTCAACATATTATAACTATAATTATAAATAACATTCGCGATATCAATCATAAATCCCCTATGGATAGAAAAATTTTAAACAACCTTATCTTTGGTATCCTTGTTAATGTTACCAGTGGGCATAAGCTTAGAGAAAATGAAATAGTGCTAAGTCTAAAATTTAGCAGTGAGAGTGGTGGTAGGAAAGTTGATGATCCTATCCTCACGTCATTTCCATTATACATTTGCATTTCTGGAAGAAAGAGAATGGAGGATCTCGTCAAAATCAGGATGATTGTTATAATAAGCAAGAGATTGATTGTAATTAATATATTGGGGATTGTAATATGCATTTATAGTATTACTATCATAACTTACTAATTTCCTCCAAACAAATGTTTTATTATCCTGGCTCTCATGTGTTCATGAAGAGCTCGCGCACCACTAGGACAATGCTCGAGCTATTATCATTAGATAGATTGGCCTAGCCTTATCTCACAATCACCAGTTAAGCATTGCCACTAGGTCTAGAAGCTCCTCTCTGGGATCAAATGTTTGTTGATGAGCGTGTTGATACCGGTCCTTGGCATTAGTGCTGACAAATATATTAGCATCGTTGGATGCCCTTTTCCTATTCACTACCCTTTTAAGAGGCATAATGAAAAATGTAAACTTGAGAGAAGAATAGAGTTGAGCGAGGGAAAGGAATATTTAATGAGAGAGTCCATTGAATGAAAATCTTTAATAGCCTTGAGTCTTATTTATAAATTAGACCCAACATCATGGCTCCCAAATATGGCGCCAAGGCCCTAGCCTCTTGGGTTGCAAAACATGGCTCCAACACACAGCACCCACATGCAGTGCTAAGGTGCTGGTCAACCCATCCCATTGGTTATTGAGTGGTAAAAAAGAAAATTTAATTATAATAATCTCATAAGCATGCATATGAAAAGCATTATAGTGACGTGACACTTTGACCTAGTGCCATTGCACCAATTAAAATGAGGTTATTATTTTTCCTTTAATCAACTATATAACTATTAAGATTCTTGATGGCACCATGGTGCTACAATGCGATGTTGTGGCACTATTCAAATGGTCAAAAGACCAATAATGCTAGCGCTGTGGTGCTACCCATGCAGTGCTGAGGTCAGGCCTCACAACTCACATGTACACCTGTCATATAAATTTCCACATAAGCAGCAGCACCTAAGTTCTACCTTCCCCTCCTCCCCACCCACCCTGCTTGCCCTCTTAAATAAAATTTAATTATAATAAAAAGACTACAATCAATCATCTATCTTTTTGCCATACGAACACCCCATAAATTCATCACCATGTAAGAAAATTCATATCTATCTACCATGTGTACAATAATTCTAGCTTTCCAAAAGGTATGCCAATCTAGTCTTATATATGTCGCAATGCGAACACCCCATAATTCATTCGCCACATGAATATATTTATATCTATCTACCATGTGGACAACCCTAATTTTGGCATTCCAAAGAGATGTAAGCCAAACCTTCTATTCATTCACCATATGAACATCTGCCTGTTCTCCATGCGAACACCTTATAATATGTTCACCATGTGAACCCTATTACATAACTTAACACTAAAAATCCTAATTCTACTCGAGACACCTGAAATGAGGTAACCCATGGCTGCTAATCAGATTTTCTAGACAATATGGTTATGTCCCTCTAATGTTGGTAGACTATAATAATGTAAACCCGGATGACGAAACCACTTGATGGTCATCAAAGCCACGCTATAACTCTAACACACAATGCATATTAAATAGATATGTCTATTTCCAACCCTAATTGAGAGTTCTTTGAAGATCTACTTAGTTCTCTCTTCTCTTTTCTTTAGTAATTTTAGTGTCTTATTTTATAAATTCAACTATGTTCTTCTTCTTCTTTAAAATGGAACACTAAAATATAAAGTGCTCAAGATTTTTGTTTTATTTTTGTGTTGATGTTATTGTTTTAAACTTGATGTTTCAATTTTATAAGATAATTCTTTGTGCTTTATATGAAAATGTGCTACGTTTCTCCCTGTGCTAAATTTACTCGCAATTTGGCAAAATATAAAGTTAGACAAATTATGATCTAAAGATATCAGAAGAGTCTTAGAAGAATAGTAAGAAGATTAGACCAATTTATTAAATAGACATAGATATATGTTATTTTAGATCCATAATCATTAATTTGGAAATTCAAGAAATGCAACCACTAAAAATTTAATTAGACTAGTTCGAAAGCAAATTAAAAGGAAGTGTTTTGGTTAAGTTGATCTAGACATAGATGGATTAATACTTATGCTCCCAACTGACACTACAACATATTTAAAAGAATCCAATGTCATTTTGAACAAAACAAAACTAAAATATAAAAATCTAGCATACTCTCTTGAAATCATAAAGAACAACACTAAGGTTAAATTTTAAAAATAAGAATAATTTAGTTTCTAAGAATTAGGTGTTAGTTTAATTTTAGCTTTCAAATTTAGTTGAATAAAAATTAAGTTTGGAAAAATTAGTAATTAGCTCAATTTTGAAAATTAAATGCTTTACTCAAATCCTTGTGGGAGTGATATTCAACTCAACATTATATTACTTAAATAGCATGTGCACTTGTACATGCAAAAATCCGAACGTGCATGTTAGGCTAGTATGAAAGAATCATACTTTGCATATATTATATTTCTTTTTCTTTCTTATTCCATATATTTTGTACACTCTTGTGTTTCAACTAAGAGTAAGGCCAAACTAATGATAATTGAAAATGAATAAATATCTCTCATACTTCTCAGGATATTGCAACTATACTAACTCTTATAAGATACCATAATAGTCCCCTTCATCCACTACATGATCATTTCTTTTAACACATAATCTATTATTATTATTTATTTTTATCTTCTAACCCATGAACTAATATAAAATTTGAAACCATTGAAACAAAATTTACACGCATCATAATTGATCTTTTTGATCCCCTTGGTAGGTTATGTAATTTTTGATTTTCAACTCTATTTTGTTGATTATGAACCTCACTAAAGAAATATTGATATATTCTGGCAACATTTCTGCAGATATTTTTGTCAAAAATTACCGGCTGAATAACCGTCTAGATAATCATCAAAAAATTTCTAGTGGTTTTTCTGGCTAAAAAGGAAGTTGGGTTTGATTCACTTAAACTCAACTAAATAGCCAATAGCTTAAGCCATTGGTAATAATTTTCATCAAATTGTCAACCAAAAATGTTACTGAAAATAGCTAATATATGGCCGATGACCCTAGCACTCAAGCCATTTCCCAATTTTCTTCTCTCTCTCTCTAAACCGATGATGGAATGAAGTTTAGCATGCTGATTCCCATCTAAAATGTGTCTATTTCCTCTATTTTCTTCATAGAATCACATGTATACCTCGATCTACTCATTATATTACATATTTTTCATAATTCCATCTATTGGTTTATGAGAAATAAGGATTTAAAGTTTTGAGGTAGTTTAATAGATTTTATGTTAAATTATTTCCAAATTAATTTGAATTTATTAAATGTTATATTAGAATGTATATTTGTCTATAGATCTTTAGTTGCACATGTTAGTCTTTATATTTTTTGATAAATTTAAGATTTAGGAATTTATGCCTAATTATTCTTCTAAGTCATTTAATATGTAATATAAAAAGTTATATGATCATGAAATTTTTTGTGGCATTTATTTAAATTTTATAATACATGCCAGACATTTTTTTTAAAAGTTAGAGTTTAGTGATTAAGTGCTAATATGGTTTTAGTTGTAAAAAAATTCTTTCTTTAGAAAAACTTAAACACTTATGGAGCCACATGAAATTAGTCATTTATTATACAATCAATATTATTTATGTAATGTGACAGAATAATAATTAAATTCCCATATTTTCTAATTTAGGGTGATTATGGATATCCATGGTAAGTAGTCATGGATGTACAATTGATTGCATCCGGAGAAAAGGATTAATTGATGAATTCTTGAGTGGTGTTGAGCACTTCATAAACATGGCATCTCAACTTCCCTCTTACATTTCCAAAGGAAAGTTTCAATGTCCATGTGCGAAGCATAAGAATCAGGTTTCTAACACAAAATGAAATCAAAGTAGAATTATATCACAAGGTTTTTCAACCAAATTATTGGTTCTGGACTTCCATGTTGAGTTCAAGCCACATGTTAATGCTAATGGTGCTCAACAAGATTTATGATTGGAGAAGTCAAAGATGAATTCCAAACATGGTTTAGATTACATGTGAGCAACCATCACCAACACTTTAATATATTTTCTATGTTATTAATATGCTTAGTCAACTCTTTAAATGTTATAAGTTCATGATTGGAGAAATGAGAACAAAATTGGGACCTTCATGGCCTACCTAGGGTCCAAAGCGAATCATAAATACATGGCAGGTTTATGATGTCAATGGTTATAAATTTCACACAAGTTCTTGGTATGAAGGAAAGAAAATCTATAACTCCAATGTTTGTATTCGAGGAAACACACACTTGGATGAAGAGATTGATTATTCGAGTTCTATAAGTTGTTCAAGTATAGTATCCTAGATCAAATTAGAGGAACATTGTTCTATTTAATTATGATTGGTTTGATCCTATGCATAATAGAGGGATAAGAAAGCATAAGTAACATGAGATCACTAAGGTGAGTTATCACAAAAATATGCTAAATACAACTCATTTATGCTTGACATCAAGCAACACAAGTGTATTACCTAAGATATCTAGAAAGAATAAGAGAGAAAAATTTAATGAGCTGTGGTTATTATAATCAAACCTAGAGGAAGAGTGCAAGTTGATAATACCATTGAAGTTTCTCATCAGGAGGAAGAGATGACAGGTTTTGAACTTCCAATTAATGATGTAAAGGCAGATGTGAGCTTGCTTGATTACTAATGTTGATTATGTTTTTCAGTAAAAAGATTTTAGAATAAAAATCATGATGAAAATGACACTATAAAATCAACTTCTACTAATTCATTAGATTAAAAGACATCTCACTTGCATTAAAAGTACTTGCACATTTTTTTTCTTATAGATATTCCTTAAAAATAGTAAGTGTAGGATACATAACTATTTTCTTTACATAATCTAACTGCTAAATAAATTTTTTCTCATATGATGTACATGTCCATTATTACATACTTTATATTTTGTACTTAGTTTTTGCATGCTTTTATTTATACATGTAAGAAATTTTATTTATGTTGGATATAATCATTTTTTTGTTTCTTACAGATGGAATTAAGTGGTGGTGATGATGCTCCATAATGATCGTTTGCTAGCATCTTTATGCAAAAGAAGAAGCTTGTGTCCAAACTCATTATTCAGGCTACCACCATAATCACTACCTCACGATTTTTCCACCTCGAACTTCTGGAGTAGCTGGAACATATGTTTATCATTCTCTAGAGCCCATAGAAACTACTTAGTTCTACTCATATCAGCCACCCACAGTTTACAGAGCCCAAATTTTATCATAAAACTTTTGGTTAGCCTGATACATCTACGCCATCTGAGCCATCGATGACACACTTTTTTATTAAGTTGAAAGGCAACATGTAAGCATATTTTATGAAGTTTAACTTTTTTTGATATATTATATTTCTAATATGAATTATAATTTTTAGGTTCAATCCATCTGAGAAGCTAATCATAAAATTAGGGACATAATAAGGAACAAGTATAATGCTCTATATATCATTGAAGAAGGTCCCAATTGAGGTTTGATACATATGGTTTAGGGACTTTAAGGTATTTCCTAAACTATTTAAATTTTTTTAATGTAGTAGTTGATCTTGAATAATTACTAAGTAGCATTTGTTTGTTTAATGTTATAGAAGGATTTTAGCTGGTTGAGCACAACAAGAAGATAAGACAAAACTTTGATTCAAGAGGTGCTACTCGCCTATGCAATATGTTCACAGATATACGTAAGTCTTGGAAGACCTACCTAGATTGGAGAGGATATGTGAGGTAACCTCTGTAGAGTATGGGCCTCTCTAAACTATGTTTGCAAGCGAACAAGCAAAGTAGAATCACACATCTAATTATTGTTCCATGGGCACCTCTCTACATGCTAGAGGTTTAGTACCACACATCGAGTACTGATGAAAGATGGTAAGTCATTTATTAGTTTCATTAATTGAACATATTATTATGGCTAATGAATTTAAGTTTTATTGTTACAGGCTAAAGTTCTTGGCCAAGAGCCTACTACTGCTGAATTGCATAGGAGAACACATCAACATCAACCGACTAGTAGTGGGTTAATATTTGTTAACGAGAGCATACATATATTAACATTACTTTTTTTGAAATATAGTTGAGTTAATAATCTATTATGGTTAACTTAAATTCTAGTTGCTCATAGGATGACTACATGTGGCTAAAGAAAGTTTGTAGTAGGGCTCCACTGGTGCAGGAAGTTCCAGTGAATAGTCTGAGCAGTCAGAATATGATAGATGGAAGGAGGCTATTGGGTGGAAGAGAAGGGATGGATTTATGGACTAGGCTCATATGGAGTAGCATATGATGCCATTCATTCTCTAGAATGAACAGTGAGTCAATTTATGATATTGTTCAAAGGCGGGTTGTTGTGATGGCCAAGGAGATGGAAGCCAGGATGACTGCAGATGGAGGACTAGATGGCTAAGATGGAGGAGATGATATAGAAGATGCATAGGGATAGCCATAAGGGAAAGGAACCAATTGAGAGACGAGGAAGAGGAGGAGGAAGGGGATAAGGTGACTAATGAGGAGTAGGCTTCATGTTTATTATATTTGCATATGTAAATAGTTTGTTTACATTTTCATATTTAACACTTTTGTTTAAATGTTTTGAAACTAATTGTTCATTGTAATGGTTTTGTAAATATTGAAAATTTTAAATAAATTCTTGAGATTAGTTGTTTGTTAGTCATATGTTGATGCTGAGTGTATTCTTGTGATTATTTATTTGTAGCCTGAGTGAAACTCTATTTTTTCATTTTGTATAGTTTTGATGGACTACCAATGGAGTTTTTTCTGGAAGCTTGGATATAAGGCATTGACAAAGGATCAAACTGCCAAAAATTTTCATATTAGGGGTTTCCGATGATTTTTTGGTGGATTAACTATGTTGAACAATTTTGGCAATCAGATCTGCCGGCATGACCACCAACAATAATCAGTCATAAATTTTTCAATGGTTTGCTGTTTTGATGGTAATTATTAGTCGGTATGTCCTCCGGTTCTTCGTGATAATGTTTTTGGCAAACAAGCCATTGGAATTTCGATGATAAATTTTTATCGACGATTTTCCATTCATCAAAAAATATTTCCAACCAAGGTTTTACCAGCTAACTTATATCCATCAAAAATCCATCGAAAAAATTTAGTACTAATGGATTACTTGTTGATTACCAATGAATTTGTTCATTGGAAATACATAATGTTCCTATAGTGCCTGAATGTACATTATTGCATTAAATCACTTGCAATACCACATTACAAATAATTTAAAATTTTACATACATGTGTAAGTTAGAAGTTCTACTTTGATCTTTCTATTGATTGTCTTTGTCAATTCTTAACGTGCTAACAAATAATCTATAAAATGCATTAGATAAATTTAATGATTCTAAAGTTTTATAATGTCATGCTTATATTAATTAAAGTGTAGAGACTTATCGTAAGAAGGGCTAAACATCTTCACAATTAAGTAGAAAATATGATACTATTTTAGTCAGCTCTTTATCAGACAAATATCTTGATACCTAAAACTTTACCATTTCATTGAAACGTTGATAATTAAGATTTAGCTTTGTCCCCACTATTAACATCTTCATTGTAAGCTACACTAATTCAACCATAATCTACATCTAAGTAAAAGTAGTATGAGTAGAAATGTGTGATTTCTTTAGTGAGGTATGGTTCATAATTATATTCTTCTAGATTGGCTTTATTCTTCATAGTCCTTTGATTTTAATAAAAAATCAATGAATTTAATAATGAGTTAGCAAACTTAAAAAAATACAAATTTAGAGAAAATAATGCTAATTATCTTTTTCAAATGGATAAATCCAACTATTGCCTTACACATAGATGTATCAGTATGTGCTCCATGGATTCAAAAAATCCAAGTGAAAAGATTCACTTTAATTTGCATAAAATCACTACAATTTTACTATCATATTAGGTAAATGAAAACATATTTAGATGTTTAACAAGTCTTTAAAAATACTTAATTTTATTAATGGAATCAAAAATTCTCTATATAAATTTAATAAATGAAATTGGTAATAAACATTATAAAAATATGGTCGTTATGGATCTTAAAATCAAATATTTTTCTAACCTAACATCAATACATCATGATAAATTACATGTGCACCATATTAAGATGCTACAACACCCAAGAGACGAGGTGAATTAGATATTTAAAAATTTTCAAGTTAACTTAATTTTAATTTTTGTAGAAAAATTGGTTATAAATTATGATATTAAAATAGAGCACAATAACAAATTAGAATAAATGTAGAAAGTAAAGGTGGAGACAAGAAGCATAGGAATTTTTATGTGATTTGGTTGCACCTGAAAGTCTATCTACATCCAAGCTTAACAACTAATGCTAAGAATTCACCAAATCAAGAATATTACAAGAATCTCCCATACTCTCATACATCAAGCATATGCATCCCCAAACACTATACTTTTCTATGTCAGATAAGCACAAAAAAAAATAATGTACTTTCCTACACCAAGTGGAACCCAAAAATTGTACTTTCTTATATGAGCAAGTACAACCCCAAATATTATACTTTCCTATATCAGGCAAGAACAACCCCAAACAACACACGTACTCTCCTACATCAGGCAAGTACAACCCCAATAAATTTAAAGTATAGTGAAAAAATACAACAATGAAAATCTAAGTCTTAGGTTTTAAAATAATTTTAATGACAATCTCAACTAAATAATAATAAAAATAAAAGAGCAAAGTTAATTTAAAATATAATTTACTCATAGTCTCAACATAATATATATATATTTTTTAATTTAAAATATGCAATGCTATCTATTTTAATAAAATGATGCAAAGAAATTAAGCAAAATTAAAATTTTAATATACTTTCTCCAAGCAAAATATAAAAGCCTTGAAGATTATATCAATTAATAAAATCAATTTGAATACCTTTAAGATATAGCCTTGGAAATTAAAATAATAAAATCATGATGATAAGTGGCATTCAAAAATATTTGAGAAATATGATTGATCATTGACAATAAATTTGAGAAATAAAGATCAAACCAAATTCAATTAATGATTGAAACAAAGTTAATTAACTTGACTTTAAATTAAAACTTGTAATATTCAACCTTTGAAATCCAAGACAATTAATATAAACAACAAACAATGATATTATATAAGATTTAAAATAAATTACATGAGGAATGAAATGAGGATTGCAATACCTTAAAAAAAATCAAATCAAATCATCTTCATTCATCTTAAAAGATCAAAACAATAAGCATATTAAATATGAATATTTGAAAATATCTTACTCAAGCCTCTTGAAGGAAGAATGAAAATGAAATATTAACTTTGGAGAATTCTCTTCTAAACCAAAAGGAGTTCTTGAAGAAGATGTAGAATTCTCTTCAATTCAATGCTTGAAGTGCATGGAAGAGAGGAGAGGATGTTTCCTTGAAAACATGAACAAAAGAACTCTAGAAATAATTTTTCGAGGGGGCGGCCAAGAAGAAATTTGGTAAGAGAGATTCAATTCACAAAATAAAGTCATTACATAAAAATTAATCAAGGTAAGGGTTAGCCAAAGTAAGAACAAACAAGTGGAAAAAATTAAGAGGCACAAAAAATATGAAAGAGATTATTTTAAGATTCAAAGCACCTTGATTTCAATTTGAATTTGTTTGTAACCAAAAATAATAATAATGAATACATAAGGTCAAATCATATAGGAAAATCATTTTAGAATGGAGTCTTGACTCGTACTATTGACACAGGGGTGGCACAGCTCGAGGATTTTAAGCCTTGGCACTGTAGTTTGCAGTCTCGGTGCTCTGTTTAATGGTGTTGAGGCACTGTGACAAGCACTACAACACTGAATCTTGGCACTGCAATGCCTTCTTAGGTTGTTGAATCAAAATGTTACGTCCATAGTGCCACATCGATGTCCTTAAAGTGCCATGGTGCTGTGTTGACTTTGCAGCATTCAAGCACTACCTCATACAATGTTTTTAAATCTAAGTCCTATGACTTAGTGTAAAAGCACTAATCTTTTGGGACTACGGTGCTACAATATGGCAGTGCTACCTTCTAAGTTTGTAAGAACAAAGAATGTCCACCCATAGTGTCACAACGCTATTTAGGCAACACCGAGGCATTGATCTTTTGATTTTATGGTTAAATTTCATTTATGACACTGTAGCACTATCCAAACAGTCTGAGGCACTAATCTCTTAAAGTCTTCAATTCTAAGTTAAAGTTTATTATTCAATTGGATTTTAGCTTTAAATCCTAGAGTAGTCAAATAATAATTGCACTGAAAAAAATACAAAATATGAAATGAAAGTATTTTATTGTCAACTAAAATTTATCACAAAATCTTACAAATAAAAAAAATAAAAGAAGAAAATACAGATAAAAAATGGAGAAGCTAACCTAAAAATCATAGTCTCACTCTTCTCTTCTTGTTCAAGTTTTGATGGGGTGCTAACATAGGGGTGGTAGTGAGGCATTGCAGGAAAAAGAACTCTACTCAAGCCACCATTAAAGTTGCAATTTTTGAACATTTGAACAAGTCCTAAGTTACTCATTCATGTAATAAAATTGTCACTGTTGCTAACTCATATGATAATCAAGTCTCTTCTCCAATTCCTATTGCCGCCAACTACTTTTGTCCACCATTTTTTTAATTGTGAGACTTCTCCTCTAATATCTTAGAGTTGTCAATTAACATCTTGAAGGATCTGGATCTAGACTGAGGAGCATGCAATCTTTCTCTACTTCCATTTTTTATCTAAATCCTTCAATTGTTTTTTTTTAGTTAGGAGAGCTCTTCGTTTAAGGGCTTCTTCATCCTGGTCCCCTAGCGTATCGGCCTCAACACATAAACCATAAATGAGGGAAGGGTGACCAAATCCTATATAACTACTCTTAAGCATATTACAAATTGAATTATAAATAATCTTTTCTACATCTATAATAAAACCCTTTTGAATTACAAAATTCAAAATATCCTTATCCCCACTTACTTCACTGATATTGCCAGTGGACATAAGCTTGACAAAAATAAAACAATATCAAGTTTTAATCTCAGTAGTCAAGTTGACAATAAGAAAGTTGATAATTTTTTCTCCAATCATTTTCAATAAAATTTTCATTTCTAATAGTGAGAAAACTAAGGATTTCATCAAAATAAGGATGATCATTATAGTAGAAAAGATATTTAATATACATAATATCTTGCAAATTATAATATGCATTAATCGTAGTACTAGAAAAACTCATCAATTTCTCCCATACAAAAACTATATTATTCTGGTGCTCCTTCATGTTGGCGAAGAACTCCTGCAACATGAGTACAATACAATATAGGTTATCATAAGCTAGCTTCTCCCAACCTTGCTCATTGATGATTCTATCAACACTCCCATCTAGATTATAGAAACTCTTCTTTGAAATGAGATGCTTGTGGATGAGAGCATGTTGATACCTCTCCTCCACTTCCACACTAATGAATTGACTAATTAAAACTTAATTTGAATGCTTTATAGAAAAGTTAATTATAAACACATTAACTTTAAAGATCCACAATAATTAATAAACAACAATAAAGAAACATAAAGGTGCAAAAAAAGTAAAAAGAGGACAAATAGATTTTTACATGATTCAGGCAAACCCTAAAAACTGGCCTATATCCATGCCTAGCAACTCAAGCTGGGAATTCACTAATTCAAAGTTAAAACAAATCTCTCGTACTCTCATTCATGGGAGTACAACCCAATACCTTACTTTCTTACATGAACAAGTACAACCCAACATGTACTTTCTTACAACATGCAAGTACAACCCCAACACAAACTAATAAGAGATAAGAAGCAAATTACAAGTATCTAACTCTCAATTTAAAAGATTTTTGTAGTTCAACCCAACTATACTAATATTAAAGCAAGTGAAATTAATGAAAGAGATCACTTTAATTAAGATTGAGATTGATATAAAACTTTCAATTAAATATTCAATGCAAGTAAATTTTTGGTGAAGTTTGACTTAAGATAAAGTTTTTAAAAGCTTGAAATAAAAAATGATTTTGAATTGATGACTTTAAATACAACACAATAAAAGATTGAATGATGAACCACAACAAATTTTATATCTAAATTTAAATAAATTAAAGAACTAATTGATATGAAAAATTAAATCACACAAACTTTCTTGAATTTTCTTTCACAATAGCTATGATATATCCAAGTGAGGAAATGAATTACAAATAAGAAATCTTGATAATCACTTATAAAATTTGAAATAAAAACACTAGATGAATATCACTTAAGGATATATTAGAATGAAATGAAAAGAAGTGAACTATAAGCACTAATTTAATTCAAATAAATTTGATGTATTCGACCAACTCAAGAACTAAAAGAAATATGATGTTGAGCACAAAAAAAAAAACTTGAGTAACTTAATATAAATTTTGGCCAAGGAGAGAATCAAAGTTTTATGAAGAGATTTAGCACTAAATAAAGTAAATCACCTAGTGTAACTTTTGGCCAAGGAAGAAAATAAGATTATACAAAGAGATTAAGCCCAAAATAAATTGAATAACCTCATGTAACTTTTGGCCAAGGAATTAAAAAAGGTAAGATTATGAGTTTAGCACCTTAAGAACTTTAAGAAAACCCTCTTAAAGCTCTCAGCCATGGGTATATTGCTCTTATCCTTCAAGTTACCCAAGTAGTCTTCAAGCTAATCTTTTTGTCCAAGGGAAAGAGAAGAATGATGAGGAGTTGTAGCACTTGAATTCACAATATATCTCAAAAAAAAGTATATAGAAAGGGTTGGCCAATCGTGAAGAAGAAATTAAGAGAAGAGAGAAGAGAAATGAACCTTTTTCAAGATTCAAAAGATATTTAAATAAAAAAGAAAAAAGCTCGGGCCGGCCAAGGAATGATGGTATTGGAATAAAGTTGATTTAGAAATAACATGAATTTCAAATTCATTAAGCACATGATGCATATCCATTGGATCGGCCAAGGCAAAGGAAATAAATGATAAGGCTCCTTAGCATATTGGTCATAAGCTAAAATGTAAAGGAATTAAGGTCGCTCAAGGCTAGAGCATGAAGAAATCAAATAAAAATTTTGGACAAGGATGATCTATTAGAGATAAGAAAGAGAGATAGAGAAAAAGAAGAGATATGCAATTAATTAAAATACAATATGATATTTAATAATTTTGAAATTTACTTAAACAAGATAAATTTCAAAAAGAATAGTTGAACCTATTAAGATGGTCTACCAATGCTAATTTATGTAAGGACTAACATAGATTAGATGCATGACATAATGCAAATATAATGAATTAAATGAGGCATAAAAGCATAAGGAAAAAAGTGTGAATTAAATAAAATAAAATAATTTCTAGAAATACAATGGGATTTTCTCCAAGCTAGTTTCCATAGTTTGAATATTCTTAATTTAATGCAATAAATTAATTTGAATCCAAATTGATTATTTTATGCATTAATTAAGTATTAATTAATATTTAAATTAAGTAGATTTTAATTAATATAAGTCTACCCAACAAGTTTCCTTAAATGGATTTAATAAAAAAAAGTAAAGTCATTAGTTTAAGATTGATTTGAATTTAATTGTTAAATAATTTGAAATAGTTTAATTAAACTCTAAATAATTAAAATAAATCATGCTTGTGGCGTTAAAATCATGCCATAAAATATTAGATTTGATTTTCCATGGATATGACAAGAATCATGTAATTTAAGTTTAAAATAATTATAATTCAAAAATTCAAATTAAGGACCTTTAAAATTTTTAAAAATAAGGGACTTATATATGAAAATATTTTAAATAAATATCACATTGATTTATTAGATAAAATAGAATGAAAAATTCAGCAAAAAATGTGAGGATGATAAGCATGATAGGCGAGAAAAACATAATCATAGGATAATTTAAGGATAATTTAATTTTCAAGCAATAAATATATGAATAAAAATTATGATTCATCTCAAAAATGACTTAATAAAATGTTAGTTTAATTTATCTTGCCTAAAATCATATTAAATAGAACTTAATTTATGCACTTAGCTTATATTATCCAAGATAATTCAAGTAATAATTACAATTTTAAGATATAGAAAAATATAAATAATTTTAAAATGAATTGTTTTGAAATGAATGACTGAATTATTTTATTTTAGCGAGGTTTTTATTTACCTTAATATAGTGATTCCTAAAAAAATTTTAACCAGTTCAAGTCCAACAACTTTAGCTTTCTAAATTGACTGAAGAGTCTGGAGTTATAGAATTTTTCTGCACACTTGAATTTAAAGTAATTAGTAGCATTTGAACATATATTTGTTACCATCAAAATCAATCTCATATGAGGTGGGGCTCATAAAGTCAACACTATCGTCGCTCAAATTAGCCCTCTTTCCACCCTTTTGGAAGTACTTTATTGGCATATTTTATGTTCTAAAATGAACAAAATTGAGAAGAGAAAGAGGACAAGGCCTTCTAAAGAAACAAGGTTTTAGACTAAAAAATTCATAGCCTAGGGATCCTATTTATATACTCGACCTAGCGGTGGTGCTACTAATAGCACTAAGGCACTAGTCTCTTTGTTTCTGAGATTTAAGACTAGCATCGCGGCACTCCACATGTGGCAGCTAGACACTAGTCACCTAGTCATAATGGTTTCTATGTTGATAAAAAAAGTTCTTATTAACATTTATTACCAATAATTTTGTAACTGATCAGATCTAAAAAGTGCATCAAACATTAATGGAAAATCATCTCAGCACCATGGTGTTGGTCAAAGTTCTATCCCTTTTTGTTAATGTGCCTGCCAACCTGTTAGCCTCTAAACAGAATTTTTATTGGAGTCCAGCACCAATTTGGCAATGCCTTAATGCTAGTCAAATACTCAACCCATTTTTTTATTATTCTACATGTCTTTGTAATGCTGCGGTGTTAGGTTTATAGTGCCTTGGTGCTGACCTCTATGGTTTTGAGACTTATGTTTCTATTGATAACATTTAGGCGTTAACTAGCCTATGCTAGCCATTGTGATTTAAGCACTGAATCACCAACTTTTTGGCATCATGGCATTTAATCCCTAGTCTACAATGTTATTTTGTCCCCTAGAAAAAAAATTAAAAATCAAATCAAATGTTTATCTATTCTCCATGCGAACACCCCATAAAGCATTTAAAGAGATGTAAGTCCAATTTGATGGTTTTCTAATCGATGTAAGTCTAACCATTGCTTACAATGTAAGCATAGCCCAAACCCTAATTGCCTTCCAGAGAATGTAAGTCCAAACCATATATTTTGCAATGCGAATCACTAATGACATTCCCAAGGATTGTAAGCCCAATCTATATGATTTCCATAGGAACACCATAATGGCCTTCTAAGGGATGTAAGTCCAACCCATGTTCTCATCGTGTGAACACCCTAATGACATTCTAATGGATGTAAGCCCTACACATGTCTACAACATGGACTTCCTTGAATTATTAGATAAGGTTATAAATTAAATTTACCATTAAATCATTAAACACCTACACAATACCTCTAGTCTACTCGAGATATCTGAAATGAGGCAACCCATGGCTGCTAATTAGACTCCCTGGACATTACAACTAATAGCCCTCTAATGTTGGTAGATTGGAATAATGATTGTCTTAGGATGGCAAACAATAGGATCTTGATCGGGACTACCCTCCTATTTCTCTTAGATAGTCATTCACATCACACCTCTAAACACATTCATATAGATAGATATGCATATTTTCAATCTTAATTGAGAGTATCTCTTACTATGGTAAGAGGGGTAATTAACTTTGAATGCTTATGTTTATAAGAAGTAGAAGTAGATCTAAATAAACCCTAATATAATGTTAGAGGAAATATGGTTGAATATATATCAATCTACCTCATGAAGAACAAGCTACCTGAATATCCTACAAAGATGGCTTGGAGGATGGCAAAGGGCATTTTTCTTTAGCGATCAGAATCAAATCAAATATTTATAAGCATGTGGTTGACCAAGATATTAGAGGGAAGAGACTTGAATGCACTTAACATAGTAAAATAAAGACTAATTAATTATGGGATTAATTAAGGAAAAGTTTGAATAAATTGAGATAAAATAAATCAAATATTCTTTTATGCATGGGATGACCAAGAATTTCTAGAATCAATCTCTAATTAATGTATATCCATCAATTACAAATCAAGGGAGATTAAATAAGAAAGAAGTTGAATTTTAAACTTAATTTAAATTTAAAGAGAAAATAATTATGGGGCTGGTCATATATTTCCAAAATAAGTATTTTAATAATAAAAAGTGCAAATTCAATACCATTTTATTAAATTTGAATAAAATAAAATAAAATAAGATCAATTAAAATAATTAAAGGCTGGCCTAAACATGTTAAAAATAAATAAAAGAAATTTAGAAATAGTTTATGGCATAATTCCTTAGAAAGAGTGAACATTTTAGATATATTGGGTCTATTGTTCAAAATGATGGTGAAATAGATGGGGATGTTATTAGTAGAATCCAAGTTTGATGGTTGAAGTGGAAGAATACATATGGCCTGTTATGTGATAGAAAAGTATCACTTAGACTTAATGGAAACTTTTATATGATGGTGGTAAGACCTGCAATGATTTATAGTGTAGAATGTTGGCCACTTTAAAAAAAGGCATAAAATTAAGTTAAGTGCTACATAAATGAGGATGCTTGTGGATGATTGGCTTTACTCTTAGAGGTATAAAGTGAAGTTAATATATACATGAAAAGGTTAGAGTAGCTTCAGTGACAGATAAAATTATGGAGAGTCTCCTAAGATGATTTGGTCACATAAAGCATCAACCATCTAATGACTTAGTTAAGAGTCTCGATGCATTAGATTTGTCTTATATTAAGAAAGGTAGAGGTAGACCTAGAAAAACATGGTTATCATGTATAAAATTGACCTTAGTTTATTATAATTAAATGAAAATTAACACTTAATATGACATAATGGAGAAATCCATATAGCTAACCCCATATAGTGGGATAAAGGCTTGTTGTTGTTATGGTCCAAAATTAAAAATCCAAAGTAAATTGAAGTTTTAGAAAATCTCAAACAAAGAAAATATTAATGCATTAAATCAAATATATCATAATAAAAACAAATAAAATTTTTGCTAAAGATGATGGAATATAAAATTTAAATGAAAATGTTGATATGAGAGAAAAATAATAATTTAAATAATTAAATAAAAAAACCTTGTCAATGCTAAAATAAATGGATAAAATTAATTTAAGCATAAAAATTAATTAGTGATATAATAAATAAACTAAACTCAATTTTATATGTAATGGATAAGGCATAAAGTAATGAAAGTTATCAAATTATTTTTAAAAAACTAATTTCATGAAATTTTTTTAAAAAAAATGCAAATTAAATTTTGCAAAAATATTTCTAAAATTAAAATAAATAAGATAAAAATATTTTAGGAATTATCTTTCATTTACATTAGCTTTATTTGTCTTATTATGCAATTCTTACTGAATTTTCCATTGGACAAGTGCAACTAATTTTGACTTTCTCGTGTTGACTAAACAAGATGTGTTTGGTAAATTTATTGAAACACTTGAAATAAATATTAATTGCTTCAAGAATATATTTATCATCAATAAAATTCTAAATTAATAATGATAATCATAAATATTTATGTGAATAACTAAACCAACAAAAATACTCTTAGTCTTCATTAAACCAGGTTTGTTATCATCAAATCAAATAGTGAGATATCCAGGGTGTATACTCAACATACCCATCTATCATTATAATATATTATTCCTATGCACTCACACAACTCTTCTTCATTCCTGATTAAGCATATATTTGGCAAAAAAAAATTAATTATTGTTCATCACATTTTGTTATGATGGATTAAATCTGCCTTCCAATATGAAAAATTAAAAAAATACTTCACTTTTTCCAATTATGAGTAACACCATAATGAAGAAATCTTGTTCTTTGATAACATTTCAAAAATTAATAATTTTTTTTGTATTATTTATTTTCTCTCTCATATGTCATCTATATTTAGTCGTGGTAATGAACTGCCACTTCCAACATTTTATTTATGTATGTAGCTTTATTTTTTTGTCAAATAAATGATTAGTAGATGATGATAGCCAAATCATTATTTTTTTTTTTTTTTGCAATATGACTTCTTTTAATAACTCCAGATAGTATGAGCAAGCTAACTTTCTCGATGTGCTCTACCCTGATAATATGACATATGTGAAGAAGTCATTGATTATCCATATGAGTATTGCTCTCATTTGAAAATTCTACTTTGTTAAGACAACTTATGTAATCACACCTACCCATAAAATTTTGAGATCATCTAATAATGCTACAAGTATACAATCATTTAGCCTTCAGATTATAAGGCCAAAGAATAACAAGTATGGGAAACAAATAAGGGATTGTTATGAACATCTTTGGAGAAGATTATATGCCATATTAAATTTTGTTCAGCATGAGTGAGGTGAGGCGGTTTACTAAAATGCATGAATATATCATTAGTATAGATATAAGTGAAAGTTTCATGGTTCAGCAACAAAATTTAGATATAAGTGATCAAAATGGTCCCACTTTTCTAAGTATAATAGTTGATTCAATATATATGGCTTTATTACTTTATTATGATGTCATTTTAGCTCACATGCACTAGATTTTCCCTCGGACATTAGTCTTCCTTATTAAGTTCCTCTTCTTCTTTTATTTCTTCTCCTCTAGTTTCATTCTTTCCTTTCATAATCTCTTGGGTTATGAGTTGGTCCTCCTCTTCAAGAGTGGAACCATGTTAGGTCACCTATGTTCAATCACCTCTTAAGAGTAAAGATATGGCTTTAAAAAGTCCAATATCCTCCCATCAAACATGGATGATGATGATAAAAAAATAGTTTTTGTGGGGTTTAATAATAGTGTGATGTGATTTAATGGGTGACTCATCATGTACACTAGATACAACAAGAGGTTGGTTCTTCTTTATTGGAATATAGGACTTCTTCATTTTCACTCTAAAGTGCTCTTAATTCTACTATGTCCTACCAAAACAATCCCATCATTATATTTAGACCTATGCTTATTATTTGATAATCACCATTAGTGACAACTAACACAACTTATGGGTGTGCATAGTGCATCCTAGCTCTAAGGGCTGATATACTAAATCTTTAGAGATATTTCTTTTATAACCCTGAGGATGTCCTCTTTAGTGCATCCAGAGGCATTCATGATCCTTTGATAGATTAGACTCAACCTATCTCAATGCTTTTTATTGACTTGCCTGGTAACTTCTACACCTTATACTCAAATGGATAGGGTAAGGAACTCAGTACTCATTATACACTCTCTTCCTCCTATGCAATAGAAAGTAGGTAGAACCTACTCTTGCCTAGGAGTGGGGAGGTATTTTTGTTCTTACTTTGGGTCCTGGTCATTTTAACACAATAAAAATGGACCCAATCTCAAAAGTGATAGGTATAGTGAAGAATTGACTCAATAAATAGTTGCTTAGTTTTTACTCAGGTGCTCCACCCTAGAGTCCCCAATTGTCTTAGGGCTGGGATTCTCACTCACCCCCTTCTTGTTAGGAGAAATGCATGAGCAATATGGTGTTGTAATGTCAAAAAGAGGATTATAAGATGGGTTTCTTACCCTTAATAACACTACTAATAAGAAGAGCTTATAGTTTTTGATAAATATAATTTTAAAATAATAATTATAATAATAATATTTATTATTATTATTATTATTATTATTATTATTATTATTATATCACTTGTATTTTCTTTCCTTCACATGAAAAAGGGATTGGTAAAGCTAACTTGGGAGTTGATTATTAGTTGAATGGGTGATGGGTACTTGAGGCCACATATCAAGGGAAATACATACATACATACATATATATATATATATATATATATATCATTTATCTAACCCCTTTTCAATTATATTATTTATTCATCTTGCAAATTGTCTATTAATTATATGCCTCTAATTAGTTTCTATCACATCATGAACTAATAATATTTGTGATATGTTATCATGCAACAATATAAGTGTTATTTAATCAATTTTGATATTCTAGGTGCATTAGTGTGGTTTGTTCTCAAACCAAAGACATTTTGGTCAATTTTTATTACAATCAAGACATTTTTATCCTAATTTACCTGGCATGGATTTATATAGATCAATTTCATTATGTTTACTCAACTCAGCTAATGAAACTTGCTTAGTTATATTGATTGCATTTTTAAATGAGGTTTGGCATCATCCCAATCATAATAATTAGGATCTTTAATCTTAGATTTGAAGCTTTCTAATTAGACACTTAGGATACTGTACTTACTGATTAAGTCTATAACCTAAATTAAAATAAGAATTAAAACAACAAATAAAAAACAAAATTAAAATCAAAATCAAACCTAAAAATCAAACATCTTAAGGTAAAAGCCTAGTTTAGTCTAGTGGACATCACAAAGACCTAACCTAACTCAACTAGACTATGTGAACATAATCAATTCCAAACTTGACAAAATTCAACATAAATCAAAATTAAATAAATTTGAATCAAAATCTAAATTAAATTGAGCTATAATTGAGTTAGTTAGGTTAATTAATGCTATTAACCCATTTAATTTAAGCTCAAAATGGTCTAACAACAACAACAACAACAACAACAACAACAACAAGCCTTAATCCCACTAGGTGGGGTCGGCTACATGAATCCTTCACCTCCATTGTGTCCTATTATGTGTCAAATTCTCAATTAAATCAAGCATACTAAGATCATTTTTTATACATCTTAACCAAGTCTTTTTAGGTCTACCTCTACCTTTCTTAACATAAGGAAAATCTAATGCATCTACTCTCCTAATCGTCATCGGACGAGGCGCTTTATGTGGCCAAACCATCTAAGGTGACTCTCCCTAATCTTATCTACCACCTGAGCTACTCCAACTTTTTCCCAAATATACTCATTTTGCATTCTATCTCTAAGAGTAAAGCCACTCATCCATCTAAGCATCCTCATCCCTGTAACACTTAACTTAGTCTTATGCTTCTCTTTTATTGGTCAACATTACACCATAAGTCATTGCGTCTTACCACCATCTTATAAAATTTTTCCTTAAGTTTAAGTGGAACTTTTCTATCACATAATAGGCCGGATGCATTCTCCACTTCAACCATCCAACTTGAATTCTACTAATAACATCTCCATCTATTTCACCATCATTTTGAACAATAGAGCCTAAATATCTAAAATGCTCACTCTTATTAATGACTTGTTCACCTAATATCACAACACTATCACTAGAACTTCTACAACTAAAATTACACTCCATATATTTAGTTTTAGATCTACTTAAATAAAAACCTTTAGACTCTAGAGTTGACCTCCATAATTCAAGTTTCTATTGGACTCACTCTCTAGTCTTATCAACAAGAAGAATGTCATCAGTAAAAAGCATACACCAAGGAACATCTTCTTGTAAATGCCTAGTAAGAACATCCATAACTAAAGTAAAAAGATAAGGGCTTAAAGCTGATCCTTGATGTAATCCAACTGAAATAGGAAAATATTTTGTCAATCCTCTTTGTGTTTGGACACAAGTAATAGCTCTAGTATACATATCCTTAATGACTTGAATATAACCAATATCAATTCCTTTCTATTCTAGAACTCTCCAAAGAACATCTCTTGAAACTTTATCATAAGCTTTCTCTAAATCAATAAATATCATATGTAGATCCTCCTTACTTTCTCTATGCTTCTCCATCAAACCCTTAACAAATGTATAGCATCCATAGTAGATCTACCGGCATGAAATCAAATGATTGTGAGAAACTGTATCACATCAACCTATGCTCAATTACTCTCTCCCATAATTTTAATGTATGGCACATTAATTTAATTCTCTATAATTTGCACACTCTTGTGCATCACCTTTATTCTTAAATATAAGAACCAACAAACTCTTTCTCCACTCATCTCACATCTTTTGGTCTTTAAAATGACATTAAAAGATTTGTAAGCCAAGAAATTCCTTGATCTCCTAAACATTTCCACATTCTATTGGAATATTATCAGTCATCCGCTTTTTTTCACATTTCATTTTTTTAAAGCTTCACTAACTTTAGATTTACTAATACGATGATAAAATGAAATTCTCTATTTTTGTTTAGGGTATTATGGTTTAAAATCATACTTTTCAGATCCTTCATTGAAAAGTTTATCAAAATACCTCATCCACCTATTTTCAATATCATTTTCTAAAAAAAAAAATTTATTATTTTCATCCTTAATACACCTCACTTGAACTATGTATTTACTTCTCCTATCTCTTTGGTTGGCTAACTTATACATACATCTTTCACCTTCTTTTGTATCTAATCTATTGTATAAATCACTAAAAGTTAATTTTTTTGCATCATATACATCTTTCTTAGAATCTCTACAGGCCACTTTATATCTTTCCCAATTCTCCAAGTTTTTACATCTAAATCAAGTTTTATAATAATACTTCTTATTTTTTATCTTTTCTTGCACATTCTGACTCCGCCACCAACTATTCTTATTAAAGAAAGCTTTTCCTTTTGATTCTCCAAGCACATCTTTAGCAACTTGCTTAATTTCACTTGCTATTTTTTTCCACATAATGTTAGCTTCCTCATGAACAAAATCATTTAAATCATATTAAAAGCACAAAATTGTTTCACATATAGAAATAAACATAAAACTAATTTTAGATGGAGTTCAAGATGGATAATATGGTCATTTGACCTAAGTTGACCCATGTGAGCCCCATCAAGTCAAAAGCCAATTAACCAATTTTGGTCAAATTGACCCATCCAAAGGTTAAAATCCATTAAATAAATATTTTTGAACACAAATCTAAATAAATCTCAATCTAATAGAGACTTATATGGGTTAATTAGATCACTTAGATTAAGTGAACCCAAATGGACCTCATTGATCTCAATTTCAAATCAAATTGAAATTAATTTAAATTATTATCCCAAAACACTTTTAAATCATATTTGAATATAATTCAATCTTTCATTGGGTTTAAGTTGACCAATTTGGTCACCCAACCAAAGTAAACCTTATTTGACATATTAAAGGCTAATTTGAGTAAATATGGATCAAATTCAAATTAATTGAAATTAATTGCTCCAAATAATCTAAAATATTTATTAAAACAAGATTGGAGCTCGAACACACCTTGATTGAGTCGAATTGGCCATTTGACTTAATTGAACCAAATTTAACCCATTTGAGTCAAAAGGATTCAATTTGAATTAAAATCAAAATTGAACATAATTAAAACTAATCAAATGTAAACATCACAAATGAGTAATCAAACTTAAATAAACTAAAATTTCTTCCTAAAATGTCTAAGTAAATTAAGAAAGCTAACTTGACTCATTTTGCCAAATAAGTCAAATAAACCTAAATCAAGTCATTATCCAAACATAGCTTGCATCAATTAAAATTTAAATCATTCAAGGGCTAATCAGTAATGATTGTAACCTAAATCTATAGCTCATCACCAAAAGGGATATAATCAAACTAACTGGAAACATCAACCTAAGTGAACCTAATCCAAATACTTAAACTTAAAATCCAATAAATGTGCTTAAGCTCAATCACTAGCTCATCTTGGTTTGACTAAGGTAGATGGCCATCAACCTAAAATCATATGAGGTGGATCCATGGAAGGATCAAAATATCAAAATCATGCTTATAAAGACAAAGCTCCCATTCCCTGCCATTCACTCATCCTTGATCAATGGACCACCCCTTTAAGCAAAGATCTAAAGCTCTCCCAATTCCCCATGGCTAGCCAAAATCTCTTTTCCTCCATGGGAGAAGCTCTCTGCCAAGTATGGAGAGAAGAAAAAAAGTCATCTATGAATTCCAACCTCATCTACACACTTCAAAGGGAAGGGAGAGTGAAACAAAACCCTTCTCGATGTCCCTCACCATCGATGAGTTGGAATGACCATAGTCAGCACCAAAGTGGTCCTCCATTTATGAAATTGAGGGAGGGATATTACCCTCCAAAATTGGCATTCCCTACATGATTTAGAGGAGGAAATTAATTTAACTAAGCCTTTACTCAAATACTTTGACACCAATAAGTTGGAAAATGACAAAGGCCGATGGAAATGGGGTAGAGCTTATTCTCCAAATGGGGAGGCATCCAAGCCCACTTCGTTGGAGTTTCGTCTTTATGTAGGGAAGCTTTTTGAATAAAAAAATCAACCGAACATCGGCTCCAATGTGGTTCATCTCAAATCACATTGCCCTTTTGATTTGGCATCATACTTTGTTAAATCATTGTTCTTTTCATCATAATCAAATTGTAGGGATGGATTGCAAATCAACCCTTAATTGATTTGTAATCAAAATCCTTACAAATCAATCCTTAGATCATTGGAGATTAGTTCTTTTTGGTGGACAGTGCTTGGTCTCCACCTTGAGTGGGGGAGAAAAAATCAGTCGTCCATTCCAAATAAGCCCTCTTTTGATTCCCCTTTTAGAGAGGAATCTTAGAAATTTAGATGACCTAATTAATTCTCAATATTTTAAACTTAATTTGAGTATTATAAGTAAAACTTTAATTAAATTCAAAATATGCTTCTAACTAAAATGAAACTTTAGAGAAATGAAACTAGAAAAAAAACCCCACTTTCCATAAAAAGTTTAAGTAAAAATGACTTTTAAATCAGAAGTTATGAAATTTTCAAATCTTAGGGTCATTTGAATTAAATAAAAATAAAAATCACATAAATTTTGAAAATTCACAAAATCAATTTAAAATACTTTCAATAATATCAGAGGACTTAAGAAAAATTCCTAAGCCATCTAATGTTAAGGAATCATAAAACGTACACATTTATGAATTGTTAAATGCTTAAATAAATTAAGTTAATTGAAACTCTTGGGCTTAAATTGAAAAATACATAATAATGTGCTAAATATTGAAAATAATCACTCTCAATTCACTATTCAAATGAAGATCTATGAAAATTTAAATCATTAAATCTCACTTAAAATTCTAAGGATAAATGAATTTGATTAAAAATGGGTAAGTAATTAAATCACTTTAAATACATATTCAAAATGACTTTGGAATTAAATGTTACGCATGAAACTTCAAACATTCCACTGTCTATGGCTTTCAAGTTAAGTGGATCATTTAAATAAAAATAAACAAATTTTAAAAATAAGAAATCTAAATAAGTAATTACTTAATTAAACATTATAAAAATACCCTTTAATTAACTCGAACATACATATTGAATGATTTGAGTTTAATTAAATAAATCAACATTAATCCAAATAAATGTTCAAATTCAATATCTTAATAAATTATAAAAAATAATCTAAAATTAAATAAAAAGATCAAATTAAATATTAACCAAGTGATAAAATAATCTAATTAAAATATATTAATCAACTTAAATTTAGTCAAACTTAGATGACACATAAAACTATTAAGTTAAAATAACATTGAAACACACTTAATCAATAAAAATTACATAAAGTAAAAAAACTTAATGACCTTTATAACAAAATAAATTCAAATCAAAAAAAATATTTAAATAAGATATAAATAAAAGAATTAAATATAAATCAAACTTTAAATTAAAATGAATCAAATTGAACATAACAATCAATCTAAAATTGAATATTTAACGAAGAAAACTTTAATCAAATTTAAACATAACTAACTTAATTTAAACCTTAATTGAATAAAATAAACATTGATCAAACTAAACTTAATTAAAATAAATTAATTCAATGAAAATTGAAAAGAATGCATAACCATTAGATTTTAGGTGAATCTTCACCTCTTTGGTGATGAGTTCACTTTATTAAGATTAAGTTTTTAAGTAGCTTAATAACCTTTTCACTCTTTAAAAACTATATATAAACTTTAACATAAAAATGGACTAACATTACAAGCAAAAAATTAAAAAATCAATTAAATCATTTGAATTGAAAACACCATACTGGAATCTCTAATTTATTGTTAACCCATCAGTCCTAGGAGTCCTTATTAAATAATTGAATCCATTTTAGGTTAATATTTTTATTGTTTGAGATGGTATATTCTTCCTTTAATGACATATTTGATTTCCTAAATAAAAAAACCCACTAAAATCTCATTGGTATTCCATATAAAAACCCCACAAGTTGTCAACAAATAGACCCACAATATGTGAGGTGGACTAATAAAGCATGTTGCAAATATTTAAATTGACCGAATTTAATTTGAATTGAATTTTTAGTTATAACTAAGTTTGATTTAAGTTCAATTTAAACTTGATTAAATTTATTTTGTTTGGTTTTCTTTGTATTTTGATTTTCAAATCCTTTTTTTTTTCTGTTCACTTTGATTTTAACGTGATTGAATTTTAAGTTTGATTTTATTTAATTTTAAATTGGAGTTTTATAAATTTACATAGGTTATTTCAAGCTACATTAGGTCAAGTGGGGCCTGCTAACCTATTTTTGGTTGAACTTATGTTTTTTTAATTTTGAGGTTCGACTTGAGTTTAGTTTAAGTTTTATTTAATTTGATATATCTTTGGGTAGTAGTGTTCACCTAGACATTAGGATAGTGTCCTGAGGGTCTATGCAAGAATAAACCTTGTAATAGAATTAAATCTTATGGGCTAATAAGATGAATATGTGTTAACCTCACTAAAGTGAGGTCAATAATGCCTAAGAGATCCTCATAAGGTAGATGTTAAGAGTGTAAATGTATTAACATGATAATATAATCTATAAATAAAAATATTTTATAAGAAAGGATAATAGGAAGAATATATACAAGATCATATCTCTTATCTATATTTTTGTTAAATATATATTTATAAATATTTTACCAAGCCAAAGAAAAGAAAAGAAAAGATTGTAGGTTACAATTCTTTAGAGAGACATATTTACACTGGTTAATTACACTAGTAGACACCACTATAAGAAACTCTTGATAAATGATTGCACAATTTTGATTTTGATTTAGTTTATTTTGGATTTTTCCAAGAAAAGGTTTGCAATTTAGTAGAAACTACTATAATAGGACAATCCATATAATTGGCTCAAGAGATTACATGTAAAGGGAAGAAATTAAGTAAAAGGAAGAAATAGATTTATTCTAGATCTCATAGATCCATAATTCTATGTTGTCAAACCCGTAGCCATTTAGCTTGGGAAGGTGGTCAATCCAACCCAACTAGTAGGTTGTTGACCTCATTTTTAATGAGATTAACAACCATTTTTTTCCTAGTACTTAGGGTTTCAATCCTAGATTAGGAACTTCCTCACCTAAACCATTAGAATACTTCCCTAATGTTTAAGTGAACACCAGAGATCACAATCAAAATAAATAAAAGTAAAACTAAAATTAGAAATTTAAAATTAAAACCTCCGCTAAAACTAAATATAAATAAAAATTTCAGGATTCAACCTAGGTTAGGCTAGTGGGTCCCACCAGGATCTAGCATAATTTAATAGGTTAGATAAATCCAAACACCTCTAAACCCTATAAAAAATAAATAAAATCCAAAATTAAACACATTTAAACTAAAATCATAATCCAATTGACTCCTAATTAAGTTAATTGGATTATTTAACCTAAATAATTGACCCATTTGTGTTCTGTTAAACCAAAATTAAAATAGATCAAATATATTTAAAAGCTTAAAATTATTTTTTAAGAATAATCAAATTGAAATCTAAATCTAATTATAATTCAATTTTGTCAATTAGGTCATTTAATCCAAATTAACCCATGTAGGCTTCCCTAAGATTAAATCAAATTAAATCAAAAACAAATCAAATTGAAACTTTGAAAAGGCTTAAAATCATCATACAAATTCAATAAAAACCAATTCAAGCCTAACTAAGGTCCAATTGGGCCAATTGGGTCATTTGACCTATGTGATCTAGATGAACCCTATTGAACCAAAATATAATCAAATTAAAATAAAATGAACTTAAACATACCAATTCACTTAAAATAGTCAATTAGACTTTATCCAACCTTTCTTTAGGTCTAATTTGACCTATTTCACCAATGGACCCAAATGAACTCAAATTGATGAAATTAGGTTACTTTGGGCCAAATTCAAGATTAGCCTAAATTAATTAAAATAAACCAATCCTAATCACATTAAATAACTCACTAAACATAATTGAATCTCAATTAAAACCCAATTTGATAAATTGGACCATTTGAGTCAATTTGAACAACTTGGATCAAATTAAGATAGTTTGGCCTTAAACCAAGTTAAGAAAAATTAAACCTTATCCATGCATCACTAATCCCCACCATTATTAAGTTGGCAGCATGATTCAAATGGTATAGAGTTAAAGTCAAAGATAGGGGAATAAGCAAATTAATGAAGAAAATAAAAATTTCTCCTATTCTTCTCTCCTCTTCCCCATCTCCACTTGATTCATTTGGAATGGTTCCCAATTATTGGCCATGAAACAACCCCAAATCCCCATGGTTGGCCACCTCCAAGCTCTATCAATGGTGGAAAGGTTCGACTAAATATAAATTTTCAGCCATAGCCCCTCCTAACCAACCTTTGACACTCCAAACACCTTACCCAAAACTCAAGTAATCAAAACCAAACTCCTCCCCTTTTCTCAACCTTGAATTCACCGATGAACATCAAAATCTTGCTAACCCACCATGAAGCTTGGTCACTAAACCAATCCAGGATGAGGCATGAGGGAAAATTCATCTTAAAGCTTCACTTCACATCAAGGAGCATTCTCAAAATAATAAAACTGCCAAACATTAGCTTCGACAAGGTAGTCTCCTCCAACCAAAGCTACCCCCTAATTTTTGGTGCTTTAAGTGAAATCAAAATTTGTTTGGATCCAACCATATAGATCCCTTGTATCTTTATTCTTGATCAGTTTGCATATGTTACAAACTTAGAGCCTAAATCACTAGATTTTTGTTCTTAGGCAAGGATGACCCTTGACTTTTATTGGTGATAAGGGGAGACAATCTCTCCATTATTTGTTCCTTTTGATTATAATGGATGGGTTGTAACTAAAATGTGTAGTATTCAACTTAATTCTTTCAAAATCATAGGATTAATTTGAGCCATCTAATCTTTGATCAAAGGATATGATCAGTCTAACATTATCACCGACATCCATGTGGGTGAACAAATGGCCTAATCACATGTTGACACGTGTAAAGTATGACCTCAATTGCTCATGGAAATTAAGTATGAAATTAGAGAGTTGGGAATTTAAAAATTAATAAAAATGCTTAAATTTTAGAAAAATTATAGAAAATTAAATATTCATCCAAAACCAATTATCCCTCTATGGATTTAACATCTATCCAAAACCCACAAATTTTATTAGGTATTTAGAAGTAATTTGATTTTAATTCAAAAATAAAATTTTTAATTACTCTTAACATATAAATTTAATCAAGCTGAAATTTTTAAAGAACAAACTTATTGCAATTTCCTATTTAGTAAAAACAAATAAGTCAAATTGACAACTGCTAAAGTTATTAAATTTTCAAGTATCATAAGGAATTTTGAGTAAAAAATTAGTTAAAATTGCATAAATTATAAAAATTTACGAAGGTTCAAAATCTTTCATATTTAATAAAGAAGCTAGAAAATTAATTAGACCCTTTGAATCAAATAAAATCACAAAATCATTAATCTAGGGTTAACTAAAATCTTAATTAATTAACATAATTATGCTGATCTTTAAAAATTTATAGAAATTTAACCATTGAGTCAAAAATACAAATAATCCCTCTTTAGATTTAAAATTTGAAGAAGAATTTAATGATTCATAAAGCCTTAAATTTTACCTACTATTTTGAGTTTTAATAAAATATTTTTATTTAATTAGTCAAAAAATAAAATATAATTAAATTGAAATTTATATCAAAGAAAACTAATAAAAATCTAATCACATGTTTTTATAGGTTTCTTTATGTACTGTGATATGCTACAAAAGCTTACTTTATGCAGTATGCTTCTATGATAAAATTATTATTTTTACTTAACTTAATTAAAAAATTTAAAACATATGAATAATAAACTTATAACCTTTCATAATTAAAGTCATAAGTTTAAATAATAAAAATAACTAAAAACCTTTAAACTTGAGAGTAATGGTTGCACATTTCTTGAATTAAGTTGTTCTCCCATTACACATAAAGGTCATCCAACAACTGAGGATGACCATCCTTCCTGAAGAAGTCTACCTTCTCTTTTGATTTAGCTTATGACGCTTATGATTACATCTCATTATAAACATGATTATATATCAAAAAATTTCAAAATAAAATCAAATGTCTAAATATATAGAATAAAAAAATATTAGATTTATTAGAAACATCATACCACTACTAGTCTTAATTTTAAGGAGTGAGTCTAAGATCTTATATTCTTTTTTAATATAATAACAACTTAAACAATCTTGCATTTCATAATACTAAATTCATGATTTAAAAGCATAGGTGGTGTTAACTAGCAACCCTACCAGTCGAGTTATGTGCCCAAAAGAGTTAGGATAGGTTCATACTAGCTTGTGGGAGGAAACCAATATATTTTAGTTTTTCCTCATTAGATTTGGCTATGCTTTTTATGCTAAAAGTGCCTTAATTATATGATCTAAAGCATCTTGTTTCTCTTTTGCTACAAGAATAAGTCCTCACTTTTTAGGCTTTTCTACAACTTATGTTGATAGAATATAAGCCTTATCATTATAAGATAATGTTAACTCAAAATAAATTGAATCTCTCTTTCAAATCTATAAATCATAACCATATGATAGGTTCAAGTGCTTATCAAACTTCCCAATATTAAAGCACTTGTACTTTTTCCCACTTAAAATCTAAAAAGAATGGTTCCATTTGATTTATCCTTTTTTACTTCTATATTTAACAATCTTGAAATCAAACTTTAAATTTTATAAAGATAAGAGCTAAATTCCTTAACCAATAGTTTTATGAAAATATTTTTTACCTCTTAAGATGTAATTAAATATAGAGGTTTCACTTATAAGAAACTTGCAATCTAATTAAAATAAACCATATCTTACTTTCATCCATACAAGATAGAGGAAAAATCTCTAGTGCATGTAGACCCATCCCTAAGAATCATTATTATGTGATTGAATATATTGTAGGGTGATATTTTTACCTTTAATGGTATACTATTCCTTAATGTCACATCTAATCACCCAAATAAGAACCTCCAAGATCTACATAGTGTCTCAATTAAAAGTTCCATAGAGGCACTCTATCAACAACCATAGGTTGCATCATCTAGAGTTGGTTCATGACTTGGAGTAAGGAAAGACAACAAAGGAATCCTAAGCATTGGTTTTCATGGAGCAAGGTTGGAACAGTGTAAAGCATATAATATTTGCATGAGTTGAGACATGCTTAAAGAAACAAAAAAAAAGTGTTAACCTTGTTTTACAACTAGAATAATCAAGACAAGACATACAATTTTATCTTGTTAGGCTACCAAAACAAGCATATTAAGACATCCAAATTCATCATTAAAATCATGCCTACTTAAGGTTTTATCTTAATAAATTATGCATGCTAAGCAAGTTTTATGTCCTTAAGTGATTTCTTTTGTATGCTTAGGTTAGGCTATAACATGATGGGTGTTAGTGCTTAAAATTGATAATGCTAAACTTTATACTATATCCAATAGAGAAAATGGTAAAATTAAAAAGGCTAGCTAAAAAAAGCCTTATGTTTGACTATTAAAATATATTTATCAGTCAAGTTTATAGTTGTTTAAAATTTATTAAAGTTGATTGAAAATACAATTTTTGTTATAAGAGCTTAGTGAATGCAAGTAATACCAAACAATCTTATAACAATGAAAAAAAATAACAAACAAGCAATGTAATGAAATAGTCACTATGTTATGATAGATATAAAAGAATATAGGTTAATAGGCAGGAGTAGTTGGGAAACCCACTTATACAAACCAAGTAATAAATTAAAAAGCTAGCCAAGTTCTACCTAATAATACAAACTTAGACAAGTTCTAAAATAATATACAATTTAAGTTTTCCTTTACTTTTGAACCTCTTCCTAACTTGAATTGTACATTCGTTTATTATGTAATAAAGATTCTAGTAATAGGACAAAAAACTTAATTTATATTTCATTTTATAGAAGTCCAAAAGTATGACAATGAAGGAAAAAATTCATAGCCTAAATGGAGCCATATAGTGCAACAAAATTCATAGTAAAACGCACATCATAGAACATTCACAGATTTATTAGTATTTGATGGAGGACAACTTGTAAAATAAAATTAAAGCAATGGATGTACATCAAACACTTATAGAACATATTTCTAACCTAATAATATAGTAATATAAATTATAATAATATAAAAAATTAATCATAAAGAGAACTAGCCACACTCTCACATCCTCATCTCGAAAACCTAAGAGTTGATCTTGCAAAGCACCTAGCTACAACCCCCCTATGATAAGTGACTATGAGGCAATGAATTATCATAACATATAAGTGTGTGCATGTTGGTGTTTTCTAAAGTCATTTTGTATGAATATGACTTACTAAGCTAAGTCAAATAAGTATTTTGATCAACTTAAGGCTTCACTTTATGCATATCATATTGGAGGAAAGTGATAGGCTTTAAATTTCAAACATACAAGTAGTCATATAAGCATATAGTCATGGTTAGATAACTTTCTCATAAGATGAATCTATTAATATTAATTAGCTACCCATAACTTAGGATAAGTCATGGTTCTAATGGGACATAGTTTAAACTATGGTGCTGATGACTTCATGTATATGCATCAATATGATATAGAGTAGCTGAGATTACCAAGTACAAAATAAAATTTTTTATTGAAACAAAGCATGAGTACTAAAGGATAAATAACTTTAGACAAGTGGCATAGAAGTCAATGATGCCTAGAGTATAGGTAGTGTTAAATGGAGACCATCCAATCAAGTAGAAATAAATAGGTTCAAGTATAGGTGTATGCTCAAATTTTAATGGTATTTAGTCAAAGTGATTGATTGAACTTTGTAATGAGTTAGTCATATTTGTATGATTGATAAGCAGAAAAACTTAGTGAATTTATGTATTTTAAGTTATATTTTTACTTAATTAATGTAAATTTATGATGATTTTTATTAATTTAGATATTTCTAATAAAAAATTTCTTATGAAGTGAAAAGGATGAAAAATCAAACTTTGAGTATCAATGCCTAAGTGTTCTGCCTCGCAGTGTCATATTATAGTATTTGAATAAAATTAAGTGCTAATATAGAGAAGACAACTCTTGAGCACTACGACATTACATTTTTAGAGATTTGGACTTCAATATAGTAATCATATCACTTTGGCGCTATAAAAAGTAGTGTCGTGACACTTGAAGGTTCCTATAGAGGCATGAAAAATGCTTGAAGATAGACATTAGATCACCTTAGTGCTAGAGGACCAACATAGCAGTGCTAGAACCCTTTCATTTATAGCTTAAAGATAGTAAGCAAAGTGCCAAGTGTTGAAGGACAAGAACCACAATGCCAAAATAATTTAGCCCAACATCACGATCCTATGGCCCTAGAAATTAGTTTTGAATAATTTATGCGATTGGTTTGGAGAATTTTGAAGGTAGTTCAAAGGAGTTATTATAAAGGACGTGGGAGACAACTAATAGGATGATGTTACACTTATAAATAGGCTAGTAAATATATAGAAAAAAGATTTTGGCAATGTATGAGTGTGTCAATGTATCTAGCTATAGTGTCACTTGGAGAGTGAGACTCCAAGTGAATGTGTTAGTGTGTTGTGTTGTGTTATCCATATGTTATTTGTTGTGAAGAATGGAGAAAGATTAGATCTAAAACTTAAGATTCTTATTAGGAAATAAATGATATGATTAAGTTTAACTTTAAAGATTTTACTTTGTTCTTTATTTCTTTATTTTTGATTATCTTAGATAATCTTTTATATTTATGACATGATAATAGTCTCTCTTTCTTACATGAGTATCTAAATTATTAGTACTCTGGATTTGTGAAACCTTGTATTATTTTTTGCTATAATTTGTTGTAATGTTTAATGTAAATATTTTATGTTACAAATGGCTATATTATTTTTTCTTTTCTCCATGCTTCATTTAATTATGATCTGGCCATTCCCAAACTTAATCTACAGTGTAATCTAGACATATTGGAAGAGTACTAGTGGAACAATTAGGTGACTTTAAGATCTTATATATATATATATATATATATATATATATATATATATATATATATATATATATATATATATATATGCATATGCTATTTAGGAATTTACAATATCATAAATAGATACAAATAATAAAATCACTTATTTTAGTTTGCATATTGACATATAACTAATATATTATAGTGATTAGATTTTTTTTATCAAGACATAGACAGAAAGATAATATTTCTTTTGATTGAAAACTATCTATATTAACTTCATAATTACATAATTCATAGAAACAATCAATGAAAGATAAATTCAAAGTTTGCTTTCTAAAAATTATTAAAACTTTAGTTTTAAAAATAATTTTATAATTAACAAAAATTTTAATTTGTTTACATCTTCACTTAGTTGAATACAAATTAGGGTAGCAAAAGCTTAGTACTTAACTTAATAGGATTTTATAAAAGATCTTCGTGGGAATGATATTCAACTAATCATTATTTTATTTGAATGACACGTGTACATGTGGTCATGATTTTAGCTCAATCAATGATCGTGCACTTGTGGTCATTATTTTAGCTCGATCAATGATTTAAGTCAAGTGAGAACTAATCAATAGTGGTATTGGTCAATTTAAATTGAGCTTGATTCAAGGAGTGATCAAATTCATTTAAGTATAGTAGAACTGCAAGAAGGAAACCATACTAAAATAGAGTTGGATCACAATGGAGAAAGATGATTTAAGTTATGATGTTGGATGCACTTGTCCAAAGTGATAGGTTCAAAAATCAATCAAGCCTAATATGTTATGTAAGGTAATCCTAAGTGATGTGTTTACCTAACAAGCTGACCTACATGCAAGAGGTGGTCATCATATGTGTACATGAGATACTATGAAGAGGGTTGATTAATATAATCAATCTTATGAAGAGAATAAGGATGAAATCAAATTAATCATATTAGAAAATTTATGGTGCAATGTGTGTACATGATAGATTCTTAATCTAATGTTAATGCACACACAAGGAGTGTTGCGGCGCATGAGTGTTTCAACTATTTCTACCTTAAATAATTCAAATAAATTAACTTGAAATAATGTGTATTAAGGGTTATGTGTGTTGTTGTAGGCTAGTTATATTCAAGAGAAATGTTTAACTTGTGTGCCTCATTTGGCTAAGTAGAAAGCACTTTTTAATCACCCAATAAAATGAGTTATTTTATCTTGAACTATTATTTTAAATTAATTTGTGTTTATTTGCTTGAGATTTTATTATTTTGAATTTTTAGAATTAATTTAATTTTATTTGATTTTATTAAACTTAAAAATTCATAATTATTAGTCATTTTATGAATGACATTCATTTTATTTTTTTATTTCTAAAAACCCTTATTATATTTTGTTAATTATTTAAGTTATTTTAAAAAAATTTAGGTATTTTAAATAATTATAACTTTCTTATTTCAATTATTATGATATATATTTTAATTATTAAAATAGAGATTTATTATGTAAAATTAATTTCAGTTTTCATATTAATCCAAAAACTTATGATTATTTCTTAGTGAACATGGGTTATCATTTTAAATATATTTCAAAATTTCTAATTTATCTAATTATTAATTATTTAATTTAATTGTCAATTTTTAATTTTAAC
Source organism: Cymbidium sinense (assembly GCA_021442155.1). NCBI lineage: Eukaryota > Viridiplantae > Streptophyta > Magnoliopsida > Asparagales > Orchidaceae > Cymbidium > Cymbidium sinense. The sequence goes on from CM038226.1 coordinate 52,395,230, forward strand.
TTTAAAATTAGTTTAACTATTCAAATTAATTTTAGAAAAGTATTATATATTTATAAGAAGCTTAAATTAATGTTATAAAACTTTAGTGATATTTTAAATTTTATTTTTTATTAATTTTAAATATTTCTTAAATACCTTTGAATATTCACAAATTATTTAATTTATGTCACAAAATTATGAAATTTTTACAATAGGCTTAATTTTTTTTAATGTTCCATAATTTTTTACATATATTTTAATTTTTATAAATTTTGAATAGTGAATGGGTAATTTAGAAAATTCATAACTTCTTAATTTTAATTCAAATTAATTTTATGTTTTTATGGTTGACTCTTGATGATAATCACTATGACTACCTAAAGTTTAGAGATTTTTAGATGTCATTAGGGTATTCAAGTAATTTAAGACATTCCAAAAAGAAGATAATTCTTAGAAAGAATGAGAAGAAAATAGCCTAAAATTGACCCTTGATGGAACATTCCATAGCTCGACCCAATCACAACTATTAGATTTAATTAAATTTTTATTTAGAGACTGCTACACTTTTTTCTTCCTCATAATGACCACAAATGAGATAATGGGCTGGACTCGGGTTAACATGACCCAAGCTCAACTCAAGACAAATATACCTCTCTAGACCATTTCAAACAAAATCATTCCCTAAATAGCAATAGAGATGGTAGGGGGTGGGAGAAGAATTATTTGCGTGATTGACCCAGCCATGTCATGGTCTAAAGAGCTCGAGAGACAAAGCCCAAGCATATGATAAGTAGGAGAGAAGAAATTACACTTTATGGAAGCTAGGGTTAGATGGAATTTGATTGGGAAAGCTTTAAAAAGATGCCATGAACCCCTTGCCACTACTACTTGAGCTAGCTCCCTCTAATTTGTTATATTAATCAAATTTTGCTAAGCTTTTATTGTAGATTGATCTCGAGAAGGATTGAGTACTTGGAGAATGAGGCAGGGAAAGAATTGGGTTTTCTTGAGGAGCTCAGAGAATACACTCTACTTCTTGAATTCGCTAGAGGTAAGACTCAATCAAACTCGAGCTCAATCATGGTTGAGCTTGATTTACTATGAGTCAATAGAGAGTCATAGCCCAATTTGCTTACTGAAGATAGTGGAGGATTGGCTAAAGAGATAATGATTGATGGGAGCTCCCTCCACCAATTACTATTAAAGGAGGTTGCCACTACCATTAAACAACCTAAGAATAAGCTAGGTGACTGATGAGCTCTTTGGACCTAATGGAGGATGGGTTTAAGTTTGTTTTGGATAAGGGAAAATAAGATAATTTGTTTTCTTCCTAGGATTGAAGGATGATTTTTGAAGTTTTTGCTTAATGAGTCTGTTTGACCCATTAAGACCTATTCATTTGGCTCATTAATTTGATCTACAAAGCTTGGTCTAATGTGGTTGATATGAACTAGAGTATTGTTGTAAGCATTTTTCTCTAACACTTTGCCAAATTTGGTGGGATGATTTGGCTATTTAGTTGTTCAATTTTAATTTTGAAGTGGGGTACCCATTTGTGCTCATTTAGACACATTGATCCATTGTATTTAATTTACCAACACGGAGTGATCAAATTGAGTTAAGTTTAACTAAAAAATTTCTTGGAACATTCTTGACTATATTGATGCCCAAGTGTTTAATTTATTAAAGAGATTAGGTTAGTCTAATCGAACACCTAATTAGAATGTGAGTGGTAGTGGATCAAAATAACTCTCATGACCATTTATACATAGGCCAAAATACAATTAGGCCAAGTAGAACATAAATTATGTATGGGATGTTACTTAATTTTGGCTAGTTACTTTGGTGTCTAAACTCACTTAGATGATATTAGCCAAATTAGGTCAAATTAGGCCAAAGAGGGTCAATTGAGTTAATCTGATGCAACTAAATTAATCAATAGATCCAAAAGTTTCCATTTAAATGTGAATAAGCTACTTAGAAATTTTGATTACCATTGAATGGGTTTATTGATCATTGCATAAATTAGGCCTAAGATTAACCTAGTTGTCTTAGGTTTGACTTTAAGATCCATGGTCAACATAAACATATGGTCAATAATTTAGTTAAGAGCTCTTAGGGAATGTGTTGAAATTAAAATTGAAGGCTTCAAGCTTATAGAGTTTATAGAATAAGCCACCTACTTAGGTTTTGGACTTGAGGTAAGATAGAGAAACTTGTGACTAATCCTTGGATCAAATCTCATCAAAATGATTTTGAGGTTGGCTAAGCCAAATCTTTGAATTTCATGATCAATTGCACAATTAATTGAGCTAATGAGATGGATTTTGTTCTAATTTAATACTTACATATTTAAGTAATGAAAGAAGTCTCTCTTAAAGCTAGATAGAGTCAAACCAAATTATAAGAAAGATTGGTTAATGACCCCTTCTACATGTGTTCCTTCTAAGACATACTAGGGTTGAAATTAATGAGTTGATTAAATTGATTTCTTAAGGAGGAATTAAAATTTAGTCATGCTAACATTTTAGATGTCACTAGTTTGATGGAGGAGGCTTCACAGCATGATGATGAGATTATTAGTATAGGTGGCACTAAATTGATTAGCTCTAGTCTACACTATTGGTTGAGCATGCTAGAAGTAATTATAAGGATGTGTTAAACTAGCATAATTTTAGAGATCCTTATGAGATTATAGTGGAGGAGGATCCACATCATGACGATGAAGAGGCATATCATGCGTGACACCAAATGGATTAGCTCTGGCCTAGTATTGATTTGGTGATGGTTGAAGTACATTAACCTCCACTAAAAATTTAAGGATTTGGGTTGCCTTCACCAAGCTGATGATGTTGTCATTAATTAAGAGATAGATTGTTAGCTATAGGAGAAGGATATTGAAAAATCTCATGGAATTCACAAAATTATTGCACACCAAAAAAATTTCTTGATATTAGAAATAAGTTAATCTTACCTCTATAATAATTTCTAGCATACAATAGATATAAGTGATAAGAGATAATAAAATATTTACATAAAAAACTCAAAAATGAGAAAAATCATATGACTATGTTCAGTCAAAATAATCAACTATATATTTAAATTTATAAAGTTCCACTCTTTTCTCAAATTAGAGAAGATGGAGTCAGATTATTATGAACACTTGCTTGACTTTATACTATTACAACTAGGAGTTATCGATGACAATGTCAACCAAGTTACAATGATTAGGTAAAAATAGACTGCATATAGTATATTATAGTTGTATGATAATAATGAACTACGGCCATTAATGATGATCAATGATAATCGTTGGTGGCCATTGGTTTCAAACACTTGTCATGATTTTAAGTTTATTTGTCAATTTTCTTCCCCCAAACTCATGTTGAAACTAAAATTCTAGTTAAAAGTTTAGGATATAAATTTTAATAAATTTAGTTAAATTCACAAAACACTTCATTGGGCAGTTTATATTAATTCTCTTGACGATAAATCTTTCTTTTGGCATTTAAGTATCCTAATAATCGCAAAATGGAGAGATCTTATGCTCATTAGATTGTTCTTATCGACATGCTTGATTTGACTTTAGACATACTAAATTTGAAGATTATTTGACTCTTCAATTAATATTTCAAAGAGTTCAATTATACTTCAAATGCTTATTATAAGCTCATTTAAATTTTGATTGAATCATTTTTGGTACAATGGATTTGGTCTCATCAAGATATTTAATTTGACTAAATTTATTAAAATAGAAAATTCGAATGATCCTAAACTTAATTTTAAATGATCCATAAAACTAGACATCTCAATTATGTTGAGAATTATTCTTGCTGAGTGTCTAAATATCAATTTCATTAGTTCATTCAATTCCACTAGCTATTGGCTTAGCTTCATTAATTTTCATAAATGTTCCACAACGGCACTTTACAATTTCAAAACTTTCGTCTAAAGGTGAAAGGCTTTGACTCAGTATTATAATATTACAATATTTCCATAAAAAACGAGGCAACATAAAAATTAGAAATAAAAAAAATAAATATTATATATATATATATATATTGCCTAGTGCAAACACAGCAGTGTGATATCTGCAGCAATAATTGCATACAATTAGTCAAAGAATAAACCAAATTCCTGTCATGATTAATTAAATGAAACATATTATGTGGCATATTAGGTGATATCATTTTCATTCAGAGAGAAGACTATCCAAATGAAGACAATAATGATAATAAAAATTAACTATGAAAAAAAAAAAAAAAATACGACTGATCTCTTACGTAGGTTAATTATTGAAAACTTTTACATATAAAGTGTTATAGTTTTCATCATCTATATAGTTAAAGTCAAAACGGAACCTTAATTTTGAATGATAAAGATCTTAAATTAATATTTTGCTCCTTCTTGGCATCTTTCATTAGTAGTCGTAGTTTTTTAGAAAGGCTAATTTTAAAATTATTATAGAAAAATAACTTTTTGAAAAAATTAATGTATGCATTATAAATATTATTTTCTTTTGAAAAATTTAAAAATCAATTTTTTGATAATCACCACTCTAGCATATTTCAAATTAGTTTTTTTTCTGAATTATTTTTGAAAAGTTCCAGACAACTCTTTCTTTCACAAAAAAAATAAATGTAGGAAAATTTATAAATGTATCTATATTATAGTTTTTATTATTCTTAATATGAATGTGAAAAAAAAAAATTGGTGCTCGCACTTCTTTATATATAACTTTACTACACATTTTATATATATGGATCTATTATAGAATAAACATTCATGATCTTGTTAAATTATATTCGTTAATACAATAAATTAATAGTTATAAAGTTATTTTCATGAAGTTTACAGCAAGCGATGTTCAAACACATTTATCAGAGTATGTAAAATAATAAAAAACTCTTTGTATGTTGTGGTATATATGCTAACGAAATTTGTATAAAACAGCTACATACGCGCGAGGAGATTTGTACTTATGCTGGGGAACATCGGTACTGTTCGTAGTTTCGACAAACTGGAGCTAGTTTTTCTTCATGTATATAGATATTTAATAATAATAATTGTTCTTCAAATTGTTATAATATTTTATTTATTTTTTTATGAACTTAAGATAAAAATAGATTGTACGACATATTGTTTATTTATCTCTTTCTGGTGGGGTCTATTTGAGGGTAATTGTATTAGTATGAAAATACAATGATGGAGCTACAATAAAAGAAACTACGGTTTATACTATAAATTTTTTTTATTATTTTAAAAAAGTTCATACCGTATCTTTTTGGTAATAACCGCACTCTACCATATGAGATTCCAAAACACAATTTTGCACCACAAATTATTCAAAATGCACCGCACCAAAACTACAGTTTTACAAATAGTAACAACGGTGCAATGCGAAAATACGCTGGTAGGTATGCAAATGAACCAAGCGTTCAACAAGCTACTCGTGGCTCGGCTTGATTATAACTCGTTCATTATAGTGATTAGCTAATCGATGAGCTTGAATATTTTTTATATATACTCAATTACAAAATGAATAAGCTTGAACAAGCCGTTCGGTTCATTTATATCCACGAATAATATCATTTAAAGCTCATGGACAAGCTTGTAAAGAAGCTCAATTATGACTCGATTAAGATGTATTTGTGAAGAGTATTGTTTTAAAATTTTATTTTATTAGGCTTAATAAGCTTTAATTGATAGTGGTCATGTATATTTCTCAACTAGCTACTAACGACCAAGTTCGATTAAGTCTTGATTAAAGCTCATTTATTTCATTAAATGAGCTACTCGTTAATAACCTCAATAATCCTATTTGAAATGAGCTCGTGAAAAAACTCGAATCAAGCTCGAGCTCGATAATGATAAACAAGCTCAAGCTTAAATACCATTCTAAAAAATTTGAATTGAGCTCGAGCTCAATAATAATAAATAAGTTTGAGCTTGAATGTGCTCGACTCGACTCCGTTCGATTGGAGCCTTACATGTCGGACTGCACTGCCGTCCTGAATGTAATTGAAGTTTACCTACTATTTTTAGTTTTTTTTTTTGAAGAAAAGATTAACGAAAATAGAAGGTGCAGAGAGAGAGAGAGAGAGAAGCGAGAGAAAAGACTTCTCTTCGAAAGAATAGGCTAACTAACTCAACTTTAAAATTATGAAACTTGCTAATTTACAGAAGGGAATCATACTGTCAATTAAATATCATAAAATTATTTGTTATAATTATTAACTTTATCCTAATTATTTAAAATGCATCGGCATTTATGAATTCTTATTTTTAATTAATTTCTGATAATTATCCGACGACGTCAATTTACTCTTAAATTTTTTTTTTATATGAAGAAAATAAATTTGTTTATATTTTTGGATTGCCGGCCTGCGGTTTTGGCTTTTTTCGGAGGATACACCAAATCTGGAAACTCCCAAAAAAAGGCGTTGTAACATATATTTTTATAGCCTCAAAAGGCTAATTCTTTCTGTCAGCTCACGCAAGCAACGAACTAATTTTCTTTGTGCATAGTTTAAAATTGATGGGGCCGCCTCGCAATATTTTTTTCAGTGTGACTAATTGTAGATATGAATCAAAGCAATAAATAACAATAAAATTTGGGTATTTCAACATCATAATTCAACATGAAACGTCTATTCAAAATGATTTTTTATTTCAAAATGCTTAGATATATTAAAAAAAATAACTAAAATTAATAGGATTTTTAACTCTTTTTTGTTAAACCAATTAAATAATATATAAAATTTCTCGATTCAAATTGAAATGGACATAGAAGTATAGCGAGAAATTTCTCGTAACGAACTTCTTTAGAATTTTATATGCTTATAATTGAGATGAGCATATTAAAAAATAATTTGATATGCTCAAAATTACTCAATTATGATATAAATAAATTGATAAAATATCTAAAATTCAATATATGATCAAGAGCGATCAACACAAATTGACTAATGGAGTATAATAATGTTTAATCAGAATAATCATATTTTCTCCTCCAACAATCTAAACATATACCATTATAAACATTCAAATAGCCTAATTAGTGGCTAAAAAACCTAAAAAGAATTTTAAAAAAGAGAATCCATATTGCCAAATAATATTAACATCTATCATCACTAATAATATTAATATTTGTCATCATAAATAATGTTAACGCTCATTATTTCCAATTAAGTCAATGCGAGTTATTGCCAAGAAAATTAAAATTCACTATCATTAATAAGATAGATGTCCATCAATACTAACAACATTAACGACCACTATAACTAATGAGGTCCACCATTGCTTATAATGTTAACCCCCATCATTGTCAATAATTCTATTACCAATGTGGCTAATACCCACTAAGTCACCAAGATTGATGCATTCATAGTAGTTGATCACTCCTACATTAATTAGAATGAAAAAGAAGATCATTAATTATCTTTAATGATAACTCTAATGTGCCGATACTTCTTCTTCTACCATGGAAGTCATATTTTATAGCAAATGTCTATAATGCCTTCCCTAGTTATGTAAAAGTGTATCCTTTATAATATATGAGTACATTAGTGTAATCATTTCAATTAAGCAAAGCTTTATGAATTTTTTCTCTTTTTAAGTTTTCAACATTGAAAATATTATTGTTTTACGCTACTTATAACTTAAAAATTTATTCTTTTAAGCTACTTATAACTTATCTATCTATGTATATATAAAATTTTCATTCAATGCTAAACAAATTAATTCTCTTTCCTCTGACTCCATGAATATTCTAGCATGTAATAAGTTGGTGTAATCTATTAGAAGTAATTTTATAAAGAAAGAAAACCGTACTTGCATCCTCAAAAGGGCATTTACATCAAGGTCTTACACATAATTCTATCTAAGAAAACCTCTATCATCTACTAATTTATTAATTTGAAATGAAACCATTAAATACTTTCTAATCTCATTAAGGTCTCGATGAAATGTTCTCTTAGCCTTTGTCAATTATTAATATATTAATTTTATGAAAAGAAAATAAGACTTGGGGGGGTGGTAGGAGCAACTTCTTCTCTTCACCATCTTTTAACATATACAAGGAAAGCCAATTTATAATCTTTTTTAGGATATATATATATATATATATATATATATATATATATATATATATATATATATATATATATATATATGTGTGTCAATTAAATCAAGAAGTAAATGTCTAGAAACTCATTTCACAAAAGAGAACTCAGTCTAACTAAAGCGGACATGAGAAGAGACTATTCAGGTCACGAGGTCAATGTTTGGCAGCCTACCTTACATACAAAGGCTCACCCACATGTAGATGACCAGATCCAGATACATGCCAATCAACTCATCTTGCAAGCAATGGCAACCATATCTGAAGAGCTCATCACTCAACATGTAGAACTTGCCCATATGTGCGAGTCTATTTTTCTTATGTAATCGACTTAGCTAATATGTACATTCCTTACATTATATCTTATAAAAAAGGTAATTCCTTAGGAGGGAAGAATCTTAGGGGCTATTTTCCAAGAAGATTGCAGAAGCTCACCCCCCACATTTAGAGTCTTATAAAGGTCACATTGACCCTATTGATCAAATAGCTTACTTTGAATATACTACATCATGGTTGGACCTGGACGACACAATGAAATATCGACAATTCTTTACTACTTTCAAAGAGTCGGGCCTCAGATGGTTCTCACACCTATTAGTGGGAGTTATCACTTTCTTTCCAGATTCAAGTAGATATTTCTTGTGTTTGTTCCTTTGTGTCTAGAAGGTGCTAAGGAACTCCCAGGCTCTTCTACAGATGAGATTAGTTCCTTGAGAGATTCTTAAAAAGTTTATCACTCGCTTCCAAAGGAAGATATTATAGTCAAGAATTTAGAGCCCATAGTTGCACAGGTTGCATTAGCTCAAGCCCTTAAGAAAGGTCCTTTTAGATATGCCTTTAAATTTTAGCTGCCCAAGACACTAGTAGAGCTATTAGAGTTGTTGAATAGCCATATAAATATAGAAGAGTAGAATGAGGTCTCCTTGATACCATCGTTGCTTATGGAAGGGACTCAACAAAGAATTCACGCATGGAGTGACACTCGAACGATAAGTTTTAAGGCATGAGACAAGATAAAGGAAGCGGGCAACACACTTAACAAGAAGGATGGCAGTGTATAAGTGTAAGCTTAGGAATCTACTGACTCACTATAAATGTAGTGAGCATGTACAACTCACTACAATCACACCATTGAGGGTGTCAATGGACTAATTTGTAGAGGTCATTTTGAATAAAGAGTACTTCAAGTGACTGCCACTAAGAAGGTTGATGTAGTTCATGATTACTCAAGGTATTGCACCTACCATCATGATCATGGGCACAACACTGAAGAGTCTCGACACCTAAGAAGTTCAGTGGAGGAGCTAATCAAGGTTGGAAAACTAAAGGATGTAAGGAGAGATGGGAAAGAAGTTGTTGAGTTAGGTAATGAACTTGCCCTAGCTCATGCGGTTCATATCACCGGGGTTGTGCCCCCAATCTTTAGTGGAGATGAAGAGTCATCAAGGTAAGCAAGACTTAAGTGACTACAATCAAGAGAAATCAACTCAACAGCCATAACGTAGATGCCAAGTACTCAAATTATACTAATAAATGTTTTAGAGAAAGGCTGACCAACAATCAATAATCCCTACAATAATGTGATAATCATCATAGTGTTAATCACCAAGTATTAGATAGGGAGTATCATAATCACATGGGGAACTTTATCAACATTATATTTAAGTTTGTATTCAACAAAATTAACCTAGTGAGTTTGATACTCACCCCTATTGGAGGTCCCCTATATGGTTGTTTTGAAGAAAGGAGGAAAACATAATGAATTACTACTCTTCTAATAAATTAGAGAGAAGGAGAGAAGTAATTCATTATTATGACTGACTTTATTATTATGGATGCATCCATCAAATATAACGCCATTTTTGGTCAACCACTATTTAATACATTCAAGGTAGTGGTGTCAACTTATCATGTGGAAACTAAGTTCCTAATATAAGTAGAAGATATCACTATTAAAGGGAATTTAAGTCAATCTCAAGCTTGTTATATGTAAGCAGGAAATTTGCATTGAATAGAGGAGGTGCTATAGTTAAAAGTTGCACACAATATGTAGAAATCATTAAAAAAATTGAGCAAGTGTAAACAAACTTTATGACACCAAACGGATTTTAGAAATTTTTTATTTAGGTAATCAAATACGTCATTAAAGTATAATATATCATCTCGAGAGATGAAAATATCATCTTAAAATGGACTTGATTACTTAATAAAAGAGTTTTAAAATAGATGGGTCTACAAAATTCCAGTGATTTTTCCCCCTGAACTATATGGTGAAATAAAATAGGGTTTATTTATTACAGGATTTTTAGTTCTCTAAAAGGGCAAACCTTTATAGTTAATTACATCTTAAGAAAGAAATACTTTCTTAAAAAACTTTTAATTAAAAGAATTGATTTTTACCTTTATATGGATTTCAAAACTTGTCTTAAAATGATTATTGATTTAGAAATTCAAAAGGGAAACCTTCAAGGTGGAAGAGTTCTTTTAGAAGTCAATCATGAATAAGTAAGAAATACTTTTCGGAACTGAGATGACCAGTAAGCATTTCAACTATCCTACTATTGGGCTTTTTATTTTTTAAAATTGAAATTATTAGGATTTTTAATTAACATTTTATTCAAAATCTAGGCGTGGTATTTTTATTTGGAATCGTAGGTACACCACGTAGATCTTAGGGGGTACTTATTGAAATGATAGAGTATGACATCTAAAGAATGATGTACAACCTCAAAAAGATAGAAAAATCACCTTATAATGGACTAAATCATCTAATAAAGACTTCTAAGGCTAATGGGTCTACATATACTAGAGATATTTCCCCTACTTTAGATGGATAAAGTAAAGCATGACTTATTTTAAGCAGGATTCTTTAGTTCCCTATGGAGACAAACCCTTATAGTTAATTGCATCTTATGAAATAAAAATTTCTTAAGAATACTCTCAATTAAAGTTGCCAACTAATATCTCCAAAGATTTTAGAGATTAATGACCAAAGGATTGGTAATTATTGAAGATCAAAAGAGAAGACTCAAGACAAGAAGAGTTTTTACCAGATTACAAAGGAGGATAACTACAAAACACTCATGATACTAGAAAATCTAGTGAGTGTTTCAATCTATCCTATAGTAAAGCTTTATATTTTTGAAAGAGACAATTATATTCATTTGAATTAACATTTCATTAAAATGTTAGGGTCTAGATTCCAACAACACAAGATTATGAAAATGTATAAGAAATGAGAACTTATGCTCATAGTAAGAGAGAAAAAAGTAGCCTATAAAACAATATCTAATGTGCTCCAGTATAAGCTAAAAGTCCAACCTAAATCTACTCAAGAAAACTAAGATATGTTGGTTCACTTCCACCAGAGAGAATGAACTAATTTTGACTCTTTTGGACTTACAACTGCTTGAAGTGGCTTCCAAGTAACACCTAAAATTTAAGATCACATGAAATGATCTCATATAAATGCAAGATAGCTAAACTATTACTTATTAGTAAGGAATCTAGAGTCCTAAACTCACTCTCTAAAAGACTAGATCATGATTGGCGTGTAAATTATGATTTAGACTAATGTAATAAAATTTATATATATATTTTTTATTTTTAACTCGTTATTTTGGACTCAATCTTGGGAGAGTTTATGCCTATATGCATGATGAAATTATGTTGTGGGCTAAATCATAGAGAATGGTTGTTCTCCACTATCAAAAAACTACTCTCATAGGTCAAGTGGAGATCCCCTATTTCAACAATAAGATAATATGTATGCATGATATTGAAGCATACAACCATACAACTAAAGGGTTGCGAAAGCTTTTATTTCTTGATTAATATATCTATGCTTTATGGTGAGCTTAGGAGTTGTTTAAAATTTAATCAGGGTTGATTAATCGGGATTCAAATATTAAGTTTTCTAGAGAGCCTATCGCATTTATGCAACATACCAAATAATCAAACCTTAAGAAACCTATGAAAAGTATACCATTTTTATTACATAATCAATGTAAACATATCAAACAAACATTATTGATTAAAAGAATAAAACACAGGTGTGACTAGGTACCACTATACAACCAAAAGAGAAAAGAAATTGAGTAGTCGAGCTCTACCTTTATACAACCTAGATTACAATTAAATTACAAATGAAAATAAAGTTATGGGGATCTTTAATTCTTCATCTTCACTTTACTTCATGGATTTGAGTGATTTAGGCATCACAGGGCCTCCCATGTCTAAGCATTCTAGCTACTACTCATCATAAATCCCATATCTCTAATCCTAATCCTATTATAAAAATTATATTTTTATAAAATAAAAATTTAACTACACCTACAAAATAGAAATTAGCTTAACATGCATTCACACCAACTAGTTATATTTCAAATATTTGGGCATTGTACCCTGTCATGGATCACCAATCCCACATCCTAATGGATTATGCTTAGGGACTTAAGTAGCACCTTCAAGCAAAAAACATTTAAAATTTGTATTGCAGTGGCCTATGGTGTTTCAATTTGGAGTCATAGGGTCACCATGTAGATTTTAGGAGGTATTTATTGAAGTGATCAGGTACGATATTAAGGTATGATGTACCATCTCGAAAGATGGAAGCATCACCCTATAATAGATATAATCACCTAATAAGGACTTCTAAGGCAGATGAGTCTTCGTATATACCAGAGATCTTTCACTTACTTTACATGGAGAAGTAAAGCAAGATTTATTTTATGTCGGGTCCTTTAGTTCCCTATGGAAGAAAGCTTCCATAGTTAATTACATCTTAGGAAGTAAGAATTTTTTAAGAACACTCTTTATTAAAGTAGTCATAAATATCTCCAAGGACTTCAAAGTTAGACCATCAAAGGATTTGGTATTTTTAGAAATCGAGTGGGAGATTTCAAATAGAATGACTTATTTATGGATTCCAAAGGAAGATGAGTAGAGAGCACTCATGATACTAGGAAGCCTAGTGAGCACTCCGGTCTACCCTATAGTGAGACTTTATATGTTTGGAAGAGAGAGTTTATTTTTAATTAAGTTGGAATTTTATTAGAATGGTAGGGCTTATAGTCCATCAACACAAGATCATGAAAATGCCTAAGAGGTGAGAGCTTTAATCTAGAATGATTTTGCACAAGCTAAAAGCACGACTTAAGTCTAGTTGAAAAATGGGATATAGTAGTTTACCTCCACAAGAGAGGGTAAACCCATCTCGACTCTTCTAGACTTACAACTGCTTGGAGTGGCTGCCAGGTAACACCTCCTATGCTTTAAAGCCATGTAGGCCAATCTTATGTAAATGCAAGATAGCTAAGCAGTTATTTAATTAAGAAGGAAAACTAGAGTCTTAAACTCACTCCCTATGAAACTAGGTCATGACTAGCATGATGAAATAAGATTATGGACTAAATCAGTGGGAGGAGGTATTTTCCACTACAAGGGATGCCCTCAAAGGTCAAGCATTCCCCTATAATGCAAGAATGGAGACCTTCCCTATCCAAGAACGAAACAAGATGTCATGCATGATGTTATAACATTCAACATCCAGCTAAGGGATTTGCTAAATCTTTTAATTATCTTGATTACAATTTAGACTTTAAAGTGAGGTTATGAGTTATATTTAAAATTTAGTTATGAATTATTTAATGGGTGTAGAAAAATTAATTTTATCTTAAAGAGGCTATCACATCAAGGCGACACATTCAATCATCAAGCTTTAAGAAACCTATGAAAAATATGTCATTTCTATTACACAAGCTAAGCATGACAATCAAACGATCATAAATTTCATGAAAGAATAAAATGTCAGTGCGGTTGGGTATCGCCATACACTCCAAAAAAAGAAGTTGGGTAGTCGAGCTCTACCTTTATATAGCCCGGATTACAAAAGAATATTACAATTACAATTAAATATATGTTATGGGGGTCTTCATTCTTCACCTTTCCTTCCTTCTTTTGATTTGATTTTGCTCCAAGCTTCACAGGGCCTCCCAAGTCTTTGCCTTCTAACCACTGCTCATCCTAATTCCCATAACACTAATCCTAATCCTATTTCCAAAAATTACATATATATGAAAAATAAAATCTAACTACACCTACAAAACAGATGTTAGCTAACCAAACATACAAACCAAGCAATTATTTTCCATGAATTATGACTTAGCACCCTGCACATAGGTAACCAAGCCCACCTATCCTAATAGGATTATACTTGGGGGCATAAGCAAACTACAAGCAAGAGCATCTATATTTATTATTCATTATTTCAACAGCCCATTTAACATAATCCCTTGCATAAAACATCATTAGGCTATGAATGGACAAACATCCAATCAATGTATAAACAATCCTAACATCCAGTCTAAAATTTGACATTACAAAATAAAACATAACATCACAACATACACCATCCTAACTTAGACGATGAAGTGGTGACTTAGTATTCTAATGTGTGCGCTAAGGCTTGGTGTGGTATGTCTTAGCTAGGCTTTAGATTCATAATTATCTAAGTTCAGAATGTTCAAGTTACACATAAGGGAGGTTTCACTTCAAATTGTTAAAAGGATTAGTGGATTTTTTTGTTTCACTTGATATTCACTTAACATCAAGTTATTATAAAGAGAGGAAAGAGGTTTGACCCTATTTATCTCTATCCTAAGTTGCTTTCTAAAAATATATTATTATGACTTTGGTTTCTTTTAGTGAATGATTTATTAAATATTTTATTAAATCTAGGTTTGGGTTAATCTTAAATAATCTTACTCAAATATGAAAGGCATCTTAAGATTAATGAGATTAAATCACTATCATATGGATAATATTTCACCATTCCTTTCATCATTAATAACATGCATATGCTCTCATTTGTATTATTCATGATATTTAATTTAGCATGTCTATACATGCTATTATATATATATATATATATATATATATATATATATATATATATATATATATATATATATATATATATATATATATATTCATAGTTAAGTATGCATACACATGTCTTAGAGATTTAAGCAAGTACATGACATTGTTAAACCAGTGAAGTGACCTCCTTGGGACTACCTAAAGCCTCGTGTTCCTGGGATGTCCAGACTATATACTTGCTATCTTAAAAGATTGTATATTATCAAATTATTTACTCATGTAAAGTAATGTTTTATCCAAATTATAGCACTTGCACACATATGAATGAAATCAAGTAAGTGTGTCGCTATTAAACTAGGGAAGTGATGTAATCTAAGACCTCATTGGGGCTACTCAAAGCCTCATATTCCTGGGATGTCCATACTATATACTTTCTGGCATTCAAACACATGTAAACATGCACATGAATCATAAAAATAGAATAATTCTTTAACATGTTTAAACTATAAGTGAATGTAAACTTCATTGAATATTCATAGCCAACATCAATTTAAACTTTCATCATTAGTTTATAATTTTTAAATTTGATTTTGGATTCATTAGTGATAATAGTC
This sequence comes from Cymbidium sinense, assembly GCA_021442155.1. Classification (NCBI taxonomy): domain Eukaryota; kingdom Viridiplantae; phylum Streptophyta; class Magnoliopsida; order Asparagales; family Orchidaceae; genus Cymbidium; species Cymbidium sinense. The sequence goes on from CM038226.1 coordinate 52,410,824, forward strand.
ATGCCATATAATATGATTAATTCAACACATGCAACTTATACATATATATAACCATATTCACTTGATTCTTTTATATGAAACATGAATACATGATACACATAGCATACACATTTACAATGATTGAGAAAGAATGACTAAACATTGCCAAATAATACATTCAATCACATTAATTCCTAAGAACAATCAAGTCAAATAAATACTCTTTAAGATTAACCAAAGCTTTTATGAAATTTCATTTTTGAATTTGAATTATTAAAACCTAGAGAGGAGAAAGACACTTAGTGTTTTGTCTCATCCCATGTTGGTGACTTAATGTATTTAAGGAGAATGATTAAGTAAATTTTATGTATTGGTTAGATTCAAATCATTAAGCAATCAATTTAATTAACTACTTAATCATGAGCCTCTAATGATATGCCAATGAGGAATTAAAATTTGTAATGTACTTAGCAAGACCTAATGCAATGAGGCTTGTACCCAAGAGTTAGTTTGATTAAAGAAAGAAGTAAATTAAGTACTTATATAGTTTTCCCACACCCAAGGGTTAACCATAAGTTCCTTAAAGACTTTTATGTTATTAAACACATAAAGAGAGACCCATGGATTGAATTTGAATATCTGAATCAAGTATCATTTTAATTTGATTTATCATCCCATTAATTTAATTAATTAACTTTTAATCAACATATGCATTAATTAACCCTCCTAATGAAATGGATTTAAGAGAACAACTAGGAAAGAGGTCATAATCATTTTCCCTTATCATTTCTACTGTTAAAAATGATTAATCAACATTAATTGCTTAATTTTTTTTATTATTTGGCATTTTTAATAATAATTAAATTGATTAAGGAGGGTGATAGGATTAGAATTTCAAATTCTTCGAATTACATGACCAATAAATTTTAATAAAATTATGGGAGGCAGAGGACATCCCATCGAGTTAACTCACCAAATCTTGGATCAATTGGTAAAGTAATTAAGCTTTAATTAGGGTAATTAATCTAAAATTCAAACCATAATTAAGTACTAATCATTAATCAAACATTAAGGATTTTATTTTAATTAAATTCTTCTCTATTTAACCTTTCAAAAATGGATTTATTTGTTTCTACAATTAGCTATGAATTTTTAAAGTTTCAGCCATTTAATTGCATTTTTAACACTTAATTAACCTCCTAGACTATCAAGGCCACACGAAAGCTCATGCGACACCACTAGATAGGTAATTTAAAATGTTCGATGTGGCGGCTGAGTCAGCAACGACGTGGTTTCATTCCTATCGTTTGATCTTGGATCAGACAATCAGGATTAATCTCATGGTTTTGAATGGAATAAATCAGATAATCTAATGGATTAAATTACAACCATCCATTCTAATCACACAGAATAGATGTTCAATGATCCATCATCCCCCAAGCTCTAGAAGATGAACACCGTCCATCTTTCGTCATCGATCTAAGCTCATCGGAGCTCGTGGATGATGGGGTCGACTCCAAAATGTGCAGGGAAGAGATCTAAGAAGATCCTACCATGGAAAATGCCTAAAATCATGATTCACTTCACAAAATACCAACACCTAGGAGAAAATCTATGGTTTGCTAGATTTTTACCTCATCGAAGCAAGAGACCTGGTCTGTCGACTAAGGTAGCTTCATCTTAAAGAGACGAAGCCTTGTTGAGAAGATCTCTAGCTACCTCCCCACCAATTCCTTTGGGACCAAGCGTCATTGTAAAGCTCATTGGAGTTGGTCTTGGAGTGCCTTCCAGTGATCAAATTGATTGGGGATCGATTCATTTTGACTCACTGGAGTAAGGGGAGGTGTGGAAAGAGTTAATTTGAGATTGGTAGAGTTTTGGTGAGGTTGGATGGGCGAGGCTCTCAATTTTGATCAGTGGTTGGTCTCTTTGATGATGGAGAGCACTAGGGATTTAGGGAAAGGTCCATGGGCTGAGATTGGCTCAGCCTTTGGCAATCGTCCGGGGTAGGTGGCCGGAGATGGCAGTAGACTGCTAAGGTGAAGGTGCTTAAGAGGTTGAGGTAGCGACATGGGCTTGCATGGGGTGTACCTCCTCCTCCAAGTGAACCAAGGGTGAGTTCACCCTCTCATGGCCAAAGGCTAAACCCAGTAGCCTTAGGTCAAGTTAGGTCAGTGGTCTTAGTGTCCAAGAAGTACTAAAGGTGACATCCAAGGCTTATGGAGTGGGTGAACCCATCCAAATGGGCATTTTATCCTATTTAGGTGGCTTGGTTCAAGGGTTTTGACCCAAATTGGGTTCATCATGGGTTGGGTCTACTTGGGCTAGCCCATGGTGACCCAAGGATGTGTCTTGCCAAGTTTAATTGGATTTGAATTTGGTTTGGATGGGTTTGGCTCAATTTGACCCATAGGTTCAATTGGGTTAGGTTGATAAATTGGTCAAATTAGGTCAAACCATGGGTTTGGGTATGTTCAATTGATCATTTGGAATGTATTGGATCAATTAATTTGGTTAAATTTGAAGTGGATTTGATTTTGACTCCAATGGGTTCATTTAGGTCAAATTAGCCAAATTATTATGGGTGGAGGGTTGGTTTAGGTTCAATTGATCATTTGGACTATACTGTAGGTGTTGGTTTGAATTAATTTAGATTTGGGAAGGATTTGGTTCAATTAGGCCCTTTAGGTCAATTTTTGATAAAGGGGTCAATTGGGTTAGGTTGACCAGATTGGGTTCAATGGAAGGTTGGAACATGTTCAATAATCAATTTATGATTGATTAAAGGCATTGGTTTCAATCAATTAGAGTTGGAATGAGATTTGGCCAAATTTAACCCTTTAGGTCAAATTGGGTCAACTTGGGTTAATTGGTCAAATTGGTTTGGTTTGAATCATTTGATTATAATTGGGCTATCCAAGATGATCAACAATCATTATGGAAGAGATTGGGTGAGTTGGTTCAGTCCATTTTTGGTTGAATTGAAGCTTGAGTCAATTTGGTCATTTATGCCACTTTGAGTCAAAGAGACCAATTTGGTTGATTGAGTTGAATTAGGAAGAGTTCAATGATGGATTTAGGATTGATTTGTGGTCTTGATTGCAATTGATTTAAGTGTGATTGGATTTATTTTATTAGATTGGTTTGATTACAAGTATTGGAAGAGTTTGAAATGGTATATTGAATGGTTGGAGTGCTTTTGTGAAGATCAAATTAGATTTGGTTTATTTGAATGGACTTTAAGTTGGATCCATCGAATCATGGTGGAGTTAACTTAGGTTAGAAGCTAAGTTAATTTGGCTTGAAGCTTGGATAAGAAATGAAATTCAATTGAGATTGGTTGTGTTGGCTTGATGTTGGTTTTGAATGAGTTGATAAGCATGGGTTGGTTTAGGCCATAGGATAGGTAAGACCTATTTGTCCTAAGGCATATCCTAAGCTTAGGGTATGTCTCCCTAAGTCTCGAAGCTTGGGTTTAGTGTTCCCTTACTCACTAAAAGTGTCTTATCACTAAGAAAATCGAAGTGTCTAGAAGGTTCCTAAGTCTAAGATGGGAAGGATGAATCCCTAATCCAAAAGTGAGGTCAACACAACCCAGAAAATATCATTAGTCTAATGTCACCTAACATCTAAACTACGCACAATCAATCCTAATATTCAATCTAAAATAATATATCACACAGTAAAACTTTGCAATAATCACCGACCTGACTTAGAATTAAGATAGGTGACTTAGTATTCTAATGTGTGTGCTAGGTTTGGTGTGATATGCCATGATTAAGCTTTAATATAGGAATTGTTTAATGATGAACATCCTAAATTATTTATTAAGAATGATTACACTTTATGTAATTAATGATTTGAAATAATTTTTATACTTAAGTTTTGATTTCATTTTCAGTTCCATTTTTGATTTGGGGTTATAAAGAGAAGAAGAAGAAATTACCCTCCTTAATCCCTATCCTTAGATTAATTCTAAGAGATAAATTTTTACAATTTTTTATTTTCCTCTTAATGAAGCATTACACATTTTATTAAGTATTATGTTTTGATTTGACTTAGTGATTTTACTCAAATATGAAGAGACAACTTAGGATTAATGAAGTCAAACTATGATTGAATCAATAATGCTCTCTTAATTTTACTTTATTATTCATTTATATTAATATTCACTTACCCACATAATATGCTTAATTAAATAACCGGGTTTTATATATATATATATATATATATATATATATATATATATATATATATATATATATATATATATATATATATATATATATATATATATATATATATTACAAACTTAATGCATGAATGAATTTATGAATATAGTTTACATTCACTTGCATATAGAATATGATGCATTAGTTCTTATAAAAGAATTTAACTTAACAATACCTTGTACATATACATAAACATAAGTATATTAAACTAATTCAAGTACATGCCATTATTGAACCAAGGAAGTGGGGTAATAAGAGACCCTTTGGGACTAAAGTCTAGCTCTCCATGTTAAGACTATATACTTGTTAATTCATATAATATTATTAGTTGGGTGTCCATTTTGAGAACATGGCACCTTAACACTAGGATACCAACACCATGGCACTATGAGCTGCCTACCTAAGCTTAATTTTTCCAAGGACACAACATCTTGGGGCTGGGTCTACAGTGCCATGACATTGTTTCACTATTGTCTAAGATTCAATACTTTTTAAAAAAAAGTTCAAAATTTTTGTGGCATAACACCTTAGCAGTGTTAGTTTTCACAATTTCTTTAGTGTATTAGTACTCTTCTCCCTTGTTTTGGATCCAAGATCAATGGATGGGGGATTTTATGTCACTCTAGAACCAAGTTTGATGGTGGAATAGATTTCAAGATATAGTGCCTCAGCATTGTGATAATAGCACTACGATAGTGTGTTAAGAGAGTAAAATCTAAAAACTTAGCATCGCAGCACCAAGTATCTAATGCTTTGGCGCAATGGAACAAAATGCTAAGGATTTAATTCCTCAGAGCTTGCCATCTTGACACTATGGTGCTGCGGGACTGAAACCCATGTATAGAATAGAATTCTTGAATATTTTACTTACTTTTTATGAAATTTTGGCTACATAACACTTTAGCAATGTTATATTTTTACTAATTTAGTACTCTTCTCCTTTGTTCTGGATCTATGATCTGCAGAGGGAGGTGTTATTTTTGCATAGAATTCCAATTTAACTATGGAGGTTTTCAACATTCAAGATTCTAGAATTTGAGGGTTCTAAAACATTCTTCATCACTTTGGATCCAAGATCAATGGAGGTGTTCTTCTTAATTTACCATCAGACCAAGATCGACGGTGGAAATCTCTTTTAAGTGAGAAAGAATTTCATAAGAGAAACATGCTTGAGGATTTTACCTGAAATTTGTGGTGGTAGATCTTGTGCTTGTCTCATAAATGAGGAGAGTGCCCTCATTATCTTCGTACAGTGATGAGAAGTTCACTACAGAGAGGAAATGCAAAATAGTTAAGAGTATGGAGAATCAGAGTGTTGGAAAGGGAGAAAAAGTCCAAGAAAGGAGAGTGGGAACTATCCTCCCCTTTTTATAAGTATTCTTCGATAATTGTCCCACTAAATGGGTGGTTTCTTGTCTCTTCAACTGTCCTCCTGCTCCTGAGCGATTATAATTGCTAGGGAGTCAATGAGTGGGAAAGAGTTAATTCCTAACCTTTTTAAATTATAGATTGATGTTGTAATGCCTTGGCACTAAGACTACAGTGCTGAGGAGCCATGCCAGTTAAGTAGACAGCTGTCCTGGGTAGTTGTCTTTCTCAAAATTTATGAAAATGCCCAGGCACGATGCTATGGGGAAAAATTTATTTTCTTTTATTTATTATTATTATTATTATTATTTAGATGTAAACAACAACAAAGTTGCAAAAGTGGCAAGCAAAAAATTGGCAAGGAAGATGATCCTCCACTACCTTTTACTCTGAAGGAGTTCTCACAAACCTACTCACTAGAACTTTTCTTTGCTTAATAAGAGGTATTCTCCTTAATTACAATAAGGTTACTCACTTCCACTCTTGGGTCTCTTTTAGTACTTTTGGCCAAAGTAATGATTTCACTCAAAGCATGCATTATTGAAGTACACGCCTTAGCTAGAGGAGTGATCATGAATTCCACTAATTTCTTAATTATCTTCTTCTACCTCTAAAGACTGACCAGAACACCATAGAATCACCATCATCCCAAGGTCTTTTAGAATCTTTGGCAAGTGTTTTCTTTGATGACAAAATGAATTCTAAAAGTGAATTCGAGGTCAATCCTTCAATTAGGAATAGAAAGAAAATATGGATCTAAGGAGGTCAATGTTCGGCGACCTACCTCATACAAGGACTCACCAGCATGCAGGCAACTACATCCACATACACACTAGCGAACTCATCTTCCCAATATAAACTATATGGTGTGGCTATTATCACTATGTAAATCTTCCTTTAGGTAAAAATTAGGGGCTAACTATTAATTAAATAATTAGAAAGAAAATCCTTATAAAATGCAAGTCTTATTATTTGTAATAAAACTCAAATAAAAATTCATTTATTATAATATAATAACCTATAGCTTTTCATAATTTTATTTTGTATCCACATATGCATGCATGTGTATTTGAAATTGTAAGTATATAGTTTGGACATCCCGGGAAAATAAGGCTTTAAGTATCCCCAAGTAGGTTTTAGATAATCTCACTTCCCTAGTTTAACAATGACACGTACTTGCATAGATCTTTTACATACTTATATGCATATGATTAGATATGAAATGAGAATTCCTATGATAAAAAATTCATGCATATTTATGTTTAAGTGTGTCAAAATGATTATGTAAAGTACATGTGTATTTGATCTTGCAAGTATATAGTCTGGACATCCCGAAAACACAAGACTTTAACTAGCTCCAAAGAGGTCTTAGATAATCTCACTTTTCTAGTTTAACAAAGGCACATACTTACATAGCTTTCTTACACACTTGTACACATAAAAATGAGATTCCTTTGTTACAAAATTTATTCATATCCATGTTTGAGTTTGCCAAAATATGTGTAAGATGTATGCATATGTATTAAATTAAAGTGAAGTAAAATGAAATTAGATTATGATGTTATTGATAATAAGACTAAAATAATAAAACATTATGCATTTGATAGTGACTTAGCTTCATTAATATTAAGATGCCTTTCATGTTGAATTAAATTCATTGAGTCAGATCCAAACATAGGATTGATTGAAATTCATGATTCATTTAAAAAATTTAAAATTCATAAAATTCATCTTTTAGAGTCAACTAAAGGTAGGGATTAAAGAGGTTCAACTTTCTTTCTTCTCTTTATAATGATAAATTATAAGTAAAAGATAAAAGAAAATATGAGATTTAAAACTCAATTAAAGTGTTAGGCTAGTTGAAGTGTAACAACCTTTAATAAGGAGTTTAAACATTCAAATACTAAAAAAATCTCAATCTTAATGCCTAAGTGAGACATACAACACTCTAGCTATAACACACACATTAGAATACTAAGTCACCAATCATAGTATTATGTTAGGCCAGTGATTGTAATGGTGATATGTTTTATTTTGTGATGTAATGCTTAGATTGAATGTTAGGTTTGCTTATGCGTAGATTGGATGTTAGGCCATCATTAGCTTAATGATGTTTTTTGCAAGAGATTGTGCTTAAGGGACCATTATAATAATAAAATATAAAAATGGCTTTTGCTTGCAGGTGTTGCTTAAGTCCTTAAGCATAATCCAATTTATGATAGGTTGTCTTAGTTACCCAAGGCAAGGTTCTAAGTCCAAATATGTGGAATACAACTACATGGTTTGAATGTGTGTTATATTAGCAAGTGTAGTTGGATTTAATTTTTCATAAAAATATAATTTTTATAATAGGGTTAGGATTTGGATTAGAGATATGGGGTTTAGGATGAGTAGTGGCTAGAAGGAAAATACCTTGGAGGCCCTATGAAGCATGGATTATTCAAATCCAAGAAATGAAGATGAAGAAGAATTGAGGACCACCATAACTTTTCTTTTTATTGAAATTCTAATTGTAATCCAAGTTATATAAAGGTAGATCTTGGCTATCAAATTTATTTTATTTTTTGAGGTGTACGGTGGTACCCAACCACACCGGCCTTTTATTCTTTTACAAAATTCAAATGTTTGATTATTATATTTGCAATGCAAAATAAAAATATCATACTTTTCATAGGTTTCTTAATGTATGTATGTTTGATGTATGGCCTAGATACGTTAGGCTCTTTAGGATAAAATTAAATTTTCTACTCTCAATAATAACCTTAACTAAATTTTAATCAACTCATAACCTTATCTTAAAGACTAGAATTTTAATCAAGATAATAAAAGATTTAACAACCCTTTAAATGGATGTTGTATGCTCTAACATCATACCTATGCATAGGTATGATGCTAAAAAAATCTCAATCTAAATGCCTAAGTGAGACATACAACACTCTAGCTATAACACACACATTAGAATACTAAATCACCAATCATAGTATTAGGTTAGGCCAGTGATTGTAATGATGATATGTTTTATTTTATGATGTAATGTTTAGATTGAATGTTAGGTTTGCTTGTGCGTAGATTGGATGTTAGGCCATCATTAGCTTAATGATGTTTTTTCCAAGAGATTGTGCTTAAGGGACCACTATAATAATAAAATATAAAAATGTCTTTTGCTTGCAGGTGTTGCTTAAGTCCTTAAGCATAATCCAATTTATGATAGGTTGTCTTAGTTACCCAAGGCAAGGTTTTAAGTCCAAATATGTGGAATACAACTACATGGTTTGAATGTGTGTTATATTAATCTCTATTTTGCAAGTGTAGTTGGATTTAATTTTTCATAAAATTATAATTTCTATAATCGGATTAGGATTTGGATTAGAGATATGGGGTTTAGGATGAGTAGTAGCTAGAAGGAAAATACCTTGGAGGCCCTATGAAGCATGGAGTATTCAAATCCAAGAAATGAAGATGAAGAAGAATTGAGGACCACCATAACTTTTCCTTTTATTGTAATTCGAATTGTAATCCAAGTTATATAAAGGTATATCTTGGCTATCAAATTTATTTTATTTTTTGAGGTGTGGTGGTACCCACCACACCTTTTATTCTTTTACAAAATTCAAATGTTTGATTGTTATATTTGCAATGCACAATAAAAATATCATACTTTTCATAAGTTTCTTAATGTATGTATGTTTGATGTATGGCCTAGATACGTTAGGTTCTTTAGGATAAAATTAAATTTTCTACTCTCAATAATAACCTTAACTAAATTTTAATCAACTCATAACCTTATATTAAAGACTATAATTTTAATTAAGATAATAAAAGATTTAGCAACCCTTTAGATGGATGTTGTATGTTCTAACATCATACCTATGCATAGGTATGATGCTAAAAAAAATCTCAATCTTAATGCCTAAGTGAGACATACGACACTTTAGCTATAACATACACATTAGAATACTAAGTCACCAATCATAGTATTAAGTTAGGCCAGTGATTGTAATGGTGATATGTTTTATTTTGTGATGTAATGTTTAGATTGAATGTTAGGTTTGCTTGTGCGTAGATTAAATGTTAGGCCACATTAGCTTAATGATATTTTTTTGCAAGAGATTGTGCTTAAGGGACCACTGAAATAATAAAATATAAAAATGTCTTTTGCTTGCAGGTGTTGCTTAAGTCCTTAAGCATAATCCAATTTATGATAGGTTGTCTTAGTTACCCAAGGCAAGGTTCTAAGTCCAAATATGTGGAATACAACTACATGGTTTGAATGTGTGTTATATTAATATCTATTTTGCAAGTATAGTTGGATTTAATTTTTCATAAAAATATAATTTTAATAATAGGATTAGGATTTGGATTAGAGATATGGGGTTTAGGATGAGTAGTGGCTAGAAGGAAAATACCTTGGAGGCCCTATGATGCATGGAGTATTCAAATCCAAGAAATGAAGATGAAGAAGAATTGAGGACCACCATAACTTTTCCTTTTATTGTAATTCTAATTGTAATCCAAGTTATATAAAGGTAGATCTTGGCTATCAAATTTATTTTATTTTTTGAGGTGTACGGTGGTACCCAGCCACACCGGCCTTTTATTCTTTTATAAAATTCAAATATTTGATTGTTATATTTGCAATGCACAATAAAAATATCATACTTTTCATAGGTTTCTTAATGTATGTATTTTTGATGTATGGCCTAGATACATTAGGCTCTTTAGGATAAAATTAAATTTTCTACTCTCAATAATAACCTTAACTAAATTTTAATCAACTCATAACCTTATCTTAAAGGCTAGAATTTTAATCAAGATAATAAAAGATTTAGCAACCCTTTAGATGGATGTTGTATGTTCTAACATTATACTTATGCATATTATCTCACTCTTAAAAATAGGGGATTTCTATTCTTGTATGATAGGGGACAAGCTTGACTTGTGAGGGCAGTCCCTTGTAGTGGAGAACAGCCCTTCTATCAGATTTAGCTCATAATCTACTTTCATCATGCATTTAAGCATAAATCCTTCCAAGCTTAACTTCAAAATGATGAGTCAAAAATAAAATAAAATAAAAATATGTAAACTTTATTGCATTAGATTAGGTCACACATAATTTACACACCAATCATGATCTAGTCTCTTAGAGAGTGAGTTTAGGATTTTAAACTCTTTCATAATTTATAATAGACTAGCTATCTTGCATTTACATATGACTAGCCCACATGGTTTTAAATTGTAGGCGATGTTAGTTGACAACCACTCTAGGCAGTTGTAAGGCTAGAAGAGTCAGGATTGATCCACTCTCCATAGTATAAATAAATCAATATATCCCATTCCTAGAGCAGAATTAGGTGAAGCTCTTAGTTTATGCCAGAGCACTCTAGATCTAGGTTCTGAGGTGCATTATTTCTCTCTTGCTATGAGTATAAATCATCACCTCTTAGAGATTTCCATAAATCTTGTGTTGTTGGAATGTGAGTCATAGCTTTTTAATAAACATTCAACTAAAATAAAAAAATTCTCTTTTTCAAAATGTAAAACCTCACCATAAGGTAGACTAAAGTATCCGCTAGGCTTCCTAGTATCTTGGATGCTTTGTACTTATTCTCCTTTGGAATATGTGAAGAAGTCTTCCTATTTAAATAATCCGATTTGATTTCCAATAATAACTAATCCTTTGATAATCTAGCTTCGTAATCTTTAGAGATATTAGTTTACTACTTTAATTGAGATTATTCTTAAAAAATTCTCATTTTTTTGGATGTAATTAATTATGGAAACTTTCTTCTATAGGAAACTAAAGAACCTAGAAAAAAATAAACCCTACTTTACCTAACTATGTAAAGTAGAAGAAATATCTCTAGTATGTATGTAGACACATCTGCCTTAAGAGTCCTTATTAAGTGATTGAGTTCAATATATGATGATATTTTAATCTTTTAGAATAGTACATTATTCTTTAGATGTCATACTTGATCACTTCAATAAGTACCCATGTGGTATTTATTTTTATGTTATGTGTGTTTGTGTGAGGGGACACCATGCAGATCTGCTAATTTACTCATTAGGGTGATTTGGTATGACATTAAGAAATAGTGTACTATCTCGAGAGATAGAAGTCACTATCCTATAATGGACCTAATCACCTAATGAGGACTCTAAAGCAAGATGGGTCTTGATATACCAGAGATTTTTTCCATACTTTACATGGAAAAGTAAAGCAGGGTTTATGTAAACTAGGTACATTATGTTCCTTATGGAAGCAAGCCTTCATAGTTAATTACATCCTAAAGGAAATGAACCCTTAAGAATACTCTCGATTAAAGTAGGCAATTATTGTCTCGAAAGAATTCAAAGATAGAACTATCAAAGGACTAGTTATATTTTTGAAAATCAAGTGGAAGAGGTCAAAAGGGATGAGTTCTTATCGAAACCAAGGGAGATGAGTAGGAGTGCTCATGATACTAGGAAGCCTAGTGAACACCTCAATCTATCATATGGTTGGATTTTATACATTTGAATTTGAGAAGATTTATTTATTTGAGTTGAATTTTTATTAGAAGTCTAGGACTTATAATTCAAAATACAAGGCTGAAATGCCTAAAATGTGAGGATTTATGCTTGTAGCCCATAAAGAGAAACAACGACCTCAGATCCTAAATCTAGCTAGCTTTGGCGAGGACCAAAGCATGACCTAAATCTAAGGCGAAAATAGGCATATGGTTTACCTCCACAAGAAAGAATAAACTACCCGACTGCTAAGCTTATTATCATTTGGAGTAGCAGCTAGCTAACTCCTCCTACATCCATGTATGCAAGTCTTATGCTTTGCAAGATGGTTAGACTGTTATTTACTTAGAAAAGAACCTAAGTCCTTAAACACACTCCCTAAGAGACTAGATCATGAAGCGTATGAGTCATGACTTAAATCTAATGCAAATTTTGTCATGTTTTATTTGATTTTTGGACTTCTATTTTGACACAGGCTATAGGATTTTGTTTTCCTAAATGCATGAGAAATTGGTTGTGGGCTAAAGCAGGATAGAAAGAGGTGTTTTCCCATCAAATATGCTTATAGGTTAAGCCTTTATTCTTTGGCACAGATGGAAGCCCTCTCTTAGCAAGAGTGGAAGAATATAATATGCATGATATTATACATTCAATCATCCAGCTAAAGGGTTGCTAAAAATTTTATTATCATGATTTAATTCTTAGGCTTTTATGTGATATTATGAATTATTTTAAGATTTTAGTTATGAGTTATTAATGGGATAGAAAATTTATTTTTATCCTAGGAGCTTAATTGCATCCAGGCCACACAACAATCACCAATCATAAAGAAACTATGAAAAGGCATGTTATTTCTAATGCGCAAGCTAAACAAAATATCATATAATTTTATAAAACTAAAAGAATAAAAAAAGGCGATGGTCATTGTCCGAAAAGAAATATGGGTAGCCGAGCTCTACCCTTATACATCCTGAAAGAATAAATTACAATTATGAAGTGATAAGTGTTATGGGGGGTCTTCGTTCTTCATCCTCCATTCTTCACTCTTCATCTTTCATTTCTTCATTTTTTTGATTTGCTCCATTTATTTCTTTATTTTGGCTTTAGTAAGATGTAGCTTGCTCTAAAGGTATCACATGGTATATAAGATATGATCTTATAACTAATGCTCATCCTTAATCCCCATAACACTTATCCTAATCTTAATGCAAAAGTTACATTAAAAGGATGAAAAATAAATCTAACTACACCTGGAAGATAAATGTTAGCTAGACACACCATACAACCCAAGCAGTTATAGGAATAATTCGTACTTAGCATCCCACTCAATGGTAACCAAGTCCACCTGTCCTAACTTGGGCTATGCTTAGGGGCTAAGCAACCTGCACAGTAAAAAGCATTTATATTTTTATTATAGCGACCCCTTTAGCACATCCCCCTGCATAAAACATGATTAGGATAATATTGACCTAACATTCAAGCTACGCACATACACCATAACATCCAGTCTAAAATAATACATCATAAAATTGAACATTCATCAAACCTTGCACCACCCTAACATAAAGCTAGAAGTGGTGACTTAGCCTAATGTGCATGTGTTAGAGCTTGTGTGGTATGTCCAAACTTGGATTTAGGGTTATAATTTGCTAACTGTGAGGGATTTTATTTATAAAGGGTCGATTTCTCTTCAAGTGGTTTAGTTGATTTGGGGATTTTACTTAGTGTTTTCTTTTGTTTCATATAGCCTACACTTAACAACTAAATATTATAAAGAGAAGAAAGGGAGGAAGAGTCTCTCTTTTATCCCTACCTTAAGTAATTTATAAGGAAAATTGATTAATGAATTTCCTTTAGGGAATGATTTATTATATGTTTTAATTAATCCTAAGTTTAGATTCATTCTAAATAGCCCTATTCAATAAGAAATGAATCTTAGGATTAGTTAGGGTGGATTACTATCACATAACACACCTATTCATTTCTTTCAATCACGTATACCATGCATATACATAATCTTAAGCATACCTATACATGAAATGCAAATCGTAGCATACTTTGATGATGAATGCAAAGAAATGTATTTCTAAATTTAGATGTTTCAGTTGTTGATTGAATTATGAATGCATGTATTTATTATGTAGAAAAGAATGATTTTCATCCATTAGTTAAATGCACATTCACATGTATAAAAGTTATAAGTGAGTATCGCCATTATTTTCTACACCAGGGGCATAAGATATAAGACCTACTTAGGGCTACTTAAAGCCTCGCATCCCTAGGATGTCCAGACTAATATACCACTTTTCTTAGATACATGTAAATGTATGAATAGCTACAGGGATAAGAAAATATATACAAAAATTATGTTCTATTTGTTTGATTTTTGATTCTTTATTCATTAGCCACATCACACATGTATATGTATAAGAGTTTTAAGTGAGTACGGTGCCATTATTTTCTACACCAGGGGCATAAGGTACATGACCTACTTAGGGCTAGTTAAAGCCTCACAGTCCCAAGATTTCCAGACTAATATACCACTTTTCTCAAATACATATGAATGTTCAAAAAGAACTAAATGGATAAGGAATCATGCAAGAAATTATGTTTGATTTGGTTGTATGGTTTACATGTCCATTGTGAAATTCTTCCTAAGTCTTAACATGGAAATGAATAGGAATAGATTTAGCAAGTGTTATGTTCTTTTCAAATGAACTATACACTTGCAAATCCTATGTGAATCCATATTAAAGTAGGGAAAGAGAACTTCACATTATACATATTATACTATCATCACATGCAAGTTTATAAATAGCATTACTTAATTTATAATCTTTGATTTAAAGATTTTGAAAATAGTTTTTTGGTTTTAATAGTGATAATAGCCACTCATATCTTTAATTTTAGCCAACACATGCAATTTGATATAAAGAACATTTTATTTGATAATTTTAATTTAATTAATTTTTTGAAATAGATATAATTTTCATATGGCAAATAATATTTAGCATGATTAGAAAGAAACAAAGGAATGTAAACACATGATTTCATTCACCCCAATTAATACCTAAGGATAATCATATCAAATAATGTTATTTAAAATGAATCAAAATTCTTTAAAGTTATTTTTTATCTTTGAATTTGATTTGGCTTAGGAAATATGGGAAGAGTTTGCTAATCTTAACCCATTTCCCCATGTGTGAATTAGTTTGGTTTAATGAAGAATATTTAAGTTGATTTTCTATTTTGATTAGGTTAAGATATGAATGAAATGAATTAATTATCCCTTAATTATATCACCTTAAGTTAATTAAATAATTAATAATAAGCCAATATGATATGCAATTACATGAAAAGTAGATTTGCAATGCCCCTAAGAAATGAAAGGGGCCTAATGCAATTAGCTTATGATTAATAGTTAATTAGGCTTAAGGGATCTCACTTAATTACTCTTATGATTTTCTCACACATGTGAGCTAATCATAATTTCATTTTCTCTCACCTTGGGTTATTGAACACCCAAGGAGCTACCCAAGGTCAATTAAAGATTGCTTAGGTTAGGATGAATTGATTTTTAATTTTGATTTCATTAGACTATTAATGAATTGATTAAATGTTTTAGTTATTCTTTAATTTGAATGATGAAATTAACTTAGGGGAAAGGATAAGGGCAAGGCCTCAATCCTAATCCCTAAATCATTCAATCATTCTATTAAGTTTTGATTCCCTCAATTTGAAGATCTAATCACTTGATTAATCAACTAATCATTCCATTAACCCATTAATTAATTTAATTTTCAAAGGTAAAGAATACTTAGGAAATAAATTAAGAAAAATATCCCTAATCATATTCCCTAAGTGATCTTACTATTTAACAGGGATAATTATGTTCAAATGATTAATCAAGCTTTCTTTATTTATAATTACAACTAATTAGATTAAGAGAGTGATTAGGGCTTACCCAAATTATTTTCCTAATTAATAAATCAATAAAATCCAAAAAAAATAGGGGAGGCAGAGGTCATCCCCCTAAACATCCACAAAAAATTTTGAGATTAATTGAGTGCTTGATTAAGGTGTAATTAAGCTAAGTAAAGTTTTGGCAAAAACCTAATTAAGCCAAAGTCACTGTCCAAAATCCACTAATTATAATTTTCTTAGATTCTCCTCTAAAATATCTTCAAAATAAGCCTAAGTTTGTATTTTTTGGATTTTCTATAGTTAGTTATGATTTTAGGAAGTTTTAGTATTAAAAACTAATTAAATAACTCTAATTAAATGCTTAATCCCATCAGGCCATGTGGATGCTAACGCGGTGCGCTTTTTACATGGTTCGATGAGATTGGTTATTTAAGTTGTCACATCTGCACGTTGACTCAGTATTGGTAGACATGCTTTCTCTGTGGGCCGTCCGATCTAAGATTGGATGGCCATTAGATCGAACGACCGAGATTAAACCTGTAGTTTAGGCTAAGAATTACAATGGATCTAGTATGATTTGATCATAACCGTTCGTTCCAATCGTGCGGAATGAATGACACATGATCCTTCTTCTTCGCGAGGGATGAAGGACAAACCAAGTTCAACTTTCCCCATTCAATTCGAGCTCACCCAAGCTCGGATTGGAATCAAAATGATCCCACACCTTTGGAAGGAGGGGGGATGCATATCCAATGGTCAAAATTGCATAGGATGACAATTCCCTTTGAAAAAGGCCAACTAAAAATCTCCTATAGCTGCAATTTTGAACAATTACATCACTATAGGCTATCACCGATGCTTTCAATGATAGAGGTAGTTTCTTCTAGTAGAGACAAGCCCTGCTGAAGAAATCTAGTCTTGATTTGAAGTGGATTGCTTGGTGGACCAAGCTCCACTTCAATGGCGATTGGTCTTGATCGAAGTTGCACTTCCCGTGGCTTTGAAGCTTGGGAAATGACTCGATTGAGCTTGACGAGGTGTAGTGAGGGTGTAGGTAAAAGGAATTTTGGTTTGGTGAAGTGAGGAGGGAGTATTTCTCAGAATGGGGATGCCCAATTTTGATTTTGTACATAGAGGAGAAATGTCGATCGAGGGAGCTCGGGGAGGCCTTGGAAAAGCTCTGTGAGAATTTAAAATTACTCTAGGGTCGAATGGGATTGAATTCTCTCCAAAACTAGTTGAATTGAGGGAGTGTATCCCTCAATTGAGCAAGGAAGATAGACAAGGTCACTCCCACAAATTATGTCAATTCACCACTGTCAAGTCATCAGAGGGTTCGCCGACAATCCTAGCTAGCATGCCATGAGTGACCGAAGCCATGTCAGGGGTCTCAAGGCTTGATATGGGCAAGTGGGAGGGGATTTGGTTCTCCTTGCACCCGTCGAGTTCGGCATGGATGGGGGAGAGTGAGCTTTGCATGGTGAGTTCCCTTTGGTCTAAGGTAAGTCCTAGGGTGCTTAGAGTGGGCTAGTGAGCTCTAGGGATACCTCATTTGGTTAAAAGAGGGCTGTCATGGGGAGTGCAAAATGGATTTTGCCACTTAGGGTAGGAATCCAAGGTGGTAGCTTTGTCTATTGGGTAGCCAACTTAGGAAGAGTTTGTTTGGATTTTGGGTTAACTTGGGAGTAGCATAAGGCTAGTTTGGGGTATGCTTTGGTCGGCCAATAGGATTTCATTGCTTGGTTTTGGGTGACATGAGCTCATTTGGTCAAATGGATTCATTTGGGTTAGGTTGGGTTGGGTTAACCAATTGGTCAAATTGGGTCAAACCAAGGCTTGGGTTAAACTCATATGATGATTTGGGATGTTTTGGTTTAATTAATTTGGATTATTTTAGCTTAGATTTGAATTTGACTCATTTGGATTCAAAAAAGGTCAAATTGGTCAAATTAAATTGACCAATTTGACCAATTTGAGCAAATTGGGTTAGGTTAGGTGTTGAGTCAAGTTCAATTGGTTGATTCAAAATGATTGTAGGGTTTGTCTTGGTTTAATTTGAAATTAATTTGAATTTTTTTCATGGCTTTGGTCAAGTTCAACAAGTGATTTGGAATGAACTTGAGCCATTGGTTGCAATCAATTTGAGTTGAATCATGATTTGACCCATTTTGGCTTTTTAGGCCAATTTGGGTCAACTTAGGTCAAGTGGTTAATTAGGCTTGGTTTGTCTTAATTGATGACTTGATCATATTCAATCATTGACCATGAATGGGTTTGGATCAATGGTTTCAATTAATTTGGCATATGGTGGATTTTGGCTAGTTTGGGTTTCATTTTGGCTAAGTGTTGACTTGGTCAAAGGCTAGGTTTGACTTGGTTTGACTCAATTCAATGCGGTTGATCACCCCATGATGATTGTTGATCATGATTGAGGTTTAGATTGGCTTAGTTCAATCTAATTTGGGTTTGATTAAAACTTGGCTCAAAAAGGTCCTTTAGGTCACTTTGAGTCAAGTGAGCCTAAATGGGTCAATTGGCTTGATCAAAACTTGATTTAAGTTTAATTAAACTTACATATGGACTTAGGATTGAAATATAAATCCAATTGCAATTAGTTTGGAGCCAAGTGGGTTTTGATTCATATAACAACTTCAAGTCATAAGGGTCAATTTAGGTTTGATTTAGGTTGACTTGGATTTGGTTTGATAATGGTGGTTTATGTTTATATTTGGATCAATGATTGTAGGAATAATTGAATCATGAAGAAATCCATGAGTTATGAGTTGATTTGGGTTTTATTTAGCCAAATTTGGCTAAAAGGGGTAATTGAATTTAGTTTTGGTCATTTGAATTTATATTTCATTTATATTTGTGAATATGAATGAAGATATAAATGGGTCATTAGAAAATCACTTGAGTTTCGAGTGATCTGAAAGCAAATTTGATTAAGCTTAGGGATGTAGGTTGAAAAGGGCTAATTTGGGTTTTGACTTAGTTTGATTTATTTTTGGTCATTGGAGGGTGGGTTTCATTTATATTTATGAATATAAATGAAGGAATGATTGATTTATAAAGAAATCAACCAAGTTTGAGTTGATTTGAAGGAATTTTGGCTAAGCACATGAAGGTGTCTCATATGGCTTGGGAAGAGATTTTTGCAATTTAGAATTTAGAGCTGATCATGGTTTCAATCATTTGGAATCTAGAATTGACTTATGATTTGGAATTTGATTTGAGGTTGGATTTGATAATTGAGTAAATCAATTAGGTTGGGGTTGATTTGGATTTAGTTAAGGCTAAGTCCATAAGATAAAATCAAAAGGGCTTAGGAAGGGATTTTTGAAATTTGAATTTGGTGATGGATTTCAATCATTTGGAATCTGGAATTGACTTGTGATTTGGAATTTGATTTGAGGTTGGATTTGATAATTAAGAAAATCAATTGGGTTGGGGTTGATTTGGATTTGGTTAAGGCTAAGTCCATAAGATAAAATCAAAAGGGCTTGGAAAGGGATTTTTGGAATTTGAATTTGGTGATGGATTTCAATCATTGGATAGTTGGATTTGATTTTGGAATTTGAAATTTTGAATTTGAGGTTTGGTTTTGAAAGAAGGAAGCAAGGATCAAGTTTAGGCTATAGGGTAGGTAATTCTTCCTAAATATCTAAGGCACAACCTATTGCTATAGCTAACTCTTCTAAGTCTTTAGGGTTAGGTTAAGTGTTCACCTAATTATTAGAAGTGTCTTAAGACTAAGGAACTCTTAGTGTCTATAAGAGTCCTAGACCTATGATGAGAAAGTTGAAAGCTCACTCCAAAGTGAGGTCAACAACCCCTTATGATCTATGTGGTGTCCTTATGACTCCAAATTAAAACACTATAGTTTATTAAGAGGTGACCTCATTTTTGGATGAGGTTAACATCATCCCAATTGTAGTAATTAGGATCTATAATCTTAGATTAGGAGCTTCCAAATTAGACACATAAGACACTACACTTAGTGGTTAGGTGTATCTTTAAACCAAATTAAACAATAAATTGATTCAAATTAAAATTTGAAATCAAATCAGACTGAAAACCCTAAAGTCAAAACTTAAGTCATCATAGTAGAACTAGGCTTAACCCAATTAGATTAGGTGAACCTAAATTAAACCAAAATCTAATAAAGTTCAATAGAAATCTAAATTAAACACATTGGAATTGAAATCTAAATTCAATTGAGCTTAGGCTGAGGTAGTTAGAATGGTTGATCCAATTGACCCATTTAAGCTTAAAAGCACTTAAGTTCAAGAAAAATCAAATAAAATCAAAATAAATTGAAATAAAATCAAACAAAAAGCATATAATAAAAAAATAAACATAAACAAGATCAAAACTAAAAATGCGGCATAAAGTGGTCAACCAGACCATTTGATCTAAAGTTGACCAATGTAAGCCTCAACTAATCAAAGGTCAACCAACCAATTAACCCATTTAATCTCAAAATCACCAAAGTCAAAAAAAAAGAAAATAAATTAAAATAAAATTAAATAAAAAGAATATAATCAATAAGTAAACATAAACAAACTCAAAACTAAAAATGGGGCACAAAGTAGTTAGCTATGTCATTTAACCTAGATTTGACCCCATGGACCACCACCTAATTAACGGTCAACCAACTAAAATTTGGCCAAATTGAGTCAACTCAAAATCATCAAATGAAAACATAGATAAATCTGAATTCAATAAGGTCTCAAATAGGTTAATTGGGCCACTTAACTCAACTAGACCCTATTGAACCTAAATCAAAATTAAATTAAAATAAATTCAAACCAAACATACAAAATTATTTGAAAATCTTAAATGAATATAATTTAATAATCATTAGGGGTTTTGTTTGATCAATTTGATTATTTGATCCAAGTGAACTCAACATTAAGCCCAATTTAGGTCAAAATGAGTCAAAATTAAAATTAACATAAAATTAAATAAAATCAATTACTTTAAATCATCCTGAAAACTTAATCAAATATGATTAGAGACAAAACACATTTGATTGAGTTAAATAGGTCATTTGTCTTAATTAAACCCAACTTAACCCAGTTAGAACAAAATGGGTAATTCAAAATCAAACCAATATTTAATTCAAATTAAATAAAATTAATTAATTAAAATCATCACAAATAGTCAACTAAATACAATTGAACCTAAATTTAAATTCAAAAGTGGTCATTTAAGCTAGGAGATTCAATTTGGCTCATTTATGTCAAAAGGGACAAATCTAAATAAACATGGGTCAATTGATCCGTAATCCTTCAATGAACAATCAACAATGATTATAAACTAACTCTAAAGCTTATCAATAAAAAAAATATAATCAAACCACTTAAATCAGTTTCGCATTAAACTAAGTACAATCATCAAATCCAACCAACATGAACTTAAACTAATTCAAATGTCACCACCAATCTAGTTAGGATTGGTCATGCTTCAGTCAAAATGAGGTAAAATATAGCTTAAAGTCATGTGGAATAAAGCTAGGGATGAGATGAATCCATGAAATGGAGAAGGTCACATGAAGTCCAAACTCCTCAATGCTCCTTCATACTCTCTCCATCCCTCATCTAATTGACTTGAACTCCCTCTAATCAATCAACCACCATTTGAAAGAACTAGTAAAGCATCGCAATCACCTTGGCCTATTACTTTGACTTATCCCATGGTCATAGCTCTCAGCCAACCATGAAGAGGAGAAGAGAGGATTCTACCCCTCATCTTATGCATTCCAAAACATTCTAGAGAGAGAGAGAGAGAGAGAGAGATAAGCTGAGCTGAACACTTTCCCAAATCTTTCACTACCAGCAAGCCAAAATTTAGCCCTAGCCGTCGGCAAACCTCATGGCAAAATATAAACATGAGGTAGGAGTTATCTTCCTCTTTAATTGACCTTCACTATGCATTATAGGAGTAAAGGCGAATTCATTCTAACTAATTAAAATCATCTCAAATTCACTTAATATTAAGCTAATAATTGAAATTATGATTAAACATAAATAATTTATCGAATTATCCATAAAATAAGCACTCTAAATAACCTAGAAGCCTAAGATGGCATAGATTAGGTTTGGAGTCTTAAGCATTTCATCTCTTTAGGTTTCTTAAGCTAAGATTAATAGCGAAATAAAAATGAATAAAATCTCATCATAAGAGGCTTAATTAAGTAATAAATTCTTAATCACAAAAATATCCCTTAAATCAACCTAAATACATAATTTGAATAATTAAATCAATTAAACTTAACAATGACTTAAAATAATGAAATCTAAATAACATATCAGAACCAAAGATCAAAATAAACTATTTAAATAATGGAAACAATAGATCTTTAAATCAAGTTTAATGAAAGAATAAGTTTATTCAAATAAACTTTAAATTAAAATCAATCTTGAAACTTAACTTAATCATATAAACTAAATCAATCAAATTAAAGCATTTAAATTTAATAATATTCAAATAAAATTCAATAAAAAGAATAAATACAAATTGAACTTTAAATGAACAAATGAAGTTAATCAAACTAAAATCTAATAATTAATAACAAATATGAAATTAAATAATCAAATTAAATAATCTAAAATCTAATAAATTTATTTTAAACTTTAATCAAATCAACAAGCATAAAATTAAATATAGTCTCCAAATAAATAAATCAACATAAACTTAAAGAAATAATCAAATATGATAAATTTAATAAAACATAAAATTATTAATTGAGGTTTAAAAATAAAGTCCAATATTAATCAAACTATAAGCTAATCAAATTCAAGTAAAACATTAAACAACTTAAATTTGATCAAATTAAATGAAAATATAAAAAATTAAAATAATTACAAAATCAATTTAATTAAAATAGATTACACTAATTAATGAAACCTTAAAACCTAAAGAAAAATAATAATGTTAATTCAATGAAAAAAATTTAAACATTATTTAAATAATCAAAATTAAATTAAATCAAATTAAAATCCATTAAATCTACAATCAATATTAGTAATCAAAACACATGATGTTAAATAACTATAGTAAACTTAATCTTCAAAATCTTAATTAAATTAGATAAACATTAATCAAATTAAACATAGTTTAATTAAATCATTTAAATAATTCAAAAGGGTTAATTAAGATACGTAAGTTCTTAGTTTGACCCATATAGTGGATTTTCATGTTAGGGTGAAGATTTCATTTTACTAGAATTAGGATGATGAATAAAATGAGTATAGCATCAAGCAAAATATTTTTTTTATTCTTCATTCTTTAAAGCCTAAATTCAACTTAAACACAAAAGCAAACCTAAAATTGAAATAAAATTCAAAATTAGTTGAACTAAAATTATAACCATGATCTTTTTCTAAGCCTTCTCTTATTGATTGGACTCATGATCTTTTCCTAATTATATTTCATTTTAAGCATGAATTTCATACCTAGAGCCTAAAATAATGAGTCAAAAAATACATAAAAAATAAAATTTATTGTATTTGTTAGGTGCATAACCTGTCAGTCATGATCTCAGGGTTAGAGAGTGAGTTTAGGATCTTAATTTTATTCCAAATATAACTACCAAGCCATCTTGTATAGTATATGACTAGAATTATGATTTTAAAATTGCTTAGGTGGTGTTAGTTGTCAACCCTTTCAAGTAGGAAGTAAGTCTAAGAGAGTCGGGGATATGTCTTTATTTTCAAGTGAGATGAAGATCCATAATTCCCAAGAATTAGGGTTCAAAGCATCCTATTAAAATAGGTCTTCAACTCCCAGGTATTTCTACAATCTTATGCTGTCAAAATCTAAGTAATAAATTTCTAATAAAATGTCAACCCAAAATCTCAATAATCTCAATTTTAAAAATATAAAACCCAATAGTAAGATAGTTGAAATGCTTGCTAGGCTTCCTAGTATCTAATAGCTTTTTTTATTCAATCCCATTTTGATTTTCGAAAAGAACTCTTTCTCTTTAAAGCATTCCCTTTTGATTCTCCAAATTAATTATCCTTTTAAGACAAGCATTGAAATCCATAGAGATAATGGCTAGTTTCTTTAATTGAGAGTCTTAATAGAGGGATTCCCTTTCTTGTAAGATGTAATTAACTATTAAGGCTTGCCCTTATAGAGAAATATGAACCCTATAAAAAAATAAATCTTATACTTCTTCATATAGCTCAGAAGAAAAATCTATGGTATATCAAAGACCCATCAGTCTTAGAAGTCCTTATTAAATGATCGAATTCATTATAGAGTAATATTTTTATCTTTCAAGATAATATATTTATATTTTAATGATGTGTTTGATCACCTAAATAAGAACCTCCAAGATCTATATGGTGTTCCAAATAAAATTCCCCATAAGAGGCACCTTTTGCTTATTATGAATTGTTTGATTTACTATTTAATTATTCCTACACATTTAATAAATGATGCTTATTGATCCTAAGATAAATATTTTTTTTAGTATTTATTAGAAATTCATAGAACTTTATTATTTTGAAGCTAAAGGAATTTTATTGATTAGTGTGATGTATAACTAATCCATAAAAGCAAAATAACAAAAATATTAACAAGTATTTGCTTCATATGTATAGGTTGCCGGACGTTTACGTTGTCACCTTTGATGAGTGAGTGTAATTTTCTATCTTCTAAAGATGAGATGATGAAGTCCTCGTTAAGCACACCATATTTGGCCAAATAATTAGCAGGTTGGTCCCCTCTCTTTGTATGTGGCTGATCTCAAATCTGTGCAAGTGTTGTTTGATCATTTTGTAGGTTTTGATTAGGTTCAAGGTGATATTACCATTCTTCATTAAGTTATATAGAGTCATTGAGTTTGTTTCAATCCAAATGTTGGATGTGGTAAGTGATCATGCAAGTTTATGGCTTTGAGAAAACCAAAAAACTCTACATATAGTATTGTGTTTGCTAGGCAAGGCATAGAGAAATAAAGTATACATAATCCATTATGGTTCCTGAAGACCTCACTGATGCCAGCATGATCAGAGTTTGGGATCTAGCTTCCATCTATATTTATCTTGTTGTAGGCATTGTTCTATTTTTTTTATAGAATTTTTTCCAAAGTAGTTATTTTGAAGGGCGAGACAAACCAACCAATGAGTAGCATATTGTCACCATTGATGTGCTTATTTTGTAGGCAAGCCACTCTAGAATGCTTTGTTTATATAATACTTAATCATATTGAAGGTTTCTTTCAGTTGATGCCTTTTCTTATCATTTTATAGTTATTCCTTTGTTATACAAATATGACATAAGGCTATGAAAGAGGTTATAGATATGATATAAGTATTCTACATTTGATAGTTATTAGATTTCAATCAGGATAGTCTATAATTGAATGGTTGGAAAAATTTTTGTTAGGCACGTTAAAAGACCCAATACTTTGTTCTAAATTTCACTGTTGTAACTGCAATTAAAAAATAGGTGCTAGATGCCTTCATCAGCTAAACAGAAGCATCAAATGGAACGTATTCTTAAACCTTAGTGTCTAAGAATGTGATTAGCTAGAAGCAAGTTATGGAGAAGTTTCCAATTAAAGAAGGATATGGAGGATTTTAAGATGTTATTGGTGTTGGTTGTTCCATTGCATTCAGGAAATCAAAGATAATTTTGGTTGTAGAAGAAGACTCTCTTGCCTTTCACAATAAGTTTATCTTCAAATTTCATATTGATATGTAATGTCATGATTTTTTAACAATGAACTTTGGGAAGCAATGTTGATAATTTGTGATTATCCCACTTTCCATTAGTCTAACAATAAAAAATAGTAAGATCCTAAGGAAAGTAATCGATTGCAAAGTTAGCTATTGAGCTTTCTCCATGCAAGTGATCATGCTAAAAATTGAATTTACCATCCCCAATATTCTAAAAAAAAATAAGGTTCTCCACTTCCTCTTGGTGATTAATCATAAGCTTCCAAATAATGGAATAATTAAGGTGGTTATTAACCTTGGTCAAGCCATTCCTAGAATGTATTTTAGGTGTAAAAAATTAGCACTCTATGTGATTTATTTTCTCTGAATCTAATGATGTTGCACTTGATATTATCAGCAAGTGTTTTGAATTGCAACACAGCTTTGTAAACTAGCTTACAAATCTTCCAACCAGTCTAATGAATAGCTCTTCCTTTAAGAGTCAATGGAAATTTATTATAATTTTTTTTACTTTTGTTGTACTATTGTTAGTATTTTTGCACTTGAGTAAAATATAGTGAAATGGAGTTGAGTATACTCTTAATTAATGTGATTCACCACCAAATGATAAGAAAGTGTTCTTCAAAAAGGAAATCTTATTTTATATTTTCTAATTTGATCATCATAAAGGCTAGTAGTGATTTAGTTTTTGTACATTTTCACACCTAGATATATGAATGGAAAGCCAACCTTCTTGAAGTCCGTATAGCTCTTAATCCAATTAGACCTTTTCCTTATAATGGGTTTACCTAGGATGAATTGGAATTTGTTATTGTTTTGAGCATACCAGATAATGTTTCAAAGTCCTTAATAGTCTTAATGACTTCTAAATTGATTTCTTACTTTCATTTGAGAAAAGTAGAATGTCATTAGCAAATGTAAGATGGGATATGATGGCATGTACTTTGGTTGAGTAGCAAATTCTATGGTAATTACTGAATGTTTTATTTAAAAGTTTGGAGTAGTCCAAAGCTAAGATGAATAGAGTAAGAGATAAAGGATCCCCTTATTTAAGCCCTTAGGTAGCTTTTAGAAACCCATGGGAAGTGTCATTTATGAGAGCTATGTAATGATCTCTTCAAGTAGCGTTTTGATAATAATGCAGAAATGTGGGCTAAAGCCTTTGGCCTTTAGCATATCCAGAATAAAATTCCAGCAAATTATGTCAAAATCCTTATTTATGTCAAGTTTAATGATTAGGATTCCCATGGATTTCTTGTCTCTATGTTTAATCAATTCATAAGCCAAGAGGATTTTGTTTGTAATATTATTTCCATTAATAAATGTTGCTTGGTTATCAGAGATGATGAAAGAAAGTAATTTTTGAATACGAGTAGCTATGACTTCACTAATAAGTTTGTTGATAACATATGTGACACTTATTGGTTTGGATTTGTCCCAAGCATGCGTGTCTTTAGGTATTAGAACTATAGAGGATGTAAAGAAGTACTTATGAATCTTTTCACCTCTAAAAAAACCTTGAATTGCAACAACAACATTTACTTTAATAATATTCCATGCTTGTTGATAAAATAATTTGAAAATCCATTAGAACTAGCCATTTTGTGTCTATCCATAAGGTCAAGAGCTTCTTTAATCTCTACTTCATGAGGAGTCTGAGTTAGAATAATAGCTTGTATTTTTTTTATCCTCGTCAAAAAATTATGAATTCAATTCTCTGATGATAGTTTATTGGGAATCTGATGTAAATACCTATTGAAAGTGAGCAAGACAACTTTCAATGATATCTTCATTTTTTAGAAAGGCAACCCCTTGTGTGGTCTTTAATCATTATGATGGTTTTCCCTTCTCTCTTTTTCCAAACACAGGCATGAAAATATTTGGAATTTCTATCTTCTTCAAGAAAGATGTTAGTAGTTGCTTTTTTCCTCTATAAGACTCCCTCTCAATCAATATAGCTTTATAAATTTTATTGTTCTATTATGAGTTGGGATTCAATTTAATTAAAGTAAGTATTTAATAATTCCTTCTCCAAGTGGCAAGTTTTGGCTTTAGATTCATTAACCTACTTATTTATATTTCCAAATACCTCTCATTTTTATCTATTGAGGATAACATCTAAGGTTTTATAGAGATAAAGTCTTGACAAGGAATTTAAAGAAGTCTTGACTCTCCAAGCTTCAAAAACAAAATAGACGAATTCAAGGTGCTAGATCCTGTTGACCTCATTTTTAGAATGAGCTCTCAACACCTCTATCTTAGACATAGGATTCTTCTTAGACTTTAAGAGTTCCATAGTCTTAAGACACATCTAGTGATTAGGTGGACACTCAACCTCGCCATAGAGACTTAGAAGGGTTAGCCATAGGAATAGGTCATGCCTTAGGGGTGTTAGGAAACTTGTCTACCCTTAGCTTGAACCACTCCTCACCTTCCTTCCTTCAAGTCAAACTCCTAATCAATCTTATTTGATTTTCTCCAAACTCAAATCAATTCCATGATTGAAATCCATGATTGAAATCTATGATTGAAACCCATGATCAAAATCCATCAAAATTTCTAAGTTCAAATTTTTCTAAGTCCTTAATCCTCTCTTAAGGACTTAACCAAAATCATGATCAAAACCAAATCAAATCTTTGAGATGTTCTCATGATCCATTTATATTCTCATTTATATTCACATATATAAATGAAATATAAAATCTATCCAATCAATCCAAATTCAAAATTCAAAATCAATTCATTGAAATTTTCTTAAGTCCCTTTAATTTTCCATTAATGGACTTATCCAAAATATTGATCAAACCATCTCAAACTCATGGGATTTTCTCAAAACTTATTTATGTTCTCATTTATATTCACATATATAAATGAAATATAAATACAAATCAATCAAATCAAACCCTCAAATTAAATACCAAATTAAAATCCTCCTTAAGTCATTAATTTTCCATTAATGGACTTATCCAAAATCTTGATCAAACCTATTCAAACTCATGGGATTTTCGCAAAAATCATTTATATTCACATTTATATTCTCATATATAAATGAAATATAAATATAAATCAATCAAATCAAATCCAAAAAATTAAATTCCAATTTAAAATTTTCCTTAAATCCTTTAAATTCCCTTTTAATAGATTTAGCCTAAATCATGATTAAACCACTTCAAATCCTTGAAATTTTCTCATTATTCATTTATATTCTCATTTATATTCACATATTTAAATGAAATATAAATTCAAACATTCAAAATAAATTCCAAAAATCAAACTCAAACACACTCAAAATCCAATCTAAGCCATTCAAGTCAAAATCTTGAACTTAGCCAAATCAACTTCAAATCAAGCCAAACCCTTGATTTTCTCTCATGATTCAATCAAACCTACAATCATGAACCTATATAAATCCAAAGTTCAATCAAACAATCAAAATCCAATTCAAAAATCAAAGCCAAAATCCTTTCATATTCTTCCTTTGAATATGAAATTATCAAATGGAACAAAACCCATTTGGCTTCAAACCACTTGCAAATGGATTTATATTTCAATCATATGTCCATAAACAACTTTAATCAACTTCAAATCAGGCTTGGACCAAGCCATTTGACCCACTTAGGCTCACTTGACCCAAAGTGACCTAAAGTACCTTTATGAGCCAAATTCTAATCCTAACCAAATTGGATTGAAACAGACTCATTCATGCCTCTCATCATGATCAATAATCATCATGGGATGATCAGTCAATCAAATTAGGTCAAACCAAGTCAAACCCAAGAGTTGACCAAGTCAACACTTAACAAAAAATGAAACCTAACATAGCCAAATTCCACCATAGGCCAAATTTATTAAAACCTTTGATCTAAGTTCACTCATGACCTATGTTTGAAATTGACCAAGCCAACATTTGAGCCTAACCAAGCCCAATTGGCCACTTGACCCAAGTTGACCCATTTTGACCTAAAGGGTCAAAATATGTCAAAACTTGATCTAAGCTAAATTGACTCAAACCATTGGGTCATGTTCATTCCAAATCACTTGTTGAACTTGACCAAAGCCTAAATTGGCCAACTAGACCCAACCTAGCTCAATTGACCTTAGACCTAACATGACCTGAAAGGGTCATGTTGAGCCAAATTTGCACATAACCAAAAATTGATTGGAAACAAAGATATCAATCCACTCCATATGACTAACCTAACCTAAACCCACCCTTGACCTACCCCAAATATGTCAAATGGGTCAAATAGGTCAAGTTGACCCATTTGACCTAAATGAACTGATATGAGCCAAATTCAAAACTATACCAAATTGAACCAATCCAAAGCCACCAAAATATTTCAAATAGTCATATGAACTTGACCCAACACTCGATTTGACCGAAATTGACCAATTGGTCAACTTGACCCAAGTTGACCCATTTTGAATTCAAACTCTACCAAGTTGAACCTTAGTTTGACCCAAGTTGACCCATATGAGCCAAACCCTATCAAATGAATTCCAAATCCAATGAAACTTGGCCAAACCTAGTTTCTCCACATACTCAACATACCCAAAGTGAAAAATCAGCAAAATAATAATTCTACTCCTAGGCCATATAATAAATTTTGATTTAATCCATGGGTAATTTGGTCATACCCTCTTCAGATTCACTTGAGGCTTTCCTAAAAGCTCAAGGGGACCTAGTGGAGAGTGGTGCACTAAACCCAATGGGTTTGGGTCAACCCAATTGGTCCCTAGACCAAACCAAACCCCATGGGTCAAAACTCAAAAATTCAAACTCCCTCTCCCACTCAAATTAAAGCACATGGGAGGTTGGCAATCCCCTCCTTAGTTCAAACCGACCATGTGCACACTCAAAATAACCAAAACAAACTCCCCAATATGATCAATTGGACCAAAATGGCATAATGGCTTGCGACCATCTGATCCTTTAAGGGGGAGATATACTCCCACTGAACAACCTCAAATCAAGGATTCATGAATTGATTGAGTATTAGTGAGACTGAGGAGCCATCAGAGAGTGATCCTAGCCTCCTAAAGCTCTTGCCATTTCCCCATTTCTCAATTTTTGAACAGTGAAAATAGGGGACCTCAATCCATTCTTGAACTTCCTCTTCACTCAATTTCCATCCAATTTCTCTTTCATACTTCATCAAGGAGCTAAGTCGAGTGCACCCAAGCTTCCTTTGGAGTTCCCATAGCAAGGAAGAGCTGAATTCGATCAAGGCCAGAAGCTAGCTAAGGAGAAGTTGACCCATGCATCAATCCACTCAACCTCAAGTGCTCATACTCTCAACACAGCTTCATCTCAACCAGACGAAGCTTCTCCAAGTGAATCAAGGTCAGTGATCACCGTTGGTGAGGTATGGGATTTTTTGACCATTAAACTCAATGTGGTGTGGAGTTTTGTGAAAGAAATTATAATCCCATGGATTCTTGACTGTTGGATTTGTCGCTTTTTAGCTTTAAATGATCTGGGTTGAATTTAATTTGAATCCATGCTAGATCGAGCTTGAATCTTCTCCTTGATCATGGACGGTCTCTGTTGATCAAGGGGAGAACTTGGGAGATCTCAGCCATCCATCTATGCAATTTGGATGGACGATTGAGATAATTCTGCATGTTTAGATATTTGTTATTTATTTTTAAAACGCAGGGAGATCTCTGGCCATCCGACGACAGATATCCAATGGTGTGTTCTGCCAACCACCGTTTGGGATTTGACATTTATGTAAACCCCTCACGTGGACGGCGTAAGCGCACCGCCACCAGCGTCGTAGTTAGCTGATTACTTAAATTATTTTAATTAATGCTAATTAGCCTTGGATCTTCTGAAATTCATAACTCCCTCTAGAAAACTTAGAAAATTATGAAATAAAATTCTATGGAAAGATAATTCATTAAAAAATTTTAAAATTAATTTCAATGGGTTTTGAATTATAGTTTTCTCTAATTTTGGGTTTTCTTGAAAACTTTATTTTGCTAATTACTTTTTAATTAGATCTCTGATTAATCCCAAATTTCTTGAGTATATTTTAGGGATGACTTCTGCCTTCCCTAATTTTCTTGGGATTTATTAAAGGCTTGATTAGAAAAATTGCATATGGATTTCTTAATTACCCTCCTTAAATAATTAAGAATAATTAGGATACGATTAGTGATTTCAATCCATGATTAGGGTTGATTAAGATTAGATCCAATAAGTAACAGGTTTAAGGAATATTTTTGGGGCATTTCCCTTAAGCTATTCTCTAAACACCATTTTCTCTCCTTAATCTCCGTTTAATTAAGGGTTAATTCATTAATTATCCCCTTAATTACTTTCTAAAAATTCTAAAAAGTTTTAAAACTTAATTAATATACTTTGGGAAGGTTCTTAGGTGTTTAATAGCCTAAGTTCAATTAAGGAAATCAAAACCCAATTCATAAGTATGAAAGGGGGTTTTGAAATTACTTAAGTTAAACCTTTTAGCTTAATTAACTTTTAATTGTGAGCCAAATTGCATTAGGCCTTTTTCTTATTAGGTGCATTACAAATTTAAATTCCTTGTGAGTTTTTATGTCATTTCATTGGCTCATAATTATTTGATTAATTATTCTAAGGTGGTGTAGGTAAGGGTTAATTAAGTTACTTAATTCATACCTTAACCTAATCAATACTTAAAAATGGATCTAATTACCTAAAAATTAAACAAAAATATCAAACACATGTGGGAATGGGTTAGGAATAGCAAACTCATCTCACCTTTTTAAAATTAAATCAAACTTCAAACTAAACAAAAATGGCATTGAATTCACTTTGATTTATTTTAAGCTTTCTTATTCTATGAGAATGTCTTTAGGATATAAGTGAAGTGAACTTGTTTACATGCTTTCATTGCTTTGAATCTTTCCCCAACATGTTAAATTTTTATGTCATGTGGTTTCATGCATTCATATTTTCCAAATTCAAATTTAAAAAATGAAATTGTTTACTTTATGCCAAATTTGCATGTGTTGGCTAAAGTAATCATATGAGTGGCTATTATCACTAATAAATCCAAATTATTTTCAAAACATGTAAATCAAATATCAAATCTGAAAGTATTCTACTTATACTTTAATTATGAGTTTTCATGTGAAAGATTATAAAGGTATGCTTAGCATAGTTTTCCGTTCTTTGTTATGTTGGTATAGTTTTGAATAACAATTTGGTAAGATATATGGTCCATTTGAAAAGGACATAACACTCACCTAATTCCATATCCTATCCATCTCTATGCTACCACTTAAGAAGGGTTACCTACACTTGCACACATAAATTGCATAAACAAAATGAATCCTTTAATGTAACTTTTGCATTCTTCTTTTCCATTTCATTTCTTTTATACACATGTTTGTATTTAAATAAAGTGATATATTAATCTGGACAACCTTGAGGTTGCGAGGCATTAAGTAGCCCTAAGTAAGTTTTATACCTTACATCTCTGGTTAACAATGGCGCTGTACTCACTTATGCCTTGCTGACTTTCATATGTGTATGTGAAAATTTGGATAAAGAAAACTTTTTCTACTAAAGAAAATCATACATATTAAACTTCCAAATTTTATTAAATGGATTATGTAGCATGCACCATAAAGTGTGTGTTAAATACTCTCATTTGTATGTATAGATATGCATAGGGTCCATCCATATACATGTTATACATGTTGGAAAGAAATGAAGTATTGTGTGTTATGTGAATTTTGATTCATTTTATTTAATCTTAAAATGTCTTTATTTTTGAATAGGTCTGTTTAGAGTTTATCTAAACTTAGGATTAATGAAAATATTTAATCAAAACATTCACCTAAACAAAGCTAAAATGTGAATCTACTTTAGAAATTACTTAGGTTAGGGAAGGAAAGAGAAGTTCTCTTCTCTTTCCCTCTCTTCAAAACTTAGTAATTAATTGTAGGATCCACCTAAACCAAATCAAAACATGAAATAAAATCAACCCAAAATAATTAAACAACTTAAATGAAATCCTCCTCTAAGTTTAACATGTTCTTCACACTTAGAAAATTTGAACCTAAAGCCATAGCTAAGCATACCATACAATCCTTCAAAGCACATTTTAAGTCACCACTTCTAGCCTTAGGTTAGTTGCATGATTTGATATTTATTTTGTTTTGTGATATATGTTTTATTGGATGTTAGGTGTATGTAGAATGAATGGTAGGACTCTTAGTCTAACTATTCTTTCTGGGATTGCTTAAGGGCACTATCATAAATAAAAATATAAATGCTTTTTTGCAGTGCTTTATACTCCTAAGCATAATTCATAGGCTAGGTGGACTTAGTCACCCATGTGTGGGATGATAAGTCCAATATACATGCTTGGGATTTATGTATTTTATTTTAGCTAACCTTTATTTTGTAGTTATTAGCTAGATTTACCTTTTTCTCTTTATGTAAATTTATGCAATTAAGATTTTTTGGAATGATTATTATGGTGATTAGGATGAGCATTCATCTTAAGATCCTATCTTATGTACCATATGAAGCCTTGGAGCATCCACCTTCCAACCATCCAAAAAAAAGAACCAAAAAAAAGAAAAGAAGAAGAAAGAAGAAAAGAAGAAAGAAGAAAGAAAGCTTGAAGAATCCCATAATAATGA
The DNA here is from genome assembly GCA_021442155.1 of Cymbidium sinense. Taxonomy (NCBI): domain Eukaryota; kingdom Viridiplantae; phylum Streptophyta; class Magnoliopsida; order Asparagales; family Orchidaceae; genus Cymbidium; species Cymbidium sinense. Next base: position 52,445,175 of record CM038226.1, read on the forward strand.
ATTCCTTTCTTAATTGTAATTTAATTCATTTGTAATCCAGGTTGTATTAGGGTAGAGCTCGGCTACCCACATTTGATATTTTTGAGTTTGTGTGGTGGTGCCTAACCACAACGGCCTTTTATTCTTTTTGCACTTAGCTTTATAAATTGGTTGATGATTTGTTTAGCTTGTGCATTAAGTGGCATGCTTTTCCTAATTTCTTCCTTGCTTTATGTATGGCCTGGATGTTGATTAGGCTCTTTAGGAAAAAAATAAATCTTTTACCCAACTTAAAAACTCAAATTAAAATTAAACAACTCATAACCTCACCTAAAGCTTAAGTTTAAAATCAAGATAAAAGAATTAGCAACCCTTTAGCTGGATGAGCATTTCTTTATAATATCATGCACCACTGCATCTTATTTCACTCTTGAATGGAGGGCTCCCACCTTTTCCAGAGAAATATGGCTTGACCTTTGAGAGTCATGGTGGAAACTCACCTCCTCCCTTCTCACTGATTTTGTCCCATAATCTCATTTCTCATGCATTAAGCATATGAATCCTATTAGCCTAAGTCAAAATGATTGTCCGAAATGAAAATAAAATGAAATTTGAATTTCATTAGATTTTAGTCATTTGTTGCATGCCCTTTACATGATCTAGTCTCTTTAGGGAGTGAGTTTAAGGACTTAGTCTCTTTCTAAATAATAACAGCCTAGCTATCTTGCATAAGCATAAAGACTTGCCTACATGTATTTAAAATCATAGGAGTTAGTTGGAGGCCACCCCCAGGAAATTGTAAGTCCAAGCTGTTGAGTGGTTTGTCCTCTATTGTGGAGGCAAACCAATTACCCATTTTTTTTGTATTAGATTTAGGTTGTGCTTTTGACCCTTGCCAAAGCTCCCTAGATTTAGGTTCTTAGGTTGCTTTCTTTTGTGGGACATAAGTATAACTCCTCACCTCTTAGGCATTTCCTTAATCTTGTGTTAAGAAATCATAAGTCCTAAATTTCTAATGAAAATGTAACTCAAACAAACTAAATCAATTTCAAAAATATAAAACCCAATCATAGGATAGTTTGAGATGCTCACTAGGTTTCTTAGCATCGTGAGCATCTCCTACTCATTCCCATTTGGCTCTCAATAATTCTTCAAAAATAAACTAATCGATTGATAGTTCTTTCCTATTGAAATCTTCAGAGGATGTAATTAACTATGGTGGCTTGCTCCTGTAGGGAACTTAACGAACCCAGTTTAAAATAAACCTTGCTTTACTTTTCCATGTAAAGTAGGGGAAGAATCTCATAGACCACATCAAGTCCTTATTTTGGTGATTAGGTCTATTATAGGGTGGTGATTTCTATCTTTTGAGATAGTTCACCTCTTCTTAATTTCATACCTGATCACCTTAATATGTACATCTATGGATCTACATGGCATCCCAGAAAGATGAATTTCTATAGGTCTCCATTTTCTTTGCTCACTAAAGATTTGAAAGGTGGCTCCTATATTGAAAATTTTCACCACATATTTTTCAGGTGACTCTGCTGGGGATGGTTCCTCTATCCATCTTTGGTAAATGATCATTGTCTTTGAGTATCGATAGTGAGATTATACTTTGGTATGAATCCAAGACTATCCTTCTTTCCGTTGACACTTAGCTCATTTCATTCTTGAGTTGTGTTAGCCAACATCTTTAGGTTTTAGGAACACATTCCTTATTGGTCTTAAAATCCCCGTTGGGTCCTCCAATGGGTAAAATGAAAAGATCTAAATAAAAAGAGAAAATATTTTAAAGACTTCCTCCTTATCATTTTCATGATAAGGAAAGGTTCATCCTAAAATAATAAATCTTCCATAAAGAACTTTGTTTTTCAAAAGCACCTTTTCACAAATGCACTTACTAAAATATTTTCCACAAAATTTTATCACCCTCATTTGACAATTCTCATAATTTTTACATGTAGGATTTTCAAAAAATAACTAATAACATTTTCCAAAAGCATAAATGAACATCTTCTTTCAATTCACTTTGATGAAGATTTCATTTTCAAAATAAAATGAACAATCATCTTTTCCAAAAATCACAATCATAATCATAAAGTTTTCAAAAGGCACACATGAATTTCTCTATTCAATACACTCACACTTATTGAATGGAAAGTTCATTTCCAAACAAAATTAAACTTTTCAAAAATCACATATGAATTTCTTCATTTAATATATTCAAATCTATTAAATGAAGATCTCATTCCCAACTAAAAATAAACATCATTTGGAAATACCACTTAAACATATCCTACATATGATTAAGTTGGAATTCCCCTCTTTCAAAAAGCAATAATCACACACAAAAAAAAACTTTCACATTTCAAAAAATAAGATTGATCGCCATTCTACATACCCAAATTTGTTAAATGGAAGTCCTCTCTTTCAAAAATTAAAACTTAAATCGTCATACTTTCAAAATTCTAAACACATTTGGAACTTCATTTAACATACCCAAATTTGTTACGTGAAGTCTCCAAATTCAAAATCCAAAAATTTTCAAACAACTTTTTTAAACTTCATTTAACATACCCAAATTTGTTAAGTGAAGTCTCCAAGTTCAAAATTCAAAACTTTCAAAACACATTTAGAACTTCATTTAGCATACTCAAATTTGCTAAGTAAAGTTTCCAAATCCAAAATCACAAAAATCAACAATAATATTTCAAAATTTTCAAAGCACATTTGGAACTTCATTTAGCATAATCAAATTTGCCAAGTAAAGTTTCCAAACCCAAAATAAAAAATCAACAGGCATATTTCAAAATTTTCAAACACATTTGGAACTTCATTTAACATACCCAAATTTGTTAAGAGAAGTCTGCAAATTCAAGGTCCAAAAATTTTCTAAACACATTTGAAATTTCATTTAGCACACTCAAATTTTCTAAGTGAAGTCTCCAAATCCAAAATAAAAATTTTTCAAAACATATTTGGAATTTCATTTAGCACACTTTAATTTGCTAAGTGAAGTTTCCAAATCCAAAAATCAAAAATCAACAATCATATTTTCAAAAAATTTCACACAACATATTTGGAACTTCACTTAATATACCCAAATTTATTAAGTCTCCAAATATAAAACCAAAATTTCAAACAACTTTTTGGAACCTCACTTAACATACCCAAATTTATTAAGTGGAGTCTCCAAATCCCAAAATCAAAATTTTTCAAACAACTTTTTGGAACTTCATTTAACATACCCAAATTTATTAAGTGAAGTCTCCAAATCTAAAATCTAAATTTTTTAAAAAAAACACATTTTGGAATTTCACTTACCATACCCAAATTTGTTAAGTGAAGTCTCCAAATCCAAAATCTAAAAATTGTTTTTTAAAAAAACATTTTGGAATTTCACTTAACATACCCAAATTTGTTAAGTGAAGTCTCCAAATCCAAAATCTAATTTTTTTTTTTAAAACACATTTTGGAACCTCACTTACATACCAAAATTTGTTAAGTGGAGTCTCCAAATCCAAAATCTAAAATTTTTTAAAAAACACATTTTAGAATTTCACTTAACATACCCAAATTTGTTAAGTGAAGTCTCCAAATCCAAACTCTAAAAATTTTTAAACACATTTTGGAACCTCACTTAACATACCCAAATTTGTTAAGTGGAGTCTCCAAATTCTAAAATCAAAAATTTTCAAATAACTTTTTGGAACTTCATTTATACCAAATTTATTAAGTGGAGTCTCCAAATCCTAAATTCAAAAATTTTCAAACAAATTTTTGGAACTTCATTAACATACCCAAATTTGTTAAGTGAAGTTTCCAAATCCAAAATTCAAAAAAATTTCAAAACACATTTGGAACTTCATTTAACATACCCAAATTTGTTAAGTGGAGTTTCCAAATCCAAAATTCAAAAATTTTCCAAACACATTTGGAACCTCACTTAACATACCCAAATTTGTTAAGTGGAGTCTCCAAATCCCAAAATTATAAATTTTCAAAAAACGTTTTGGAACTTCATTCAATATACCCAAATTTGTTAAGTGAAGTCTCCAAATTCCAAAATCAAAATTTTCAAAACACATTTTTGGAACCTCATTTAGCATACCCAAATTTGCTAAGTGAAGTTTCTAAAATCAAAACCAAAATTTTCAAACACCTTTTAGAACTTCTTCCCTTAGCATACCGAATTTGCTAAGGAGAAGTTTCCATTTTCAAAACCAAAATGAAATCAAAAATTTTGAACACACCATTTGGAATTTCATTTAACATACCCAAATTTGCTAAATAAAATTCCATTTCACAAAACTAAGTGGGACTTCATCTTTAGCATACCAAATTTGCTAAATTAAATCTCCACTTTCAAACATCAAAATAAAAAATGAATCACTGAGGATTCCCTTAGCATACCAAATTTGCTAAGGATCCTACCTTTTCAAAAATCAAAACATCAAAACAAAAATGAAACACTTAGGATTCTCTTAGCATACCTAAATTTGCTAAGAATCCTATTTTAAAAAATCAAACAAAACACACTTGGGTTCTTCACTTAGCATACCTAAATTTGCTAAGTGAGAATTCCAAATTTTAAAAATAAAAAAAAATTCACAAAAGGAAACAATCACTTTCTCAAACACTTTACTTAGCATACCTAAATTTGGTAAGTAAGTGAAATTCCAAAATAATCAAACAAAAATAAAATCCATTTGACCCTTACATTAACATACCTAAATTTGTTAAAGGAAAGGGTCCTCAAATAAAAAAAAAATCTCAAATTCAAACAAAACATGAACCTATGGAAGCATCCTTATCAAAAATTTTGAATCCATGTTCCAACATACACAAATTTGTTGAAGTTTGGATTCATATTCAAATTCCTCTTTCAATCAATCTTCCCAAATCCATTTGAACCCCACTTAACACTTCCAAGTTGTTGGATATGGGTACAAATTTTCAAATTCAAAATTCAAAATCTATGGAGATAGAAATCATACAAGTTCATTTCTCATTCAGTCTTTATAGTCAATGCATACTGCTATTTTAGTCTCTGTTTCAAAATGGCTCTAAGATTTGTCTTTACTTTCCCACTGGATGGCTATAGATCAGGGCTTTCTCAGACCATACCCACCTAATTCACTTTGGTGGATTTGAGAGCCAGATCACTTATGAGGGCATTCCCTCACCAGGACCAAGGTGGCCAGGGAGGCGGTCCGGAGACTTCTAATTCGATGTCTCCTCAGAAGAGGAAAGTTGTGGCATCAGACTTCATTGTTACAGTCGATCGGTGTACCTCAGGTTGAGTTCATCTGAGTGCTCATGTTGCCCTAGTGGCTGGTACCCTACCATCTGTACTCAGGGTAAGGCTCCCCTGGTCTCATGTGCTTGCCTCCCATACATTTGAGTATGGGTCTAGCTCAAACTCCTCTCATCCTACCCATACCCAGTGTCGAAATAAGAATTGCATGATCAAGCAGTATCACACCAGGATTGCGAAGGAGATGGAGGTAGTAGCTCGCTCAACCATTGATGAGTTTCTTGTTGTTACTTCACCATTGGTTATAGAAAACAAACTCCATCCTCTCTCTCTCTCTCTCTCTCTCTCTGATGAGACAGAGAGGATGCAAGGAGGATCTGTTTATCACCTCTTATAGTGGTGCATTTCTAACCTACAGTTTCCAGGAACAATAGGTCGTATGTAGGCCCCGATCATCTATGGGTGTGGGTGGAGCATCACTGAGTGCACTCATTTGATCTTGATCTCTATCCCCCAGCATAGATTTGTGGGAGAGGGCCTGAGTCCCATACACATGTTAAGTGAAAGGTTCAACCGTTAGTCAGCCACTTCTGCTTTGATTGATTTTCTAGTTCGGCACGCTACCCGCGCCGACCATACTGATAGTATTCTTCTCACTGGGACCAGCCACCATAAGAGGGTAATTCCTGTACATAGAGAGTCGGTGGTGTCTCCACCCCACTACTCATTCCCTAGTCTGCCATCGCTAGTGCAGATTATAGCATCTCCCATTCCATCTAAGGCCATGAAGGCCCCATCCGGGGAGAAGCACACCCGTTGGTGATCTGGCTACAATCGAGGGATCCTACTCCTCCTACACCACCTATTGTGGTAGGGTCGAGCTTTCTTGTTTGACCTTCAACCCTAATAGTGGTGCGGAAGGAGTGGAGACCCCGAAACGTCATGGTCGTCCCTTCACCAACTCTGCCTATACAGTAGGATGTCGAGATGGTGATAGTTATTATAGATATTCCATATGACAGTCCAGCTGCACTAGTAGTAGTGGAACATCCTAAGATTGTTACCCCTCTTGTAGCCAGTAGCAGTCAAGAGTGTCATTCATCCAATGAGTACAGTCCTGATTGACTCTCAGGTCAAGGTAGGTGGGTCTCATTACGATAATTCACCCTTCGGTGAAGATATTTGTACCTGCTTAGATTGACCATTCTTTAGATGAGATAGTGACTCATTATTTCATGGAAAAGAAGGAAATTCTAGGGTATGATTTATCAAATGAGGAGAGAGTCATCTTCAATCCCAATGAAGATGACTTATTGGGAGACTCAGTTGGAATCTGCATGGTTGACACTAGAGGATCTCTTCTCAGGGAACAACAAGCTATGGAAGGTGATGAGGTTGATCAGGAAGACACCGCAGAATCAGCCCAACACCTCCGACATCAGTTGAGGAAAAAGGATGAGCAGATTGATAGGATGGCATGTCAATTACAGGACTTGTTAGCAGAAGTTTAGTGCTTTAAAAATAAGCTCCTTTAGTTCATCCTACTATAGTCGATGTTAGTTAGCCTGAGTTAGTGCATGTCTTGGACCTAGCCAAGACTCTACCTCCCGTTGAGAAAGGTAGCACTAGCCTGCATAGGAAGGTAGTGGAAAGTACCTCCATACAAGAAAAAGATATAAAATCCATGGTTGAGTAGCAGGTGAAGGAAGCTTTGGCTCAAGCCCAGGGTGGGTCATTGGTTCCAAAGGGTAGACCCTACTTAGAGGAATTCGATGCTATCCAATATCCCAACGGTTTTGTGCCTTCTTCTTTCAAAAGCTTTGATGGCAGTGAAAATCCAAGGCAACACATAGCACATTTTGGGTATTGTTACAACACAAGTGGCGGTGATGCTTTCTCTTTTTTGTTTTCCTAGTATTGCTTTTGATTGGTATGTTGAACTGCCCAATAGTTTAGTAAAGACATTTGCTGAGTTGGAGCAACTCTTTATCAAGAGGATTGATGGAGCTCAGCAAAGGGTTACTATAGGTGATCTCGTTATAGCACAACAACACCCTGGTGAGTCCCTCATTGATTATATTCTCTGATGGTGTAACCTAAGTATGAAGTGTGAACCACAGTTGTCTAAATAATATGCCATTAAGATTCTTTTAAAGAATATCCATGGCCCGGTCGCCTTCATGCTTAAGGGCTTCACTATCAAGACATTTGAGAAGCTAATCAATAAGGTGGCTAGTCTATAAGGTGAGGCCAAACAGTTGCTTTTTCAAGATCAGTTGCCTAAGCAAAAGCCCCAAAAGGTCTATAAGAAGAAGTCAGGAGCAGTAGCAGCGGTTGACAAGGGGAAGTAGCTAGCTAGAGATCAATCCAAGAGACCACGACCTTAGTAGCCTCCACCTCCTTTGCCACCACTGAGGTAGCCATACAACCTCACCTGACCTCCATGGTCCACCACTGTCACCTCACCACCCTAGCGGCATGCATACCGCCGTAGCTATGGTCCACCTACTCTTTTAGATAAGTTAAACAAACCTTATTCTTTTAAAGGGAGGTAATTAGAAAAAATTTTAAGAATCTCTTAAAGAAACCTAATTTCTTGCTACTCGAGCCTAGGAGACCGGAGGAACTAAGAAAAATTCATGATCCAAACTTTTTCCCTTACCACCGATATGCTAGGCCACATTTTGGAGGATTGCTTCACATTCAAGGACTGGCTTGAACATAGCCTCAAGACTGGTGCTATAGTTATCCTGAAGGAATACCTTATGGAACAACCTTCCAGTTCCATGGATACATGTGATCCTACCAAAACCAAAGAAGGTTGGGATATCTCCTTATCCCGTACCTCTAAGAAGATAGTCCAGAAGATCAAGAAGCTTTCTTTGCAGGTGCCTAAGTCAGCTCAAACCTCCAACACTAAGGATGGTTTGCAAGTTTTCAGTGCCAACTCTAGGAAGGTGGGAGCTCAGCAACAGTAACATATGTCAGCCCAGGATAGCCCTTTAGCACAGCCACCGACCGTGTCTAGCCTCCAACATTAGTTGTAGCTTCCACACCGGTGAGTTCTTCCATTTCAGCTAGCTCTTCTATTTCTTCTACTAGTAAAACTCTTGTATCAGTGGATATGAGCATCAAATCCCTTACTCCACTCACTTTACTTGACTTCTACTTTATACCTCCAAATAATTCCAAGAAATTGAAGAATAAAGGAAGCTTGAATTATATTTATACTTCTGATGGGTTGTCTTCATCTATTCCTAACGATAACTCTTCAAGTCTAAAACTATAACAATTATGATCTTCTTCTTTCTGATTCAGAGTTAGATTTTCCAACTCTGAATACTACGGGTTCACCTCTTGAGATAGACTTGGAATCATCTGATTTTGAGGGTCCCATAGGAGAAGGCAGGTGAGCAAGTGCGGTAGAATCAACCACCTTACCTTAGAGATCACGGTCAACCTCCAGGTGGCAAGGTTCTACCTCTTAGGGTAGCACCTCAAGATAGAGGGAAATAAGTCATTAGTACTAAAGATCAGAAGCCCTTCCACAGGATGTTCTACCCTTAGATATGCTTGTGGAGACCAGCCGAAGGTGGACTACAACATCCTTTCTCATCTAAGAAGGTTGTCATTTAAGCTAAGCATATATGATTCCCTTGTCTATCCAAAGAGATGAGAGAATCACTAATCAAGGCCCTAGTTGAACACGAAATATAGCTTCGGTGGCAGACAGGTGAGGAAGCACACTATGCAAAAGAAGCCCAAGGGATTACCTTCACAGATGAAGACCTTCTACTAGGGGACTTGGAGCATAACCATCCCCTCTACATCACAGTCGACATGGACAGGTTCAGACTCACCAAGGTTCTCGTGGACACAGGTGCATCGGTGAACATTATGAGTCTAACGACCCTTGCCTATTTGAGGATCGACATATTTACACTTTGAGGAGATCAAATGATGTTGAGAGGATTAAATGATCTAGGTGAGCGGGCTTTAGGTTCTATAGCCTTACCTTTGGAGATTTGTGACTAGAACACTGAAGCCAAGTTTTATATCATTGATTCAAATACTTTGTTCACTACTTTGCTTAGTAGGCCTTGGATACATCAGAACAAGATCGTTCCATCTTCCCTTCATCAGTGCATCAAGTTCAAAAAAGATGGAATTGAATATCTAGTCAACGATGATGAAAAGCCATTTTCAATTAAAGAGGTTGAAATTTATGAGGATGCGACCTACTATCTTCCTCAACACACTCTTTCTTGTGAACTTGGACAAAATTCTAATGCAAAATCAAAAGAAAAAGAAAATCAAGAAAAAGAAAAGATAAAAGAAAAACAAAAGAAAAATAAAAGTCCAAGTCCATAAGAGAGGGGAAATAAGAAAGAAATAGAACCGCATCTCATATTCCACCCATAGTATATTCCATCACATGAACATGTGGGTAGAATGGGTTAATATCCCTCAGGTAGAGGCAGAGGCAGAAATAGAGGCAGTTCCAGAGGTGGCAGACCCCCTAGTTGGCCTTCAGCCAACAGAGGTCGTGTTCCAGTTCACAGGAGTACCCCTACTATTCACATAGACTTGGAAACCAGTTTGAAGGACAAGGCTAATGTGATTAGTATCCCCTCTCAACGGGTTCCATTGGAGGTGACTTTCATTCCAGATAGTGATGACTGGGCCTCCAAGCAAAGCAAAGTTTTTGAATCTATTTTATGTAAAACTATTAGGTAGCAGTTGGGAACCTTAGCTATAACCTCACTTTCACCTCAAAAAGTTGAAAGTTTAGTAGTTACAGAAGTCCCTAAGTCTTTGAGTGACAAGAAGTAGAAGAAGTTACTTTTGGGATCATCCTCCTTAAGTCTTGAAGTGGATGTAGAACTTGAGTAGGATACTTTTAAAGAATTAATGGAATTACCTTTTGACTTTCACTCGCCTTGTGCTCAAAGTCTTATACATAAAGGTTTAGTTCCTCACACATGATCCAAGCACAGGTCAGAATACTTCAAAAAGCTTTGGAACAATACAGGCAGGGAAGCACAATCAAGAGTAGGACTAGGATTCGGCACAGTGGGTCCAATCGATGATAAAGATTATTTTCTAGTTATTACCAATCATTTAGAGTCTGATAGGTTCTTCTCACACAACCCCAACTCTTATGAGAATGTGTGTTTAGAAATCTCAGATGATCCAAATGATCTTCAAGTCAAGGATGCACCTTTAGAATTTGAAGAAGAAATCCATTCAATAATAGACAAGCTCAAAGAAATCAACCTCGGGATAGAAGAAAATCCTCGCCCGACGTACATCAGTTAATTGTTGAATGAAGAAGAAACCAATGACTTAGTTAGGCTATTGACTGATTTTAAAGACTGCTTCACATGGAGTTATGAAGAAATGCCCAGATTATCTCCAGACGTAGCTGCCCACAAGCTAGCAATAGACCGTAATGTTACCCCTATTAAGCAAGCTCCTAGATGCATGCGATTAGAAATTGAACAACAGGTCATTTATGAAGTCATGAAACTTATCAATGTTGGTTTTATCAGGAAAGTTAAATATCCTACCTAGTTAGCTAGTGTCATCCCAATTGAGAAAAAGAATGGCAAAATTTGCATTTGCATCGATTTTAAGGACTTAAATAAGGCATGCCCTAAGAATGAGTTTCCTCTTCCTATACCTGAATTAATGGTGGACATTGCCTCATCTCATGCAGCCTTCTCTTTCATAGATGGATCATCTGGCTATAACCAAATCAAGATGTCTCTAAAGATGAAAGAAATAATATTTTACAAACCCTGATTGGAATCTTCTATTATAGGGTCATGTCTTTCGGCCTTAAAAATGCTGGTGCTACATACCAATGGGCTATGACTCAGATCTTCAATGAACTCATCCATCATCAGGTTGAGTGCTACATTGATGATCTAGTAGTCAAAAGCAAAGAAACGGAAGACCAAATCTTTAACTTGAGAGTAGTTTTTGAACAGTTAAGAAAATATAACCTGAAAATGAATCCCCTGAAGTGTGCATTCGGAGTAGCTTTAGGGAAATTCTTTGGGTTTCTTGTTCAACCCCGATAAATAGAAATAGATCCTGAAAAGGTTAAAGCTATCTTGGAAATGCCACCTCCTAAGAGTTTAACTAAACTCAGATCCTTTCAAGGATGGCTGACATATCTAAGATTCTTTATCTCTAACCTATCAGGGAGATGCAAGCCATTCTCAGCACTAGTCAAAAAGGATGCCAAGTTTAAGTGGGATGACAAGTACCAGCATCCATTTGAAGACATCAAGCAGTACTTGGAGAAGCCGCTAGTTCTCGCAGCCCATATCTAAGGTAGGCCACTCATCCTTTACATTGATGCATTTGATGACTTGCTCAACACTTTGTTTGCCCAAGCCAACGATGAAGGAAAGAGCGCTCTCTACTATCTCAACCGTCGTCTGATCCCTGCTGAAGAACACTATCCACTTATTGAGAAACATTGCCTAGCTTTGATCTTTGCCTCCCAAAATCTATGACACTACATGCTTTCTTACAAGGTGAATTTGATCTCTAGGACAAATTCACTATAGTATCTCATGACACGGTCAATGCTATCCAGGCGTTTGTCATGTTGGTCCTTGATACTTTTATAGTTTGATATCACTTTCGTACCCCTCTGTGCGGCAAAAGGATAGGTACTAGTGGATTTCTTAGCAGCACACCCACTTCTTGCTAATTCTCCACTTAGTGACAATCTCCTTGATGAACAAATCATGAACATCAGGGTGGCCGACAACCACCGATGGGAGATGTATTTTGATGGTGTTGCTTCTTTTCTTAAAGGTGAAGCACCAAGATCTATTCTCCTGGGAAAGGCAGGGGTAGGATAGTTCTACTAACTCCAAACCCTGATGCGATGAGATTCTCATACTATCTTTCCAACTCTTGCACCAATAACGAAGCTAAGTATGAGGCTTTGATTGTTGGTCTGGAGTTAGTCATCACTATCGGTGTTAAGAGCATCAATATCTTTAGGGATTCTTAGTTGGTTATCAACCAGATCGCTAGGTCTTACAAGGTTCTTAAACCTATGCTTCATCACTACCATGAGTATACCATGAAGCTGTTGGCCTAGATTCTTGAAGTTACCATCTACAAGGTTCCCCGAATAGAGAATGCAATAGCAGATTCTTTGGCCAAACTTTCCAAAGAATTTGCAAGTTCGGAAGATGAGTCCAATCCAATAAGGGTCCAAAATAGACAAGTCCTGTCCCTTATTGATGATGAACTCATCAAGAGACTTTCTCTTGAAGGGGAAGTTACCGTTGCCAAAAAGGATGAAGAGCTGGATTGGAGGCAACCGTTCATAGATTACTTGAACACTGGCAAATTACCTTAAGAGAAATCACAAGCCCATTAGGTGAAACAAAGAGCTCTCTCCTACGCTCTCATTAAAGGCACACTGTACCTCCGGTCCATTAACCAAATGTGGTTGCATTGTTTAGACAAACATGAAGCCTATGGAATTGTAACTGTGGTACATGCAGGTCTATGTGAAGTTCATCAATCTAGTCTGAAGATGAAGATGAAGATCAAGAGACTAGAATACTATTTGCCCTCAATGATCATGCATGGATATACCTAAAAGATGGCATCAGTGTTAGGTACATGGTGTGGTCCTCCACTAACCACCCAACATTCTACACCCTACATTGGCCTCATGGCCATTTGAGTGTTGGGGTACTGACATTGTGGGTCCGATCGATCCTCCTTCTTCCAAGGGTCACAGGTTCATTCTAGCTAGCACCGACTACTTTTCCAAGTGGAAGGAAGCCATCCCACTCAGAGAGGTCACAACTTAGCATGTGTTTTAGTTTTTCAGGAACCATATCATATATAGGTTCAGGGTGCCTCGATGAATTATATCTGATAATGGCACTATATTCAAAAGCACAAAGATCAATAGCTTTGCTAGAAGACATGGTATAGATTGGAGATACTCCACCATCTACTACCCTAGAGCAAATGGGTTAGTAGAAGCATTCAATAAAACTCTCATCCAGATACTGAAGAAAACTCTTAATGACTAAACGATAGTTGCATGAATAGTTGGTTGAAGCCTTGTGGGCCAACCGCATCACATACCAGACTTCAACTCAGTCTACCCCATTTTCCTTAGTGTATGGGTCTGAAGCCATTCTACCTTTAGAAGTTCAGCTCCCATCATTGAGGATAGCATTGGGTAACAAGATCACTACAGAACAAAATACAAAGTTGCAGTTAGAAGTGCTCAAAGGTTTGGAGGAAAGTCACCTACAGGTGTGCCTAAACTTTCAGTTGTACAAAGCCAAAATGATTCAAGCTCACAACAAGCTAGTCCAACCTAGGTCTTTCCAAGTAGGAGAACTTGTGTTAGCCCTAAGAAGACCAATTGTTGCCCATCAAAAGATAGGAGATATGTTTGAACCCACTTGGGAAGGCCCCTATGCTATAGAGAAGGCCTACCAAGGAGGATCATATCAGCTTATTGATTGTAAAGGGGAACACCCGATGCTTCCAATTAATGGGCTCTATCTAAAGAAATATTACTCATAAAATCATGTTTGAAAACAATCATTAATTAAAAATACAAAATCTAATTTCATTCATCAAACTTCTCTTCTTTCGAAGTGTTGTTTGCTTGTCTTGTGAATCTGTTGTGACGTGTTTAGGGAAGGTGTAAGAGTCCCCTAGTTGCATCCTATCCCTCTTTCACAATACAAACATAATCTCCCGATGCTATTATAATAGGTGTAAGAGAACCCCAGAGGCATCTTATTTTGATTAGCATAACTAAGTTAGATGTAAGAGAACCGAAGTGACATCCTTTCTTAGTGGGAATACCTGGTTTCCATCCGTGGCACCATTTCATCAAACTTCCCTAGTGTATTTAGGATATGTGTGAGAGAACCCAAGAGGCATCCTATTCCTGTTAACACATTCACAACAACAAACACAAATATTTTGTCTCAGGCTACTTTGATGTGGGAGCAAGCCTCCTATGGCACTCACTCATTAGTTGCTCTAGGTCAGGTCTACATGCTACCTCACTAGTATGTCACCCTAGTGATCATTTATTGAAAGATGTGAGTCCTCACACTTTCTTTCTAACTTGATCATTTCAAACTAATGAGTGTCTTGTCAGTATGGTAGTCTTCATTGCCCAGCCAGTGAGCTACCTCATGTCAACTTTGCTTAAGAAGATGTGAGTCCCTACACTTTCTTCTTGAACTAGCCATCATGCACTAACTAGGTTGTTTGTATTTGAGGTTTAGGATAAGCCCCCAAGAGGCACCTTTCCTCTTGACTACTTTTGAGTTAATATAAGTTCCCTAGTGAAATTCACTTAGTAGTCGCCCTGGGTCGGATGGCACCTGTTGAGCCGAAGACAGATTGTTGTAAACTGACAGACACCTTTGGTTGGTTGATGTTCGCTATGCTAACAGCGACTCATCTGGTAGGTATACCACTCTTAGCAAATGTAAGTACCCGAGCTTTCTCCTTGAGTTGGACACCTAATACCTATTGGATATATGACTAACCATGTCATCTTCTTTAGGGTGTTGGATTAAGCCCTTTAACAGCCCTATTCCTGTGGGCATTCTATTTGGATCAAGTCCTTTACGACCTCATTTAGACACTACTTGGGTTACTTTTGGATTGGACAATCCCCCTTTTCTAGCAACCACCCCTGTGTTTGGAGAATTTGTTCAGTGGATATGCAGATTCTCTCTTGGTTCAGTAAATCTGAGATAGGTCTAGGCTGATATAAGCTCCTTCTCAGTTTGATCCCTCGTAAACTAACAGCGTCCACGATAAAACAAACTAAAACAAATAAAATTAATTATCTTGAGGATTAGGAATTCAAGCCTCCAAAGGTCCCCTTTTCTCAAGCAGACATCCTATCTTTAAGGCAATGTCAGCAAAACTCCCTATAGGAATTGCCTGACTACCTGAGTTGAGATAAATCCCTGGGTCGGTACTCACTCTGTAGTAGCCCTTAGGTCGGTTTAAATTTTTTTTTCCATAGAAAAGTTACCCTGATAGTCATTCCACTTTGGAAGATGTAAGACTATGAAGCATACTTTCTAGCATGACTATCACAAACCGAACGGCCAGCCCTAAGTCGGGTTCAACTTATTTCCCAAAAAGCAACTTATCACCCTAGTGATATTTTATAGTGGAAGATGTGAGTCCCCGAGGTTTCTTCCCTTAAATTGATCATTACAAACTGAAAGGCACACCTTTGGTCAGATAGCTCTCCCATCAGCCAGGAAGCTACTCCCTTTGGTTCAGTAAATCTGAGATAGGTCTAGGATGATATCAGCTCCTTCTCAGTTTGATCCATCGCAAACCAATAGAATCCATCAAAACTAAAACATAAATCTAAAAATGAAAATAATCTTTGACTATCCTTGAACTAATTTAAGTCTCCAAGCACCATTCACTCAATAGTCAGCTCTAGGTCGGGTTCGATTTGTTACCCAAAGTAACCGATCACCTAGTGGTTCCTTGTTTCTAGAAGATGTGAGTCCCCACACTTTCTTCTTAAGACTTGGCCATTGTATACTAAAATGCATTTCTCCTTTGTTGAATAGTTCTACCTTATGGTTGGTAGACTACTCCCTTCGAATTGATAAATCTGAGTTTAGTCTAGGCTTCTATGGTCCCTACTCAGTGCAGTTCATCGCAAACCAATGGAATCCATCATAATCAAAATAAATATAGAAATGAAATCTATCTTTGACTATCCTTGAACTAATTTAAGTCCTCTAGCAGCATCCACTCAATAGTCAGCCTTAGGTTGGGTTCAAACTGTTGCCTTGCTAATAGATTGCCCCAGCAACTGGTCCATACTTTGGAAGATGTAAGCCTACTATGCTTTCTTCCTAGTACAGCTGCTGTATACCGAAAGACATCCATTTGGTTGGCTAGTCCTACTGTGTGCATAGTATACTATCTCTTTGGATTGATAAATCTGAGTTAGTTCTAGGCCTCAGTGGCTCCTACTCAGTGCGATCTATCGCAAACCAACAAGGTCCATCTCAAAACTCAAAATCTAAAAATTTGAAACAAATCCAACGAAATAAAGAAATAAATAAAATAAACAATCAACCAATATAAATCAACCCTTTTACTTCTCCTCAGTGAGATGCAAATACTTCTAGTTTCCCCAACAGATCTAGAATTCCAATCCATCAATGGATTTCATAACCCCTCCCTCATGGATGACTTGAACTTGTTTTCCCAGTGGATTCGAAACAAGAAACAAAACAAATTAAACAAACAAAAAATTAAAAAAAATTCAACCCTCTTCCCTAGCAGAACTCAAATCAAACCTCTCATCCCTTTGTGGATGATTTGAACTTGCTTCCCTAATGGAAGGTTCACACTCTATCCCTTAGTGGATTCTTCCCACTCTATTATGTCTTGGACATAAGTAGAGCTACATTGCATTAGGCTCTGGATTCTTTCTACTCCTTGGGTTAAGGATAGATTGATTTTGCTAATGGTTGCGATTTGTTGGTATTGTTAATCATTTCGGCCAACACCAATACGTGAGGTGTACCTGGTCAGTCACACCGCACCTATTGGGCGCCCGTTACTTTAGAATGAGCTCTCAACACCTCCATCTTAGACATGGGATTCCCCTTAGACTTTAAGAGTTCCTTAGTCTTAAGACACATCTGTGATTAGGTGGACACTCAACCTAGTCTTAGAGACTTAGAAGGGTTAGCCATAGAATAGGTCATGCCTTAGGGGTGTTAGGAAACTTGTCTACCCTTAGCTTGAACCACTCCTCACCTCCTTCCTTCACGTCAAACTCCAAATCAATCTCATTTAATTTTCTCCAAACTCAAATCAATTCCATGATTGAAATCCATGATTGAAATCTATAATTGAAACCCATGATCAAAATCCATCAAAATTCCTAAGTTCAAATTTTCCTAAGTCCTTAATCCTCTCTTAAGGACTTAACCAAAATCATAATCAAAACCAAATCAAATATTTGAGATGTTATCTGGATCCATTTATATTCTCATTTATATTCACATATATAAATTAAATATAAAATCAAACCAATCAATTTAAATTCAAAATTCAAAATCAATTCATTGAAATTTTCCTAAGTCCCTTTAATTTTCCATTAATGGACTTATCCAAAATCTTGATCAAACCATCTCAAACTCATGGGATTTTCTCAAAACTTATTTATGTTCTCATTTATATTCATATATATAAATAAAATATAAATATAAATCAATCAAATCAAACCCTCAAATTTAATTCCAAATTAAAATCCTCTTTAAGTCATTAATTTTCCAATAATGGACTTATCCAAAATTTTGATCAAACCTATTCAAACTCATGGGATTTTCTGAAAACTCATTTATATTCACATTTATATTATCATATATAAATGAAATATAAATATAAATAAATCAAATCAGATCCAAAAAATTAAATTTCAATTTAAAAATTTCCTTAAATCCTTTAAATTCCCTTTTAATGGATTTAGCCTAAATCATGATTAAACCACTTCAAATCCTTGAAATTTTCCATGATTCATTTATATTCTGATTTATATTCACATATAAAAATCAAATATAAATTCAAACAATCAAAACCAATTCCAAAAATCAAACTCCAACCCACTCAAAATCCAATCTAAGCCCTTCAAGTCAAAATCTTGAACTTAGCCAAATCAACTTCAAATCAAGCCAAACCCATGATTTTCTCTCATGATTCAATCAAACCTAAATCATGAACCTATATATAAATCCAAACTTCAATCAAACAATCAAAATCCAATTCAAAAATCAAAAACAAAATCCTTTCATATTCTTCCTTTGAATATGAAATTGTCAAATGGATCAAAACCCATTTGGCTTGAAACCACTTGCAAATGGATTTATATTTCAATCATAAGTCCATAAACAAGTTCAATCAACTTCAAATCAAGCTTTGACCAAGTCATTTGACCCACTTAGGCTCACTTGACTCAAAGTGACCTAAAGTACCCTTATGAGCCAAATTCTAATCCTAACCAAATTGGATTGAACCAAACTCATTCATGCCTCTCATCATGATCAACAATCATCATGAGATGATCAATCAATTAAATTGGGTCAAACCAAATCAACCCTAAGGGTTGACCAAGTCAACACTTAACCAAATTTGAAACCTAACATAGCCAAATTCCACCATGGGGCAAATTAATTGAAACCTTTGATCTAAGTTCACTCATGACCTATATTTGAACTTAACCAAGCCAACATTTGAGCCTAACCTAGCCCAATTGGCCATTTGAGCCAAGTTGACCCATTTTGATCGAAAGGGTCAAAATGTGTCAAAACTTGATCTAAATCAAATTGACTCAAACCATTAGGTCAAGTGCATTCCAAATCACTTGTTGAACTTGACCAAAGCCTCAATTAGCCAACTAGTCCCAACCTAGCCCAATTGACCTTAGACTCAACATGACCTAAAAGGGTCATGTTGAGCCAAATTTGAACAAAACTAAAATTGATTGGAAATAAAGATACAAATCCACTCCATATGACTAACCTAACCTAAACCTACGCTTGACCTACCCCAAATAGGTCAACTTGACCCATTTGACCTAAATGAACTCATATGAGCTAAATTCAAAACTATACCAAATTAAACCAAACCAAAGCCATCAAAATATTTCAAATGGTCATATGAACTTAACCCAACCCTTGGTTTGACCAATTGGTTAAGTTGACCCATTTCGACCTAAATGGGTCGACATGAGCCAAACCCTATCAAATAAAATCCAAATATAATGAAACTTGGCCAAACCTAGTTTCTTCATATACCCAAAGTGAAAAAATTAGTAAAATGACCATTCTACCCCTATGACATAGAACAAATTTTGGCTTAATCCATGGGTAATTTGGTCATACCCTCTTCACATTCACTTGAGGCTTTCCTAAAAGCTCAAGGGGACCTAATGAAGAGTGGTGCACCCAACCTAATGGGTTTGGGTCAGCCCAATTGGTCCCTAGACCAAACTCGACCTCGTAGGTCAAAACGTAAAATTCAAACTCCCTCTCCCACTCAAATTAAAGCACATGAGAGGTATGCAATCCACTCCTTAGCTCAAACCGACCATGTGCACACTCAAAAAAGCCAAAAAAAACTCCCTAATATGATCAATTGGATCAAAATGACATAATGGCTTGCGGCCGTCCGATCCTTGAAGGGGGAGATATACTCCCCCTAAACAACCTCAAATCAAGGATTCCTGAATTCGATTGAGTACCAGTGAGACTGAGGAGATATCGGAGAGTGATCCTTAGCCTCCTAGAGCTCTTGCCATTTCCCCATTTCTCAATTTTTGAATAGTGAAAATAGGGGAGCTCAATCCATTCTTGAACTTTCTCTTCACTCAATTTCCAACCAATTGCTCTTGCATACTTCATCAAGGAGCTAAGTCGAGTGCACCCAAGCTTCCTTTGGAGTTCCCACAGCAATGAAGAGCTAAATTTGATCAAGGCTACAAGCTAGCTAAGGAGGAGGTGGTCCATACATCAATCCACTCAACCTTAAGTGCTCATACTCTCAACACATCTTCATCTCAACCAGACGAAGCTTCTCCAAGGGAATCAAGCACCGATGATCAACTCTGGCGAGGTATTGGATTTTTTGACCATTAAACTCAATGTGGAGTGGAGCTTTGTAAATGAAATTTTAATCCCATGGATTTTTTACTATTGGATTTGCCGCTCTTTAGCTTTAGATTGTGTGGGTTTAATTTGAGTTAAATACATGCTAGATCGAGCTTGAATCTTCCCCTTGATCATGGACGATCTCTGTTGATCAAGGGAAGAACTTGGGAGATCTCAGCCATCCATCCATGCATTTTGGATGGACGATTGAGATAATTCCGCACATTTAGATATCTGTTATATGTTTTTAAAATGTGGGGAGATCTTTGGCAATGCAATCTTTGATCGTACATCACAGATCAAATTGAGTGTGTCGCAAGCCGCTGTTTGGGATTTGACATTTAAGTAAATCCCTCACGCGGCTGCGGTAAACCTTCGACCGCCGCCACTTTCACGTGAGCTAGGTGATTACTTAAATTGTTTTAATTAATCCTAATTAACCTAGGGATCTTCTAAAATTCATAACTCCCTCTAAAAAACTTAGAAAATTATGAAATTAAATTCTATGGAAAGATAATTCAACCTAGAATATTTTAAAATAAATTTCAATGGGTTTTGAGATATAATTTTCTTTAATTTTGGGTTTTCTTGGAAAGTTCATTTTTCTAATTACTTTTTAATTAAGCCTCTAATTAATCTCAAATTTCTTGGGTATATTTTAGGGAACGACCTCTGGCTTGCCTAATTTTCTTGGGATTTATTTAAGGTTTGATTAGAAGAATTGCATATTGATTTCTTAATACCCTCCTTATGTAATTAAGGATAATTAGGGTATGATTAGCGATTTCAATCTATGATTAGGGTTGATTAAGGTCAGATCCAGTAAGTAGAAGGTTTATGGAATATTTTTTGGGCATTTCCCCTAAGATATTCCCTAAACCCCCTTTTCTCTCCTTAATTTCCTCTTAATTAAGGGTTAATTCATTAATTATCCCCTTAATTACTTTCTAAAAATTCTAAAAAGTTTCAGAACTTAATTAATCTACTTTAGGTAGATGCTTAGATGTTTAATAGCCTAAGTTCAATTAAGGAAATTAAAACTCAATTCCTAAGTATGAAAAGGTGTTTTGAAATTACTTAAGTTAAACCTCTTAGCTTAATTAACTTTTAATTGTGAGCCAAATTGCATTAGGCCTTTTTTTAATTAGGTGCATTACAAATTTAAATTCCTTGTGAGTTCTTATGTCATCTCATTGGCTCATAATTATTTGGTTAATTATTCTAAGGTGGTGTAGGTAAGAGTTAATTAAGTTACTTAATTCATACCTTAACCTAATCAATACTTTAAAATGGATCAAATTACCTAAAAATTAAACAAAAATATCAAACACATGTGAGATTGGGTTAGGAATAGCAAACTCATCTCACATTTTTAAAATTAAATCAAACTAAACAAAAATCACATTAAATTCACTTTGATTTATTTTAAGCTTTCTTATTTTATGAGAATGTATTTAGGATTTAAGTGAAGTGAACTTGTTTACATGCTTTCATTGCTTTGAATCTTTCCCAAACATGTATGTCATGTGATTTCATGCATTCATATTTTCCAAATTCAAATTTTAAAAAATGAAATTGTTTACTTTATGTCAAATTTGCATGTGTTGGCTAAAGTAATAATATGAGTGGCTATTATCACTAATAAATCCAAATTATTTTCAAAATATGTAAATCAAATATCAAATTTGAAAGTATGCTACTTATACTTTAATTATGAGTTTGGATGTGAAAGATTATAAAGGCATGCTTAGGATAGGTTTCCTTTTTTTCTTATGTTGGTATAGTTTTGAATAGAAATTTGGTAAGATGTATGGTCCATTTGAAAAGGACCTAACACTCACCTAATTTCATATCCTATTCATCTCTATGCTACCACTTAAGAAGGGTTACCTACACTTCCATACATAAATTGCATAAACAAAATGAATCCATTAATGAAACTTTTGCATTCTTCTTTTCCATTTCATTTCTTTTATACACATGTTTGTATTTAAGGAAACTCGTATATTAATCTGGACAACCCCGAGGTTGTGAGATTTTAAGTAGCCCTAAGTAGTTTTTATACCTTACACTTCTTGTTAACAATGGTGCTACACTCACTTATGCCTTTCTGACTTTCATGTGTGTATGTGAAAATTTGGATAAAGAAACCCTTTTCTACTAAAGAAAATCATAATATTCAACTTCCAAATTTCATTAAATGGATTACTTAGCATGCATCATATAGTGTGTTAAATACTCTCATTTGTATGTATAGATATGCTTAGGGTCCATCCATATGCATGTCATACATGTTAGGAAAGAAATGAAGTAAAGTGTGTTATGTGAATTTTGATTCATTTTATTTAATCTTAAAATGCCTTCCTTTTTGAACAGGTTTGTTTAGAGTTTATCTAAACTTACTATTAATTAAAAGACTTAATCAAAACATTCACCTAAACAAAGCTAAAATGTGAATCTACTTTAGAAATTACTTAGGCTAGGGAAGGAAAGAGAAGTTCTCTTCTCTTTCCCTCTCTTTATAACTTAGTAATTAATTGTAGAATCCACTTAAACCAAATCAAAACATGAAATAAAATCAATCCAAAATAATTAAACAACTTAAATGAAACCCTCCTCTAAGTTGAACATGTTCTTCACACTTAGAAAATTTGAATCTAAAGCCATAGCTAAGCATACCACACAAACCTTCAAAGCACACACATTAGCCTAAATCACCACTTCTAGCCTTAGGTTAGGTCGGTGCATGGTTTTATATTTGTTTTATTTTGTGATATGTTTTAGACTAGATATTAGGGTGTATGTTCGTAGAATCAATGGTAGGACGCTCGTAGTCTAACTATTCTTTTCTGTAGGGGATTGTGCTTAAGGGGTGCTATCATAAATAAAAATATAAAATGCTTTTACTTGTAGGTGCTTTATACCCCTAAGCATAATCCATAGGCCAAGTGGACTTAGTCACCTATGTGTGGGGTGATAAGTACAATATACATGCTTGGGATTTATGTGTTTTGTTTTAGCTAACCTTTATTTTGCAGGTGTTTGCTAAATTTACCTTTTCCTTTTTATGTAAATTTGTGCAATTAGGATTTTGGAATGATTATTATGGGGATTAGGATGAGCATTGGTTATAAGATCCTATCTTATGTACCATATGAAGCCTTGGAGCATCCACCTTCTAACCATCCAAAAGAAGGAACCAAAGAAGAAAAGAAGAAGAAAGAAGAAAAGAAAAAGAAAGAAGAAAAGAAGAAAGAAGAAAGAAAGCTTGAAGACCCCCATAATAATGAATTCCTTGCTTAATTGTAATTTAATTCATTTGTAATATGGGTTGTATAAGGGTAGAGCTCGGCTACCCACATTTGATATTTTTGGGTTTGTGCGGTGGTGCCCGATCACAATGGCCTTTTATTCTTTTGCGCTTAGCATTATAAATTGGTTGATGATTTATTTAGCTTGTGCATTAAGTGGCATACTTTTTCTAATTTCTTCCTTGCTTTATGTATGACCTGGATGTGGATTAGGCTTTTTAGGAAAAAAATAAATCTTTTACCCAACTTAACAACTCAAATAAAAATTAAACAACTCATAACCTCACCTAAAGCTTAGGTTTAAAATCAAGATAAAATAATTAGCAACCCTTTAGCTGAATGAGCATTTCTTTTATAATATCATGCATCACTGCATCTTATTTCACTCTTGATTGGAGGACTCCCATATTTTCCAGATAAACTTAGCTTGACCTTTGAGAGCTATGGTGAAAACTCACCTCCTCCCTTCTCACTGATTTTGACCCATAATCTCATTTCTCATGCATTAGGTATATGAATCCTATTAGCCTCAGTCAAAATGATTATCCAAAATAGAAATAAAATGAAATTTGAATTGCATTAGATTTAGGTCTTTTGAAACATGCCCTTTACATGATCTAGTCTCTTTAAGGAGTGAGTTTAAGAACTTAGTCTCTTTCTAAATAATAACAGCCTAACTATCTTGCATAAGCATAAACACTTGCCTACATGTATTTAAAATTGTAGGAGGAGTTAGTTGGCAGCCACCCCCAGATGATTATAAGTCCAAGCTATCGGGTGGTTTGTCCTCTCTTGTGGAGGCAAACTAATTACCCATTTTCACCTTAGATTTAGGTTGTGCTTTCGGCCCTTGCCAAAGCTCCCTAGATTTAGGTTCTGAGATTGCTTCTCTCTTTGTGGGCCATAAGCATAATTCCTCACCTCTTAGGCATTTTCTTAATCTTGTGTTAAAGAATCATAAGTCCTAAATTTCTAATGAAAAATACAACTCAAACTAACTAAATCAATTTTAAAAATATAAAGCCTAATCATAGGATAGTTTGAGATGCTCGCTAGGTTTCCTAGCAACATGAGCATCTCCTACTCATTCTCATTTGGCTTCGATAATAAATCTCTCTTTGATCAATCCCATCTTATCTTCAAAAATAAACTAATCGATTGATAATTCTTTCCTATTGAAATCTTTAGAGACAACAATTATTTATCTTAATCGAGAGTTTTTCTAAGGAATCCCCATTCCTTAGGATGTAATTAACTATGGGGGCTTGCCCTGTAGGGAACTTAACAAACTCGATTTAAAATAAATCTTGCTTTACTTTTTCATGTAAAATAGGGGAAGAATCTCTGGTACACTTTGAAGACCCAATGTCCTTAGGAGTCCTTATTTTGGTGATTAGGTCCATTATAGGGTGGTGATTTCTATCTTTTAAGATAGGACACCTCTCCTTAATGTCGTACATGATCACCTTAATAAGTACATCTGCGGATCTATATGACATCCCAAAAAGATGAATTTATATAGATCTCCTCTTTCTTTTCTCACCACAGATTTGAAAGGTGACTCCTATAATGAAAATTTTCACCACTGATCCACATGTTAAGAGACTTGAAAGGTGAATGTTTTTATTTAGGAATTAAGCTAATAGTCACAAGCAATGAAGCAGTTATAAAAAAATGTTAAATACTTGTATGTTAAAATGCATTGCTCTATTCAAGATTGATAAGGACTCTGTCCAATCTTTTAAAGTGTTACCCATGCACAAAGTGAATGGATTACAAATATAACCAACATCAATAAGACCAACTTTAGTTTTGGAATATATAAATTCAATAATGACAAATATATTAAGCATTATACTACCTTTCTTCTTAGTTGGGTTAGCTATCATATTGAAATGTCCACCAATAAATCATGGTTCAAAAATATTAAAGCCAATGGAAATGATTTTGTGCTATGGTTCCCTTCTTAACTCATGGATGCTTGTTGCACAAACAATGGTCACTTGAATATTGAAATTGGAATTACAAAAGTAGATGTGCAGAAATTGAGTGTTATTAATCAACAAATTAATTAAGAAATTGCCTTTCTAGAATAATCAAATTTTATTGTTACAAGCCACATGGTTGAATCTGCTAAATCTTCTAGTTATCCTTGAGATGTTGGTGGGTTCAAGCATAACAAGTATTTCTAAATTATACTTCTTAATTAAATTAAGTAAATAGTTAGAAAAATTATCCTTGATAATGCCTCTAATGTTCGAAATAACAAAATTGTCATTGGAAGGTGAGGTTCCCCCTTGTTGATCTATTGGGGGTCCTATCATCAAAATTGAATAGGGCACCAATACTAGATGAGGACCCTATTTGATCAACAACAGCTGGATTGACATATCTTAATTCTCTCAGTCTCTTTTGCTTATGTTTTTCACTTTTTTTAATTTCCCATACCATCGTTAGGTGTACTGATTATTTAATTCTAATTAGTTTGAACATTTGCTTTGTTTGGAAAAATTTCTTTTGAGTGTTTTCTACACATTATCCATTACATTCCCAACAAAATGGGTGGCATTTGGCTGATCATTGATAAATTATGTTGGATCAAGAGTGACAATTGGAGTCTATTCAATATTCAGAAGGGAGCTTGGAATTGAAGTAATAGGTGGAGGCATATCCAGTTCAATGTGTATTGACAAATCTAAATTAAATGGCACCTTAAAAGTATTATTAGTGTTAGGATTATTGTTGGTTTTAGCACCATGATCTAGACTAACTAAAATTTGGCCATTCAGATTGTTTGAAGTCTTGGGGTACTCTTGAGTTGCCTTTTGGTTGACTTCCTTGGCTTTCAGTGTTTTATCAATATGTTTTTCTCTCAGATCAGTGAAGGTAATATAGTAATTTTTCAATATATGGTTGAACTTCTGCATTTAGCGCAATAGTAATGATTTTATTCAATCTTAACCTTTTTTTCAATACCTTTTTATGTGAGATCCAATCCAAATTTCTTTAGTGTAGCTGGTTGTAATGTCCATTTCTACAAGTGCTCTAGCTATTGATGGACTGGTAAAATTGAAAGTTGGTAGATCATGTTTGAGGGGCTTGACAAAGATAGTAGCTAAAGAGTATATAATTTTCTTATTAAATTGATGAAGCTTCAGGTTTGGGAATTTAATCCATATATGGATAATGGGAGGCTCAATGCTATAATCAAATGTAGTAGTCTATTTTAATATTTTCAAAGGCAAATTCTCTATGTAGTAAAGCTTTTTAATAATATTTTTGCATATCCTCTTTTTTGTGATGTGTCTCCCATCCAATAAACCAACACTCCATTCACCTATAAGTTTCAGGTCATCAAAGTGTTTCTAATGGTATCTATCTTAGGATGTTTATAAGTAAACTTTCCATTTAGTGTGAACTTATGTGGTTGCAAGAGTAAGGAGGTTTCAATATTAAAGAGGAAAAGGGCTAGCTTCCCTTTTTTTATTTAAATTCTTAATGAAGTTGTCAATATCATCTTCAAATTTATCATGATAAGGCTAAGGAAAAATTAGTTTGCTAACAAGTTTAGCAATGGACTAACAATGCAGCCGCATACGACAAATTACCCATTGCATAAAAAATCCTAGGAGAGAGGAAGCTAGAGGAGGTAGTAAAGTGGGAGGTAATGGAAGAGTGCGACAATAATTGATGGAACAATAACTTTAATGAAGAGGGTGAGGAAAACATACCTTATCTTTGAGCTATTGGAGAAAACGCTGATTGGGAATTTGAGTAGTTTCGTGGCCTCACTAATGTTTCTAATTTTTAGATTTTATTTCAACAATTTAGAAATTTTACAAAATTAAGATCAATTAAAAAACTTAATTTAATCTTGAACTAAGGCTTGGAAATTTATATTCAAATAAACTTAGTACTTTATGAAATTAAAATCATAGATTAATGTTAGTCTAAGGTTCATTCTCTATTGGTTTGAAACCATTTGTAACTTAAAATAGATTTTAGAATGTTGTTTCAAAAAAATTAAGATTTGTTTTTGAATATTTAAGGAAAGGTTTAAATGTTTTGGTTCATTTTTAAGAGTTGTACTCTCTATTATGAATAAATGAGTGTTTTAAAACCAAGTATAAAAATTTTATAAGTTAATAAAAATTAATTATGAATTACATAAGATAATAGTAATTTTATATGTACTGAGCATTAAAGAATTAAATTATTGACTCAAATCATTATAAAAAATATTAAAAAAATAGATGAAAGATTTAATAATCATTAATAAATATTTTAGATTAAATTATATTGATCAAACATTTAATTCCACGATTATCTTTATACATAATAATAATTTCTTTGAACTCAAATAGAATTAAAATTTGATTATAATTTTATTTGATTCACCTTTTCATTTGAATCCAAGAGCATTATTTGCATTTCTATATTAAAAACTGAAATTTAGATGATTTTTTAAGTTAACTTCATCTATTATTAATCCTTTACAATGTCAATCATGATATTTATACTAGTGCTCTACAAGTGGTTAAAAATGATTAGAGGATTTTAAAATGTAGGGAATCATGGTTCCCATGGGATTAATAAGAATCATCCAGTCTAATATCAGTTGGTTTTCAATATCATGCCCTTAAAAAATCTTTACAAAGGATCAATAGATCAAGGTGACATAATGGTATGATCGGATTAAATTCATTTCCACATTCACTCCATAAAATTTTAAAATATATTATAGGTTTATAGTTTGTGAGAAATACCTAGATCCTAGCGATCCAAATTGAATATCTCGCTCCATTATTTTTTTCTAATCGAGATGAAGAAAGTTGATGAATATTATTTATAGTAATGTCTTTATGCTTAAGATCGAACATCTTGAGAATATCTTGTCAAAGCTTGGTGATTTTTTAAGATTAAGTGGTTAATTGGTCTTAAAAAAAGGCTAGGGATGAATTCCTAGCTCTTGTGATCATGTAGAGTTTAAATTTTGCAACAAATTTTATTTAGGTGAAAAGGTAGTTATAAACCAAGATTTGAGTTAGAGTGGCCAATGCGAATAACATCCTTGATAAATTTAATGCTCAAGTAGTTTATAGATGAGTCACTAAAGGGTTGCCAACTATCCTAAAGGGTTGCCAACTGTCCTAAAATATTTAGACAATTAATTTCCATCGAGATCACTAATTAGAGCTAGATCAATCTTCCACCATAGTGATCTATATTTTTTTATCAAATGTTTGATGAGCTACCACCTTAGGTGGTAATAGATGGTGTATATCATCTTAGTTTAGCTACATTAAAATGTTCAAGGTATGGGTTAATGCCACTTAGCAAAAATTTTAATTTGGTTTGCTAAATGGCTTGATTTTAATTTGGTTTAAGCATTAGGCTAGCCTAAGCGGGTTTGAGCTTTGGGCTAGCACAAGTGGATTAGGTTAGGTTGAAAAAGTGTCTAAAGATCCTAAAAAGGGTCTAGCCAAGTTAAAAAAAATATGGAGTTAGTTTGAATGGTTCAATTCTATAGAAATCCATAAAAGATCATTTAGGTTACTTTGGTCAAACAAAGCTTAACTAAAGCCAAAAGTGGTCAACTTATAGTCAAACATGGGTCAAATAACCCTATGAGTGGATTAAGATCATTTGAATCTAATGCTAGGTTTGTTTGAATTGATTGAATTAGTTTGATTTAACTTAGATTTAAGTTTGGGAATTATATAATAAGTTGGGTACTTTGGTCAAACCCTTTTTACAATGGGTTATAATAGGTTGACCATACTCCTTTGTCCCAAGGGTAGGGTTTAAAAAAGGTCATAAGGCTTAGGTTTTGAATTTTCAAAATTAGGTTTTCAAGTTAACTTAAGATTTACTTAGGATTTATAGGTTCACTACCAAGGGTGACTAAGTATAGAAGCTATAAGGTCTATGATTTTAATTTAGGACTAATGAAATATCAACAGGTACAAAGATTGGATCAACTAACACTAAATAATACACTAGTATTTTGTTTTAGATTTATAAGAATTTAAGTTTGGCTCCAACTTGTTGCAAGAATTATAAAAGTTCTAAAGAAAATTTAATTTGCTTGAAGAAGACTCCCAAGGATTCCAAGCACAACCTAGGTTATGTTAAAGACGATGTAATCTATGAAGTCCAAGTGTTAAGGAACCCTTTGGTTTAGTTTGGATTGAGTTTTGTTCTTGGTTTGTGAAAAGTTCAAGTGATTTGCTTTATAATTCAATAAATGTACTCCCAATATATGTGATGGACTTATGGTTAAGTCCCATATTACCATTTTTGTAGGTTAAGTCTTCATGATTACATCATCTTTGTAAATAAAAATCCCATCTTGTGTATAAAAATGCAAATAAAAGTCCCATATTACCAATTAACTATTTTTATTTATCTTGTGTATAAAAATGCAAATCCCATCAACATTTAAGATACCAATTAACTTTGTGTATAAGAATCCCATCTTGCTTTATAAATTCATGATTATCATTTTTTGTAGGTTAAGTCCCATATTACATTAAAGGGTGTTCGTAATAAAGATGAAATTAAATGTTGTAGAGATAAGGATGCTCAGGTGGATGAATGACTTTACACTTAGAGACAAAATGCGAAATAAATCTATACATAAAAAGATTGGAGTCGCTCTAGTGGTGGAAGTTGCCTTAGATGGCTTGGTGACATAAACTGCCAGTCTTCTGATGATCAAATCAAGAGAGTAGATGTATTAATTTGACTTATGTTAAGAAATGTAGAGGTAGATCTAAAAAGACTTGGTTAAGAAATATAAAAAATGACGTTATTTTATTAGATTCAAATGAAAATTTTACACTTAATAGGGCACAATGGAGAAGAAGGATTCATGTAGCTGACCCCGTATAGTGGGATAAAGGCATGTCCTTGTTGTTGTATTATGTTTAATTAGTTTATTGATAAATTATTATTGTTGTTATTATTGTTGTTGTTGTTGTTGTTGTGGTGGTGGTAATAAAAATGAAATCGTTGGAGAAGGTATTCTAAATAGCTTAAACTCAACAAAAAAATTGGGCAGGCAAGAGCTAGGAATTGGATGGCGTGAAGTCATTCTTCAAATTTTATTAAAAAAAAAAAGATAAGATAGTGTTCAGGCCTTATAGAGTTATATCTACAATTACTAGCGCAATTGGAGCACCAATTGCATGGCTTTTTAACTCTGGTACGTGTGAATGCGCAGAATTTTATATATTTGTGAATTAATTTGGCTAAGAGTTTAATCTATTTTGATATATAAGCTTCTCATTATATTATGTTATTTTATTTCCTGATGTGCAGGTGGCTTCAGATGGAGTTTGTGATTAGAAATTCCACGAGATTTGATTAGCAGAACTACTTCAGCTGGTTTTACTTTCATTCACATTGCTTCTTGTTCTCATAGTGTTTTTGTTGAAACTGATGAATCACAGATATATGAAATGTTGAAAATTTATCTAATATGTTGTAACAAACAAGAACTACCAAGAAATAGAAAATTTATAGGTAGAATCTATATGAATTGTAAACTAGGACTTAATAAAAATAGAAATGTTCATGGGTGCCAAAGTTTTAGCAGTTTTCAAGAAAAAAGTGCATATAAAGAGCAAATGATTTCAAGATTAATTTTCTGATGACAGAGGTTTCATGAGTTCAAACTATTCAATTTTACAGATTTGGCAGGTTGAATATTTGAATGTTCATACGAAGATTAATTTTCCAAGTCGAAGGCTCTGTTTCTTAAGTCATTAGCTGATTCCTAAGAAGTAATTTCCAACTTCTTTCTGCTCTTAGGGAAAAGACTTATGCTGGCCTAGTGAATGAGCTTTAATATCATTTACAATACCAATTTGTACCACTGATTGTGCTGAATTATCTCTTGAACTTGAGTTGTGTTTTCTTTTTGGGCATGGGAGCATTGTTTTTTATAGACATCCCAATATGAATTTTAATCTCTGGAATTGATCTCTGTTTATATTACAGGTCTTGGTACTGCTTTCTTTGGTATTTAACCAGGGTTTCTTTCTCAGAGTGGCACCATATATCCAATTCAAAAGAACTTACCTACACTTGGAACTAATGCTAAACAAACAAAGAAGCCCAGCGGTATCATTAACCAAAGAATAGCATGACTGCCTCTCTAAGGAAATCAGGAGCACTAGATTTGGTTGAAAACCTTTGAGAGGCAGCTACGCTTATCGTGTAAGGGGCAATTGACTTGAGACGGTTCACTCCTGACCGCAAGAAAGGAATGAGTCTGGCGTCGAGAGAGGGTGCAAGATTAAACCAAAAGAGCAAGCAGCAGAAGAAGGTTTTAGTATCCGATTGTTCATGCTTATTAGTACATAATAACCAAAAACAAATTGTCTTGCAAACAGTCAGATTCTAACCAGCAGGGGCAAATTCTCCTTCAAGCCAATTCTTCAGGTAAGAACACCATTAAACGTTCAGGAAATTCCATAGTTTCTAACAGGAAAGACTGTTTAGAGATTTGCACAGAATGTGATGGTTGTTTATTGCAGATCTAGTGAGTGCAAGGGAATGTACTTTTCTGTGCAGAAGATTGCTTCCATGGCCAAAAATATATGAGATTTTTCAGTGCATGAGCTCAGTGATCCTGTCAGAATTCCTCAGCGATCTCATAGCCATTGGAGCCTTCCATGCCAACAAAAAAGGAATACTGTAATAGCCTCTAGCATTGGTAGGAATTCCGAGCAAGAGATGATAGAATTGAATGAAGAATGATGCTTCTAAAGTTGCCTCAAATCTCACAACAATCAAATAGAATGAATGGAGAGAGAAAAAACACTATTTATTGAATATTATCTGAAGTTGAAAACTGAGCAGAAACTAAGAGAAAAAAAAAAGAATTTGAACAATGATTTAATGGGAGTCTTAGTGATTATTTAATTTTGAAAAAATTATATTTGAACATGCAAGTGTTGTGTTGATAAAATAAATTTTGTTTGAAGCTTTGTTTTATACATTTATTATTGATTTTTTGTTGGCATTTTTTACAAACTATTTTGTAATAAGTGCCTTTAAAGCTATTCAATAAAAATAGAAATATAGTACAGTTTTTGAAGTTTGCATTAGTACTACTTATGAAATTATAATTTCTTAAATTACTTCATATGTAAATTTGAATGGAAATATGTAATCTCAAAGCTATTGTCTTTTCAAGCTAGAATGTTCAATTGTATATGAATTTAGAAGTAAAGCATGAATTTTTTATGCTTATTATTAGACAAAAAAGATGTTGTGACATTAGAAAGCATCCTTTCAATAACTTAAAAGCACAATTTTATAATTTTGTTACTCCTTATTAGAATATTTATAAATATTGCAAAAAAAGTGTTCTAATACATTTTAGTCCTTTTAGAATAATTTATGTCATGAAAGGAGGTTCTTAATAATGATTGTCCTTACAAATCAATCTCATGATCAAAAGTATCATAAAAAAAGTCATTTGGGTTTGAACAATGCAGGCATCCTTATATCTTGATTTTAATTTGTTCTCTTTGGGAGAATAATAAATTGGATTTTGTTGATTTAAAATTTTAAATAATTAAAATTAATAAAATGTTAATGGATATTTTATATGAGTTAAAATAATATTTTCTGTCCTAATCCTTGGACATCTTTTTTATGTTTCTATGTGGATGCAAAAAAAAAACCATCATAATATCCTCTCTTTATTTTTACTTTTAAAATTAAAATTATAAAAAGATCTTAAGAATTTTAGAAAGTCAAAGATGTAGAATATCTTGTGAATCAAAAAATTAAACTAAAGATCCAATTACAATAGCCCAAATAACAACTCAAGAAAGTACACTAGAGCCCACTCAAGGTCCATCATAAGAGTCCAACTTAAAATATAATTATTTTATTAATTTTACTATTTAAATTTCAAATTTAGATTCTAGGAATTGTAATTTGACTTCGGGAATAGGTATGGCCTAGGCATTACTAAATAATGGAAGAATAAACAAATTGATCAAAATGGTTGGCACCTTTCACTATTAATAATCATCCATCCCTTTTCCCTCCAAGATTTATCTTTTATTTACTTTGAATGATGATCATTGTAATCTCTATAAATAAGATGATATGTAATAGATTTTTCCAACTTTTGAATGATAAAATTACTTCAAAAAATTAATTTCTCATTGTGTTAGTACTTACTAGTCTAGCTTAGTCTTTCCTTGATGGAATTAGTTTTTATCTTATAAGTATTTAATTTAGACTTTATCTCTCAAAACTTCTACTCAATCATTCTTAGATCTCCTCCTGCATCCTAATTAACTTCTACACAAAGACATCCATCATCTCTAAGTCATCAAAAATAAGCCCTTTTATTAAAAGAAATATTTCATATCAATGCAAACTAACCCAACCTAGACTAGTCTTGGCCTTCTCTCCACTACACCACTCTAATGGCCTCCTCTTCCTAATAACAACCATAGATCATAAGTTAATATTCTAAGTTAACAATTTACAATAAATTCTAACCATTTACACCATTTAAAAGTTACTTTCTAAAGTGCTCGTCCAAATTAGTCCAAACTAGCTAAAGTTAAGTTAATCTTCCCATCTCTTTCACTAAATCCATCTATACGCATCACCTCTCTTCCCCAAACTCCCAATCACTCAACAAGACCTTGAACTAGAACCCCACATCAATTTTCATCTATTCATCTCACCAAAAAAAGGTTTCCCACTACCATCATATTTAGCAAATTTGGTCAAAAAATTTTCTTCAATAAGAAGACCATTTCATGTGAACTTACCTTGAAACATGTTAGTTTTTCTCAAACTTTTTTGTGATTTAATTCATTTTCTATGATATTTTAAATTCATATTAATAGCATAGAAAATATCAATATTTCTTGCAAGATTATGATGATAGCATAAGATTTCAATTAGTAACCTGTAACAAATAGCCTAGTTTATTTCTCCAATGTGTGAACTTACCCCTAAATTCTTTTTTCTTTAAAACAACATATCAATGAGGGAGAGCACAACCCTTAAAATATCCTTACTCTTATTGCAAATCAAATTTTAATTACTTGCTTTATTTTATTTGCTAATAAATAAGATTAATTCAAAAAATTTATTTTAAATAACTTATGATAACTTATTTTCTTTAAAAGAAAAAAGAGGATTGATAATTCTAAGAATTTTTCTTCACATTAAAAGAAGTTGCATGCATAGGAATATAAGTTTGCTAAACTTGGTAATTTTTAAGGCTAAATATAACTTTGTCAAATAGATCTAAAATGTTTAAGGAGAGCTTGGAATGTAAATAGTCTTATACACTATCCTCATATAGAAGTTCTTGTAGCTTAAAATTTCAAGTTAATTACACTTATATTATATTTTTTTCTTTCACTTAATTTTTTAAAATCTTTCTTATACATTAAAAAGAAAATCTACATGACACATAAATCAGTTTCTTAGGACCAAATTCATAACTTAATTTGATTAGTTGATATCTTAAATATCAAGATGCAAGGAAATGAATTAAAGACAACAAATCTTATAAGAAAGTAAGAACTATATTAAGAATTTAAAGAGCAACTGCAAGTTATTATAGCCCATCTATAGAATAATAGAATATCAACTGCTTCTTTAATACTTGCTTAAACTATACTTATAATAATAGATAAAGAAGATTCATACCCAAACCTTAGAGAAAACTCACCAGTTAAATGACCACCAACTTTTAGAACTAAGTGAAGGGAGAGAATTATTTTCAAGACCATTATTGACTCCAATGATCAATCTCAAAATTAAATTTGAAGGCCATTATAATGTACATGACCCAAATACATTTATAGATTAATTAGTTCAAATGGATGACTTCTATGAATATTCTAGAATGAATGAATACTACAAAGTTACTTTTGCTAAAATAAAATTAACAAGACATGATAAAATTTATTAGATTAATACATTAGCTAAAAACAAAACAAAGAATAACAACTCACTTAGATAGAAATAAAAGAAATATTAAGAGCAAAGTATTATCTTAAACATCATGATAAGAAAATGAATAACCAACTTTGGACTTTAAGACAAGATAACCTTCCATAATTAGATATTTGAATACATTTGATAGCTTAATTCTAGAACTATTTGCATCAATAATGTTTGAAAATTGACCAATAAATTTATCATTAGACTTAATATTGACATCAAAAATGAGGTTGAACTATTTGATCCTCAAAGCTTAGAGAGAGCCTTTCATTATGCTATATTGGTTGAATAATAAACAAAATATACTTCCCTTTCTAAAATTAAGGCTTAATCCACACTTCATCCCACATGCCTTCTGTTAGGCCTACCCATATGATTAGTCCAACGACTTATCCAAAGCTCATATTAAAGAGAGTTCTAAGAACACTAGAGAAGAAATTTATTTTAAATGTCATAAAAATAGTCATGTAAAATCACTAGATCAAATTCTATTCATAAATGAAATTGAGGACTAAATAAATAATAGTCAGGAAGAAGTTTATGATGACACCCACTTTATCTGATAAAAAATTTTTAGTCACTAATGACCTTCATATTAATGCACACATTCTCTTATGAAGACCTTAGTTGTATGATATGATATTTATTTATTATGGTAGAAAAAATATAGATATGTCTTCAAATATAATTATAAAACCATCAAATTATTACTAGTAAAATATATAGAGAAGATACCCTCCATAGCACCCCCATAAGACAATCTTTGATTTACAACCCAAGCTTTACTTAAAAGAAAAGTGAACTTCAATTAATTATTATAAGAAGCCCTACTGCTAGAGATAATATTGGATCTTAACTTCAAATATTCAACTTTTCCTTCATTGATTCCAATCATAGGGACTATTAAAATCTTATGAAAGGAATTTTTTAATCCATTTCCCTTCACCTATTAGATGTAAGAAGTCACATTAAACTCTAATAAGACTCACATAACTATTATGACCTCTTCCCTTCTCTCTAACTTTAAGGATATAACACATAATGAGATTTCTGATAAGTTTCCTCTTATGAGAGACATTCAACACTCCATTAACTTTATATCGATTCTCAACTTTCTAACCTTCCTCGTTATAATATGAACCTTATTGAGTATTCTAAGATTAAAAATAAGTTAAAAAATTACTAAAAAAGTTTTATTTAGAAGAGTCTTATCCTATGTGAAGTCTCAACTTTATTAACTTCTAAAATATGGAACATGGAGAATGTTTATTAATAGCAGGGAAATCAATAAAATTACTTTTAGATATAGGTTTCCTAATTCTTGATCATATCATAACAATGTGTGTTTATAATCCAACAATAAATAAAATTATTGTTAAATATAATGTTTTTATTCCTCGGTTAAATGATATATTAGATTTAATCTCACTAGCAAATTTCTTTTTAAATTGACCTAAAAAATAGTTATCATCATATTAGAATTGGATCAATAAATGAATAAAAAATTGCTTTTAAAATCTCTCATGGACTCTATATGTAAATCATTATGCCCATTGGATTTTCAAATACTTCTAGTATGTTTGTGATTGATGAATGGTATACTTAAACCGTATATGAGTAAATGTTGGTTAGTATATTATGATAACATTATAATTTTTAAATTTAGTGGAAGTGGACATTTATAACACGTCTAATAAGTCTTTAAAACACTTAAAATGAAAAAAAAATTCCTCAATTTGAATTAGTGTTTCTTTCTATAAATAGAGATAATTATTTTTGGATTTATTGTGTCCACTATTGGACTTAAACCTAATCCCTCCAAAAGCATAGATTGATCATCATCTAAAAGTTTTATTGAGGTTATAAACTTTTTATGAATTAGTAACATTTTATAGAAGATTCATAAGGTACTTTAGTACTGTTGTGACTTCAATCATTAATATATTAAAATTATATAAATTTTGTTAGACAATTATTATATAAAGGGCATTAGAATAAAATAAGATTTTAATTATTTTGGCACTAGTCCTTGACCCTTGACTTCTTTAAAGCTTTTAAAGCAAGAAGTGATGCATTAGAAAATAGAATTGGAAAAATTAAGTAAAGAGAATCACCCCATAGAATTCTCTTGTGAAAACCTAAATAAAGCTAAGCAATAATATTTCACTTATGATCAAAATTTTATACTATAATTCAAACTTTAAGAGATTGAAGATACTATTTGCTAAAAGAGTTTATTCTCAACTATGATCATCATACCTTAAAATTCATTACTAATTACAAAAGTTGATTCAGAAGCATGCCAAAAGAATTCAACTTTTACAAAATTATTTCTATGATATAAGGACTTTCAAGGCCTCCATAAAATATAAGAAAATAAATTGCTATACTTAATAAAAAATTATGTTTCTATGATAAATCATAATTGTTCAATAAAATAATATAAAGAGAGTGATTATATTTTAATTTGCATATGACCTGAGAATTATCTAACTGTTAAATGTAAGAAATTATATGCGCAAGTTTGTGGTTCTTTCAAAATTCTTAAAAAGATTAGAATTAATGATTATCACCTTATTTTATCCATTGATATGCATTTCAACCAATTATTAAAATTGATGATATTTTATCATATAAAAGTTAAAAAACCAACTATTCAATCTAACTCTTTAGCAAGAGATTTAATCACCCACTTATAGAATCCTTTGTCATCACTTTTCTTCTTGAAAGTTAGTTATATTATTACTGAAAAAATACCCATAAACTCTACTGATAATCATAGATATTTGGTTTTCTAAGAAAATAGAGCACATGTAGAAGATATATGATTGACCTGAACTAATTTGGAGACACCCTCAACTTATAGAAGACTACATGGAATTTAACTCTACAATACATAGTTCAATTGGGCCTAAGACAGGTAATGTAGAATATCATATGGATCAAAAAAAAAAGAAGAACTAAAGGTCCAATTATCACAGATAAATAAGAACCCAAGAAAGTATCCAATCAAAAGTCAATCATGGCTCATCGCAATAGCCCAATTAAAAAAGAAACAATTAGATTATTTCAAATTTATTATTTAAGTTTTATATTTAGATTCTATAAGTGGTAATCTATATCTTTGAAATTATAATATAAGATAAAATAAATTGATGAAGGTAGTTGGCACCTTCCACCATTATGGCCACCCACCCCTTTTCACACCAAGATTTCTCTCTTCTTTATTTTAAAAGCTAGTTATTATAATCCTTAAAAATAAGACTATGTGAAAAAATTAACTTAGAGAATTTCTTTCTCTTTTTATTAATGCTTGGTGGCTTAGTTTAGTTTTATTTTAGTGTTCTCTAATCCCCTCTCAAAACTTTTACTCAATCAACCTCACAGCTCTTATATTCTTATTAACCTATAGACTGAGTCACCCATCATCCAAATCCTCAAACTCACTCAAAAACTTTCTTTCAGATTCATAAGTCAAACAAGATGGATAACTATATAGTACTTTTCTTACCACCATTATTATGTCTTAAACCTTAATAAACTCAATCAAATACTCAAAAACATATGTTTACCTCTTAAATTAATCCTCCACCATCACTTTTCCTCATTTAAATAATCTTAAGCCCTTTATCAAAAGAGATATATCTTATCAACCCAAATTAGCTTGAGATAGATTGTATTGGTCATCTCTCAACTAAACCACTTCAAAGCCTTACCTTTCGGCCAATAACTCTAAATCATAAGTTAATATTCTAAGCTAAGCATAAACCATAAATTATAAACATTTACATTATTTAAAAGTCCTTTTTTTAAGTGGTCTTGCAAATCAACAAAAACTAATCTAAGCTAGCCTAGTCTTGCCATCCCTTTCATAAATCCATCCATACCCATCACCTCTCCACCTTAAAGTCTCAATCAATCCTAAGGACCTTAAACTAGAACCTCACATCTATTTTTGTTTGTTAATTCCCAAAAAAAAGATCTTCCACCACCACCAGTGAATGATTTCAAGCAAAGCAAATATATTAAGTAAGGCACTACAATAAGCAATTTGCAATTCAACATAAAAAAGAATAAATGTGCAAGCTGCCAAAAGCAAATAAAAATAACATATACAACTACATTTACAAATACAATCCAACTAAACTTGAATATAAAAAGGATAGTTGGCCTTTTCATAAGTATGACTAAATCCTAATTTTATGCATAAATAAATAAAATATGAAAGAATCTTGCATACCAACAAGTATAAGGTATAAGCACTAGGTTCTTTCTCTTAAGTCCTAGTCATCATTTCATTGATCAACTATGTATATCTAGATCAATTGGATCAACAAATGGTTTTGTCCTTACTTGTATCTGATCTTACTGACAAGATTTTCTAACTAAAAATAATACATATATCAAGTAAAAATACAAATAAACATAAAATCCTACTCAAAGATTTTCTTTGACCATCCAAGAAGTTTAATATATGGACAAAAAATAATATTAAAGTGGTATGACATTTTATTATGCTAAACAAGCTTATAGCATAGCCCCTACACAACATTATTAAAATTGATTTTAAGGAACTTAACATCTTCAAAAAATAATAATATTTCTAGCTTTAAGTACTCAAAAGTAGGTAAATCAATAACCAAACTAACAAAATGAAATAACCTTAGCTACCTTAAGAGTGAAGAAGTCTAGTCAAAAGAGCATGACTAAACTAAAATGTTTGTATGTTTGTACTTAGACACATGGCTTGTCTAAGTTGAGAAACAAAGTCTAAATAAAATATTATCAATTTATACTTCAGAATGCTTATGCAGAAAAGATCTATCTGAGTGAAAGACTAGGCTAAATTTACATTCAAGATTTGATTATGATTCAAACATTAAAGATGTAATAAATGTGTGCATAAATGCAATTCAAATGATTATGCTTTAGCGTTAAAAAATACTTATAGTGGCATATAAATGCGCCTAAAAAGAATAATTATAATATATCAGCTATTGAGACAAAAAAAAAAATATTTGTGTCACAAAGGTAGACGCTACAATTTGATAAAATGGCATACTTAAATGCTTCAATAAGACTTCATATATCAAAACTCTAAAGTGATGAGATTAGAATCTAATGTGACACATAAATAGTGTCATAATTGCAAAATAACTACTATTTAACTACCAATGGCACTATTAAAAAACATTTAAATATATCTTCAAATGTTTTTATTGTTACAACTTTATGTCAAAATAAAATTATATTGTGACACTCAAATATTTTTTTTTTACTTCTTTTGAGGCATTTATATGAGACACATTTAGCAAATATCATGCTAAATTATTTTAAAAATGCATATACACTTTAATGTCATAATAAATTCCTATAACAATACGCTTAAGTTGTCACTACTTTTTTGTTGCACTTATATGTGATTCATTTAATAATTATCATTATTTCAAATGACTTAGAAATCAATTCTTTCAATAATCCATCAGATATCATATAAAAATGCTTATAATTATTGCAACGCATATTCTCATGAATGAATAAAAAGACCAATCTTTTTATCAATTTGAACTTGAAAAAAAAATCAGGCATTCATCCAGTATTTGAAAGTAAAAAAGGCTTGAATAAAAGGAATTAAATTTGAGAACTTTCAAAGGCTAGCCTTCAAAATATGTCTTCAGTTTTTCATTCAAATTAACAGTCCCTCCTCCAACAAAAGTTTTTGAACCAGGTGTGTCAATCTCCTAAAAGGACACTACAAACTTTGCATATAAGCAACCAGTATCTTCTTCCGTTCTCTTCAAGTTCAAAATTATCATGAACAAGTAAATTAGGTAACGAACCAATAGAAACCCATTTTCCAAAACCTGGATAGGTTAATTAGAAGGCCGGTTGATCAAAGAGAAAATTTTACCTTTTTCCCAGTTTCTTCCTCTTCACAGTGCTTCTGCAAAGGTTTCTTCATTTGAGTGAAGAAAAAGGAGCTCTTCTCTCAGTAAAATATAGGAAAGTAAAACTATACTTAAGGTGGAGAAAGTAAGTGGGGACCCGACACATGTGGGTGATGAATGTGGCTCTAGGCTCCCGTGGGATTAGTCACAATGACATCCCCACCTACTAAGATGGGTAGGGTGTTGGGTGGATACCCATTGCAAAAAAAAAAAAAAAAAATCTAATATGTGAATTGTGCGTTTTACAAACTAATTCTGAACACAAAAATTAGGTCAAGAATGATAAGAAGAGTTCTTCCGGTATATTTATATTTATGTATTAGATATGTAAATATATAAGAATTGTGTGCTATGTATGTAAATGCCCTTTTTTTTAAATCTTTTAAGAAAATCTTAATTTTAATTAATTCATTTAATTACTAATTTTTTCTTAATTAAAATATTATGATAAAATTAATTTTAATTTAATGTTATTACCTATTTATTAATATGTAATTATAAGTTAATTATAATTTATTGATTGTAATTATTAATTAGATTTAAGTAATTTTAGCTAATGTAATAGTTGATAGTTTTTAATTTAATTTAACTAATTTAATAAAATATTATTGAAGATTAACTTATAAGCTATTAAAATTAAATTATAATTTAATAAATATAATTATAATTGTTATAAATTTGATAGTTAACTAATTGAAAATTTGGAAGAGTTCCTATGATTTTACCTCTTCACATGCTTTAATATAGTTTAATTCTTAAGATATTAATCTACTAATAGAATTTAATAGCTATTAATTTTAATTAATTAATAGTTAATATTAATACATAGTACTTTAAATTAATATTAATACTATTAATTGATTAATTAATATATATTTAAGTTAATTTTAATTGTGTACTACTAATAATTTATTAATTTAAAAAAAAACTTTTTAAAATCCTAATAAACTTAAATGCTCAAATAACTTTAAAATATCTCTAAATTTAGCAAGACTTAATTAATTCGTTATCAAATATTTTTCAAAATTTAACAGTTTAGAATTTACTAAATTCAAATATACTGAATTTACTAAATCCTATTTTAAATAAATGAAATCTGTTACCAAATATCCCCTAAGAGTCATAATGGACATCAAATTTCGAGCTGGAGAAGAGAATTTGATAAGGTGGGAGGACAACGGCAATGTATCACAACTCAAGGAAATCTTCGCCATGAGATGGGAGGGCGATGCCAATGTATCACAATTATAGGAAATTTATGCCAACCTGCATGACAAAGAAATGTTAGCGGGCGCATTAGGTGGGAGAGTATAGCGCTAAAGTATGCTTAAAATGAAAGCGTCCTAACAATTTTTTTGTAAACATTTGAAGTAATATGTTATAATATAAATGCTATAAGAAATTTTTTTAGTTAACGAGGCTAATCATAATGATCTTAATGATATAGTGAAAAGAAGAGGACAGTCTAAGTCACTTGGATCTAAAGATATCTAGGGTGAACTAAATTATAACTTTTATAGATCAAATGAATATTTATTCTCAAATACTATGAATACAATAAAAATATGCATAAAAGTAAGGGTGTCAATTAAAGTTAATAAGTCGGGTTTGACTTAACCTAAATTTGACCTGACACAAATAGAAATGATCTAAACCCGACTCATTTATTAAACTCAAAAAACTCAAGCTAAACTTCACTCACCGTTAATAATTTTACTTGAGTGATTACATATATTTGAAGTCAAAATCAAAATTTAAATACAGTCAAAAATAATTAATAAAATTCTGGGTCAAAATTGAGTTAGTAAGTTAAAATATGATCAATTTTGATATACCAGTTCAACTCAAACTTGACTTAAAAAATTAAACAGAACAAATTCTTTGACCAAACTGAACCCACAAATTAATCAGATCAGCTCGAATATATTTATATTTATTTGTCATCGTGTTTAAATTGAAGGATGCGTGTTATAAACTAAGCAAATAACCTAAAGATTTAAACTACTATTTCTCCCTCAGTAATCAATGAACTCAACTTAGGAGTGAGCATTCGGT
Organism: Cymbidium sinense; assembly: GCA_021442155.1. NCBI lineage: Eukaryota > Viridiplantae > Streptophyta > Magnoliopsida > Asparagales > Orchidaceae > Cymbidium > Cymbidium sinense. Next base: position 52,488,454 of record CM038226.1, read on the forward strand.
CAGTTTGGTTTATTCAGTTGGTGTTTTGGTCAAACCAAATAAACCAAACCTTAATTTTTAAAAAATCAAACCGACCAAATTAGTACAAAAAAACCGTATAAACCAAAATAATAAATATTTATTGGTTATTTATAAACCAATAACACACAAATTAAAAAAAAAAGATTTTAAAGTTACAAACAAAAAAAGAAAAAAATTTATTAAATAAACTAATCATATACATATTGTAAAGAGTTTTTCCAGGTTGATACAATTTAATATACACCAAATAAAAATAATAAATAACTAACAAAGAAAGAGAAAAAAATAATACAACATAATTCATTTTTATTGAGCCCAGAAAGGATAGGACTATGCACTATGCAGCACCACAACCCTTATGTTTAGCAGACGTGATGTCAAATCAAGTGTTGAGCCACTTCCTACAGGTTTAGGTACATCAAGATTCTCGAACTCCTCCATCACTAAAACAACATCCTCTTGGTTGATCTTCCCCATCTCCTTTAGCTTATATATCACAAACTTAGCAGTCAGCAGCATTGTAAATAACCATTTGAATCAGTTAGTGTCCCATAGAACAAACTCAAGTATTGTTCCTAAAGTAAACAAAGGAACAAAAGTTTTCGCTAATAACATGAATGTATTTAAGTTAAAGATATTTTTGGTTCATGAGTTTACCTCACAACACATCATCAAATCACCGCAAGATCCAGTCATCCTCGTAAGTACCCACTTGACCGATTGTTTCTTGTGCTCCATTTGTATTTCCAAGGTAGAGAAAACAAGCTAAGCAAATGGTACTTGTCAAAATCGAGCGGCAAAAACTCGACCAAATCGCGAGAAGCTCTTATCACCATATAACCAAGAGTTGTGATGGTGGCACAAACCATAAAATGCATCAATAATGTCTAATGCAACAAATCCATTCCACTAAACACAAATGCACAAGCAAGAACTTTTCTAGAACACTATGTGGACGATATCTCCATACCAATGGTCATTATTTGTTACTATCGGAAGTGCATCGAGAATTCCATTTGTTTTTACCAACAATTTGATCCCTCACAAGATAGAAACAAGTAACCAACAATTAGGTAGGATCAAAAGAAGAAAGCTTCTTTGGAAGCTGACGGAAATTTTAATGATGAAGTTAGAAATTGGGAGCAACCCGATCTTTAGTCAAGAGAAAATTGGCGTCAAGCGGTGTAGTTCATAACGACTTTATGTAAGAATTCATGAGAAACATCAATAATTTTAAGCAATTAATGTTCAATGTTTTAAAAAAATTTCTATAAAAGTGGTTGTACCTTCCGGAGGATTTAGAACTCAGCGAAATAACGGTTGCCAATAGAACTCGAGCGTAACAACAACCCAGATTTAGGATACCAACTCAACAGAGAAGCTAAACCCAATAAGCACTCAACCAAAACACTTCAGGCACCCTCACCAAACAAATCAAAACAACTTTAAAGCTAAAGAATTGTAGCCAATAGAACTCTAGAAGCAGCCATGTTGTAAAACCAATGCACCAAGCAACCTACCACAAAAAATCAGCCATCGATGGTTATATTTAAAACCTCTACCCATATATGCTTCTTTGAACTTAACAAATCTGTTCTCAATAGTCTACAAGAATAAATAATATATACTTATATATATTTATAGTTTGGGGCTCAAGTTTATAAAAAAATCTTTTATTAACAAGATTCAAGTATAATATCTAAAAAATATGATCACCATATATACACGGATATCAATAATTTTGAGAAATCGACTCAAGCCTTTAAGTCTTAAGGGGCAATAACACCAAAAAATATCACCAACCGTATGTATACATTGATCATTTCATCATTGCTTATCATTGCCCTAAACCCACAAAAAGACATATGCTGAAAAGTGAAAACTATAAGATAAAACTAAACAGCGGAATCAAATTATAATTCAACAACAATATATAAGAGATGAAAGCAAAAAACAATAACATAAGATAAACTAACAACAATCTTTTAAAACCATAACCCATATTGGAATCAGCATTCAACAATCATCATCGATTCATTATAACCCAAGCCAAGAAGTTTGTGTTTCACTTGTTAACTTTGCTAAATCTGTAAAACAAATGAATAATTAATTATTCTAATTAAGATTAAAAAAGAATAAATAATTATGAATTTAAGCATAAAAAATACCTTCATCAAATTTGTCAATATCATTAATATTTTCTTCCACATTTACTTGATTAATGGTCCATTTTTGCATCCAATTGCACATATTAGAGCTTGTGCAATCTTTGGTGATAATGAACTTCTGAATGAATCAAGAATGCTACCGTACTAAAAGATTATGAGAAGAGAAAGCTAAAACATCACGAGCCATGTGTGAGAGAATAGAAATCTTGGTGCATTTACCTTCCAAAAAATATCAAAATGATCTTTCATGACTTGACTGTCACCAAATAATTATCTAGATCTGATTTACTATCTACATCATCCTTTGCAAAATTGGATCTTTTGAATTTCTCTATAATTGAATATCTTTTCCCAGAAGATTGCAGTTGTAAAATACTAGACTCTTCAGAAAAATTTTGTTTCTCATGGAGACCACTTCCTACTTGGCTTTCACCAAGAACTTTTATTTTGTAATCATGAAACATATCATAGCATGATGATCTAATAAGTTGTGCTAGAGCAACACCATCAGGTCCCTGATACATATCCATAACAACAAACTCTACATAACACATCTTGAATCGGGGATGTAAAACAACAATGATATATATTCAAATTCATTTTCTCTATGACACCCTAATATTTAGCAAATTTTGTCATCATTTTGGAAGCCATATTTCTCACATTTGGGTCACCATCTATTTTCCAATTTTGAAGAAGACAGAACTTCTGCAATTTCATGAAAAAAAGTATTTGATGTCATATACAAAGAACCGAAAATTCTTAAAGTGAGCTCATAAAATTTTTCTAAGAAAGGGAGCAATCTTCTAACATTATTCCAATCATCATCACTTAAAACACCATTTACATTATGACCTTCCTCATCATCTTTCTCTAGTTCTAATTTAAATTGAGTGTCAATCTCGTCATACCTTTCAAAAGCTCTCTCCAACTTAACAACTACACTTAACATTTAAAATGTGGAATTCTATCTAGTAGGAACATCTAAGCATAACATGCTTTTAGTTTTTATTTTTTCAATTTCAATGCATTCTTTAAATTTTTGTAGCCAGTGATTGACGAATGTATCTTCTTGCTCTTCAAACATGATAGACAGATTCACATATCTCTTTCAGCCCATCTTGCACAATTAAATTAATAATGTGAGTTATGCATCTCATATGTAAGAACCGACCATTTAGAATACTACCTCCTCTCTTGCCAAAATTTTTTTGCAGCTGTGTGATGATGCATTATTAGAACTTGAATTATCAACTTTCACAGTGAAAATTGAATCAATCCCCCAATATATAAGACACTTCTCAACTTGTTGCCCAAGTAATTCTCCCCTATGACTATAGATGGGATAAAAGTTTATAACTCTTTTATTGAGTTTACAGTCATCATCAATAAAATGTGCAGTGATACACATATAGTTAATTCGTTGAATGGATGTCCAAGTATCAGTAGTAAGATAAACTCTGTGGCAGGCCTTCTTGAATAGATGTTTTAAAATTGCTCTCTCATCCTGATAAAATTTAAAGCAATCACATGTCAATGTCCATCGTGAAGGTATTTGAAACATTGGACAACACTGAGACATGAAATGTTTAAACCCTCAACCTTCTACATGCTTGAAAGGCAATTCATCGACAATAACCATTATTGCTAAAGCTTTTCTTACATTTTCTTGGTCAAATCTCCATGCCTTAAGGATTGCAAAAAGCTCTTCAGCTTTAACACCAAATTGTAATGCTAGTTTAGTTTGATTTAGTTCATTGTTAAGAGGATTCTTCCGACACAAAGAAAGATGTGCCCTTAAGTTTGAAGTGTCATTAATCTTTGGATCACTGTGATATGACTTTCCACAATAATTAAATTTGCTCATTTTTTCTCCTTCCTCATTAGTATACTTTACAAAGTGATCCCAAACCTCAGATCTAGGTCTAGGAGCTTTTCTTTTTTTCTTTGAAATTGGTGATTTCTCATCACTGACACTCACATCTCCTGTAACTTGAACTTGTTGAGTAGTAGTCATAGCTTTGGAGGAACAAATAATTTTTGAACTATCTCCAACTTGTGACATGTTTCTACTTGTAGACTCTAAAAAATAACAAAAAAAAAAAGAAAAAATAAAGCATGCTTTAATAAATTACATCAACAAAACTATGTAGAAGCAATGCATCCATTTGACTACACTAAAACACTCATAAAGACATAACCTCACACATGATTTTGTGCCTATGGATACAAATACACCTATCCATCTAAACTAAAACACTCATATAAGCATAATCTATGGTCGCACTTGTATCTTACAAATGCAAATATTTTGTAAGTACTAAAAGTCTAAAACTGAAAATAATACCAGTGGAAATGTTGTAGCTGCAACAAAAAATACTACTAACAAGCAGGTTCGTATCAATACAACTATATCAAGCACAATTGACAATTGTTATATTTGAAAGTAAGCATAACATTAACCATGTCCTTAGATCCAAATTTCCTTTCAGAAAACATTGATAAAATTGCATTAGATACACCCAATAAAAAAACTGATCTGACAGTCATGACTCATGAACATCAACATGAAGCATCTTAATACTTGATGAAATATTGGCACATTACACACTTGGAATGCATGTGAGGTTCAGGTTGTGGCATTTGATATGAATTGGGTAAGAAGCACTGCTCTAGAAGTGCTTCATATACTAGATACAAAGATTTGACCATTGACCATCAAGTCAGATCGGTAGGCAAATAAACAATATCAAATCCAGTAATCCACATAACACAACCGTAACATTCAAAAAGCAGCATACTTATAAGAATGCAGCACAACACCTTCATAGAACCTATTTGTAGGTCAGAAATAATGTCATAATAGAGAACATAACACATTACACAACAAAGATTCGGAATATAAGGAAGCGGTCCGACCTACTTTAAGCAATACAATTCACAATACAGGCTCACAACATCAAACCATCAACAACCAACCACAACAAAGAACAACAATGGTGTGACAGAGAGAGAGAGAGAGAGAGAGAGAGAGAGAGAGAGAGTTGAGATAATGGGGATTTAGTTCTTACATTTCAAAGAGAATTAAATTCAAAATCAGAGGTGAAGAGTGAAGACAGAACCTGTAGGCTATCCGCTACTAGGGCAAAAAATAAAAAGAAAGGAGTAGCCTCGAATAGGAAAGTGACGAAAGGTCGAAAGTGGAATGCGTAAATCAGAGATTCAGAATCTCAAATCGTCGGAACACCTATGCCCTCCTCCAATCCTCCTAAGGAATGAAGTCGAGCGAGTTGTCGAGTCAGACTCGATTCTCGAGCATGCATGACATCGGCCATCGAGGACTCGAAGGACAAACTCAAAGCATCGAGGAGATAAGGAGTCTTACATTGGGTTACACTATAAAACTGACTCTTAATCGACTGAAGCCGTGAAGTACCAAAGCGGCCGAGAGTCGAGAATTGAAGCTGTAAATCGAAATAATTGGTTTTACTGTATAAACCAAATTTTTTTAAATTAAAACCGAACTGAAAACCAAAAATTGAATAAACACACAATTTCAACCAAAAACCAAATAATAATCATAAAAATCAAACCAGATTAACCAAATAACATCGGTTCGGTTCAATTTTTTGGTTTGAACCGACTAGTGCACACCCCTAACTCAACTAATTTCAATTCCTATATCTTTAGGGAGATGAGCTTTACCTTTGTATGAAGAGAAAATAATAAGCCTTGTCCCCAATCTTAATGCTCTCAACGGTGGTTAGAGTTTAAAAATACACCTACATAATAAAAACCTCGCTATATTTGTTCCCACTCTTTTAGTTAAGATCAAAAAGGACAATCCCATTACAAATTGGCTTAAGTGGTCTAGCATAGTATGGAGGCTAAAACTTAATCATCTATTTTAACTTTTTGGTATCTATATTGCTCCAAACACTCTAAGCTTGCTCTAAGAGCTCTAAGGAGGCATTAATAAGTGAGAGAAAGTCTATACATTGAATGCTTAGTTCTCTTTCTTTTTTACATAATCCTAATTTAATTGAGCCATAAAACATTATTAATCACCTTAATTAACTATTGGATGGTTTGGGAAACAATAAGTTGATGTTTAGGATTACTTTGGCTTTAGTTAATCAACTAGGTTAAGCACAAATTCTAGTTTAGAGTAGGCTCACCTTAGATTAATGCTTTTATAATATGTTGTACTTCTACTTAAGGTTAGCTTAGAACCTAAGAAAAGCATTGAGTGGGTTTCAACTAATCAATTTGTACATAATTTTGCTAGGGAGCTAAATGGATCAAAGTTAAGCCATTTGATTTTAGTGGGTTCTAGCCAATTCCTCATTAGACTAATAATTTTATTAACTTAGTTAATTTATGATAATTAATTAAGAACCATTTATGTAGTTGGATTTAATTAATTAAGTTATTTTGGTAAAAATGGTCCAATAGCTCCATTTGGGTTAATTATGCTAACCCCATAAGTTGTCATATAACATTCTAAGTTTTGATAATCACAAATATTTCTAGCTAAATAGTTATTTCATTGAAAAATTATTTATGCAGGCTATGGCATGCTTCTAATACATGAATTATAAAATTAGTAGCTCAATGAAGATTGATTGAGAGAGAGCATGAATAATGACTATTTCCAAGTTCTAGTTCAAGGATGAGCCCATGAAGATTACAAATAATGAATAGTAAATGCCAAAACATCTACGTTACGCCTAAAGTTATGCCATTAATTTTAGTATATATATTTTATTTTTGTGTTTATGTAATAGACACGTGAATGATGAAAAACAATCTAACACACACACACACACACACACACACACACTCACACACACTTCAGAGAATACAAAATAAAATTTTTCTTTAAATATAAATCTTTTGGAAAATTATATTGTATCGTACTAGGTAATTATCCATATTTATTAATTAAATTTAGCCACAATAACTAAGTTGGTTTACACCAAAATTGTCAAAATTGAACTAATTATATTATATGATTATCTATTTTTATTAATTATGTTCAACCACCAATATTAAGTAAGTTAACTAAAATTTTTACCTAATTTGATAAATCGTATAGTAAAATATTCAATTGTATGGTTCAAATTTATTTAATAATTATCTAAATTTAATCTAGAATTTCTAAGATTCAGTTTGAAAAGATTTTTCTTAATATGTTCATATAGTTTAATGATATCATAGAATTTTTAGTTTGTTTGGTTCACACACTTTGATCCTAGGTCATACAATATGATTAATGATGGTTGTTGGGACAATTGTATCTTCTAGAGTCCCTAATTCTTGAAATTGAACTGATTGTACAACATGTTAGTCGATCATATAGTATGAATGGATAAATTTTTTTCAAAACATAAGTTTTTAAATATTTTATTCAACCTTCTCCCCATAAATACCCCCTTTGGGGAGCCTAACCAGTGAACTTGAACATGAGAAAGCTTAAGGGAGGCTTAATGAAGAGTGTTTTACTAGAGAAAAGTGGGGAGATTTTTTTTCCCCATATTATCCTTTAAGGGATCTTTTGCTGGTAAGATTGCACTTTTATTTTGGTTGTTCTTATACATCCACCTTACCTTTGAGTTTTGTATTTTAACTTGAAAGCCTATTCTTGTTGAGAACTTGTGTAAGATTTTTGTTGAGAGAAGTTTATTTAACATTTGGAGAGAGAGAGAGAGAGAGAGAGAGAGAAAGAGAGAGTGACATCCTTCTTACTTTGGAAGAGAACGAAAGCAGTATAGGGATTCTTCATTCTCGTTAAGGAGAGAGGTATCGTTGCGTTAGACTGTAGTGCCAAAAGACATATAGTGTACTTTCAAAAGACATATGAAGAGTGGATGTAGGTCCATTGAGTCAAATCACTATAACTTGGTGTACCCAACTTTCAATTAAAAAATGCTAAAAATTATCAAAAACTTTTAAAAAATCATATAAAATAAAATATTCAACTAAAAATACAAATAAAGGCTCTATGGATTCCTCTTAGTGGGAGGAATCCATTAAAACCAAAATCCCGAATTTATATGAAGTAATTTTGGGTTAATTTAAGTTTATATGAAAAATAATAAACTTATATTAAACTCAAATTAATGATCCAATCAATTCCAAATTTTGGGAAATTGAAATTAAGGCTAAGACACACCTTAAGCTAATTTATCAAGATTTATTGACAAATAAATCTTGAGTTATGAAATTTTCTAGCAATAGGCCTTAATTTAATAAAATAAATTAATTTTAATTTGAGAAAATTACGAAAAGCTATAGGATTAATCTAAATCATCATAATAAACATCAAGGGATGATAAAATATGATTAAAACTCACTGGAACCTCACAATCTACAATATACCCTAATTAAATAATTAATTGAATTAATTAATTAAATTGAATGATGAGAACTTAAAATATATAATAAATTAATCAAATTCTCAAAATTTTCAAATAAACCTTCTATAGATGCATCTTCTAGAGAGGAATTTAGGAAAATTAAAACCCCAATTAATTTTTTCTATTTTAATCTTAATTTAAATTTTAGTGAAATAATTAAAACCTTAATTAGTCCTAAATCACATATCTCATTAGAAAATTAAATTGGGAAGGAACCCCTCTTGCCATAAAAATTTCAAGTCTAATTGATCTCTAGATTGGAAGAAAAATTTCAAGTCTTGAGGCCAATTTAAAATGAAATATTAATTAAAAAAATAAAAAAAATCATAAAATTTAAAACATTTCAAGTAATATCAGAACACTTAAATAAAAATTTTTGACCCTCTAAAATTAATGAAATCAATTAGTTATACATTTAAAACTTAATGAAATGATTAAGGATATAAACTTCAATCATAAATTTAAATAATCAATTTAATCAATTAAGATCAAAATTAACCAATGAACTTCATATCTAAATATGAAATTCACTAACATGGAAATCCCTTAAATTCATCTAAATTTTGAACATAATCATAAAGCATAACTAAAAAGTGATTAAATAACTAATCACACTTAAATAACTTAAATAATCTCATGGGTTTAATCTCACTTTAAGAAATTAAATTTCAACATGTAATAACCCAAATTAAACCAAGAATAAAATGAAACTTGAATTCAATTAAGTCAATTTAAATCCATTAACATAACACTAATAATCAATATATTATGAAATTGAAATGTAATAAATGAGTTAAATAATATAATCAAATTAAAATTTGAATTAAGATATTAATATAATAAACTCAGAAAAACTTCTTAAGTCCATTTAAGTTAATAAATAATATAATTCTAAATGCAAATAAAATGAATTAACCAAATCAATTATACTTAAAATAATTTAGGAAGTTGAAATGGCTTAAGTTAGGATTGGTGCTCAAAATAGCCTAAGTCCCCTAAGTTATGAATAGAAAAACAAAATTTAATTTAAAGGGATTGATTAATTAATGAAATCTTACTATATGGTGAAATAAAATCCTAAACTAAAAAAAAAGAATCAAAATATTAACTTAAATGAATTAAGTTAGATTCAAATAAATCAAATGAACAATAACATTAATAGACATACACCTTAATGAAATAATTAAGTCAAATAAATATAATCCCTTGAATCAGATCATTTAAAGGATGTAATGAATGAAATTAATTCAACTAAAATCAAACAAATCAAATGAACCGAACACAATTAAATGAATAATGAACCAAGTCAAAAGGATTGAATATGAAGATTAAGCTATTAAATATAAACATTAATAAACATAACATTAAATAAATGTAAGAATGAAATTACAACTTGAAATTGATTAAGTTAATTTATCCAAACCCATTAACATAACATTGATGAAATGAATAAATGAAATCAATTTAAATCAATCAAATTGAATAATTAAAACACATGAAAATAAATAAACATTTAATCAAAACAAAATTAAAACTAAAACAATGAATAAATCAAATCATTTAAACATTAATCAAACTAAGAAACATTAACCAAATTGAAAGAAATAAAAAGAAGAATGAATCTTAATTCAAATCCAAAAAAAATTAGAACTTTAATGAAACCAAGTTCAACTTAAAAGAATTCAAGAAGAGATTAATCAAGATACTTAGGATCTTAGTTTGACCCATTGTATGAATCTTCATCTTAGTGTGATGACTTCATTCTATTATGATTTAGGAGGTTGAATAGAATGGGTTCCACCTAAAGTGGAATTTATTATATTTTTAATTCTTGAAAACTTAAATTTCATTTTAATATAAAATGAATCCAAAAATGGAAATGAAATTATAAATTATTAAATCATTTAAATTGATACCACCCATGATAAATTAAACTAATTTTAAGATTAAAAGAAATCAAAAGAATAAAAACAAAAATTTTCATAATTAACAACTTATAGTATATAGTCTGGATACCCGAGGTCACAGGGCTACTGGTCCGAAGGAGGTCTTAATACCTCGAATGTCTACTATAACAACGACACATACTTGTGAAATGAAACTATAAAAATAAAAATCTCAAAATCAAATTTAATTAAATATTAGAAATCCAAATTGAAACTTGAACTTAAAAAGACCTAGTACAATCATACCACACAAACTCATTTCCTTCACACACTAGAATATTAGGTCACTGACCCTAGATTTAGGTTAGGTTGATCTATGATGTTCTATGATGTCATGTGATGTTTTACTATCTTGTAGTGTAATATTTTAGATTGGATGACTAGGATTATTTGCCCGTTAGACTAGATGGTAAGACATTATTTCTAGAAGTAATGTCGTCTTCTACATAGGGCTATGCTAAAGGGGAACACCATAATAAATTATATATAAATACTATTTTCTTGTAGGCATACTTAAGTCCCTAAGCATAGCCTAATAGGACAGGTGAGTTTGGAAAGTAACTTATGTTAAGCCTGTATGTTTGCAAATATAACTACTAGTATGTTGTTTACATTTCATAATATTTTTTTTGTTGGGCTTAGAAATATTTTGAATTTTAAATGTAATTTCAGCCTAGGATTACACTAGGATCTATGGGGTTTAGGAATAACAGGAGTTGACTGTACCATTCTAGTGGCATCTTGTGAAGCCCAAAGGAGGTCCCTAAAGAAGAAGGTGATCCTAGAAGAAGACCCATAGATCTAGACTTGTAGTTCTAGGCTGGGCTGTATAAGCAAAGCTCACTACCCATTTTTCTCTTTCTTTCACGGTGCACACTAGTACCTAGCCACACTAGCCTACACTTTTAATTTAAATTTGTCTTGATTTACTTTGGGTGCATAATAGAATCAACCTAATTTTCTAAGTTTCTTTCTATGCTATGTTTTCTGAGATGAATGCTTAAACATTAGGCTCCTAAGAAAATTAAAAATTTTACCAACCTAAATTGAAATAACTTAAACAAAATAAAGAAATTCATAACTTCTCACATAAATTAAAGCCTTGGGATTAACTTAAAATCAACTAGAAATAACTACTTTTTGTGAATCATGCTAGTATATTATTATAAATTCTTAAATTAAGCACTTTACCCATTACATATAAAGGACATCTAACCTTTGAGGATGACCATCTTCTTGGGAAAGTCTGCCTTCTCTTCTTGATTTGGTCCATGACCTCTTTTAATTGCATCTCATTGTAGGCATAAATTACATATCATAAAAGCCTTAAATGAATTATGAGTCAAGATATAAAAGCTAAAATTTGTTGCATTAGTTAGGTACATATCATACGCAACCTAATATTAAGGATTAGGGAGTGAGTCTAAGTTCTTATATTTCTTTTTAAAAATAGAATAACATAGCCATCTTGCATTCATGAGACTTGACATCATGAATTTAAAATTCACTTAGCTGGGGTACACTAGAAGCCATTCCAAGCAATTTATAAGTCCAGAAGAGTCAGGGATAAGTTTCTTTTCTCAAATGAGAGAAAGATCTAATAATTCTCAGAAATCAAACTAGGTCAAGCCTCTGACTTGTGTTGGAAGTAATTATAAACTTAGGATATGAAGCATCATATTGGAACAAGTCTTCAATCCTAGCGATTTCTATAGTGTGTTGTTAGAATATAAGCTTTAGATTTCTAATAAATTATCAACTTAAATTTTAATTTAAACTTAAAATTTAAAGCCCAATGGTAGGATAGTTGAAATGTCTACTATGTATCCTAGTATTTATGGACATTTCCTACTTTATCCCAATTGGCCTCCAAAAGAACTTCTTCCACTTTGCAGTGTTCTCTTTTAAAATTCCAATTTAATTATCCTTTGGAACCCACTTAGAAATCTATATAAATAAATACCTATTTCTTTAATCAGGAGTTTTCTTAAGAAGAGATCCTCATTCTTAACATATAAATAACTATAAGAGCTTTCCTTTATAGGAAACTACAATCCAAGTATAAAATAAATCTTATTTTACTTTTCTATGTAGCTCAAGGGAAGAATCTCTAGAATAATAATAAGACCTACTTGTCCTATGAGTCTTTATTTAAGTGATTAAATCTATTGTAGGATAACATATTTATCTTCTAAGATAATATGCTTATTTCTTAATGATGAATTTGATTACCTAAATAAGAAATCCCAAAAATATATGTGGTGTCATAAAAAATCTCACAGAGATATTTTTTGGTGACTCCACTAGGGAATAGTTTCTCTCTCCATCATTAAAAATAGCCTTTTATTTCTATATATCGATAATGTACCTTTGTTTTCATAAGTCAAGGTTGTCTTTCTTTCTGTTGAGTTTTTCTCCATTTCATCCTTAGTAGAGTACACTTAACATCCCCTAATTATGGTATAAAGCGTGCTAGAACCTCTCTTCAACCTCAGCACTAATAAAGTGATTAGAGTTGCTCATAGCCATCCTCTTCATGTTCTTATTAACATACTTGACTAGCATTTTAGTTTTCTAGATTTGGAGAAATGCTAAAGTGGACGTTTGCATGAAAATTTGAAGAATATGGATTTGGAATGAAAAATTTGCCTGCCAATATATATAGGTCAGGCCTAGCTCAGTGGTGTTGCTATGACAGTGTCTAGGCACTAGCCTCTATTCTAAATTATAGTATATAACACTGTGGGCTCTATATGCAATGCCTAAGAACTGGTCAACTAGTCAAGGTAGTTCTTATTCATGTTAAAAGGTACATTTATGGTATTACTATACAACCAATAGTCACAAATTTGGTACAAGTATATTATTAGGCATTGATCAAGTGCCGAGGGGGAATGACATAATGCGATGATGTTGGTCAACCTTTTTGTTATTTTATGATAAATGTGTCTGTTCAATTACCAGCCTTTTTGAAGACCTTCTTTATTGGCATCATGGTGCTACTTTGGCAGCACCGAGGTTGGTCAACCAATCAACCCACTTTTCCCTTGTTCTATTCTTTTCTCATTTCTTTAATTTTTAATTTTTTACTACAGTGCCTCTGCACTGCAGCATGCAACTAGTCAAAGAAATTCCTGTTCCCATCAAAAGGTACATTTATGGTGTTAATTATGAAACCAACAATCATAAATTGGGTAAGGATATACTATTAGGCATTGATGAAGTGCCTAAGCTCTATGACATAGTTTCGTGATGTTAGTAAACCTTTTTATCATTTTATAATTATTGTTTGTCCAAGTGCTAGCCTTTTTATAGACCTTTTTCTACTTTGGTAGCACCTAGGCATTGGTCAACTAGTCAACTAGCTCTTCTCTATTTCATTTATTTTTTTCATTTTTTATTCTTTTATTTTTTTTATTTTTTATTTTTTACTATAATACCTCAGCATTGTGATGCTACTTATAAATCGCATAGGCACTAGGCCTATATATAATATATTTATTTTATTTTATTTATTTATTTATTATTATTATTATTATTATTATTATTTTATATATTCATTTTAGGAGAAGTGCTTTTACCTTTAATTTAATTCTTAAGCCTCCCAGCAATGCAATCTCCTTCTAATTAATCTTTAACTCCTAATACCTTCTAATAAACACTAAACATACCACTAATATATATTTGGTTGCCTCTCAACAAGTGCTTAGTTTAACATCCTTAGCTCGACATAGCTTTTCTAGTTTTTAAAGTCTTCGATGAAATTAAGGGGCTCTTACATTGAGTCTAATTTCCTTCATAGTATGGCTTAAGTCATTGACCATTCACATTGAAAATCTCATTCATCTTTAAATGTTGGATATCCACAACATCATGTGCATAAACTTTAATAACTAAGAAAGGTCCTGACCAACTTGATCTTAATTTTTCTAAAAATAAATTTAATTTAAAGTAGAATAGTAATACTTATTGTCGAAGCATAAAATATTGTTTTAATGATCTTCATATCATGCCATTTTTTTCATTTGATCTTTATATACTCTTGAATTTTTGTATGTGTGTAATCTTATTTCTTCTCACTTATTCAAGTTTATGAGTCTCTTTTTTGCACTTATTTTTATATCAAAATTTAATTCTTAATAGCTCGGTGTGCTTTGTGCTTCAATTGCAATGGTAAGTGGCAAGCCTTCCCAAATACTAATCTATACAGAGACATTCCAATAGGGGTCTTGTAGTAAGTCCTATATTTCCATAATGCATCGTCTAATTGTAGTGACCAATCCTTTTTAGTATGCCCTATAGTTTTTTTCTAAAATCCTTTTTATTTTCCTATTTGAAATTTAAGCCTAGCCACTTATTTGGAGATGATATGTAGTAGCTATTCTATGTTGTACTCTATATTTTCTTAAAAATTATTACACATATTTATTATAGAAATGAGTACCTTCATCACTAATAATGATTCTATGTGTTCCAAATCTTGTAAAAAAACTTTCTTTAGAAATTTAATAGTTACCTTAGAAGCATTTTTCAATATAGCTATTGTTTCTATTTATTTGAACACATAATCAACTCCTACTAAGATATATTTATTCCGATATGAAGAAACAAAAGGTCCCATATTCCTCATACATCAATATTTATACCACTAAAATATAATTTAATGGCATTTCTTGATGCTTAGAGATATTTTCCATTCTTTGACATTTATCACAGTTTTTCACATATTTGTGCACATCTCTAAATAAAGTTGGCCAATAAAATCTACTTTGTAATATCTTAGCTAATATTTTATTACTTCCAAAGTGTTCTCCACACTCAAAATCATGGCATGATCTTATAATTTCTAAAATTTCATTATTAGGAATGCATCTTCTTAAGATTTGATCTGGATATTTCTTATAAAGATAAGATTTATCCCAAAAATAAAATTTTACATCATATAAACATTTCTTCTTTTAATTCACAATATTTACATGCCATGGAATAACTTTGTTCTTGAATGGAAGTAATAGTTCATCTAGGAATTCTTTCTTAATATTTTCACTATCTCTCAACTCTTCCTCAGCTATTAATCTTGACAAGTGATCAGCTACTTGATTTTCAAATCTTTTTTATCTCTAATTTCTGGATCAAACTCTTGTAATAATAATACCCATCTAATTAATATAAGCTTAGCCTTTTTCTTTTTAATAAGTATTTAATCGTTGCATGATTAATATATGCTATAATTTTTATTCCAACTAGATAGAATCTAAATTTATCAAAGGAAAAGACAACAAATAATAACTCTTCTTGAGTTATTGAATAAATTAATTTATTTTCATTCAGAGTTTTATTAGCATAGTATATCATATGAAAGATTTTGTGTTTTCTTTATCATGCAACTGCACCTATTACATAATCACTTGTATCACACATCAATTCAAAAGGTAAATTTCAATTAGGTATTATAATAATTAGAGTTGAACATAATTTGACTTTTAGTAGATCAAAAGCCTCTTGACATTCTTTTGTAAGAATAAAGGCTGTATCCTTTTCTAATAAGTTGCACAATGGTTTTGATATTTTTAAAAAGCCTTTGATAAATCTCCCATAAATCCAACATGTCCTAGAAAACTTCTGATGCTTTTAACATTAGTTATTGGTAAAAGTTATTATATTATTTTCACTTTTTCCCTATCCACTTCTATTCCTTTTTTAGAAATTTTATGACCTAGTATTATCTCTTCTCTAACCATAAAATGGCCTTTCTCCCAATTCAGTATTAAGTTTTTCTCTTCACATCTCCTAAGAATGATTTCTAAGTTCTCTAAATAATCTTGAATTGCTAGACCAAAAATAGAAAAATCATTCATAAACACTTCAAAGTAATATTCAATTAAGTCAGAAAATATAGCCATCATACAATGTTGAAAAGTATTAGGTGCATTACATAATCCAAATGGCATTCTTTGAAAAGCAAAGGTACCATAAGGACAAGTAAATGTTGTTATCTCTTTATCCTTTGGTTTTTTGACAGTTTGATTATATCAAGAATACCCATCTAAAAAGTAATAATATGAATGGTCTACTAACTCATCTGACATTTGGTCAATGAAAGGAAAAGATAAATGATCTTTTATAGTGCCTTTGTTTAGCTTTTTATAATACATATAAATCCTCCTCTTATGACTATTATAGTAGGAATGATTTCATTATTTGCCTTAGTAACAATAGTCATTTCTTCTTTCTTAAGTACATAATCGATTGAACTACTTATGTACTATTGGATATAGGATATAACATTCCCGGATCCAACCACTTTAAAGATTTCCATTTTTTTTGTATTTCTTTCATAATAAGATTTAGTTTTCTTTGGTTTTCTATAAACAATTTTCTATTTTCTTCCAGTAAAATTCTATGCATACATCTTGAAGGATTAATCCTTTTATTAACTACTATTGTCTATTTGAATGCTTTTGCGTGTCCTATAAGAACTTCAATTAGTTTGTCTTCTTGATTTTCTTCTAAATTAGCTAAGATTGTTATTGCTAATGTAGATTCTTTTCCTAGATAAGCATATTTCAAGTGATTTGGTAATGGTTTTAATTATAATTCTATCGCTTCGATATATGGTTTGATATTCTTTCTTTTTATAGACAATTCTAATGGTTCAAACTTTTCTTTAAATTGATTAAGTGTAATTCTAAGGAATTGAATGTTTTCATATTTTTCCATCATAATTTTGTATTTTTGTTCTATAAAATCATTTATGACATTAGAATCTAATTCTTTTTTTTTTATTTTCACTTAACCCAATCCTATAGCATTCTTCATTTTTATCATTAGAAAACTTAATAGAGTTAAACACATTAAATTTAATTCCTGATCATTTACTCTCATTGTGAATTTTCCTTTTTGAACATTTATCATCGTTCCTCCAGTAGCTAAGAAAGGCCTCCCTAAAATGAGAGGCATTTTTTTATCTTTCTCCATATCTAATATGATAAAATCTGAAGAAAAAAAATTATCTACCTTAACTATAATATCCACAATAATATCTTTAGGATATGTCAAAGATCAATCAACTAATTGAGGAGTCACACTTGCAGGTTGTACTTCTCCTAGTTCTAGTTTCTTGAAAATTGATAAAGGCATTAAATTTATACTCCTATAGTGCAAGGAATAGTAAAACTCGAAAAAAAATTATCCCCTATAGTGCAAGGAATAGTAAAACTCCCTAGATCTGTAAGTCTTCCATGTAATTTTATTTGAATGAATGTGCTACATTCTTCAATAAGGGATACAATTTTATTTTCCCATAATTGTCTTCTTTTATATAAAATATCATTCATAATTTTAGCTTATGAAGGTATTTGTTCTAAAGCTTCAACAAATGGCATATTTATGGATAATTTCTTAAGTACTTCTAAGAATTTAGAAAATTTATTATCCACATTTTATTTTTGAAATCTTTGAGGAAATGGAGGTGGTGGTATTTCTCTTATTTTCCTAAATACTTAGCTTTTTGCTTCCTTTTTATTTTCTTCAATTTTTTTATTTTCATTTCTACCTTTTTTTCTTTACTTAATATTTCATAATTTACCACTATTTTTAAATTTTTTTCACTTCCTAATTCAATTTCTTTACAATGTTCTTTACCTTTATTTTTAGAATTTTCTTTAGTGTCACTAGGTAAATTCCCTTGTGGTCTATTTGTAAAGTTATTAGCAAATTGCCCTAATTGAATCACTAAATTTTTAATTAAAGCTGACTGGCTTTGTAATTGAGTTCCTATTTATAAGGCATGTTTCTTTTTCTTAGTTTGATTTCGTAGAGGATATCCTAGTGGAATGATCAGTCGAAAGTTAGAGTTATGAGGGTTATAATTCCTATTGTTCCAATTTTCCATATTTTCATTTTGACTATAGTTAGCATTACTATTATTGAAAAAGTTTGGGTGATTCCTCCAACCTTCATTGAATTTATTTGCATAAGGATCATTTGTTCTATTTTTGATATAGTTCAACATTTTCACTCTTTAAGTGGTTTGCTCTCTAATATACTAATTTCACTAGTTTCTCCCCTTTGATTCATATTGTTAATTTTTTGATTAATTTCTAAATTATCTAATTTGTTAATTTCTCTGTTTAAGCTACTTACACATTCTTAAGATTTTAATCATTGACTACATTCTTAAGATTTAATCATCAAAGCATTGTATAGTCCTTAAAGATCCTACTAACCCATTATAAAATGATTAAATTATAAGCCAAACTAATAATGAATGACGAGGACATTTGCTTAATAACTTTTTATATGTTTTCGAAGCCTCATATATAGATTCATTATCTAATTGTATGAATGATGTAATATCATTTCTTAGCTAAGGAGTTTTAAATGATGAAAACTATTTTGTTAGAAAATTTTCTAATTGACTCCAAGTTATTATAGATCATTGAGGCAATGAATTCAACCACATTTTTGCCTTATCTCTTAGTGAGAATGGAAATAATCTTAATCTAATAGCATCATCACTTACCTCATTATGTTTAAATGTTGCATAAATTTCTACAAAATTGGAAATATGCATATTAAGATCTTCAATAGGTGAACCCCCAAGTTAAGAGTTTTGCACCATTTGAATTATAGATGGTTTTAATTCAAAATTATTGTTTTGAATAGTTGGTATAGTAATACTTTGATGTATTCCATCCACAGTTGGTGTGGCATAAATTTTAAGAGGTCTAGATAATTCTCTTATTGGTTTATTGTTCATTACTAGTTCTCACTTCTCTTTTCTAATTTTCCTACAAAGTCGTTCAATTTCTAAGTTCAATGGCACTATTTCTATAGTTTTTGTCTCTACGTATACAATGTTTATAAATCACAACTTTGATTCATAAACTGAAATAGAAATATTACATTAAACAAGTACAAGGATATTTTAGACTTAACACAACACAAATACATATAACAAAAAGTTGAATTAAAGCCCGTTTAGCAAAACTAATATTAACTTAATACAAATTATTATTTACCTTCTAATCCCTAACAACAACGCCAAAAACTTGATCGATACTTTTACCCTTTATACGCAAGTGTACATGTCGAATCAAGCAATACAAAATGAGTAAAGTATTTTTCTCATGAGGAATATAACAAAATTAGATATTAATTTATATTAAGGTAAGTACTAATTTCTTTAAACATAGTTTTATTCAACAAAATGCAAGTGCTCAACAAGATAATAAAAAGACTAATTTATATATTTTATTTTATTTTTATTGAAAATATATAAGTGTTTTTCTTATTTTTAAAAGGAGTACTTTGAATTTATGGAATCTTTTAGACTATGTATTATATTAAATTATTTAGTGGATTAATTTAAATGTTGTAGTATCAACTAAGAGAAAAGGTGTTATACTCTCTATCTCTAGACAAGTATAACCAAACCAATCCTTTTACTTAATTTTCTATCTAGTGCCAAGTAAATTTTAATTGATTACTTTTCCTATATTTCCCTTTAAATGATTATAAATCCTAAAAATAATCATATATTTAATGTTATTTAGCAACCCTGACCTATCTAGCACATTAATCATTATTAGTACATTTATTTAACTTTTTTTGATTCCATTGATATCACTAGATCACACTTATTTTTAATTTTGTGAATAGCCAAATTATAAGAAAATAAAGCATAGAAAGAAGCAAAACATATTTTCATTAAAAGGACAAATAGTTTTCTTATATCAATCCACAATAAAGTTTAACAAAACATAAACATCATAAAGTTCACATAAATTCATAGCACTTATAGATTAGTGCTCCATAATAGAGAGAAAGATAAAAATCATATTAAATATAGTAAAACATGACTTAGGATAATGAGAGAAAAAAAGGAGAGAGCACACCGAGTACATCTTCTATGTCTAGTCCTCACAATCCTTTACTGCTTATGTGTGAAATGTCCAGCATCCCCTGCTTGATATCCTTCTCAACCTCTTGCTTAAGAAAATACTATTTCACACTACCCTTACACACTTTCAGTGCACTTGGAGTGTCACTCTCAAACTATTTTATAAAGAACTCACACATACTCACTCACCATATTTCCAAGAAAGGTGAAAAAGAAAAAAATCTGAAAGATCTTTTAGGACTAGATACAACCCTGGTTGGTTGTCCAGACACTCCTTCCATAACTGCTTCAAAAACTACTTGAAACCATCGTTGAGCTATCATTAATCTATTCTATCAAACTGTAATGTTGTGGTGTTATTAATGTAGTGTTGTGATGCTGGGAGTGGTTCTATGACATTGCTCATCCGACTCTATGGCTCTATGCTTGTTATTTCTGCCTCATATTTTTTTCTGGTACAGTATTGTGACACTACTTACATAGTACCTAGATGCTGAGTTTGTTATAAAACTATCCTAAAATGAGTCAAATATGGCACTACAGCACTGTTGATATAGTGCCTAGAAACTTACCTTGCTATAAAAGTGCCTTAATTTAGGCCAATTACAATGCCATGTGCTACTTTTGCATTGTCTAGGCTTTGGGCCTAAATTTATTTATTTTTTCTCATTTTTTGATAGTTTTGTAGTTATAATACAAAATATACTTAAAATAAACACATTTTAATTTAAAAAACACATAATAAAGGTATTAAAATTACAAGAAATTTTCATAATTTAAACACTTATCATGAATCCTTCTAGGACTTGACCTAACCTAATTGGATTAGGTAAACTCAATTCAAACCCCAAAATTAAATAAAAATTTAAATTAAACACATTTGAATTGAAATTTAAATTTAATTGAGCCTAGATCGATGTAGTTGGGATGGTTGACCCAATTGACTCATTTAAGCTCGAAATCATCTAAGCCTAAGAAAAATCAATTTAAATTAAAATAAATTAAAAATAAATCAAATAAAGAGTACAAAATCAATACACACATATAAATGACCCTAAAAAGAAATTCAAGAGATGTTCAAAGTGGGCAATCAAGTCATTAGCCTTGTGTTGATCCATGTGGACTCCACCATGTTAAAGTCAACAAACCAAAATTTGGCAAAATTGAGACATTTCAAAGACTCAAAATCATGAAATGAATATATTTAAATATAAATCTAAACAAATATAAATCTAATAAAGTCTTAAATGGGTTAATTGGGTCAGTTGATCCAATTAGAACCAAATGAACTTTATTGAACCTAAATTCAATTAAATTGAAATTAATTCAAATCAAACATCCAAAATTATTTAAAAATTTTAAATGAACATAACTCAATAATTATTTGAGTTTAATTTGATTATTTGACCTATTAAGCCCAATTTGGAATAAAATGAGTCTAAATCAAAATCAACTTCAAATCAATCAAAATTAATTAATCTAAATTATTTAAAACACATTATTAAACATCATTGATGCTAAAACACATGGATTGAGTTAAATTGGCCATTTGACTCAATTAAGCCCCACTTTAACACATTTAGATCAAAATGAGTAAATTTAAATTAAAACCAAAATCTAATTCAAATTAAATGAATTTGATTAATTAAAATCATCACAAATGGTCAACTAAACACAATTAAACTCAAATGTAAATTCAAAAGTGCCATTTAGGCTAGGATTCAATTTGACCTATTTAAGTCAAAAAAGTTTCGAACCTAGCTTAAACACATCAAACCAAAATAAATATGTATCAATTGATCCATAAATCCTTCAATGAACAATTAACAATAATTGAAACCTATATCTAAATCCAATAAATCAAATGGAATAAACTAACCTAAGTTAAAAGCCAAAAAAGCTCAAATGAATCAAACTTAAGCACTAAACCCAAACCCATCTTAAATAAGCTTGAGTTTAACTCTTATCACACTTCGGGCTTGGTTTAACTAGTAAATTAGCAACCAAAAGGAAGCCATGTGAGGTGAAGCTAAGGAGATAAGGCAAAGCCATGGAAAGGAGGTAAGACTAGAAAATAAACCGCCCCTCCTTCTTCATACCTCATATATCAATCCACCTATGGATGAGAATTCATAGCCAACAAATTAGACCTCTCACATCCAACAAATTAGACCTCTAGGGGAATGCTTCCAAAGCTTCAAATCAGCTTGGATGGCTACCCATAAAATCCTCCATGGAGTTGATTCTTAGCCAAGCACCAAAAGTAGAGAGTGGAGAGCTGATATCTTCATTCCAAGATCTCAAGCACATTCTTGAGGTAGAGAGGGAGTGAGACAACCCTTGGTTCTTGGCCATGTTTGGAGAGGAGAAAAGAGAGCTCCAATCTCAATTCCAAGCACTCCAACACCTTCTAGAGAGATAGTGAAGCTAAACTCGATCTTCCTCGAGTTACCACAATTGGCAAGCTAGAGATTGGTTAAAGCTAGTGGTAATAATGGTGACCAATATGAAAATAGGGGAGGAACATTCAACCCCCATAATTGATGATCCCTACATATTATTGAGGATAAAATTAATTCAACCGAGCCCTTACTCAAAGACCTCGATGCCGGTGAGCCAAAAATTGACCAAAGCCACCAATAAAGGTGGAGCTTCATCTCCGTGATGATTGGCAGAGAGGCAACTAAAACTAACACCACCAAAGCTTCACCTCGACCTAGAGAATGTGCTCAAAGAATTATCACCACCAAGGATCAATGTTAAGTTTTTTTTAATAAAATAAAAAAAGGAATATACAAAATAAAAGACAAAAATGAGAAAACTAATTATCATATTCATTATCATCCTTCTTCTCTTCTTCTTCTTCTTCTTCTTCTTCTTCTTCTTCTTCTTCTTCTTCTTCTTCTTCTTCTTCAGGCTCTAACAGGGTCCTCGCACAAGGGTGATATTGAGGTGCCACAAGAAAAGAAGCCTGGCATCCTCACATGAAAGCCATAATTCTCAAACATATGAATAAATGATGTGTTAAACTCATCCATGTATGAAAGATGCCATTGTTGTGGTGTTAAAATTTCCTCCAAAATTCCTACTGCTATCGATTGGTTTCACCAACCCTTCTCCTTAAATTTGAGACTTATCCTTCAATTTTTTGGAGTTGCTCATTTAAGGTTTTTGAGGATTTGGGTTTGGATTAAGGGGCACGTGAGCTTTCTCTCATCTTAGTCCTCAAGCCAAATTCTTCAATTACTCTCTTAGTCTCGAGAACCTTTTGTATAAAGGAATCTTCATATGACTCCCCTTGTGCACCCACTGAAACACACAAAGAATAAATTAAAGAAGGGTGACCATACCTTAAAGTAGTACTACCTTTAAACATATTACAAATAGAATTATAAAATCCTCGGTACATCAATAATATAGCCAATTTGAATTCCAAAATTCAAAATGACCCTATCCCTTGTCACCTCACTAATATTATTAGTAGGCATTAACTTGATAGAATGAAATAATGCCATGCTTTGGCCTCAATAGTAAGGTCACTGGTAGAAAAATAAATAATTTTATTCTATAGACTTTTCTAGTAGACATTAGAATTTATAATATTGAGAACATTAAGGATTTCATTGAAATTGGGATGATAATTATAATAGAAGAGATATTAAACATATACTACATCTTGTAAATTATAATATCCTTTAATAGTGCTACTATCAAAACCTACTAGTTTTCCCCGGATGAAAATTCTATAATTCTGGTGCTCCTTCACATTAGTGAAGAATTCTCACACCACATGAACGATGTCAGAGTTGTTGTTGAAGGCTAGCTTCTCCCAACCTTGCTCATTGATAATCCACTCCATGCTCCCTCCCAGATTAAAGAAGCTCATCTTCAAGATTAGATGTTTGTGTAGGAGAACATGATGGTATCGTTCCTCCACTTCTACACTAATAAATCTATTAGTGTATCTAATAGCTACATCTTATCATTGCTGAGGTATTTTACTGGCATGTTGGCTTTCTCAAAGTAAAATGCAAAGTGAGAGAAAAAGAGAGCAAGGATTTCCAAAAGATAACCAAAGCATTAGAATGAAAATTTATAGCTTAGGGGTCTTATTTATAGACTGAATTTAGCACCGCCACGCTGCATTGACAGTGTCAAGGCAATGGCCTCTCAATTTTTAAGATTTAATACTAGCACCACCACACTCTACATGCAGTGCCAAGGCAATCGTCACCCAATAGAAATGGTTGTTAGCCAGTTAAAAAGAGCACTTATTACTTATTATAATTAATTTTGTAACCTATCATAACTAAAAGAGTGTTAAATGTTGATCTAGTGCCATGGTGTTCTGACACAACACCATAGTTTAAGTAAAAAAGTTTATCCTTTCTAATTAAAAGTGCTTGTCCATCTGCTAGCTTTTTTGAATAAATGTTTAACTTGCACCATAATGCCAAATAGCTAACATCGAGGTACTGGTCAACTAATCAACATGATTTGATTATTCTAATCTCATGTTATCTTAAGTGTTATTGTGCTAACATTATAGTGCTGAGGCATTGAACCCTCAGGTTATAAGACACAAATTCCTACTCTATAATGTTATAGGGCTAATTACTCAACACCAATACACCATATTTTTAGTGCTGAAGCACTACTTCTCAAAACAATAAATTAAAATTTACAATGCAAACAACATATATCTATCTAGCATTTCAAAGGGGTGTAAGTCCAATCTATGCATACATCATGCAAACAATCACTATAAAACTAGCTTTCCAATGGATGTAAGCCCAAGCCTATGTTTTCCATGCGAACATCTTATAAATCTAGCATTCCAAAAAGATGTAAGTCCAATCAATCCATTCTTTATGCAAACAAAACTATATTTTAGCATTCTAAAGGGTTGTAAGTCCAATCTATGTTCATCATGCAAACACCCTAATGGAATTCCAAAGAGATGTAAGTCCAACACATATTTTTGCCAAGTGAACAACCTAATGGCTTTCCAATGGATATTTGGCTAGTCTTATGTTGTCATTCGAACATCCCTACATTAAACCTCTGGTTTATTCAAGATATCTGAGATAAGGTAACCCATGATTGCAAATCATACTCCTTAGACATTACAGCTAGGCCTTTGATATTGGTAGTCTAGAATAAAGTAGTCATAGGATAACATAACTTTGGGATCTTGATCAGGACTACTCTTCTATTTCTCTTAGACAGTTATCTATGCCATGCCACACACACTATTAAACATCAATTAATATTAAAGAGATATATTTATTTCCAACCTTAATTGAGAGTTCTCTCTTACTATGATAAGAGGGGTAGTTAACTATGAATGTTTATGTTCATAAGAAGTAGAACTCAGATGTATATAAACCCTAACATAATGTTAGAAAAAATCTGGTTGAATAAATCAATCAATCTAGAAAAAAACATACTCCTACTCATCCCAGTAATGATGGCAGAGAGCTTTTAAAAGGATGTTTTTTTAGCAAAGAGATTTTCTACGACTCTGTTGGGGATTACTTCTAAAAAATGAAATATGCATTACCATTGTAAACTTAAATATCATGTTATATTCTTTGAAAAGTTTAAATTTATGACTAGGTTCAAAACTTCGAATGGAAAACTTCATAAACATGATGACTGTCAAGTTAGGAGAGGGGTCCACTGTTAGATTCTCTCAAGCTATAATCAACACTAGTTTTGTTGGAGCTACCCTCCAATTCAATACCATTTTTGAGGTTGTTCTATTTCTACCTGTCAGACCTATAATAGAGCCTATCATTAAGATAATTGGAATGCCAAAGTTATTCAACGAAGGAAGGAAGCTGAATGTGTTCATTCCTAACAAGACCAAGCCTAGTTAACTTCCAAAAAGGGTTCTATTTTTGATAAGCTATAAAAGGCAATGTCGATAATCCTTGCTAAGGATAAGATGATTGTTAAGCCCAAGTTGAAGTCTATTATCATCAATCCACTTAGCAGTGCATTAAGGGAGCCTACTATCCCACAATATGCTACTTTTACTCTAGGTAGTAATGACTATGAAACATCTTTCTCGAGCACCAAAATGGCCAAGAGAGCTTGAAGAAAGTATAATGTTGATCACAAAGTTGTCATATTGCTTGTTCATTCTGAACAATAAAATCAGCCCATGGTGGAAACAAATATACCCACCAATAAAATCTTTTACCTGCTCTGATGGGTTAAGTGGAGTAGCTCTAGAGGAGCTATCAAGAAGCCTTTTTGGGATGAACATACGCAACCCATATCATAGAATCAACCATGGAATGAGAATACCATCTTCTTAAAAATCTATAAAGTTATAAAGGCTGCTAAAAATAGAAATGTTCAAAAAAGAATTAAGAAGTTGGTGAATGAGGTCTCCAACCCAACAAATTGTTACTTTAAGTAAGGTAGGAACATAAAAAATATCATGGGAGTTTAATATTTGTTGAACACCAACAACAAGCACTTAAGTATGAAGGTACTAAGTGGCTAGTTGTTGGAAAGTTCCAACAAATCCCAAAAGAAAAGAGAGAATATCATCTATCCGGTGAACACGAGGGTGTGATATCTAGAATGTACTCCCAAAGATCCACCACTGAAAAATCCTGATCAAGTTAGGTTCCCAAAGAGTCTGAAGTCATCAAAGATATGACAACTCAATATGAACCAAACCCACCAGATGATAATGGAATTGAACCTCCTATCATCAACTTGAAATGTCAATCTGAAAAGAGTCAACCAGTGGATGATGAAGAAGATAATCAACTCTTATAGGAAGATGAGGATTTCCAAATCAATGAAGAGGAACCAATTCTTGACTCCTAAAATAATGAAGAAATTGATTGTATGAAAGTCAAAGTTGTTTACATGGTTGATTCACATTTATGAAATAGAAATGTGGCACCTGAACAACAAAATGAGGAAGGACATCAAGAGAACCTAATTCATCAAGAACCCAGAGGTGAAACTCAAGTATAAGTTGAAGTAACTGAAGAGCTAACTGATGTTATAACAAGATTATAATGATAAATGAGTTCTTAACTCTAAAGAAGGGACCAAAAAATCAACCAAATTAACAATTATCTCAATGAAATGAATTGGATGATGAAAGAGTTGTTTGTTCAGCTTAACTCCATAGCAATTGCAATGTAGCAAGTACCACAAAGAAACCATTCAAAGATGATCAACTCAATAGTTAAAATTTTGGGCATGCAAAATGCTACACCTAACTTGCCAACAGCTTCAACACAAAGGCAAGAACCCCTAGAAGAAGTTACATAAAATGCACATTAAGAGTTGATGTTATCACCAAATCTAAAGTAGAATATCTCATCTACCAGAAAGTTAAAACAGTTATCGCTTCAGAAGCTACTAATTAACTAGTTCAAAAGACTGACCATACTTGGTGGAATACGACCAAGTACAATATCCTAAATGGTTTGTTGTGCCAAAATTTAACACCTTTGTGAGCTCAAATAATCCATAACAGCAATTGCCCTAATTTAAAGCCACTTGTAAAAATATTTGAGGGAATAACACCTTACTGCTATAACAATTTGTTAGTAGTCTCACCAACATAACTTTTGAGTGGTATGTTGAGTTACCCAATGACTCATTAAAAATCTTTGCCAAGTTGTAAATACTCTTCGATAAGAGATTTGTAGGTGCAAGCAAGAAAGTAACAATTGTAGATCTCACCTTAGAAAAGATAAAGATAGACTAAAGTTTTACAAAATATATTACAAGATGGAGAAATTTAAGCATGACATGTGATCAGCAGCTCACAGAAAAGCATGCAGTAGAACTCCTCATGGGAAACATCAATGATCTGATGGCTCCATATCTAGTCATGACTACGATTAATATGCTTGAAGAATTATTGGATCATGTAGCTAAGTTTGAAAGGCTCCCCAAGTAAAAAGGCCTTAGTAACAACTATAATAATAATTCCTTTGGGAAACAAAAACAACCAAAATCACATGATTGAAAGAATAATGATGTGAATACAATATTCACATTCACGATTGACAAAAAGGGAAATGGAGGTGCAGCAACTTTGCGACTAATAGCAAAGCTAACAGAAGATAAGAAAGAAGGGCTAACTCTTTAAGAGAAGATGTTTAAGTAGTACTCATTCAAAAGAGAATGTACTGCTAAGATCATTAGACATGCCCTAAAATTGGGATTACAATTGTTAGAGCCACTTCAGCCAGACCAAGTAGGAAAAGTTGATGATGCCAACCTTGTTCATTCCAATACTTATAAGTCACCCAATTGAAGATTATTTTCTCTTAAAAATTGGGTAGAAAAGAGCTATCAAAATGGGAAACTCACTTTATTAGATAGTGTACTAGTACATCCTAAAAAGGAAAAGGTGAAGGTTGTTACAACACACCCTATCCAAAATGCAAAATGCAAAAAACAAAGATACTGAGCTAGATGGAACTCATAATATAAATGATGATAAAGGCAAAGCTCCGCAAACACAATAAGAAGAAAAATGTGGTTGAGAAACTTCATCTCAAAAAAGAACAAATGGATGATTAACATTCTTTCAGCTATAGAAGGCATTCGATGGATGAATTCCTTAGAAACTGAAATAAATCCAAGAAGGCTCTTCCCCAACAAGGCAATTTTTATATAATATACAGAAGCAGGCGAAAATCAATCAGTCTTCTTCATCAAAGACTCACAAATCAAAGAAAAAGAGAAAATCTAGAAAACCAAAGTCTAAAACAATAAAAAGATTGACTTTTTAGAGGAGTACATGCAACCTTCTTAAATGCCAATTAAGTTGGAAGAATACATGGCCCACATACAACTTGACACGAAAAATCCTGAAGAAGAGGTTTCAAAAGAAAAATGTGGAGCCATAAACATGCATAGAAATTTTAACCTTCAAATCCATAAAGAAGCATGTTATGTGATTACAACTTCAACTGACTATAAAGAAGAATTATGCTTTCTCAGAAAAACACTTACTAAATGAAAGATCAAGTCAAACTCAAAGAAATTATGTCCTATACTAGGTAGTAATTCAGAGAGTACTAAAAGCTCTAAAAAATCTAAAGAAATGTAGAATTCAGAGACTTCTTTTGATAAAGAAGATTAGATAGAAGAAGTAGCTCAGGTCTAATTAAAAAGTGAAAATTGAATTTCTCTACCCACTCAATAGAGCGTTAGTGATAAAGGCAAAAGAATTCAAATTAATGAAAGTATCTTACCCCCACACTGACTAAACCTCAAAAGTCTATCAAAATAGGAGTAGACTATAATGTTCTGGCACATTTATGCAAGTCCCTGCTTTACTAAATATGTATGATGCTCTCATATTTTCCAAAGATATATGTGAGACATTAATCAATGCCTTGTAAAGTCTAGAACAATATAAAACATTTTTTTGCTGAAGAGAGGATGAAAAAGGACTTAACCTCTCAAAAATTAGCAACCATCGCATTCAGTGATGACGACCTACTATTAGGGATGAACAAACATAATCACCCCTTTATGTTATAGCTGAAAGTAATTCCACTCACATTAAAATAATATTGATCAATCCAAGCACTTCAGTCAATCTTATAATAGCTAAAATGCTTCGAGCACTTGGATGCTTGTTATCTAAACAAAAGTATAATATTCATATAAGGATTCAATGAACAAGAACAATAAACTATAGGGTCTCTAGTTCTACTTATATTATTTGGGAAACTGTACACAAAGGCTAAATTCTATATGATCAAAGCCAAAGTTGCTTACAAAACACTCTTCGATAAACCGTAGATTCATGAATATGGCATAGTACTTCAACTCTCCATCAATGTGCAAAGTATATTCAAAATGGTGAAGGGAATTGAATTGATGGTGACATGAATCCATTCTTGATACATGAGATCACAATCCATGATGATACAAAGTACTTCATGCCTAAAAAAGTGGGGGAAGTTAATTCCTAAAAGCAACTAGCTCCACCTACCAAACTAATGTTGAAAGGTGGTAATTTAAAGGGTATAAATAACAATGAATTAAAGAAACCTAAGGTAATTCCCCACCTTAGCAGTGACATTGAGGATGATGAAGAGGAGTTAGTACTTTGTTAACCTAAGAAAACATCAACTAGCTAAAAGAAATAAGAACCTAATACTAGTAATGTGGCAAAATAATTAGAGGAAACTCATGTTACTCTAATAAGGGTACCCGAATCTCACTATAAAAATAATTACAGTGCCAAAGGCATATAGAAAATCTTTAACAGCTTCAAAAAAAGAGGAAATAAAGTAGTTGAAAACTTTCAATGTCCCTCCTAAAAGAGGCTATGAATACCACCTAATCACTTACATCCAACTATGACATCTTGGCCATTTGAAAGTTGGGGAATTGATATAATTCATCTAATAGATCCTCCATCATCTAGGGGATATCATTTCATAATAGCTGCCACCGATTACTTCTCCAAATGGACATAAGTAATTTCATTAAAAGAAGTTAAAGCTGACATTATAGTGAAATATTTGTGAGACCATATTGTCTACCGATTTGGAGTACCTCAAAAAATTATACATGATAATGGCACTACCTTCAAAAATTCTAAAATCTATTGCTTCATTGAGAAATATAAAATCAATTAGTGATATTCTTCAATATATAGTTCAAGAGCCAATAGTCTCACAAAAGAATTCAATAAAATATTGATTAAACTTTTTAAGAAGATTCTCCCTAAAAATAGAAGGGAATGGCATGATAAATTAATAGTAGCCTTATGATCATTCCACATTATATACAAAATTACTATAGAAGTAACATCATACTCTTTAGTCTTCAGATTAGAAGCAATAATTTCTTTTGAAGTAGAGCTACTTTCACTCCATATAACAGTTCAAAATGAGCTTATAATGGAGGAAACTGTCTAAATACGACTCAAAGAAATTGAAACTCTTGATAAAAGTTAGTTTTAAGCCAACAAAATGTAAAAATATATAGAGCGATAATGGCCTGAGCTCATAACCACATGGTTCTCCCAAGAAGCTTCAAAGCAGGTGAACTAGTACTAGTATAAAGAATGCCTATACACCAACAAGCTTGTGAAAAGTTTGACCCAAATTGGGAAGAACCATATGTTATTGAAAAAGTATATGAAAGGAAAGTTTACTAGCTCATTGATGCAAATGGGATAAGAGCTATGCCCCTTATAAATGAACAATATCTCAATATATATTATACATAATTGGTAAAGGCATTATGCTTTACAAATGCAAGAGTCAAAATTAACTCTAAATCAATCAACCTATGTGATACTCTTCACTTATTTATGAGAAGAATATTCTCATCTCAAAAAAAAATTCTCTTATTAACAGGGGCAATTTTATAAGCTTTATAGTGCAAGGAAAATTCTCTATCAAAGAGAAACCTCTTTAATTGATGTTGTCTTAAACTAAGATCAATCATGCTCATAGGGGCTGGATTAGATCCATCATGTACAACAAGGCTAGATCTAAATTTAAACAAAGATCCATCACACCCAAAGGGGTCGGATCAAATCCATCATGCTCAAAGAGGTTGAATCTAAATTTAAATTAAGATCCTTCATGCCCAAAGGGACTGGATCAGATCCACCATGCCCAAAGAGGTTGGATCTAAATTTAAACAAAGATTCATCATGCCCAAAGTGGTTGGATCTAAATTTAAACCAAGATTCATCATGACTAAAGGGGTTATATCAGATTCAGCATGCCCAAAGAGGTCGGATCTAAATTTAAGCAAAGATCCATCATGCCCAAAGGGACTATATTAGATCCATCATGACCAAATAGAATGAATCTAAACTTAAACCAAGATCCATCATGGTCAAAGGGGCCAGATCAGATTCATCATGCCCAAAGGTACCGAATTAGATCCATCATGCCCAAAGGCATTGAGTCATAGGGTTGGATCTAAATTTAAACTAAGATCCATCATGCCCAAAGAGGCTGAATCAGATCCATCATGCCCAAAAAAGGTAAATGTAAATTAAAATTTAGACTTCAATATACCAAAAAGGGGAGGGTCTAAAATATAAATTTATATCCAATGTGTTCAAAAGAGGATTAAATCTAAATATAAATTTAAACTTTATGAAACTAGAAAAGATTGAGTCAAAGCCTACAAGTGTAGCTCATTTACAAATTTAGATATTATTGCTTTTTATAATGCCTATAAAATCTATATACTTCTTTTGTCCAAACTTATTATAGATTGGATACAATGTTTACCTAAAAAAGGATAGATGTATGCCTCTTATTGAGTGCACTGAGGAGCAGATATGGGCTGTTATTGAAGCCCATGATCCACATTGTTCAGTCCATCATGGCATCAGGATATGTTGATGGTTGGGGATATTTATAAGGATTAATTTTCTTGATCATCATGCATTCTACCTCTTGATTTAGAGTTTCCATCTGATCATGATCCTACTAATTGGGTGATCAAATTAAAGATGATACACAATTGCGATATTCTTTTAGAGCGGTTTTAGATCACTTTAGCTTTGAGGATCAAGATGTACTTCAACTAATTGCAGATATTGCTCCTTCTCCAGGCATAGTTAGGCTTTTGAGTTATCACATACTACATCACGAGGTAAAAGATTAGGACCCAAAGTCAATGTTTGGCACACCCTTGTCAGCTGTCAATTTCTATGTATACTGGTCATCCCATTATCTATAGATGCATGGTGACATCCTCAAGAGAGACAACATATATCATGCAATCTATGCATTTATTTTTTAATAGAACTGCCTTCCATTTACTTGGATCTGGGACATAGTAGAACATTAGGACAAGATCACCATATTGGATTGGTCCGCATGAGATGATAGCCACCTTGGCAGACATGTAGGATATAATAGGCCTTCCTACTATAAGCATTCCCTATGAGGAGTGCATTCTTCCAGATCATGAGCTCTTTCAGTGTCACCTAGCTGGCCAAAATAGGATAGGCAATAATGTATATTCCTTTGGTCTCTATAGCTCGCTAGCTCACTATCAAAGACTATTTAGAGAATAAAGATTAGGCTATAGGTGATAGGGCATAATTACACTAGACACATAGTCTGATAGTTTCTTTAATTAAGTAGTATGTTCATCTCATTTTGCATGGTTGGATGATCCATTTGATGTGGGATTCCATCCATCTAGAAGTTCTTCAATGCCAGATTTGATTCTGAAGGAAGGTCAATTCTCAGTGAATCATAACATAGGATATTAGCTTAGAGCTATCTTTCCTCAATGCCACTTGGCTATGATATTTCATGTTTTTAGGTCATAACAGACTTTTTCATCTTTCCACTCTTTTGATAGCTTATTTGCTTGCTCGTGGTGAGAGGACAGTGAGGGGAAAATTTGTGATATCACATAAAGATTAGAAATTTCTTATTTGGATGATCAAATGCATCATTAAGGGATAAACATACTATCTCAAAAGATAAACATGTTTTCCTATAATGGATTCGATCATTTAATAAAAGTCTCCTAAGGCTAATGGGTCTTTCTTGTACCATAGATTTTTTTTTCTAAACTACATGGAAAGTAGAAGATAGTTTAATTAAAACTCGGTTCATGGTTCCTTATAGAGGCAAGCTCCTATAGTTAATTACATCTTAAGAAGGTTCTCTTCCTAGATTCCTCTCTAGAAGATTCTTCCATAGAGGGTCTATTTATAATTTTTAGAGTCTTGGTTGATTTACAATGATTTTTCTAAGTTTAGTTTGATTATTTGAATTTATTAATTTAATTAATTATTAAATTAGGTGATTTTGTGTTTTATTTAGTTCAAGGAGTTTCAATGTTATATTTAAATTTGCTGAGGTGTGTTATCATGATTTAAGCTATTTTTATTATTTTCCATAATTTTATTTAATTAATCATTTTTTATTTCATTAAAATTAGGTTTTGGGATTGAAAATTCATTATCTCCTAATTTATTTTGAAATTAATGATGAAAATTTTCTTTGAGGTACATTTTACCAACAATTTTAGTTATTATTCCTAAAGATTTCTAAGGTGGTTTTCAAAAGAATGATTTTTGGAATTTTCAATTAGGAATAACTCAAATTAGAGAGACTTATTTTGGAGGCCAAACGGGATGATGTAGAAAATGGCTATTGATACTAGGATGCCTAGTAGGAATTTCAACTATCCTATAATTGGGCTTCAAAATTTAGAATTTAATTTAGATTTTGAGCTGACATTTTCTTAGAAGAATAGGACTTAGATTATAGCAACACAAGACTATAAAAATGTCTAAGGTTAAAAACCTATTCCTAAAAATTGGACTGTCAGATGCTCGACCTAATTTCATTTTGGGAATTATCGACTACTCTCCTCACTTGAGGGAATCTAACCTATTCATGACTCTTTTAGACTTACAATAAGCGTACAGAGAGCTGCCAGCTAACACCACCTAAGCTCATTTTAAATTCATGATGTCAAGTCTTATGAATGCAAGATGGTCATTATATTTTGAAGAAAGGAAACTATGAACCTAGACTCACTCCCTAATCCTTAAGATAATGTGGGGTATGAAATGCATCTAACTAATGCACATTTTTTAGATTTAAATAAATTTTAAATCAATAATCATTTTAGGCCATGACATGGTATGCAATTAGAAGAAAGTCAGGGGTCAAATCAATAATAGAAGGCAGGCTTCCCCAATAAGGTGGTCATCCTCATCAAGTGATTCCTTATGTGCAATGGGAGAAATTATCCAATTCAAGGATTAGAGTAATATGATTGCATGATTTTCATGAGCTAATTAGTTTCTAATTGATTTTAAGTTATTCCTTAGGGCTTTATTTATATTCCATTTTGAATTTTATTATTTTTATGTTTGAATTGATTAAATTTAATTGGGTAGAAAATTTAGTTTTTTCTATGAGCTCACGTCCAGGCATTCATCATAGAAAAGCACAACAAAAAAAGAAACCTAGAAAAACACATTGATTCTATTGCACACCAAAAATAAATCAAGTTAATTTAAATTTATAAAACAGGCCAATGTGGTTGGGTATCGCTATACACCCTAGAAGAAAAAAAAATGGGCAGCCAAGCTCTACCCTTATACAGCCTGGCCTAAATCTACAAGTCTAATTCTATGGGCCTTCTTTCCTGGGTTGTCTCCTTCTTTTGGGACCTTCCTTGGGCATCATAGGGACACAGTAGACCATCTCCGGTAGGATCACTCCTACTAATCTTATACCCCATAGATCTTATCCTAATTATAACCTCAAATTTACATTTTTAAATTCAAAAATAAATCCTAAGCTGTGCAAAATAAATGTCAAAAATTATAAACATCACATAATAGTTATATTTTTCAAACATGCGGGCTTAACATTAGTTGCTTCCCAAGCCCACCTATCCTATGAACTATGCTAAAGGACTTTTCAGCACTTGCAAGAAGCAATAATTCTATAATTTATTGTTCTTTTAATATTTCAATTTATAAAATAAAATTATTATGATTTAAAGACTTATATACTTTATTTCAATGTTTTGATATTAGTTATAATGTTTTAATTTTGTATCATGAATTTTATAATTTCAATAAATTTTTTGATTTAATATTTCTTCTAAATTGACCTAGAGGATTGGAAATTCAAATACTCCCAATCTAGAGGTCAAATGAATCTATAATATTTATGTAAAGTGGGGTTCCTTGCTTATTTAGCTTCCCTAAAGTTTCACTTTGATCAGACAAGTGATTAAAGAGTACTCTAGATTTTAATTATTTCACTAAAACTTAAATTAGGCTTAGTTTAATGAAATTTATTTAAGGGTTTTCCTTTTCCTTGAAACCCATCTATAATATACATCCATAGAGGGTTCATTCATAATTTTTGTGCAATAGTTGACTTATTACATTTTATTTAAGTTCAGGTTGATTAATTGAATTAATAAATTCAATTAATGACCTAATTAAGCCATTTTATAAATTATTATGTTATTATGAGCTTTAATAGTTTATTTATGGTCATTAGCGTATATTAAGATGTTTTAAATCATTTTGATCAATTTTCATCATTTTTTAATTTATTAATAATTAATTTCATGAAAATTAATGTTTAGGGTTTAAAATTTATAATATTAAGATTTACTACTCAATAAATTATGAAAAATTTACATGATGTGTGTCTTGACATCAATTTTAATCTCCCAAAGTTTCATTTTGATTAGATCATTGGTTTGAGAGTAATTAATGTTTGAATTGTTTCATTCAAACCTAACTTAACAACAAAATATCCAAAAATAATTTGGTGATTTTAACATCAAGAGGAATCCATAGAGTCCAAGTTTTTATTTTTTTGAATTCAAATATTTTCTTATGATTTATTGAAGTTTCAAATATTTTTCTTTAATTTTTAATTAAGTAAAACCTGGTTATTCTATTTTGGTGCGTTGAATCCACATGGATCTGACGTGGTGCCGCATCATTGTGCCATGCAAGATTTGATGTGGATCCATATATAAGATGCGACACACACAGTTTGATTATGGACCATCTGATCGAAGATCGGATGACTGTGATTCGAGCCGTGGTTTCCCTTATTGTATTTAGTTAGAGATCATGCTAGATCTCAGTCGTCCGTTCCTTTTGAAAGGAATGGATGGCTGAGAGTATGTGTCCAACACCGATAAAGTCCAAGAGCTGTCCATCATTTTTACATGATTTTTGGCCATCAAACCATTGAAATCACATGATTTTGATTTTAAATCCATCAGTGAATGAAAAAGGGATCTAAACAGTTTGATCTCACTTGAGATCAAATTCTCTTTAAAAAGCACTATGGCTGAAAGCCTAAAGGAGGTCATTAATGGTATGCCTCGGTCTTAATGATCTTTGATGGTGGGTTGACTCCAATAACTATAGAATAGTGTGGGAAGCTCATGTGCCAAAGGAATTGGATTGACTCCCTCTAGTTTGCTCTATAGACCAACCTCAATTTGAATTTCAGGGCATTAGACATTCTCTGGACTACAAGCTATGAGGGAAGTTGGGGAAAGTTTATTTCAACTTTATGCGAGGTCAGGATGATGATGGAAAGATCTCTTGCACTTGGGAAATGCTCTATGTGTGTATCCCCTCTTGGCTGTGCATTTTTCGCTTATGTTTTCCCTTCCTTTTGGTTGGTGTTGACCTCACTTTTGGAGTGAGGATTCATCCTCCTATCTTAGACTTAGGAGTCTCCTAGACATTAAAATATCCTTATTCATAAAACACTTCTAGTGATTAGGTGAACACTAAATCCAAGCCTAAAGACTTAGGAAGGTGTTTAGTTTAGGCCATGCCTTAGAACCAAAGGAACCTATTTATCCTATGGTCTAACCCATGACCTATGCCTATCCACTCATGCAAACCCAACTTCCAATCCATACAATCAAACCCAAATGGATTTCATTTCATATCCAAGCTCCAAGCCAAAATGACTTAAAGTCAAACTCATCTTAATCCCATGATCCAATCCTATGGACTCAACCCAAAGTTCCATTAATTAAACTAAACCCAATTGATTTTCACAAAAGCACTTCAACCATTAAAATCTCCATTTCAAACTCTTCCAAAACCTACAATCAAGCTAATCAAACCATATCGATCTAATTAACCTAAGCTTGCCCATTTGACCTAAAGGGTCTATGAGCTAAAATTGAATTAAATCCAAATCCATTCAAAAGCCATCAATCAATCCTAAATCAATTATCAAACTCAATTCAACCCAATTCAACCTAATCAGACTCAAATTGATCCATTTGGTCCAGTTGACCCAAGCTGACCTAAAGGACCCATTTGATTCAAACTCCAATCCAATCAAAATTTGGTTGAACCAAATCATTTCTACAATGATTGGTGATTACCCTTGATTGTCCAATTGCAATCAATCGGGTCAAACCAAGCTAATTTGATCACTTGACCCAAGTTGATCCAATTAGCCTATATGAACCAAAATGAACCAAATCTCATTCTAATTCAAATCAATTGAAACCAATGATTCCTACCAATCATAAATTTATCCTTGAATATGGTTCAACCATTAATCAAGCCAAACCAAACCTAATTGATCTCTTGACCCAAGTTGACCCAATTTGGCCTAGTCAAACCCCAATCCAATCCAAATTGATTAAAACCAATGCTTCCAAACAATCATGAATTGATTATTAAACATGATCAAACCCTTGATTGAACCCAATTTGACCAAGTCAACCTAATTGACTCATTTAACCTAAATTGACCTAAAGAGTCAAATTTATCTAAATCATTCCAGAATACAAATGAATTGAAATCAACACCTATAATCATCTTCAAATCATCTATTGAATCCAAACCAACCCCTAACTCAAGCCCATTTGGCCAATTTGACCAAATTGGTCAACTTAGCACATTTTACCAATATGAACCCATATAAGCCAATTTCAAATCCACTCCAAATCAAATCAAACCAATTTAACCTAAACATCCCAAATCATCATTTAACTTTACTCAACCCTTTATTTGACCCATTTTGACCTCTTTGTCAACCTAACTCAACTTGGCCCAACTTGACCCACATGGGTCAAATTGAGCCAACCCCATTCAAACTAAGCCCAAACCCAACCAAACTTGGCATGACCCATCCTTGGGTCACCATGGGTTATCCCAAATCAAATGAAACCCATTTCAAACCCAAAGTAGCCTAAAACCCATTGGTTTAACCCTTCCAATAGACAAAACTCCTATTTGGATGGTCAAACCCACTCTCCTCCCCTTAGCAGCCACCCTAAGCTAAAATGGGACATGAGGACCACTAGCTCACCAGGCCCAAAGCTGATTGGGTCAACCATGAGCCAAGTGGAAGTGAGCTAACTAAAATTGCCCTATTGGAGCACTGGGAGGAGGTGGTACACTCCACCTCAGCGACTGCCAACCCACTCATCACCTTCAACCATTCAAGGCATACCACCTAAGCACCTCCCTACTGTCCCCAACCATTTGCGTTGGCTGGACGCCTGCCAAAAGTTGAACCCATCCAAACCGTTCAATCAATAAAGGAGGAGAGTATACAACCCCCATCTCATTTCAAACATAGACAGAGCTTCAGTGAGCCGAGACGAGCTTTCCTAGAGCCTTCCTGAGTTCCCTTGAGCCTCTCATTGCCAGTGAGATTAAACTCGAGAGAAACTGAGCCTCCACTCCATCCAACTCCATCTAAACTCTAAAAATCCAAATTAACTTCACTATCAATTTAAGCTTCAATCTCTAGTGAGGTGAAACAAATTGATTCCCTATCAATTTAACCATCGGAGATCACTTCTAGACCAAGTCCGATGATAATTTCAGTGGTGCTTGGTTCACAGAACCACAGGCAGGGAGGCAAGTCATGAGCTTCTCAACAGGGCTTTGTCTCTTCAAAATGAAACTAGTATTGTCGTTGGACCATCAGTCTTGAGCTTCGATGAGGTATTTTTCTAGAAAACCATAGAAATCCCTTAAAGTATTGGTCTTTTATGATTATTTTTATCATTTCATGTGATTTCTACCATGGAATCCCCTTAGATCTCTTTCTTGAAGCTTTTGGAGTCGATCCCAACACTTCATGAGCTTTAACGAGCTTGGATCGAGTGGAGGAGGGTGGAGGGTATCCGTCTTTGAATGCTCGAGGGATGAAGGATCATCCATCATCCATTCTGCGTGATTGGAATGGATGGCGGTAATTAAACTGATTAGAATATTTGATTTAATGTTATTAGATCCATAGGATTCATTTCCACCGTTGATCTAAGAAAGGATGGCAGGGATGAGAGCACGTCTACGGTGCTAACTTAACACACCACGTTAGATGATTTAACTAGCCAACTCTGTGGCACCATGTGGAAAGAGCTACCACATCAGCTCCCACATGGCGCTGACCGGATTACAGATTAATTATGATTAAAAAGGTCATTTAATCATCCTAAACTTCAAAAATTCATAACTAATTGTAGAAATGTTATAAAATACAAATAAATTCATTTTGGAAAGGGTAAATAGAGTATATTTTAATAAAAATAATTTCCCTATGGTTTGAACAGTGTTTAGAGCTTAATTAGGATTTGAATTTTTCTTAATTAACTAAATTAAGCCCTAATTACTTAGTCAATTGATCTCAAATTTTAAATGTTGGTTTAATGGGATGTCATCTACCTCCCATAATTTTCTTGGGAATTATTGGCTAGGTAATTGAGGGAATTTAAAATTCAAACCTTAATTACCCTCTTTAAGTGATTTAATAATTATTTAAAATTCTAAATAGTAAAAATTAACTATTTAAACCCGATTAATCATTGATTAATAGTGAAATAAGGCAGTGGAGTGAATAGGACCTTTATCCTAATTTCTTTCCTAAACTCATCTCATTAAGGAGGGTAATTAATTCATAATTTAATTAAGAAAGTTAATTAAGCAATTAATAATGAAATCAAATCAAATCAAAATGATTACTACTTCAGATAATTAACATTCAATTCATGGGTTCCTCTTTATGCATTCAACAACATAAAGACCGTTAAAGAAATTATGATTAGCCCATGAGTGTGGGAAAATCATATAAGTACTTAATTAGATTCTTTAATTTGATTAACACTTAATTATAAGCTTAATTGCATTAGATCATTAAGTGCATTGCAATTTTCCATTCACATAATCATTGGAAGCTCATAATTAGATGATCAATCAAATTAAAGAAGCATAGGAAAGGGAAAAGTAAATGAATTGCTTAATGATTCCAGCTTAATTAATTTATAAAAATCCACTTAATTATTTCTCTTTAAACATATTAAACCACTCACATGGGATGGGGTAAAAATAGTAAATAATTTTCCCTTTTTGAGTTCAATAACTAAAAATACAAAATCAAATTTCATAAGAAGCTTTGGTTTTCCTTAAATAGTTTTATTTAACTTGATTATCCCTAGGAATTAATATGATTGAATGTATTATGTGACTATGTTTAATTATTTATTTTAATCATTGTAAATGTTGTATGCCATGTGATATCATGCATTCATGTTTTCAAAAATAGAAGAATCAAAAAAATTTATTTATGTGTAAGTTGCATGTGTTGGCTTAATTCTATTATATGTGTGGCTATTATCACTAATAAATTTCATAATTATAACCTAATAATGAAAAGTTAGAGTGATATTAGTTATGAATACTTTCATATGATTTGCATGTGTTTATAGCTTAAGCATGTTAAAGCATTGATTTATCTTTATAATTCATGTATGGGTTTACATATGTTTGAACAATAATAAGTAAATACCGATCATCGTGATAATATGAGGTTTTAAGTCACTGAGGTCATTGATTATCTCACTTCCCTAGTTAACAAAGGCACATACTTATTTAATTTCATTCCTATGTGTACTTGTACTAGAATTTGGATAGGACTTTACTTTACATGTGTAAATGATTCACTAAAATAAAAACCTTTCACATAATTTTTATTCTCATGGTTGTGTAGTCATTCATTTGTATTTAAGAATAATAACTATATAGTCTGGACATCTTTGAGAATACGAGCTTTAAGTAGCCCCATGGAAGTCATTAATTATCTCACTTCCCTAGTTTAAATAATGATAGGTACTTGTCTAAAACTTTTATAGATGTGTGTGTGTACTTAGCTAAGAAATGAAATCCCACTTTTCTACCAAAATACATGCATTCATAATCATCTATTGTGCCAAAAATACATTGTATGTATAGGTATTCTAAGTTTAAATGCATATGCATGTTATGGGTGAAGAAAAGGAATGGTATAACATGTGTTATGTGATGGTAGTTCAACTACAATAGTCTTAAGATGCCTTTTTATGTTGAATATGATCCTATAAGATTAACCCAAACATAGAATTAATAAAACACCTAATAAATCATTCACTAAAAGAGGTTAAGCATTAGAAAGTAACTTAGGGTAGGGACGAAAGAGGTTAAGCTTTTTTCTGTTTACAACAATTAGTATCTAAGTAAATATCAAATGAAATAAAACAAAAATACAAATTAAAATCCACCAATTCTCTAAGTAACTTAAGATAAAATAATCCCTCATGTTTTACTTAAATAATTCCAAACCTTAGGTAATTGAAATTCCAATGTCTAGATAAGAAATACCACACTAAGCCTAAACAAACACACATTAGAATGCCAAATCATCACTTCTAGCTTTAGGTTAGGATGGTGTATGTAATGATGTTATGTTTTATTTTATGATGTATTATTTTAGACTGAATCATAGGATTGTGGTTCGTGGACTGGATGTTAGGCCATTATTAGTCTAATGTTACTTTATGCAAGGGATTATGTTAATTGGGTTGCTAACATAAATAAACACTCTTCTATTTGCAGGTTTCTTATGCCCCTAAGCATAATCCATGATTAGGATAGGTGGGCTTGGTTTCCCATTTGTAGGTTGCAAAGTCTAAATTACAAAATATACCTACTTGGGATGTATGTATGTTTAGCTAACATCTATTTTGAAACTATAGTTATATTTTACTTTTCCATATATATAATTTTATAATAGGAATTAGATTTATGATATGGGGTTTAGGATGAGCAGTGGCTAGAAAGCATAGTTCTGGGAGGCCCTATGAAGCCTTGGAGCATAATCAAATCAAAAGAAGGAGAATGAAGAAAAAAAGAAGAATGAAGAAAAGCAAAGAATGAAAACCCTCATAGCATCTAATTTAATTTCAATTGTAATTATTCTTTTGTAGTCCAAGCTGTATAAGGGTAGAGCATGGCTATCCAATTTTCTCTTTTTCATGGTGTACAGTGGTATCCGGTCGCATCGACCTTTTATTCTTTTACTAAATTTATACATGAATGATTGAATGTTATGTTTAGATTGTGCAATAAAAACTGCATCTTCTTCATAGTTTCTTAAGCTTGATGTTTGAATGCGTGGCCTGGATGCAGTTGACTTTTAGGATGAAATTAAATTTTCTACCCCATTAATAACTCATAACTAAATTTTAAAATAATTTCCAACCTCATTCTAAAGCCTATGATATAATCAAGATAACTAAAAGATTTAGCAACCTCTTACCTAAATGTTGAATGTCTAACAATATGCATACCATATTATTTCACTCTTGAAATAATGAGGGCCTCCATTCTTGCACTTTAGGGAATGCTTGACCTATGAGAGCACCCCCCTCATTATGGAGATCCCCCCTCTCTCTCTCTGATTTGGCCAATAACTAAATTTCATCATACATTTAGACATAAAAGATCTCAAGCCTTTATCTAAAATATTATGTCAAAAATGATATAAAATTTATAAAATTTTGCATTTAAACTAAGTTATATACTCAGGCCAATCATGATCTAGTCTCTTAGGGAGTGTGTTTAGGACTCTAATCTCTTTCCAAATTAAATAATAAGCCTAGCCATCTTGCAATTCCATAAGACCGGCCTACATGGGTTTAAATTGTAAGAGGTGTTAGATGGCAACCACTTCAGGCAGTTGTATGTCCAGAAGAGTCAGATGAGTTTATCCTTTCTCATAAAGGTAGACTCTTATGTCATCTTTCCACTTAGATTTTGGTCATGCTTCTATCTTATGCTAAAGCTCTTTAGATTTAGGATCCGAGATTGCTTGTTTCCTTTAGACTATGAGTATAATTTCTTACTTCTTAGGCATTTCCATAATCTTGTGTTGATGGATGGTAAACCCTAGTATTCTAGTAAAATGTAACTCAAATTAAACAAACTATCTCTTTCAAACATATAAAGCCTCACCATATGATAGATTAGAGTGCTCACTAGGCTTCCTAGTATCATGAGTGTTCCCTACTCTTCTTCCTTTGGAATCCAAAAATAAGTCTTTCCAAATTGAACATTCCCACTTGATTTTTCAAAAATAACTAACTTATTGATAGCCTAATATTGAAATCTTTGAAGATAAATGATTGACTACTTTAATCAAAAGTATTCTTAAAAAATCCCATTTCTTAGGTTGTAATTAACTATGGAGGCTTGCTTCCATAGGGAATTAAAGAACCCAGCATAAAATAAACTCTGCTTTACTTTTCCATGTAAAGTAGGGGAAAGATCTCTAGTATATACGAAGACCCATCATGCCTTAGGAGTCCCTATTAGTGATTAGGTCCTTTGTAGGGTGATTCTTCTATCTTTCAAGATTGTATATCATGCCTCAATATCATACCCGATCACTTCAATAAGTACCCCCCAAGATCTACATGGTGTTCACCCAACATCCAAAATAAAACACCACAGTTGGCTGAGCTAATTACAACCTTTGGGAATTAGTTGCCATGCTTCTCAGCCATCTTTCACCTGTCTAGAATGAAGAGGTGGAGATGGAATCGGGTTATGCAAATGGAATTTGGCTTTTCATCCCTTGGACTTATCATAAAATTCCTTACTTTGGATTTATATGAAAGATGCTT
Source organism: Cymbidium sinense (assembly GCA_021442155.1). NCBI lineage: Eukaryota > Viridiplantae > Streptophyta > Magnoliopsida > Asparagales > Orchidaceae > Cymbidium > Cymbidium sinense. Next base: position 52,533,395 of record CM038226.1, read on the forward strand.
AAATGATTTAGTTTTGGCTAGAAACTATCATTAACTAAGTCTAACAATGATTTAATAACATCTTAAGTGAATTAGAAGGAGATGGAATTGACATCTTTTTGTATTAAGACATTTAACTATTTCTTACATTAGTTTAAGTTAGGTCACCTTATTTAATTGATTAGCCTTGGTTTGATGCTTAATATATGTCCATTAAATCATTAATGAACCTTTTGATAAAAAGTTTTCAAGGATTTCAAGAGTTTTAGCATTTATTTTTTTAGGTTTAACCCATTTAAGGTAATTGAGTTTAGGTTACTTTTTAATTAAATCAAATAAATTATTTGGCTTAATCATAATGTGTTTAAGTTTCCATTAGGTTAATCCAAGTAATTTGAAAAGCATTGGATCAAACAATCCCAATTTTATTTCATTTGGAACCCATTTGACCCAAATTAGGCTTAATGGGTTAAGTTTGGGTTCATTTTGGTCAAATGACCAAATTGGTCAATGTAGACACAATAATGGGTTGGTTTATAGTCAACATTCATATTCAAATGAATTTAGATTTTTAATTTGTGTTTATTTGAATTTAAGGTTTAAGTCTAATAAGACCCATTTAGGTTTTTTTAGGTTAAATAACTTAATTAATCAAGATCACATTGGACTTATATTCTTTCAAATTCATGTTTAAGTATGCTCATATTATCATTCCAATCATTTGGAATTATTTTATTTGGTCAAATTTTGGTGGGTTGACCTTTGACTTAGTGAGACCTACATAAGTCAAACCCATGTAAAAGGGTTGACCAACCTTTTACCTTTGGATTGGATTTGTATTCATTTAATTTGATCTTATGATTTTATGTTTTTGATTTCAGTTGATTTGGATTTGTCTTGGGTTTAATTTTAAATTCTTTAGGTTTATATGGTAATATGCTTAATTAAGGTATTTAGGTTTAGTTCCCCAATTAAACCTTAACCTAAGCTTAATTAATTTTACATTTAGAGTGGTGTACATTTAGGTTGAAGATTTGGATTGAATCTAACTAAACCCAATAAGTTAGACTAATCCAAGGAAAGTGCACTAGATCACTAAGTGTGATGACCTATGTACTTTTTAAAAAAGCTTATAATTTAGGATTAGGAGTCCTAATGAATGCCTTTGGAAGAAATGTTAACCTCATCTGAAAATGAGGTTAATAGATAACACTAGCACCTACATCATGAGCCTATCTATACCATGGATTAGGCAGAGTGAGCATTATGACTGACTCACGATGCTATGATATAGATGCTCCTTGGCACTACTTACATGGATAGATTCATGCACATATATCAAAAGCTTTCAATTATTCTGAGATGCCACCCTACATCAGATAATAGTGATTCCTCTGATTATACAATTGACCATGGATACAGTCACCTTAAACAAGAATCATATCTAAAATTTCATGTTTACTTTAGCATGCATGATGAATCACTTTCAAATCATGCATAAATCATCCTTTCATAGCTTGTATGCTCAAAGCTTGGGATAGAGATTCACAGATACTATTATCAAAGCTATGATACAGATGCATAGCAGAATACCTTATTGGGTTGAGACCTGCTTGGCTTTGTTATCAATGTCATGAGTCCATGAATTTGGAGGGATATAATCCCAACAAAGTGTCTAGGAAGTATGGATTCACTCAAGCTACACCCATATACAATCTATCATAGATATTAGATATAATAGATACTCATTCCTTGGGGACACTCCCATTGTCTGTTCAATTAGCAGTAGCTTCTACAACATGGGCTTTCTTACTTCACCTAGGGACTAATTTTGGTTTATGTATATCTAGATAGGGGACTAACACAAAAGTTAGTCACCTGTGGTTACTATGGATCTACCATACCCTCTCTTTCTTCTTCGAACTAGACTCTCATATATACAATCATAGATTGGGGAAAGCTAGACTAGCATCATATTTGCATTCCCCCAAATATGCGACTTATGTTCCTAAGAGATCATTAGATAAGTGAGGTGCAATAGGAAGTGATGAAGAGAGGCTTCAACCATTTAGAAAAAAGATGATAGAGATATTCACAATCATTTATGATCTAGTTATGATATGGGAGTAGTAAAGATAGATGATTCTACTTATATTCTCCTTCCATTAGTAGCTGTTGAGCTACCAACATGATAGATAAAGAGTGATGTCACCTTGGTATTATCGATAGATACTAGCATGGCTTCCCTAGTGTCTACTTAACTTATCAGCAACAATCATATGCATATTAAAGAAGACCCACATATAGAAAAATCTAGCACTTTAATAACTAGCCATGAGTCACTTTTATCAGATTCAACTTGGGTGATAGTGAGTGCCACCCAAGATGATTTCTCAAATTTTGACTCATATACAGAGAGTCATCCTATTCCCAATTCAAGTTATATAGCTTAGAGGTAATTATCTGGTCTGGAGATCTCATGCTTCATCTCCAGGATATACCCCAGGCCTTCAGATCTGCTATACTATGGTTCTTCAAAATCCTGTGTCATATAGTGACATCATTACCTCACCTACTTCTAAGCATTGATCTGGAAGTCTTGCCTAAACTTTCTAGCTTCTATGTGGAGGAAAATTCGTTATTAGATTGTCCTGCCATCTTGGGTCTTGAAGCAAGAGACCTACAATTTTGGGAACCCTTATGCAGAGATGTCAAGTTTGGATTATTCTGACTATGCACTACTTATCAGGAGATCATGTCGGATATAATTACTACTGTAGATACCTCATTCAACACAACTTTGCATCAAGTCTCTAGTTCACCAAGATCTCCAATACAGTCTTAGAGCACTGAGATCCTACTTGTGAGAGCTTTCTAAGGTGCAAATTGAACTCCTTGACATGTTTAATAAATTGAAAGAGTTATAGGTGAGGAGAAAGTGTCTATTAGAGAGCATATATATGGTTAGATAAGCTATCATAGCTAAAGAATAAGATTCCTCAGACAAAGTCTGAGGTGACTAAACTTGAGTAGATTCTTTTCTCATTAGTCTATGACCATGAAGCCGCCCTTTAGCATCTTCATGAAGCTCAAGAGAGGCAATATACTATGGCCTGTAGAGGTCATAAAGCTTTTGCTTATATTAGAGAAATTCAGGCTAATTATTTGTAATTAAAACCTCTTTTATGTCACTCTGTATAGTGATATATGAAAGTAATTAGAGATTTTAAAAGACTATATTTTTTTCTCTTCTTATTATATTGCTGTATATAATCATCAATAAATAAATAAGAACATAATAAATGCATCATGTCCAATTGACATGACAAGTTCTTTAGGGAGCAATTTTCTTAGCATCTAAAAAAATGAAACATTTTGACTTGAGGCACCATGATACTATAGTCACAACACCTAGGAACTATCGCCATCTTGTATAATCTACAAATGTAAACCACCCCTGTCAGTTTACTTAAATAGTACAACATCGTGACACTTTAATCCCAATACCTAGGTGTTGTCATGATAACCTTTAATTTTAAAAGAAAGAAAACTAACCCTTCCCACCCCAATGCAACTACCGAGAAGGAATGGGGATGGTTATAGAATGAAAAAATGCCTAAGAGGTGAGAATTGTTACCCAAAAATATCTATAAAAGAGGGGGAACTTCCCACTACCCTTTCTTCATCCTTTCCCCTTTCAACTGTTCAGATTTTAGAGTCCTTACAACTACTTCTGAACTCCTTTTCTCCCTTTGAAGTACTCTCAAACACCTTATTCTCTCTTATTGTCATTGTACAAGGGCTTGTTCTTCTTGCATGAGGCAAAAGCAAAGTGCAACCATTTTAAACTTCAGGTAAAAAGTTCTTTTATGTAATTTATTTCACCCCAAAAAAGATTTAAAGTTTTTCCATCATCAATCTTAATTCAGTACAAAATAAAAGTCCTCTCACCATCAATCTCAGATCTAGAGTCAGGGAGAAAAACTCAATTTTGTTAAAAAAACATTTTAAATGGGATAATCTCAAGAATTTTTAGTCTAGAAGACCTCCACAATTGAATTTGGTTCTAGCACAAGATGAAAATCCTCCCTCCATTGATCTTCAATTTGGAATAAGGGAGAAGAGTGCTTCTTGCAATAAAATATTATAAAATCTAGTATTGCTAAAGTGTTACGCTATCAAATTTTCATAAAAATTATTAAATTCTCGAAGAATCTGGATCAAAAAATAGAGTTCTTGTTGTGCGGTGCCAAGGCAATAAGATCTCATGTTTTAAAGTCTTTGATGCTCCACCCTATAGCACTGAGGTTCCATAGTGCTAAGCTCTTGGGTAAATGTCATTCTTGTAGCACTAAAGTGATGTAGAGCTAGTGCTGCTGTGCTACCCTTTAGGTTACAATGAAAATTTTATTTTAAAGTTCATTCCAATGTGAAATAAAATCTACCCACCATTGATCTTGGATCTTGGGTAAGGGAGAAAGGTGCTAATGCACCAAAAATCATTAAACCTAATATTGCTAAGGCATTATGTCACAAAAATTTCAAATTTCCCTTAAAAAAATTAAATCTTAGGCGTTAATGATACAACACCAAGGTGTTGCAGTTTCAGCATTGCGAGGCTGAGTTCTTGGGAATCTTGAACCATAGGAATGCATTTCATAATGCAAGGTACTTATGTTCTACTACCAAGGTGCATGTTCTCGAGAAAATTAAACTTTGATACTCATCTGATAGTGTCATGGCGCTGATATTGCAGTGCCTTGATGCTACACTCTAAGAAAATTAAACCTTAAGATCCCAGTTGATCTCTCTAACATTAATTCCAAGTCATATAAGTAACATCACATCACTTCCCATGTAGCTCCAAAGTGCTACGTTCTTGGGTTTTGAACTTAAATCTTTCAGCTTAATGGTGCTAAGACACGATTTTATTGTACTGAAGCACTGAGCCATAAACTTGTTCATTTTTGAACTAAAAATTTTTATTATTAAATTTTTATAATGTGGAACATTTCAATGAGACAAATACCAAAAAGCATAGGAATGAAATAACATCTTAATTAACATCAAAACTTTAGTACATTAGGTTTTTTACGAAAAAAGAGAAAAATATGAAAGAAGAGAGGAAGGGGGAGCTAATAATTGTATTCACTATCATCCTCCTCCTCTTCTTCTTTCAGCTCTAGTTGGGTGCTCACATAAGAGTGAGAGTAAGGCACCACAAGAAAAGAAACCTGACTTAAGCCCACACGAAAGCAATAGTTTTCAAACATATGAATAAGTGTTTTATTAAACTCAGCCATGTATGAAAATTGTTGTTATTGCTGACCCATATGGTGGACAAATTTTCTCCCCAGCTCTTGTTATTGTTGAATAGTTTCACCAACCCTAATCCTTAAATTCAAGATTTGTACTCCAATTTCTTAGAGTTTTCCGTTTAAGGTCTTGGAAGATTTAGGTTCGGACTGAGGGGTACATGAGCTTTCTCCCATCCTCAGTCCTGAGCCAAATCCTTCAATTACTCTATTAGTCATGGGAGCCTTTTGTATAAATACATCTTCATCTGACTCCCACTATGCACCCACTTTAACATATAATGAATAAATTAAAGAAGGGTGATCGTACCCTACGATAGCACTACCCTTAAGAATATTATAAATAGAATTATAAATAATCCTTCCTACATCCATAGTAAAGTCCTTTTGAATTACAAAATTCAAAATAGGTCTAACGCTTTTCACCTTACTAATATTACTAGTGGGCATTAACTTGATAGAAATGAAATAATACTAAGCTTTGGCCTAAGTGATAAGGCTGGTGGTACAAAAATTAATAATTTTATCCTTGTACTTTTTCAACTAGATATTAGAATTTATAACTATGAGAAAATTAAGGTTTTATCAAAACTAGAATTGTCATTATAATATAAGAGATATTGAACATATGTTACATCTTGTAAATTATAATATGCATTGATAGTATTACTATCAAAACTTGCTAGTTTTCCTCTAATGAAAACTCTATTATTCTGATGCTCCTTCACATTAGCGAAGAATTCTTGCATCACGGGAATGACATTGGAGTTGTTTTCATAATCCAGCTTATCCCAACCATGCTCATTGATAATCCTCTCCACGATCTCTCATGGATTAAAGAAGCTTCTCTCTAGGATTAGATGTTTGTGTAGGAGAGCATGCCAGTATCATTCTTTTGCCTCTACATTAAAGAATCTATTAGTGTCACTGACAGCTGACCTCTTCTTGCCCTTACTAAGATATTTTATTGGCATGTTGGATTTCCCAAAGAAAAATGCAAGCTGAGAGATAAATAGAGCAAGGATTTTTAAAATGGAACCAAGGCTTTAGAATAAAATATTTGCAACCTAAGGGTCTTATTTATAAACTAGATCTGATGTCATCACGCTGCATTGATAGCGTCAAGGTGTTGACTTCTTAGTTTTTGAGATTTAGGACCAATGCCCCCGCCCTGCACATGTGGTGCCAAGGTGCTCGTCACCCAGTGAAAATGATTATTGTGCCTATCAAAAAGAGTGCTTACTACTATTTATTATAATTAATTCTATAACCAACCGTAATTGAAAAGCATGTCAGACATTGACATAACTTCATGGTGGTCTGACATAGTACTGTAGTGCTAGCCAAAATGTTTGTTCTTTCTAATTAAAAGCATTTGTCAATGTGTCAACTTTTCTGAACTGACCTTTAACTTCCAGCATCGAGGCACCAATCAACTAGTCAACCTAATCAAATTATCCTAATCTCATGCTATTTGAAGCATTGCAATGCTGGCCTTATAGCATTGAGGCACCGAACCCTCAAGTTATATGAGACAAATTCCTACCCTATAATGCTACAATACTAATCACTCAATGCCAAAGTGCCAATCCAACGCCTTTGCGCCATATTTTTAGCAGGGAAGCACTACCCCACAAATCCAAAAATCAATATTTGCAATGCAAATAACCTATATCTATCTGGCATTTCAAAGGGATGCAAGCCCAATCTATACATTCATCATATGAACAATCTATATAAAATAGGATTTTCAATGGATGTAAGCCCAATCTATGTTTTCCATGTGATCATCCTATAATTCTAGCCTTTCAAAAGGATGTAAGTCCAATCAATTCGTTCACTATGTGAACAAATCTACATTATGACATTCCAAAGGGATGTAAGTCCAATCTATGTTCACCTTGTGAACACCCTAGTGGCCTTCCAAAGGGATGTAAGTCCAACCCATATTTTCACCATGTAAGCAGCCTAATGGCTTTTTAATGGATATAAGCCTAGTTCTATGTTCACCATGTGAACATCCCTACACTAAACCCTCGGTCTACTTGAGATATCTGAGATGACACAACCCATGGTTACTAATCAAACTCTGTGGATATTATAACCAGCCCTCTGATTTTGGTAGACTAGAATAATGTAGTTTCGAGATGATGGAACCATGAGATCTTGATCAGGACTACTCTCTTATTCTCTTAGACAGTCATCTATTCCATGCCACACATACTATTAAACTCATTCATATCAGACATATATGTTTATTTCCAACTATAATCAAGAGTTCTCTCTTAATGCAATAAGAGGGGTAATTAACTATGAATGCTTGCATTCATAGGATGTAGAACCCAAATCTAAATAAACCCTACATAATGTTAGGAGAAACTTGGTTGAATATATATCAATCTACCTCATAAAAAATATACTCTTACCCATCCTAATAAAGATGGTGGAGAGTTTTCGAAAGGATATTTTTTAGCGAACACTTAGATGTTAGGGCATTCATTTTAGTCTAACACTATTTTTTGCAGGGGGAAGTGCTTAAAGGGATTGCTATCATAAAAAATAATAAATATTATTTACTTACTAGTGCTGCTTAAGTCCCTAAGCATAACCCAATAGGGCATGTGGGCTTGATAGACATTGGTGCTAAGATTGTGTGTTTGCATTATTACTTTTGGTGTGTTGTATGTCTTATTGATGTCTGTTTTGAGGGTTTATGATTTTAATTTGAAATTTTAAAATATAGTTTGAGCCTAAAATTAGGTTAGGATCTATGGGCTTTAGGATTAGTAGGAGATAAATGTACCCATTTGGCAGTCCCTTCTAGAGCCTGGGGAGGCCTCCAAAGAAGAAGAAGATCCTAGATGAAGACCCCATAGATAGAACTTTTAATTCTAGCCTACACTGTATAAGGGTAGAGTTCGATTGCAAACTATTTTTGGGTGTGTAGTGGAACTCCGCTGCACTAGCCTGTTTTATTTAATTAAATTTGGTTTGATTTATTTTAGAGTGCACAATAAAACTGAATGCTTTTCATCAGTTTCTTTTTGTGATTGATGTGTTCTATGATGAAAAGCTTGGATAAGTTAGGCTCGTAGAAAAATTAAATTTTCTACCTAATTAAATTAAATTAACTCAAACATAAATAAATAATTTATAATTTCATTATAAATAAAAGGCATATGTATAAGCAATTAAAATCTATTAGAAACAAATAGACTTTGTGAACCATGCAATCATGTTCTTCATACTTCTTGAATTGGGAACTTTACCCATTCCGCATATGGGGGCATTTGACTTGTGAGGATGACCACCCTTCTTGGGGAAGTGTGTATTCTCATTTATTTGGATCATGACTTGTTTCTAACTGCATCTTATTTTAGACATAAATTTTCATACCTAAAACCCTAAATAAAATTATGAGGAAAAAATATATTAAAAATTAAAAATTATTGTATTATTTAGGTGCATAACATATGAGTCATGATCTTAGGGTTAGGGAGCGAGTTTAGGCCCTTAGTTTCTTTTCCTAAATACAATTCCTCAACTATCTTTTATAACATGAGACTAGACTCATGATTTTAAAATTACTTAAGTTATGTTAGCTAGTAACCCTTCTAGGTGAGAAGTAAGTCAAGAAGAGTCGTGATAGGTTTATCTTCTCAAGTGAGAAAGAAATTGATAATTCCCAAATTCATATAATTAGAATAGGTCAACCTTCTAACTTTTGTTAGAAACACTTTTAGAATTAGTGTTTGGAACATCTTATTGGAATAAGTCATCAAATCCTAGGCATTTCTATAATCTTATACTATCAAAATCTAAGTCTTAGAATTCTAATAAAATGCTAACATAGAATCTCAACAATTTTAATTTCAAAAATGTATATCCCAATATTAGGATAATTGAATTGATTTTAGGCTTCCCAATATCTAAAAGCATTTCTTATTTATTCTCAATCGACTTCTAAAAAGAAATCTTCCTCCTTAAAGTATTCTTTTTTGAATTTTTAAATTAAACATTCTTTTAAGATAAGCTTTGAAATCCATAGAGATGAAAGTCAATTTCTTTAATCAAGAGTATTTTTAGGAGGAATTTTTTTTATTATAAGATGTAATTAACTATAGGGGCTTGCCTTTATAAGAAATTATGAACCTTTCACTAAAAAAGGTTGTTCTACATCTCCATGTAGTTCAAGTGAAAATCTCTAATACAATGAAGATCCATCTGCTTTAAAGTCCTTATTAAGTGATTAAATCCATTATAAGGCATTATATTTATCTTTTGAGATAATATATTTATCTCTGAATGAAGTATTTGATTACTTAAATAAGTACCCCCCCAAGATTTGCATAGTGTTCTAAATAAAATTCCCCACATCAAGTGCTAAATTAATGATCATATAGTTAAGAGTAAAGGAATGGAAGACAATTTATATGACTTAAGAGTTGTCTTTAAGTGATTTTGATTCTACAACTTTAAGATGAATCTTTTAAAATTTGCCTTTAGAGTAACTTTAAAGATATTTTCAAGGTTTGTAGTGATATACTAGAAAATTGAAATTGACTCCAAATTAATTAAGAAGATATTAAAGATGCCACTTATGAAGCTTCTAAGTCGACTCAAATCCTTCCAATATAGGTTGGCATATTTAAGATGATTCATATCAAACCTCTTTGATAGGTGTCAACTATTTTCTACATTAACAAGGAACGACACCAAATTTTGTGGGGTTGATATGTGTCAGCATGCTTTTAAAAGCATAAAATAACATTTTATGACACCTATGGTGCTAGCTACTCCTATCCTCAATGACTTGTTGGCTCAAGTTAATAAAGAAGGAAAAATACATTCAACTACTTGAGTCATCACCTTATACCCATAAAATTAAGGTATCATCAACATTGCATAGCTTAAATATTTACAACATAAAAGTTGAAGAATTATATACTTTCTCATAAAGTTAACTTTATTTTAGGGGTGAATCCATTGTAGTACCTCATTACATGTCAATCACTTTCCAGATGATTAGCATGTTGGTCTATGATTTTATGATAGTTTGAAATAACTTTCATCTCTTTATGCACTATGAAAGGTTAGGCAATGGTGAACTTTCTAACAGCACATCCTCTCCATGTCGACTCACCCTTAAATAATGATCTCCCTAGTGACCAAGTCATGAGTTATGAGGAGCAAGTACCCACCATTTTAGAGTTATACTTTGAAGGTCCATTGGGTTGATAATAACAATCCACTCTCCCAAGCAAGGCAAAAATTAGATTGATCTTGATAACTTTTGACTAAGGAATGATATAATTTTTATACCATCTATCAAAGTAATGCACAAATAATAAAGCAAAAGTTGAAGCTCTAATCACTAGTTAAGAGTTGGTCATCTCAATTAGAATTAATGACATTAAAATCTTTAAGGATTCATATCTAATAGTAAGCTAATTTGCTTGAACTTATAAGTCCTCAAGCCCAAGCTTCATTAAATATCACAAGTATATTATGAAGTTTCTTAAGTAGATCCCATATGTGAATTTGTACTATATTCCCTATGGAAAAACATTATTATATATGCTTTAGCAAAGATATCTATGGAGATGGCCTATCTAGATGATAATTACATTTCAGCCAATCAATGTTCAAAACTATCAGGTCCTATTTCCCATTTAATATAGGGCTCAATGATAAATAATATATTGGAGGGAAGATTTCTCTTACCAAAGATGATGAAGAGGTTGAATAGAGATAGCCATTCATTCACCATTTGCATATGGGTAAAATACTTCAAGAGAAGTCCCAAGCCCATAAAATTAAATCTATCTTACACTCTTGTTGATGGCATCTTGTAATGACACACTTTAATCATAAGTAGTTTTGTTGTTTAGAAAAACATGAAGCTTGGAAGATTATGATTGAGTTACACATAGGATTATGTGGTGCTCACCAATCAGATCTAAAAATGATGGCCAAAATTAATAGAAATGGATACTATTGGCTCTTTATGATTAATGATTGCATAAATGTCGCCAGTCATTTTCTTAGTATCAAGTGTATGTGATAGTTCTACATCAGCAACCCAGCATCCTTCACTCAATGATTGCCTCATGGCCATTTGAGAGTTGGGGAACAAATATTGTTGGCCTAATTCACCTACCTTCCTCTAAGGACCATTGATTCATCCTATAAGTGACTAACTACTTTTCCAAGATAGTGATTTCTTTAAGAGAGGTCATGGCTCACCACATTTAATAGTTCTTTAAGAATCATGTCGTATATACGACATACCTAGACAAACCATGGCTAATAATTGTGTTTTCTTTAAGAGCACCAAAACCATCAACTTTGTCAAATGACACAACATAGATTGGAAGTACTCAACCATATATTGACCTTGGCTTGATGAACTAGCGAGGATGTCAATAAAACTCTCATAAATCCTATGAAAATGCATAATGAGAATAAGCAATAGTGATACAAGAAGTTGGTTGAAGCCTTATGGGATTATCATACTACATATAAAAACTCCAACTTAGTCCACCCCGTTCACCTTAATTTATGGGTCTAAGGCTATTCTCCCTATAAGTACAACTCCCCTCAGGAAGGCCATTAACAACTAAATTACAATTAGTAAAAATGTTAGATTTTGATTGGAGAAGCTTCTAGGCATTAAAAAGAAGCATCTCCAAACTCAACAAAATCCTTAGTTATATAAAGCATAAATGGTTCATGCTAATGGTAAAATGATGAACCTTATGCATTGGCGAGCTGGTTTTAGTTCTTAGAAGGCCAATTATTGCCATCACAAGATAAGAGTAAGCATGAACCAATATAAGAGGTGCCTTTCATAATAAAAATGGTCTATTAAGGTGGATCATATCAACTGATCAACTACAAAGGTGAACACTAGTTGCTCTTATCAATAGCCATTATCTAAAAAATATTATACATGATTGTACTTTAGAATAAGTTTAATCAATAAAGTTCTAGTTCATGCTACATTGTGTTAAGATCTACTTTGATTGGGAATTCTTCAACAAGGGAACATTAATCTTTGATATTTCATCTTCTCACAAAAAAATTACCAAATCAAATTTAATCAAAACTACAACCAAAGTTGAAATCATCTTCAAAATAAAAATAAAAATTTATGTGTCGTGATTAAACTATCAAACCAAATCTTCTAAATGAAAATTTTGCAACTCCTATTTAGGATAGGAGTAAGAGATCTTAGGTGGTATTTTTCCTAGTATATTTAGTATAGTCTAGTTAGGATATGTGCAAGAGAACCCGAATGACATCCTCTCCAATTAGCATAACTAAGTTAGATGTAAGAGAGCCTAGGCAACATTCTTCTTAGTGGAGTGACTTTAGTATAATTAGAATAGGTGTAAAAGAGCCATAATGGCATCTTTTTTAACTAGCACAACTAAGTTAATTGTATGAGATCTTAGGTGACATCTTTCTTAGTGAAATGAGGTAAGAAAATATGTATAAGAGATCTCAAGTGAGATCCTTTTCCTTTAGTACACCAGATAGAAGTAAACGATCCCAACCAACATCCTTTCTAAGAAAATTGATCTTAGTGAAATGACGATAGGTGTAATAAGTCCTAAGTGGAAAATATTTTCATTAGTATACCTAAATAGAAGTAAAATATCCCAAGCTGCATCCTTTCTAGGAAAATTCCTTTAGTGCAATAAGAATAGGATTAAGAGATCTCGATGCCATCGTTTCCCATTAGTACATCTAAGATATGTGTAAGAGATTTTAGGAGGCATCCTCTTTAGTATACTTACCCTAATACAATGTGTATAAGAGTGTGAGATCCCAAGAAACATCTTTTCCAACTATACACCTAGGTAAAAGTAGATCTTAGGCAGTATCCTTTTTAGGAAAATTTTATTTAGTGAAATGATGCTAAAAGAAAAAGATCTCATACAAATGCTTTCCTATTAGTGCATCTTGGTTATGACTGAGTCTCCAATGGCATCCATCCTATTAGAATTACTTTGATCAATTCTTGAGTTAGGACTAAGCCCCTAATGATATCCTCTCTTGAGTGTAGTCATCCTGAAATTATGCAACACTCATTTTTAAGATTAGCAAACATAAGTAGAATCAATTCATTTGGATCCCTCCAAGCTTAATTCCATCTTAAACTTAAGATAACCTATCATTAGGAAATTATTATTTATTCACTTGACTTAGATTCTAGAAAATTTAAGACATGAATCTCTAATCTTATAATCAAATGTGAACCTATGAACCAAAATTCTTTTATGCAATTTGTGCCTACCCCTTTTTGCATGAGTTGTAGCAGGCTTCAATCATGAAACCTTTAAAATTGCAACTAAAATACACATCCAATCTTCAAAAATAAAATTACATCCAAATTTAAATTTAAAATTCCTAAATTATGAACCAAATTCAACTAAATCCCCAAAATCCTTGTAAGAATTATTACTTGTAATTTTTGAGATCTAGTTGGCTAGTTCAGTGAATGCCAAAACTTGTGATGTATATGGGAAAATCTAACATGCTTATTGGGGATGTATTTGTTAACCTCACTTTTAGTGAGGTTAACACAGACTCTCTTGTTTATCTCTTTGTATCTTATCTTAATAATATGACTTCCTCAATTAGAGCTTTAATACGCTCTTAGTGTCTAAGGAGACACTAAACCAATTCACACCAAAGCCAAAACCAAACCTTAGGGTTTATCAATATTAGGCTACTAGGCTCAGTTGACCCAATATAGCTTAAATAGGCTAAATGAAACATAGAGACACCCCTAATCTAAAACCAAATTAACTCTAGGATAAAACCTAAACTAACTGAACTAGGACCAAATCCAATTGGGCTGATTAGACCGGTTAATGCAATTTAGCCCATATGGTCCATTTAGGTAACCATTCACTTAAACTTAAATTAAATTAAAATTGACTCAAACCAATTAACCCTAAAGTTTCTAAATCATCAAACAAACCTAATTGAAGTCTCATCAGAGTCAAATTGGTAATTAGGTTAATTGGCTCAACTTATATAATTGGGCCTTAATGGGACAAATACAAATTAAACACAAAGTAATTAAATTTGATCATTTATAAAGCCTTAAAAATATTAATCAAATAATTTGAATATTAATTAGGACACAATTTGGTTAATTGGTCTACTTAACCTAAACTACCTAATTGAATCTTATTACACTCAAAGAAAATTAAAACCAATCTAAACCAAGTTTTAGAATCAATAAATAAACTTAGTTATACAAAATTTATGCTCAATTAAGGCTTAATGTAACTAATTGAGTTCTAATTAGCAAATTGAGACTCTTAACCCAAATTGATTCAATTGAAAAATATTGAGCCAAATTCAAATTAAACCTAAATTAAACTAAACCAATCATTCCAAACTATTTTTGAATGACACATTAACTTAAATCATCACCCTGTTGGGCCCAATTTGACCAATTTAGCTAATTAGCCTAATTGGATATAACATAACCTAAATAAGTCACCTTGAGCCAAACCTAACTAAACTTGGTTGCACTCTTTTGTAAGTTAATAAAAACTTTCCCAAGTGGGCTTAACCCAAGGTAAACTAGATTTGTGTGTAACCCAAGTGAACCAAGGTGCCCAAGTGAACATAAAAACCTAAAATAAGAAAGTCCACTCTTCCTCTTTATTTTGGGTAGTCACCTAAACATCTTTTATGCTAAACCCACATGACCCAACTTACTGGTGAAACCATCCCTTTGACCTAAACAAAGACAAAACTATTAAAAGACAAACCTTTCATTCACTCTCTCTGTGTATTCACCTTACTACCCCATATTTTGCCAGCCTCTAGAAGACCTCCAAGTATCCAATTTAAAGGTGGCTAAGCCACCAATTCCTGATGGTTGAAGCAAGCTCAAAACCTAGTTCACATGTGAAGCTCCATAAACTTTGAATTAGAGAAAGTTTAAGCACTCAAAATACTATACACACTCCACACAATAGTTCTTAAACATTTTTTAGTCTTTCTTTGACTCAAACTACAAGCTGCACCAACCTCCATTGAAATTGATGTCTACTATCACCAACTTCAACCTCCATCCATTAGGAGAAGAAATTCTCTCAACCAAAACTTTACTCACCATCTAAGATTCACATTTGAGCTTTCCCCTCTCATTTTAGGGATTTAAAAGCTTGAGGTTGATGAAATTCTATGGTAAGAGGTCAAGGAATGGTGATTTTATTGACCCATAAGGAGGAACATACAAAAATTCCACCCAAAGATTCATCTTAATTAACAGAAACTTCCCAAATATTCAATTCCACTTTATAAAACTTGAGTGGAAAAAATCTCTAAAAATATAGTCTGAACCTTAAGATGTTGATACATTGTAGAATGAATTTGTGAGATGTTAGGATCCAACCTTTGGAAACCATTACGTTTTCATTTTTGATATTTTCTAAAGAGGAAAACACATGAAATCTTTCTTTCTTTGCTCTAATCAAGTTTTCTCTATGGATGGTTGACATTCATGGTGAAAAAAAATGACAAATTGGGAACCGTACATTTGATTTGATTAAGAATGGATGACTTAGATTAAGTCACATCATGTTCACTTTAGTAGATCTCCTATCAATCATGGATCAAAACTTGATTGTTTGAACCTTAATCAAATGACAAGATACAATCACACACATTTTTCTTTACTTGTCAAACCACGCAACCTAAATAGATTCACCCACATATATAAAGTGTGATTGATTGGGTTATCACATGTTCAGATAAATTAAAATATCAAAATCAATCATATTTTTAATTTAAATTATAGCAAAAACCTAATTTTAATTTAATAAAAATCATTTAAAATATAAATCTAAATAACTTGATTTTTTAAATGTTCTAAAATTTTAATATTAAAAGTCAAACATTTTAAAGGTCACATTTCATTAACATAGAAGAACTTAAGAAAAATTACTAAGCCTTCTGTTTTTCACTTAATCATAAAAATTCCTTCATTGGGATTAATTAAGCCATAATCAAGTATTTTAATTAGCTAGAAATTAAAAATTTATAATAAATCACACAAGAATTTTAAAAATACGAATTACTTCTCTCATGCTTTGTGAATAGATAGAAATCTAATGGACCCAAGAGCTGCAATTTATTTTAAGTATTTTAGAAGAAATTTAAACTTTATTAAAAAATTTATTTTTTAATTAATATTAAAATTTAAGTTCAAATATTTTGAAACTTTTAGAGCATGTTTAGCATGTTAAATCCTATCCTTGAGATTTTTCTCAAAATTTTTGGACTCGTATTTTATGAGTTATTAAATCATTAACTTGATGATTAAAAAATAACTTAATTAATTAATTTTAGTATTTGAAAATTATAATAATTAGTTTATAATGATCCAAACCTCTTGATAGATAGAGAAAAATCATAATAAAATGCCAAACCCTTTTAATTCTCATTAAATCCATGAATCTCATAATTAAGAGCAGTTTAGCTCATTTATTAAGTAAATAAATAATTAGCTTATGCCTTAGAAAATTCAATAAGTGCTTTAGGTTTGGTTCAAACGACCTAAAAATGTTTATGGGTGACTCTAGAGATTAAAAAGAAACCTTAAAAATATTTTTTGTAAAGTTTTGATTTAATACAATATATGTTTTAAAATTATAATTAAAATACACATTTAAATAATACTTAATATTTAAAATAAAATAATAAATATAAAAATAATTTTAAAAGTTACCCAAGTTGTTCTTCTTCTTACTTAAAGTCAAAAATTCTTTTTTTTGCATATTTATTAAATTATCTATATAATAGTGCCATTATTGAGTCCTAAGCCTTATATGAGAAAAGTGGGAGTAGAAAACTTATTGAATTTTTTTGACATGTATCATTTAATATATTATGTCAATGCTAGGGAGTTCCTTTAAAGTGATAATTGTATGGCCTGAAATAAAATGAAATGTGTGCAAGGGTTAATACATCGTCGCCCAAGTGCAATGTTAAATAAGCAAGTGTTCCACTTTATGGATAGATGTAGAAACAAAAGTTATTTGATAGAACTAGAATTAGGATATGAACTTAGAATATATGTACTCTTATAGATAAATTAATGAAATTAATAGATATTATGGTTTAAAAGGGAAACATAAAATTAAGTTAAGTGTTGTAGTGATGTTTTATACCTGAAATATGTAAGCTATCTCGACCACATGGATGCAAACTCTCTATAAAAGGCAAGTATTCAGAGCAGAATAGCAATCTCAGTGTGACTCAAGCCCAACACCACTCTATAGTTGAGATAGCAGTATATGAAATCATGCCACGAGACACTCATTACAAGGCCCTTCACTCACCAATAAATACTCAGCTCAGATCAAGGAAGGTCTCCTTATATACTCAATTGACTATATTTGTACTCATCCACAATACTACCCACCCTTCCCCCAAACACTAGAAAGCATGGGGCGGTGGCGGGGGTTGTCTGGCTTAGCTCAAGAAAGACCCTTATTTTCTCCTAGTATACTTTTGTTCTCTCTTTCTCTATAAAATAATATAATTCTTCCCATATTATATTAAGACTACTTAAAAGACAATTTGCTTCCGAAGTATCTCTTGAGGTTCTACTTTAGCCACAAACATATTTAGATCCAACAACCTTTTAGGTGAGGTAAACATGGATGAGGCCAAGAACTAGGATTCAAATACAAAGTGAAGCAAGACATTCAATCTAGAATCACTCAGTAGAAATCGAACCAACTACTTAATAATTTTCCACTAAGCAAGACTTAAAAGATATGAAGGATAGAATCACTTGCCTCGTGAGGCTACCTTAAAGGGAGCTAATCAGAAGCCAAAACATGAAGGATCATCAGGTTAGATGCATCAAACTCCTTGAATAAGAAGGTAACTATCTAGAACTCCAAGCTTGGACGGTTAGTTCTATTATTTTAGTGAGGAAGAAGAAGGCACACTAAAGAGTAGGTGACTCATACCAATGCTTTCCCCATGAAAATTGCTCGAGCTCAACCACCACAAATGTCTAACATTTGGCATTTAGAATCATATAGAGATCATATGGGCCCGATGGACCACAAAATGTATTTTGAGTTTATAATAATAATATTAGACCTAGAAGAAGTAATGAATTGCTGCCTTTTCTTTACTACCTTCAAAGAATTAATCCTGAGGTGGTTCTTATGCCTCTTACTAAGGTTCATAACCTCTTTCTTTGATTTTAAGAGAATGTTCACCATGTAATTTATCATTGCCTAAAAGCCATTAAAGAGCTATAAGGCTATCCTTTAAATGAAGTAAGAGCCTGGTGAATCCTTGAGGAGATTTATCACTCACTTCTAGCTTGAGATACTAGAAGTCAAAAATCTAGAACCTATGGTGGCTCAAGAAACACTCACCCAAGGCTTGAAAAAAGGGACAATTAGAAATTCCCTTGGGCTCCAACAACTCAAAACACTCACAAACTACTTGAGATAATGAACAGTCATGTAAATATTGAGAAGTATAATGAAGATGCTTAGCCAACTTTATTGACTCATGCCAATGACTCATTGAAAAGACTGATTTAAGATGGTTGACTGGAGACATTTTATGCACAATGACTAGACAAAATAAGGTGAGCAAAAAAAATCTCTCATGCAAGTGAGACTTTAGGACTATGGCTCGCTAGTGAGGGAATAAATACCTACAACCCGCCACTATGACTCCATTGAGTGTTTCAATGACCAAGTTGATAAAAGCCATCTATAACAAGATTTTTACTAAAGGCCATTACTGTTGAGGCTTGATGGTTGTGTGATCACTCTAGATATTATGCTTATCATAGAGATCATGAGCATGAAATGAAGGATTGATGCCACTTTTGAAGCTTACTTGAAGAGTTCATAAAGGTTGAGAAGCTCAAATAGTTCACTAGGTGAAAGAACAAGAAAGTCACCAATACGGGTTACTAACCTTCCCCATCATGTGTTATCCACATTGTAGGTGTAGTACCCACCACCTTCGAGGGAGCTGTAGAGTCTTCATGAAGAGCAAGTCTTAAGCAAATATAATTTAGGGAAGTTTACTATGTGACCATGTTGTAGGCACCACAATCCTTGATAGTTCTTGTAACTTTCTTTGAAAGGGATAGACGCTCCATATGTAACCGTTATAATGGTGTGATCATCATCATGGTATTAATTACTAACTACCAAATTGGAAGTATTTTGATTGACATGAGAAGCTTGGTCAATATCATCTTCAAATCTATTTTTAATAAGCTAAGCTTAGTAAGTTCCAAACTCTCTCCTATAGGAGGACCACTATTTGGATTCTCTAGAAAAAAAGAGAGAAACTAAAAAAATGATCACTCTGTCAGTGACATAGGGAAAGAATGAGTAGGGATACCTTAAATTAGTTTAGAACCTGCTATCTCAGAGCAGTGGGTGAGTCTAGAAAGAAGAAAGAAGTACTACATTTGGACATTACCAGCATAGGAATCAAAGTACTTGAGGAGATAGAAGAAGTGTCGACCTCCTATAATTATAAGTGATTCCTTAGGATTAGTTCAACTTTCAGCCCCAAGCATAGGGAAGCCCTTATTCAAACTCTCCAGAAAGATATAGATGTATTCACCTAAACTCTATTTGAGATGCCAGACATCAACATTAATGTCAATTTCCATAATCTCAATGTTCACATTGATGCTTGCCCATTAATTAAAAAATCAAAATGAATACAGTGTAACTCTTATGATCTATCAAAGAAGAAGTTTCCAAGTTGCTGGAAGCCAACTCCATCAAATAATTCCAATATCTTAAATGGGTGCCAAATATAATCATGGTATAAAACTCCAATGAAAAGTAGCGAATGCACATCGACTTCACCAATCTAAACTCATCGTGCCCAAAAGATGAATATCCCCTTTCCCAAATAAATGCACTCATCAACTCTATAGCAAAATATTACATGATGAGCTTTCTCGATGCATTTTTTGGTATCACTAAATTCAGATATATTAGTGTGGTGTTTAAATTTGGAGTCATTGGGACACCACACAGATCATGGGGGATATTTATTGAAGTGATCATGTACGACATCAAGGTATGATATACCATCTCAAAAGATTGAAATATCATTATATAATGGACTTAATCACCTAATAAGTACTCATATGGCACATGGGCCTTCGTAAGTACCATAGATCTTTCCCCTACTTTACATGGAAAAGTAAAGCAAGGTTTATTTTATGCTAGGTTCTTTAGCTCCCTATGGAAGCAAGCTTCCATAGTTAATAATATCCTAGGATTAAGAATTTCTTAAGAACACTCTCGATTAAAGTAGTCAATAAATATCTCCAAAGACTTCAAAGTTTGACTATCAAAGAATTATTTATTTTTGAAAATTAGGTGGGGAAGTTCAATATGGAAGACTTATTTTTAGATCCCAAAGGAAGATAATTAGGGAGCACTCATAATACTAGGAGGCCTTGTGACCACTCCAGTCTACCCTATAGTGATGTTTTATATATTTGAAAGAGCGAGTTTATTTTTATTTAAGTTAAAATATTATTAGAATACTAGGTCTTATAATCCACCAATATAAGATTGTGAAAATTCCTAAGAGGTGAGGACTTATACTCATAGCCTAAAGGAAATAAATAGCCTCGGATCCTAAATCTAGGGTGCTTTAGCACAAGTTAAGAGCATGAACTAAGTCTAATTAGAAAATGGGACATAGTGGTTTATCTCCATAAGAGAGGAAAAACCCATCTAGACTCTTTTGGACTTACAACCGCCTGGAGTGGTCACCAGCTAACACCTCCTATGCTTTAAAATCATGTAGGTTGGACTTATGTAAGTGCAATAGAGTTAGGCTATTATTTAATTAGAAAGGGAAACTAAAGTCCTAAACTCACTCCTAAGAGACTAGATCATGATTGGAATGAAGTAATGACTTAGAATAATGCAAATTTTATAATTTTTTATATCATATTGACACATTCATTTGGACTAAGGCTTGAGATAATTATGCCTAAATGTATAATGAAATTAGTGTATGGACTAAATCAATGGGAGGATGTGTTCTCCACTACAAGGGATGCCCTTAAAGGTCAAGCATTCTCCTATCGCAAAATGGAGACCCTCCCAATTCAAGAGTGAAATAAGATGATATGCATGATTGATAAAACATTCAGTCATTCAGCTAAGGGGTTGCAAAATTTTTGTAATAATCTTGATTATAACCTAGGCTTTAAAGTGAGCTTATGAGTTATTTTAGAATTTAGTTATGAGTTATTAGTGACAGTAGAAAATTTAATTTTATCTTAAAGAGCCTACCACATCCAAACCACACATTCAATCATCAAGCTTTAAAAAACCTATGAAAAACATGCCATTTCTATTGCACAAGTTAAACACAATAATCAAACATTCATAGATTTCCATAAAAGAATAAAAGGCTAGTGCGGTCGGGTACCATCGTACACCCCGAAAAAGAAAAGAAGTTAGCTAGCCGAGCTCTACCCTTATACAACCCGAATTACAAAAGAATATTACAATCATAATCAAAGTACATGATATACGGGTCTTCATTCTTCATCTTTATTCCCTCCTTCCTTTGGTTTAATTTGCTCAAGGCTTCACAAGGCCTCCCAAGTCATTGCTATCTAGCCACTGCTCATCCTAAATCCCATGACACTAAGCCTAATTTATATTACAAAATTACATATTTATTTAAAATGAAATCTAACAACACCTGAAAAATAGATATTACCTAAACAACCATACAAACCAAGTAGTTATATTTCATAAATTTGGACTTAGCACTCTGAACATGGGTAACCAAGCTCACCTATCCTAATTGGATTTTGCAAAGGGCATAAGCAACCAGCAAGTAAAATAATTTATATTCATTATTACAATGGCCCTCTTTAGCATAATTCCCTACAAAAAGCATCATTTCGCTAATAGCGGCCTAACATCTTGTCTACACATAAATAATCCTAACATCTAGTCTAAAATATTACATCACAAAATAAAATATCACATCACATCACAACATATATCATCCTAACTTAGAGCTAGAAGTGGTGGCTTAGTATTCTAATGTGTGTGCTAAGGCTTGGTGTGGTATATCTTAGTTAGGCTTTACATTTATGATTACCTAAGGGTTTTGAAACATTCAAATTTCACATGAGGGGAGGTTTCACTTCAAGTTATAAAAAGTATTAATTGATTTTAACTTATATTTCTCTTTTGTTTCACTTAATATTTACTTAGCATCTAGTTGTTATAAAGAGAGGAAAGAGGTTTGACCCCCATTATCCATACCTTAAGTTATTTTCTGAAGGCATGACTTTATGATTTTAATTTCTCTTAGTGAATGTTTATTAAACATTTTATTAATCTTAAGTTTGAGTTAATCTTAGAGAATTCTATTCAACATCAAAGGCATCTTAAGGTTAATGAGATTGAATTACTATCACTTGGATAATGTTACATCATTCCTTTTCATCATCAATATCATGCATATGCTTTCATTCTTACTTATACATACAACATATTTATGTTTTTGGCAAACTTGATGAGTCTTAATGCATGTACTTTGGTAGAAAAGAGAGATTATATTCCTTAGTTAAGTATACATACACATGTATTAGAGATTTAAGCAAATACATGTCATTGGTAAACCAGAGAAGTGAGGTTATCGAAGACCTTATTAGGGCTACTTAAAGCCTCATGTTCATGGGATGTCCAGACTATATACTTGCTATCTTAAATACATATAAATGTATACACTAACATAGGGATAAAAATCATGCAAAAGATTGTATATTAACAAATTATTTACCCATGTAAAGTAAAGGTCTATCCAAATTCTACAACATGTACACATATGAATCAAAATAATTAAGTATGTGCTATTATTAAACTAGGGAAGTGAGGTAATCTAAGACTTTCTTGGGGCTACTTAAAGCCTCATATTCCTGAGATGTCCAGACTATATACTTACTAACATTCAAACACATGTAAACATATACACAAACCATAGAAATAGAGCAAGACTTTAATATGCTTAAGCTATAAGTGAGTATAAATCACATAAAATATTCATAACTAACATCAATTTAAATTTTCATCATTAGTTTATAATTTTGAAAGTAATTTGAGATTTATTTGTGATAATAGCCATGCCATATAATAAGATTAATTCAACACATGCAACTTATACATATATAACCATATTGATTTGATTATTTTATTTGAAAACATGAATACATGATACATATCACATACAAATATATAATGATTCAAAAGGAATGATTAAACTTTGTCACATAATACATTCAACCATATTAATTCTTTAGGATAATCAAGTCAAATAAATACTCTTAAAGATTAACCTAAGTTTCTTATGGAATTTGATTTTGATGTTATAAGTCATTAAAACCTAAAGAGGAGAAAGACATTTGTTGTTTTACCCCATCCCATGTTGGTAAGTTATTATGTTTAAAGGAGAATAATTAAGTAAATTTTGTGGATTGATTAAGTTTAAATTATTAACCAATTAATTTAAATTCCCTTCCCCGAGCCTCTTTAATTTAACTAACTACTTAATCATGAGCCTCCAATGATATGCTTATGAAAAATTATGATTTTCAATGCTTCTAAAAGGTCCTAATGCAATTAGGCTGATGCTTAAGGGTTAATTTAAACTAAGTTCTCTTATGGTTTTCCCACACCTATGTGTTAACCATAATTTCTTTAATGATATTTATGTTATTAAACACATAAAGGGAAACCCATGAATTGAATTTGAATTATCTGAATAAATCATCATTTTAATTTGATTTATCATCCCATTAATTTACTTAATTAACCTTTAATTAACACCTGCATTAATTAACCATCCTATGGAAATATATTTAGGAAAATAACTAGGAAGAAGGCCTTAATTATTTTTTCCTCATCATTCCCACTATTAACAGTGATCAATCATCATTAATTATTTAAATTTTACTGGTTAGCGTATTTAATAATTATTAAATTGATTAAGATGGGTAATTAGAATCAAAATTTTAAATTCTCCAAATCGCATAGCCAATAAATCCTTAGAAAATTATGGGTGGTAGAGGATATCTCATTGAATCAACCTATTAAATTAGAAACCAATTGACCAAGTAATTAAGCCTTAATTAGATTAATTAGCCTAAACTTCAAACCATAGTTAAGCACTATTCATTGATCAAACATTAGGATATTATTTTTATTAAATTCTCCTTTATTTACCCTTTCTAAAATGGGTTTACTCATGTTTTTTAAATTTTTCTATAAGTAGTTATGAATTTTAAAAGTTTTGGCTATTAATAATAATTTAATCACATAATTAACTCCTTAAACCATCAGTGCCACGTGGCAGCTCTTTCCACATGGTGCCATGGGATAGGTTATTTCAAAAGTCTGACATGATAGTTGACTCAGTAGCAGCACACAGTTTTGTCCCTGCTGTCTGATCCAAATGATATAGATTAATCATGTGGTTTATAATGGATTAAATTAAAAAATCTAAGGGATTAAATCACGGTCATCCATCCTAATCATTCAAAGTGGATGGCCGATGATCCATCATTTTCTGAGCACCGAAATATAGACACAGTCCTCTTTTCGTCGCTTGACCTTAGGTCATCGGAGCTTGTAAGATGATGGGATCAACTCCATAATGTGTGGGGAATAGATCTAAGAAGATCCTATGGTGGAAATTGCATGCAATCACAACTTTCTTTTCAAAAGACCAACATCTAGGAGATATTCTATGGTTTGCTGGAGTTTTACCTCATCAGAGCTAAAGACTGGTAGTATGTTGACTAAGGAAGCTTCATCTTAAGGAGATGAAGCCCTGTTGAACTCGAGCTACCTCCCCACCGATTCCTCATGGACCAAGCATCACCACGAAACTCACTGGAATTGGTGTTGGAGTTCCTTTTGGTGATCAAATCAATAGGGGATCAATTCATTTCAACTCACTGGAGTGAGGGGAAGGTGTGGGAAGAGGTAATTTGAGTATGGTGGAGTTTTAGTAAAGTTTGATAGATGGGCCTCTCGATTTCGATTGGTGGTTGGTCTTTGTTGACCTCACTTTTGGAGTGAGGATTGACCCATCCTATCTTAGACCTAAGAGTCTTCTAGACACTAGAACCCCCTCATCATAGGACACTTCTAGTGGTTAGGTGAATAGTAAACCCAAGCCTAGAGACTTACAAAGGTATGTTGTAGGCTTAAGATATGCCTTAAGGACTAAAGGAACCTACCTATTCTATAACATAAATCAAACCTCAAACCAATCCAATTAAATGCTAATTTATTCTCCTTTCATATCCAAGTTTTAAGCCAAAATGATTAGAACCCAAACCAATCTTAACCCCATAATCCAATCTTATGGACTCAACCCAAACTTTCTTCAATTAAACTAAATTCAATTGATTCTCACAAAAGAAATCCAACAATTCAAATCTTCATTTCAAACCATTCCAAGACCTACAATCAAATTAAATCAACCAAATAAACCAACCAACCTAACGTAACCCATTTGAACCCAAAATATCCAAATAAGCCAAAATCTAATAAAATCCAAATTAATTGCCATCAAAACCATCAATCAATCCTAAATCAGTTATCAAACTTAATTCAACTCAATTCAACCCAATCCAACTCAAATTGACCCATTTGGTTCACTTGACTGAAAGTGACTTAATGGATCAAAATGACCCAAACTCCAATCCAACTCAAATTGGATTGAACCAACCCATCTGATGCCATCTATAATGATTCTTGATCATCCTTGATTGATCAATTGCAATCAATTGGGGCAAACCAAGTCCAATTGGCCATTTGACCCAAGTTGACTTGATTTGACCTAAAAGACCAAATTGGGCCAAATTAAATACTAATCCAAATTAATTTGAACCAATGACTCAAATCCATAATAAATTGATTATTGAATATTAACAAACCTTTGGTTGAACTCGATTTGACCAAGTCAACCCGATTGACCGATTTAGCCCAAATTGACCTAAAGGGTCAAATTAGACTAAATCATTCCTAAATCTAAATTAATTGAAATCAAAATCTACAATCATCTTTAAATTATGAATTGAACCTAAACCAACATTTAACACATGTCAATTTGGTCAATTTGACCAAATTGGTCAACTTAGCCCATTTGGCCCATATGAGCCAAATTGAAATCCACTTTAATCAAAATTAAAACAATTGATCTTAAACATCTCAACTCATCATTTGAACTTGACCCAATCCTTGGTTTGACCAAATTTGATCAATTGGTCAACATAATCCAACCTATCCCAATTTGACCTACATGGGTCAAGTTAAGCCAAACATACCCAAACCAAGCCCAAACAAAATCAAACATGGCATGACCCATCTTTGGGTCACCATGGGTCAGTCCAAATCAAACCCAACCCATTTCAAATCCGAATTGGCCTAACACCCATTGGGTAAAGCTCTCCAAATGAGATAAAACCCATATTTGAGTGGTCTTACCTACCGCTTTGCACTTGGCAGCCCCCCTTAGCTTAGTTTGGACCTCTGTACCACTGACTAAACTGACCCAAAGCTAGTTGGGTCAGCCATGGGTCAAATCAGGTGAGATAACCCTTACATTCCCATTAACACACCTAGGAAGAAGGACAAGCCATGGCAGACTACCTCAGGCCTTCACCCACTCAAGCCACTCCACCTCAGCTACCCATTAACATCACCGGCCGCCTGTGCCAGCTAGATGTCAGCCAAATGTAGAGATCATCCCCACCATCCAATTTGAGGAGGAAGAGAGTATACTCCTCCCCATTTCATTCCAACTCACACCAGAGCATTTAAAGACCTAGTGTGAGTCAAAACTAACCTCCTCAGTCCTTTCTCAATCCCCCTTGGTCTCCCCATCACCGATGACACTAAACCTGAGCAAAACAAAATCTCATCTCTGTCCAGCCTCACCTAAACTCCACCAATTCTAAATTAACTTCACCCACACCTTCCCCAAGCTTCGATGATAAAAAATGAATTGATTCCCAATTGATCCGAGTGCCGGAGACATTCCCAAGAGCAACTCTGGCAAGGATTCTGACGGTATTTAGTCCACAGAGCCACCAAGAAGGCAAGGCACGAGCATCTTAGTATGGCTTCATCTCTTCAAGATGAAGCTATCTCAATCGATAGACTACTATTCTTGAGCTTCAACAAGGTAAACTCTGGTAAATTATAGAAAATCCAATAGGAGTTCATCTTTTGTAAAAGAAATTATGTTTTCATGCGACCACCATAGGATCCCTCTAGATCCCCTTCTTGAATAATTTGGAGTTGATCACAATGCTTCACGAGCTTTAGTGAGCTCGGATCAAGCAGAGGAGGGCAGACGATGTCCGTCTTCCGTCGCTCGGGGGATGAAGGATAATCCATCGTCCATTCACATGATTGGAATGGATGGCCATGATTTAATCTGCCAGAAATTTGATTTAATTATTTTAATAAACGCAAAATTAATCCCCACTGTCTAATCTGAGATTGAACGATGGGGACAAAAACACATTCTCTAGTGCTGACTCAGCACCTCGCATCGGATCGTTTAAGTGGCCAATCCTGCGTCGCCATGTGGAAAGCATGGCGCCGACGAGATTAGGAAATAAAATGTATTTAATTACTTTAAAATTTATAAAATCATAACTAATTATAGAAAAATCATAAAAATATGAATAAACCCATTATGGAAAGGACAAAAAAAGGAAATTTTCATAAAAATAATTCCATTAACTTTTGAGTTATGAATAGAGCTTAATTAGGGTTTGAATGTTTCTTTAATTAACTTAATTAGGCCCTAATCACTTGGGAAATTAATCTCAAACTTGACATAATGATTTAATGGGATGACCTCTACTTCCCATAATTTTTTTGAGATTTATTGGCCTGGTAATTAGGAGATTTTAAAATTCAAACCTTAATTACCCTCATTAAGTGATTTAATGTTTATTTAAAATTCTAAATAGTAAAAATTGATTAATTAAACATCAATCACTAAATAATAATGAGATGATGAGGATGTGTGATTAGGACCTCTTTTCTAATTACTTTTACAATTTTGTTTCATTTAAGAGAGTTAATTAATGTATGGGTTTATTATGAGGTTAGTTAAGTAATCATTAATAAGAATTAATTAAATTAAAATGATAATTAGATCAGATAATCTAATTTTAATTCATGGGTTCCTCTTTATGTGTTCAATAACATAAAGACCCTGAAGAAAATTATGATTAACTCATGGATGTGAGAAAATCATAAAAGTACTTAATTATATTCCTTGATCTAGTTAATACTTAAGCATGAGCCTATTGCATTAGGTCACTTAGGAACATTGCAATTTTAATTTCCCATTTGCATATCATTTGAGGCTCATGAGTAAGTTGTTAATTAAATTAAAGAAGTATGGGAAATGATAATTAAATTGATTGCTTAATGATTCTAATCTAATTGATTCATAAAATTCACTTAATTACCTCTCCTTAAACACATTGAATCATCAACATGGGATAGGATAAAAATTACAAATATTTCTTCTTCTTTAATTACAATTAAAATTCAAAATCAAATTTGATATGAAGCTTTGGTTTTCTTTAAATGATTTTCATTTAATGTGATTTTCCTTAGGAATTAATATAGTTGAATGAATTATGTGGCTATGTTTAATCTTTCCTTTTCAATCACTATAAATGATGTATGTCATACGGTATCATGCATTCATGATTTCAAAATTAAATAATCAAATGAAATTCATTTATGCAAAATTGCATTTATTGGTTTAATCTTATTATATGTGTGGCTATTATCACTAATAAATTTCTAAAATTATTTTTTAAATTATAAAATTAATAATAAAAAGTTAGTGTGATATTAGCTATGAATACTTATATATAGGATTTGTATGTGTTTATAGCTTAAGCATGTTAAAGTGATATTCATGTATGGGTTTACATATGTTTGAATGATATAGTCTAGACATCCCAGGAATACAAGACTTTAAGTAGCCCTACGAAGATCATTTGATTATCTCACTTTTCTGATTAACTAAGGCACGTACTTGTTTAAATTCATTCTTATGTGTACTTTCTCTAGAATTTGCATAGAGCTTTACTTTGCATGTGTAAATAATTCAAACAAAGTATAATCTTTTGTATTATTTTTATTCTTAAAGTTATGCATACATTCATGTGTATTTGAGATAGCAAGTATATAGCCTGGACATCTTGGGAATACTAGGAGGTTATTTGATTATCTCACTTCCATAGTTTAAACAATGACACACACTTGCTTACATATTTTTTATATATGTGTGTGTATATTTGATAAAGAAATGAAAATCCCCTTTTCTACCAAAATGTATGCATTCATAATCATTTAAGTGTACCAAAAATATATTGCATGTATAAGTTTGCTAAGTTCTTAGTCATATGCATGTCATGGGTGATGAAAAAGAATGGTGCAACATTTTCTATGTAATGGAAATTTAATTACATTAATCCTAAGATGCCTTTCATGTTGGATATAATTCTTGAAGATTAACCCAAACATAGGATTAATAAAATAGTTAATAAATCATTTACTAAAAAAACTAAACCATAAAAATATGTCTTTAGAAATCAAGTTAAGGTAGGGATGGAAGATGTTAAACCCTTTTCTTCTCTTTACAACACTTAGATGCTAAGTGAACATCAAATGAAATAAACAAAATACAAATTAAAACTTACAAATTCTCTAAACAACTTATAATGAAACCACCTATCATATTAAATTAAATAATTCAAAACTTTAGGCAATCATTACTTAGAAGCCTATCTAGACATACCACACTAAGCCTAAATACAAACATCAGAATGCTAAGTCACCAATTCTAGCTTTAAGTTAGGAAGGCATACATAATGATGATGTATTATGTTTTGTGATGTGATATTTTAGACTAAATGTTAGGAATATAGATCGTATACAAGATGTTAAGCCGTTGATAATCAAATATAATTTTCTACAGGGGAATGTGCTTAAGGAACCGTTAAAATAAATAAATAAGTTTTTTTTGCAGGTCACTTATGCCCATAAGAATAATCTATGTTAGGACAACTGGGCTTAGTTACCCATGTACAGGGTGTTAAGTCTAAATTATGATATATAATTGCTTGGGATGCATGTATGTTTAGCTAACATCTATTTTGTAGGTGTAGTTAGATTTACTTTTCTATAAAAATATAATTTTTCAATAGGAATTAGGATTAGTGCTATGAGGTTTAGGATGAGCAGTGGCTAGAAGGCATAATCTTGGGGTGCCCTGTGATGCCTTGGAGCAAATCAAGTTAAAAGAAAGAAGAAGAAAGAGGAAATGAAGAATGAAGACACCCATAGCATCTATTCAATTTCAATTATAATATTATTATGTAATCCTAGTTGTGTAAGGGTAGAGCTGGGCTACCTAATTTTTCTCTATTTTGGGGTGTACGGTGGTACTTGGCCATACCAATCTTTTATTCTTTCATGGTAGTATATAAAATCATTATTGTTATATTTAGCTTGCACAATAGAATGGCATGAATTTTAAAGTTTCTTAAACTTGATGTTCGTATGTGTGGTATGGATGCGGTAGTCTCTTTAGGATAAAATTAATTTTTTCTACACAATTAATAACTCATAATTAAAATTCAAAATAACTTTTGACCTCACCATAAAGCTTAGGCTATAATCAAGATAATTAAAAGATTTAGCAACCCCTTAGCTAAATATTGAATGCCTAACATCATGCATGTCATCTTATATCACTCTTGTAAAAATGAGGGCCTCTATTCTTGAACTTTAGGGAATGCTTGACCTATGAGAGGACCCCCTTATGGTGAAGATTCACCCTCCTTATTTTTGATTTGTCCAACAGCTAAATCTCATCATGCATTTAAGCATAAAATATCCCAAAGCCTGTGTCCAAAATATTGAGTCAAATTGATATAAAAATTTGTAAAATTTGAACATTTAAACTAAGTCATATACTCATGTCTGTCATGATCTAGTCTCTTAGAGTGAGTTTAGGACTTTAGTCTCTTTCCAATTAAATAACAAGCCTAACTATCTTGCAATTACATAAGACCAACCTACATGATTTTGAATCGTAAGAGGTGTCAGCTGGCATCCACTCTAGGAGGTTGAAAGTCCAGAAGAGTCATACTAGTTTATTTTCTCTTGTGGAGGTATACTCTTATAGCCCCTTTTCACTTAGATTTAGGTCATGCTTTGGCTTATGTTTAAGCTTCCTAGATTTATGATCTAAGATTTCTTGTTTCTTTCAGGCTATGATCATAAATCATCACCTCTTAGGCATTTTCATAATCTTATGTTGATAGATTTTAAGCCCTAGCTCTCTAATAAGATTTCAACTCAAACAAAATAAATTCTCTTTTTCCAACATATAAAGCCTCACCATAGCATAGGTTGGAGTGCTCACTAACCTTCCTAGTATCATGAGCACTTCTTACTTATCTTCTTTTGGATTCTAAAATAAGTCTTCCAATTGAACAATCCCATTTGGTTTTCCAAAACATCCAATTTATTGATAGTCTCACCTTGAAATTTTTGGAGATGATTGATTGACTACTTTAATTGAGAGTATTCTTAAGAAATTTTAACTTCCTAGGATGTAATTAACTATGAAAGATTTCTTCAATAGGGAACTAAATAACCCAACATAAAATAAACCCTGCTTTACTTTTTCATGTAAAGTAGGAGAAATATCTCTGGTATATACGAAGACCCATTTGCCTTAGGAGTTCTTATTAGGTGATTAGATCCATATTAGGGTGATATTTTTATCTTTCAAGATAGTACATCATACCTCAATATCATACCTCAATATCATACCTGATCACTTCATTAAATACCCCCAAGATCTACGTGGTGTTCACCCGACATCCAAAATAAAACACCACAGATTTTTCTAGCGACTCCACTAGGGACAATTCCTCTCTCTATCTTTAGTAGTCAATCATTGTCTCCAAGTATTGATAGTGGACTTATATTTTATCTATTCCCATGACTATCAATCCTTCTATTGGCACTTTGCTTATTTCATCCTTAAGTAAAGGTGGCCAACATCTTTTAGGTTTTAGTACCTCACTCCAAGTACGACTTAAAACCCTTATTATGTCCACCAATATGCAAAAATAAATCAATTAAAAAATAATCAAACAAAATTAAGAACCTCTTACCACTAGCTTGGTGAAGTAAGGTTCATCCAATATTCAACAAAATTCCAATAAAGTCCAAAGCCAAAAGCAAAGAAAAATCTTCTCCAAAATTCCAAACTTCTCCAAACAAAATTAACAAACTCCATTTAACATAATCAAATTTATTGAATGAGTGTTCCAACTCAAAACCAGATGATCGAAACCAAACAATAGCAATCAAAAGCAAAAATCTCTCTTACAAAATCTTCAAAATATTTCTAACAAATAATTGAACCCCATTTAGCATAATCAAATTTTTTGAATGAGGGTTCTAACTCAAAATCACAATCAATCAAACACAACAACCAAAAGAAAAATTCTCTTCCCCAAAAATTTTAAAATCTCTCCAAAATAAATGAACCCCATTCAGCATAATCAAATTTGTTAAATGAGGGTTCCAACTCAAAATCAAAAGACCAAAATCCAACACCAATCCGAACCAAAAATATCTTCTCCGAAATCTCCAAATCCCTCCAACATGCAATAAAACCCCATTTAAGATAATCAAATTTGTTGATTAAGGGTTCCAATTCAAAAATCAAAATCAACAATTCAAGTCAACAATAAAGAAAAGTCTAATTCTATTCGCTTTCAATAGTGTAGCAGAGATACCAGCCCTATCTCCTTTCTTCTTTCTTTCAATTAGTCTTCCACCATGTCATCTGGCGAGTTGATCTTTTCATTCTCTTCTGGTGTGGATTTGGCCCTAGATTACGCCATACTCACCACCACCCCCATCATTAAGTTTGAGCTTGGCTTTGAGCATTTCAAAGTCACTTGTGTGGGACCTGTCCTCACTAGCATCAACAGAGAGGATTGGGTAGACAAGAAGCCACTTTTATAGTTCAACTTGCACTCTGATACTGAGTTACCCTCTTTAAAGAGGAAGGTTGTTGAGGTTCCCCTGCCATTAGTGCTAGTTCAGCTAGTTGTGCCTACTATAGTCTCAGCACATGCTAGTATCGCCTCTATGGTTGTCCCTATCCTAAAGGGGAAGGCTATTTTAGATTATAAGATAGTCTCCCCAACCTTTGAGGTTAGTTCTAGTTCCCAACTTGCTCCACTCACAAAATCCAATGCCCTAATAAGAACTAGAGATAAGAGAGATTACGAGCGTGTCACCAAAGAGGTAGAGGAAGCCTCTCATGTTCTGAGGAGGATTCCCCTCATGAGACCTCTCCCCTTTTGGGTGATAATAAGTTTCCGCCCCCACCCCCTCTCAACTTAGGAGGAGAGGAGGACTACCAAAAGATAGCTGCATTACCCCCCACTATCTGCAGAGTATGAGACGCCAACTAGGGAGAAGAGGAGGCCATATGTTGATCAACTATCCATACTTTGGAGAGTTAGGAGAGCCCACAAACACTTAGAGTTTGGCAGACTACATGACTTGAGGAGACTGATCCCTAGAAGTGTTAGGGATCAAATTCACCAAGAGATGGCCACTGAAGCCAAGATAGCTTCCCAAGCAGGTAAGAGAGGAGGAGGTTTGCTAGGTAGTCCATAAACTAAAATTTGATTGATCATTCTGATCGGCAGGCTGATAGATCCAATTATTCTAATATGATTATCATTACCGGTTCTAGCAGTCGCAGGAGGAGATCTTCGATGGAGAGGCAGCCAGTGTCACCCCCATTACACTTCTCCACTCGCTGACCATCATCACTAGTTTAGGTCCCACCATCTGTTGTCCCCACCATGTTCTACAAATCCCCATCTGGAGAGAGAGCTTCACCCTTGGTGATCCGATTACAACCCAAGGACCCCACTTTATCTACTCTGCTCGTTGAGGTGAGGCCAAGCTTCCCTGCCCGACCTTCTATCCCAACAATGGTGAAGAAGGAGTTGTGGACCAAGAATATCATTGTTGCTTCACCACCATAGTAGTTGGAGAAGGAGAAGGGAGGAGATTTCAGGTGACCCCTATGGTAATTGAGTTAGTCCAGAAGAGTACTCCACCTGACCAGAGTATTTAACATATAACTTGTGTATAGCCCAGTCCTGTAGTCAATCATCAGTCAACTTATATGCCAGTTATGCCGAATCAGGTAGATTATCAATCTTTGGATAATATTCTAGAGGACTATTGTGCAACAACAAGGAAAATAGTTAGGGATGATTAATCTGACTAGGAGGATAGTAGGGTAGACTTTGATGCTGATGAGGATAACATGCTAGATGACTTAGAATAAGTCTACATGATCAATACCCGAGGATCCTTGCATAGGGAACAGCCTAGCCAAGAAGGCATTATAGTTGAGGAGGGTGAGGCATCGAACTCAACTCAATGCCTCCTCCAGCAAACAAGCAGAAAGATGATTAGATTGACAAGATGGAGACAAGGGTAGAGGAGTTGATGGTAGTGGTCCTTGCTTTACAAAACCAAGCCCTAGTTTCACAACCTTCCCTTATGGAGACCAATTGGTCTGAGCTAGTACACATTCTAGATCATCCCAAATGCACTCCCTTGGATGATAACACTAGTAGCTTGCATAGGAAGGTCACTGATAGCACCTTCATGCAAGAAAAAGGATATAAAGTAAATGGTGGAGTAGTAGGTGAAGGAAAAATTGGCACAAGCTTGGGGGAGCTCATCTAT
Organism: Cymbidium sinense; assembly: GCA_021442155.1. Lineage (NCBI taxonomy): Eukaryota > Viridiplantae > Streptophyta > Magnoliopsida > Asparagales > Orchidaceae > Cymbidium > Cymbidium sinense. The sequence goes on from CM038226.1 coordinate 52,568,628, forward strand.
TCCGAAGGGTAGACCCTACTTGGAGGAATTCGATGTAGTTCAATACCCCAAGGACTTCATTGGTGAACTCAAATAAATAAACCTCACTGAACATAATCCATGCTCGATGTACATCAATTCCTTCTTGAACGAAACTGAAACCAATGACTTAGTTAGGCTATTCATTGAGTCTAAGGATTGCTTTGCATGGAGTTTTGAAGAAATGCTCGGATTAGCTCCTAACATAGCAGTCCATAAGCTAGCGATACAGCCTGATGCTAACCCTATCAAGCAAGCCCATAGATGCATTCTATTAGACATTAAATAATAAGTCAATTCTAAAGTCAAGAAATTGATTAATGTTGGCTTCATCCAGGAGGAGATATACCCAACCTAGTTGGCTAGGGTCATCCCAATAAAGAAGAAGAATGGTCAAATTTGTATATGCATCGATTTTAGGGATCTTAATAAGGCATGTCCAAAGATGAATTTCCATAATCAATACTAAAATTGATGGTGGACATTACCTCATCTCATGTAGTCTTCTCTTTCATGGATGGTTCATCTAGATATAATGAAATAAAGATAACATCTAAAGATGAGAGGAACACTATCATAAAAACCCTGATCCAAATTTATTGCTACAAGGTCATGCCTTTCGGCCATAAAAATGCTAGTGCCACATACCAACGGCAATGACTCAAATCTTCGATGAACTCAATCATCATTAAGTCGAATGCTACATTGATGATCTCATGGTCAAAAACAAAGAAACAGAAGACCACCTCTTTTAATTGGGAGTAGTCTTTGAATGGTTAAGATAATATAACCTCAAAATGAACCCTCTAAAGTGTGCATTCGAAGTGGCTTCAGAAAAGTTTCTTAGGTTCATTGTCCGACATTAGAATCAAAATCAACCCAGAGAAGATTAAATCGATATTAAAAATGCCACCCCCTAAAAGTTTAACTCAACTTAGATCATTCAAGGGAGGTTGGCATATCTAAGTCACTTTATATCCAACCTATGAGGCAGATGCCAACCATTTTCAGCACTAGTCAAAAAGGACACCATGTTCAAGTGGGCTGACCAGTGTCAGCATGCCTTCGAGAGCATCAAGTAGTATCTCATGATGCCACCAGTCTTCACCATTCATACTCTACACTGCTAAATTGGATGACTCCTTTGGCACTTTGTTGGCCCAAGCCAATGAAGAAGGGAAAGAGAATGCACTTTTCTATGTCACCCATCATCTAATACCTATTGAAGCAAACTATCCACCCATTGAGAAATATTACCTAGCTTTAATCTTTGCATCCCAAAAGCTACACCACTATATGCATTCTCATAAAGTAAACTTAATTTCTAGAATCAATCCACTATAATATCTCATGACATGGCTGATACTATCTCGATGATTGGCATGATGGTCCATCAGTTTATTGTAGTTTGATATCACTGTCATACCCCTCTAAGAGGTGAAAGGACAAGCACTCACTGATTTTTTAGAAACACACCTACTTCTTGCTGACTCCTTGCTTAGTGCCGATCTCCTCGATGAAAAAATCATGAACTTAGTATATACCAACAGTCATTGTTAGGAGATGTATTTTGATGGTGTGGCTTCCCTCAAATAGGAGAAGAACCATAATATACTATTTTAGGAAAGGCAAGGGTAATAATAATTTTTTTAATGCCAAACCACGGTATGATGAGATTCTTATATCATATATCCAATCATTGCACCAACAATAAAGCTAAATATGAAGCTCTGATTGTCGGTCTAGAGTTAGCCATTTTACTAGGCATTTAGAACATTAACATCTTTGGGGATTCTAAGCTAATGGTCAACCAGATCACTGGATCTTATAAGATCCTTAAGCTCAGACTTTATCACTACCACAAGTACACCATGGAGTTGCTAGTCCAAATTCTAGAAGTTACTATCTACAAGATCCCTCGAGCATAAAATGTCATAGCGGATGCCTTAGTCAAGCTTGTCAAGGAGTTGGCATATCCAGAAGATGAGTCCATATCAATAGAGGTCCACAATACGCAAGTCCTACTTCTTATTGATATTGAACTCATGGATTAATACTCTCTTGAAGGGGAGGTTGTCATTGTCAAAAAGGATAAGGAACTAGATTGGAGGCAACCCTTCATTGATTACCTAAACAAAGGAAACTACCTTAAGAGAAGTCCCAAGCACATCAAATGAAGCAAAGGGCACTTTCCTATGACCTCATGGATGGTGTCTTATACCGATGGTCCTTTGATCATATGTGGTTATGTTATTTAGATAAGTACGAAGCCCATAAGATTGTGACTGAGGTACACTCAAGATTATGTGAAGCTCATCAATCTGGTCCTAAGATGAAAGCCAAAATGAAGAGACTTGGATATAATTAGTCAATGATGATCACCAATTGCCTGGACATAGCCAAGCGATGCCACCAATGCTAAGTATATGGAGTTGTCCTACAGCAACCACCAAAATTATTCATCTACATTGGCCACATGGCCATTCGAGTGTTGGGGTACTGACATAGTGGGTCCGATTGACCCTCCTTCGTCTAAGGGTCGTTGGTTTATCCTAGCTGCTACAAACTATTTTTCTAAGTCGGCGTAGGTGATTCCACTCAGGGAGGTCAAAGCTTAGCATGTGCTCTAATTTTTCAGGAACCATATCGTGTGTAGATTTGGGGTACCCTGTTGAATCATTTTCGAAATTGGTATTTCATTCAAGAGCACCAAAATCAACAACTTCACCCTGAGAAACAACATAAACTAGAGATACTCTACCATCTACTACTAGTGGGCGAATGGTTTAGTAGTAGCCTTCAACAAAACTTTCATCTAAATACTTAAGAAGATGCTCAATAACAACAACTGACAATGGCATATGTTGTTAGTTGAAGCTTTGTGAGCCTACCATATCACCTATAGAATTCCAACTCAATCTACCCCCTTCTCCTTAGTGTTTGGGTCTAAAGTCATTCTAACATTAGAAGTCTATCTCCCATCACTAAGGATAACTGTGGGTAGTAGAATACAACCAAATAGAACACCATGTTATGGTTAGAAGAGCTCGAAGGTTTGGAGAAGAAAGGCTTACGAGCATCTCAAAACCTCAGGTTATACAAAGAAAAGATGATTCTAGCTCACAACAAGTTAGTCCGCTGTTGACCTCTCTTTTGAAGTGGATTCAATCTTCTCATCTTAGATCTAGGATTATTTTAGAAACTAAGACATCCTTAATCATATGACACTTCTAGTGATTACATGAACCCTTCACCAAAACCAAGGGATTTAGGAAGATTCACCATAAGTTTAGGCTATGAATTAGGACTAAAGAAACCTATCTACCCTATAACCTAACCCATGAAATATGAATTATGCCTAACCTTAAGTCCAAAATTGACTTCAAATCAATGCAAAATGAAACCTCAAATCAAACTAATACCAATTGAATCCAATCTCATATCCAAACTCCAAGCCAAAATCAAACCCATCTTAACCCTCTAAATCAATCCCATGGATTTAACCCCAAAGCTCCTTCAATCAAACCAAACTCAATTGATTTTCTCAAACCATTCAAAACCCTCATTCCAAACTCTACAATCAAGCCAATCGAACCCATTGGCAAAGATCAATACGATAAACAAGTTAGCCCATCTGAACCCAAAATGTCCAAATGAGCTAAAACCCAATTAAACCTAAATCAATTGGATTCAAAGCCACCAATCAATCCCAAATCAAACCTAATCCAATTCAATTTTCCCAATTAGTCTACTTGACCTAAAGTGTTCAATTTGACCAAATTGAACCAAACTCCAATCCAACCCAAATTGGATTGGATCAATGGCTCAAATATTTTCCATGATAATTGCTGATCACCTTGAATAACTTAATTGCTATTAATTCAATCCAATCAAGTCAATTGACCCTTTAGGCTCACTTGACCCAAAATGACCTAAAGGACCCATTTGAGCCAAATTCTAATCCTACCCAAAATGGATTGAACCAACTTATCCAATAGCTCTTACAATGATCAATGATCACCCTTGATTGATCAATTACAATCAATTGGGTCAAGCCAAGTCAATTTGATCATTTGACCCAAGTTAACCCTTTTAGCCTACATGAGGCAAATTGAATCAAAACCCATTTTAAATCAAATTAATTGCAACCAATGATCCACATCAATCATAAATCAACTCTTGAACATCACTTAACCATCAATTGAGCTAAATCAAGTTCAATTGGCCCTTGGACCCAAGTTGACCCAATTTGACCTAAAGGGCCAAATTGGGCCAAACCAAAATCTAATCCAAATTGATTGAAACCAATGATTCAAATCCATTTCCAATTGACTATTGAACATGATCAAAGCCTTCAATAAATCCAATTTGATCAATCAAACCTAATTGACCCATTTAGCCCAAATTGACCTAAAGGGTCAAATTGGTCTAAATCATTCACAAATCCAAATTAATTTAAACTAGAACCTACAAACATCTTCAAATGATCAATTAAATCAAAACCAATGCCTAACCTAAGCTAATTTGACCAATTTGGCCAAATTGGTCAACTTAGCCCATTTGACCCATATGAACCCGTATGAGTCAAATTTCAATCTACCCTAAATTGAATCAAATCAATTGAAACCAAACATCACAAATAATCATTTGAACTTGACCCAATCCTTGGTTTGACATAATTTGACCAATCCATCAACCTAACCCAACCTAGCCCAATTTGCAAATTGAGCCAAACCTAATCAAATCAAGCCTAAACCCATTCAAACTTGGCATGACCCATCCTTGGGTCACCATGGTGTAGCCAAAATCAAAACCAACCCAAGTACAACCTAAATTGACCCATTACCCATTTGGTTTAACCCTCCACATGAGTCAAAATTCATTTTTTTGGTGGTTAAACCCCCTCTTTTGCACTTAATAGCCACCTAAAGCATAGTATGGACCCTTGGCCCTATGGCTAACCTAACCCAAGGCTAGTTGGGTCAGCCATAGGTCAAGGGAGGTGAGTTAACCCACCTCCCTTCATTAGCTCATCAAGGGAGATAGGGACAATCCATGGTAACCTAGTTCAAACCCTTACCAACTCAAACTGAGCCACCTCAGCTTCTCATTGACGTCCCCGACAAATTGCCAGCCTGACGACTACCAAATGCAGAGGAGATCTCCACCATCTAATTTGAGGGAGAAGGGGGTATACTCCCCTCATTCCATTTAAAATGATAGGGAAAGCATCCTTAGAGCTTTAACAACTCAAGACGAGCCTCCAGAGCATTCCCTTGAGTTTCCAGAGCCTCCCCATCACCGATGATGCCAAAATTGAGCAAAATAGGACACCTACTCTGTCCAACCTCTTCCTAACTCTGCCATTTTTAAATTAACTTTACCCACACATTCACCAAGCTTCGGTGAGCCAAAATGAATCACTCCCTTATCGATTTGAGCATCGAAGAAAACTCCAATGAGTTTTTCGATGATGTTTGGTCCATAGAGCTGCCAACAAGGAGGAAAGATGCGAGCTTCTCAACATAGCTTTGCCTCTTCAAGATAAAGCTACCTACTCAGTTTTACCATCGGTATTGAGCTCCGATGAGGTAAACTCTAGAAAATAGTGGAATTTTAATTCTTTTGATTTTCCTTTCTGAAAGAAATGGTGATTTTATGCGATTTCCACCATTAGATCCCTCTAGATCTCTTTCCTGAAGCTTTTGGAGTCGATCCGGAGCCTCCATTAGCTTTGGCAAGCTCGGATTGAGCGAGGGAAGGCAGACGGTCTCCATCTTTTATCATTCAAAGGATGAAGGATATTCTGTCGTTCGCATGATTGGAACGATTGGCCATGATTTAATCTGCTAGTTTCACTTGATTTAATCATATAAGAATCATAGGATTAATCCCCACTGTTTGATCTTAGGTAAAATGACAGGGATGAAAGTGCATCCACCACCACCATGTCAGTGCCATGTCGAATGATTTAAGTGGCCAATCCCATGACTCCATGCAGAAAGTGCTGCCACATCAGCCATCTGCAAGGCACCAATGGCATTAGGGATTTATTAGGCTTTAAAATGTAATTAATTGGCTAAAACTTTATAAATTCATAACTAATTGCAAAAATATCTATAAAATGCAAATAAATATATTTTGGAAAGGTTAAACAGAGGAGAATTTAATAAAATGATTTCATTTTATTTTGAACAGTACTTAAAGCTTAATTAGGGTTAGAATATTTTTATAATTAGCTTAATTAAGCCTTAAATACTTGGACAATTATTCTCAAATTTGGTGTGATGATTTAGTGGGATGACTTCTGCCTCTCATAATTTTCTTGGGATTTATTGGCTATGTAATCAAGAAAATTTGAAATTCAAACCCTAATTACTATCTTAATTAATTTAATGATTAATTAAAGTTCTAAATAGTAAAAATTAATTAATTAAAGGTCACTAATTATTAATTAATAGTGACATGATGTGGGAGAGTGATTAGAACCACTTTCCTAATTACTTTTCCAAATTCAATTCATTAAGGAGAGTTAATTACTACATGGATTAATTAAGGATTTAATTTATTAATTAATGGCCAAATCAAATCAAATTAAATTGTTAATCACTTCAGATAATTAACATTTAAATTAAGGGTTCTTCTTTCTGTGTTCAAGAACATAAAGACTTTTCCTTAAGGAAATTATGATCAACCCATAAGTATGGGAACATCATAAGAGTACTTAATTAGATTCTTTAATTTAATTAACCTCTAATCAAGAGTCAACTCTATTAGGTCCTTAAGGAGCATTGCAATTTTATTTTTCTCATGTTCATATCATTTATGGCTCATGATTAAATGATTAATTAAAGTAAAGAAGCATAGGAAAGGGTAATTAAATAGATTGTTTGATGATTCAACCTAATTTAGTCATAAAAAACCACTTAAATTATCTTTCCTTAAATAAATTAAGATCACTAACATGGGAATGGGATAAAAACATCAAATGATCTCTCCACTATAAGGTTAATTAAAATCCAAAAATGAAAATTAACAAAAAGCTTTAGTTTTCTTTAAGTAATTTTATTTAATGAAGGAATTAGTGTAGTCGAATGAACCATATAGAAATCTTTGGGTGCTCCCTTCCAATTACTTTAAATGTTGTGTGTCATGTGATGCACTCATATGCTCAAAATTAGATGGAACTTATGTAAAATTGCATGTGATGACTTAATCTTATTATGTGTGCCTATTATCACTAATAAATATAAATTTATTTTCCTAAGCTATAAATTGATAATAAGATTTGGAGTGATAGTAGTTATGAATACATATAGGATTTGCATGTGTTTATAACTTAAGCATGTGAGGGTAGTGCTTTCTTCCCTATATTTTTTATATAGATTTACATATATTTGAATGACAATAAGTATATAATCTGGACATCATGAAAATATGAGGCTTTAAGTAGCCCTAAGGAGGTCATTTGATTACCTCACTTCCCTGGTTTAACAATGGCACATACTTGTTCTATTTCATTTCTATGTATCTTTATTTTAGAATTTGGATAAAGCTTTATACCTTGTATGTATAAATAATTCAATCAAATAAAATACAATCTTTTACATAATTTTTATTCTTCTAATCATGTATACATTCATATGTATTCAAGATAGCAAGTATATAGTTTGGACATCCCGAGAATACAAGGCTTTAAGTAGCCCCTCACTTCGCTAGTTTAAATAACGGCATGTATTTTCTTACATCGTTAATACATGTGTATGTGTGTTTAATTAAAGAATTTGAAACTTATTTTTCTACTAAAAATACATGCATCCATAATCACCTAATCATATCAAATGTATTGCATGTAAATGTAGCGCTTTCTTTTTTTATGTTCTTATACGAATTTACATATGTTTGAATGATGATAAGTATATAGTATGGACATCTCAGGAATACGAGGCTTTAAGTAACCCCAAGGAGGTCATTGATTATCTCACTTCCTTGGTTAATAAAGGCACATACTTATTTAATTTCATTCCTATATACATTCGTATTAGAATTTGGATAGAACTTTAATTTATATGCATAAATAATTCAATCAAGTAAAAATACAATTTTTAAATATATGCATCCATGATCATTCAAGTGTGCCAAAATATGTTGTGTATAGGTATACTAAGTGTTAAATCATATGCATATTATGGGTGATGGAAATGAGTGGTTCAACATATTCTATGTGATAGTAATTCAACCATATTAATCTTAAGATGCATCTTATGTTGAATAGGATTCTATAAGGTTAACCAAAACTTAGGTCTAATAAAATATATAATAAATCATTCACTATAGAAACTAAATCATAAAAATGTACTTTTAGGAAACAATTTAAAGTAGGGATGAAGGAGGTTAAGCCTTCTTCTTCTCTTTATAACACTTAGATGCTTAGTGTAAATCAAATGAAATAAAATAAAATACAAATTAAAATTTGTAAATCTCTAAACAACTTAAAATCAAACCATCAGTCATGTTAACTTAAACAATTCCAAACCTTAGAAAATTATAATTCAAAAGCCTAGCTAAGACATACCACTTAAAGCCTAAGCACACATATTAGAATGCTAAGTCACCACTACTAGCTTTAGGTTAGAATGGTGCATGTAATGATGATATGTTTTATTTTATGATGTAATATTTTAGACTGGATGTTAGAAATGTGAATCGTAGACTGGATGTTAGGCCGTTGATAGCTTAATCTTATTTTTTATAGGGGATTATGCTTAAGGGGCCGCTCTAGAATAAATATAAATGCTCTACTTGCAGGTTACTTCCCCTAAGAATAATCCACATTATGATATGTGGGCTTGGTTACCCATGTGCAAGGTGCTAAGTCCAAATTATGAAATATAGTTTCTTGGGATTATATGTATGTTTAAAATTGCACAATAGAACTACATCTTCTTTATAGTGTCTTAAACTTGATGCTTGAATGTGTGGTCTGGATGCAGTATACTCTTAGGATAAAATTAATTTTTTTACCCCAACTAATAACTCATAGCTAAATTTTAAACAACGTGCAACCTCATTCTAAAGCTTAGGTTGTAATAAATATAATTAAATGATTTAGCAACCCCTTAGTTGTATGTTATATGTCTCACATCATGCATATCACATTGAATCACTTTTGCAAAATGAGGGTCTCCATTTTAGAAATTTAGGGACTACTTACCTATGAGAGTAACCCCTTATGATGGAGCTTCACCCTCTTTCTCTTTTGAATTAGCCAATAATCAAATTTCATCATGCATTTATGCATGAAAAATCCCAAATCCTTTGTCCAAATGAATGTGTCAAAATAATATAAAATTTGAAAAGATTTTTTTCATTTTTATACAAAGTCATATGCTCATACTAAACATGATCTAGACTCTTAGGGAGTAAGTTTAGGACTCTAGTACTTTTCAAAATTAAATAATTGGTTAAACCATCTTACAATTTTATAAGACAGGATTACATGGTTTTAAAATGTATGAGGTGTTAGCTGGCATCCACTCTAGGCGGTTGTAAGTCTAGAAGAGTCGGACGAGTCCATCTTCTCTTGTGGAATTGACCCTTATGTCCTTTTTTGCTTAGATTTAGGTCATTCTTTTAGCTTGTGCTAAAGCTCATAGGCATTTCCATAATATTATGTTGATGGATCATAATCCCTAGCAATCTAATAAAATTTGAACTCAAATAAAATAAATCCTCTCACTTTCAAACATATAAAGCCTCACCATAGGGTAGGTTGGAGTGCTCACTAGGCTTCCTAGTATCATGAGCATTTCTTACTTATTCTCTTTTGGATTCCTATATAAGTCTTTCCAATTGAACAATCCCAGTTAATTTTTAAAATAACCAAATCATTTGATAATCTTAACCTCAAAATCTTTGGAGAAAATAATTAAGTACTTTATTTCAGAGTATTCTTAGGGAATTCCATTTCCTAGGATATAATTAACTATGGAGGCTCACCTCCATAGGGAACTTAACAAGTCGGCTTAAAATAAACCCTACTTTACTTTTTATGTAAAGTAGGGGAAAGATCTCCATTATATATGAAGACCTATCAACGTTTTAGGATTTCTTATTAGGTGATTAGGTCTATTATAGGGTGATATTTTTATTTTTTGAGATAGTACATCATACATTAATATCATACCCAATCATTTCAATAAGTACCCCCTACAATCTCCGTGGTGTCCACTCGACCCATCTGAAAATAAACTCCATAGATTTTTTTGGCGACTCCGTTGGGGATGGTTCCTATCTCCATCTTTAATAGTCAATTATTGACTCCAAGCATCGATAGTGGACTTGTATTTTATATAAGCCCAAGACTATATTTTTTCTATTGGCAATTTGCCTATTTCATCATTAAGCAAAGGTGGCCAACATCCTTTAAGTTTTAAGACCTCTCTCCTAGTAGGTCTTAAAACCCCTATTGGGTCCCCCAATAGGAAAAAATAAACTAATCAATTAAAGGAGAATAATCAAACATCAATTAAACAAAATTAAGAATCTCTTACCACTAGCTTGGTGAAGCAAGGTTCATCACATATTTAACACAATTTTAATAAAGTCTAAAGAAAAAAAATCTTTTACAAAATTTTCAAAAGAATCTTTTCAAAATTATTAAATGAGGGTTCTTTTTCAAAATCAATCAAACAAAAACAAAAATCCTTTCTTCAAAAATTTTAAAATATTTTTCAAACAAAGTTAACCAACTCTGTTGAATATAACCAAATTTGTTAAATGAGAGTCCCTCTTTCAAAATCAAATAAAAATAATAAAACATCAATAAATAACAGCAACAATCAAAAGCAAAGCCTCTTCCCTAAAAAATTTTAAAATTTATCTAATACAATTGAACCCCATTTAACATAACCAAATTTGTTGGATGAGAGTTCCAATTCAAAATAAAAATTAATTAAACAAACAACAACAAGACAAAAATAAAATCCCTTCCTAAAAAATTCCAAAATATTTTTGAACAAAATTAACCAACTCCATTTAACATGACCAAATTTTTTAAATGAGAATTCCCCTTTTCAAAATTAACTCAAAACCAATAACAACAAAAAGTCAAAAGTAAAAAGCCTCTCCCTCAAGAGTTTCAAGATTTCTCCAAAATAATTGAACCCCATTTAACATAACCAAATTTGTTGAATGTGGGATCCAACACAAAATCATAAACAAATACAACAACAAGCCAACAAAAGATTCTCTCCTTCAAAATCTCCAAAATTTCTCCAACAAGAATTGAAGCCCATTTAACATAATCAAATTTGTTGAATGTGGGTTCCTATTCAAAATCATAATCAACAATTCAAGTCAACATTAAAGCAAAGTCTAATTCAGTTCTCTTTTCCAATAGTGTAGTAAATATACCAGCCTGTCTTCTTTCTTCCTTTTTTCAATCAGTGTTTTGCCATGTCTTCTGGCAAGCTGATCCTTTCCTTCACCTCCAGTGTGGAAGGCTATCTTAGCTTCTGAGATAGTCTCCCCCACCTTTGAGGCCAGTTCTAGTTCTCGTCTAGCCCCACTCACCAAAACCCAATGCCACAATAAGAATAGCAAGATCAAGAGGCAGTATGAGCATGCAGCAAAAGAGGTAGATGAAGCCTCCCATATTGTTGAGGAGGATACCACTCGTGAAACTTCTACACTCTTGGGTGGTAGTAAGTTTCACCCCCTTTCAGCTTCAAAGGGAGAGGAGGACTACTAGATGATAGATGCATTACTTCCACTACCTATAGAGTATGAGACACTAGCTAGGGAGAGGAGTAAGCCCTATGATAGTCTATGTCTATTCTTCGTAGAGTTGGAAGAGCCACAAATGCTCGGACTCCGGTACAGTGCATGATCTAAGGAGACTAGTCCCTAGGAGTGTTAGGGATCAGATTCACTAAGAGATGGCCACTAAGGCCAAGGTGACTGCCCAATGGCCGCTTTGATGGATTTTCCTGATCGATGAGTTGACAAAGCCAGTCATTTCAACAACATTATCCTTACTGTACCACCCATCATAGGAGGAGATCTCCAAGGGAGAAGCAGCCAGTGTCACCCACATTACACCGCTCCACTCGCCGCCCAACTTCACCAATCCAAGTTCCACCATCTATAGTCCCCACCAAGTTCCATAAGCCACATCTGGAGAGAGAGCCTCTATTGGTGGTCCGGCTATAGTCCACGGATCCTACTCCATCTACTCCACTTGTTGAGGTCAGGCCGAGCTCCCCTGCATGACCTTCCATCTCAATAGTTGGTGAAGAAGGAATGGCGATCCAAGAGTGTCATGGTTGCTCCACCACCACAGCAGTTGGAAGAGGAGAAGGGATAGGATACTGAGGTAGTCCCTATGTAAGTTGAGTCAATCAGGGAGAGTACTCCACTAGCACTGAGTATTAAATGCATATCATCTACATTGCTCACCCAAGAATGGTCTCAGCCATGTTTTAGAAAGGTCAGGAGATGACAATTCCTTGGATGACATTCTAGAGGACTATCGTGTCATGGTAAGGCAGATAGTTGGGGATGATTAGTCTGACCAAGAGGAGGGTTGACTAGGATTTGATGTTGATAAGGATGACATGTTAGATGATCCAGTAGAAGTCCATATGGATGACACCTGAGGATCCCTGCACATGGAGCACCTTAGCCAAGAAGGCATTATAATTAAGGAGGGTGAGATGCTAGAATCAATTCAACACCTCCTCCAACAAATCAAGCAAAAGGATGATCATATTGATAGGATGGAGAACAGGGTAGAGGAGTTAATGGCAGTGGTCCTAGCCTTACAGAACCAAGACCTACTTTCTCAACCTTACCCCATGGAAGCCAATCAGCCTGAGCTAGTTCATACCCTAGATCATCCCAAGGGCAATCTTATGGACGACAACACCATTAGCTTGCATAAGAAGGTCACTGATAGTAGCTCCATGCATGAAAAGTAAATAAAGCATATGGTAGAGCAATAGGCGAAGGAAGCATTAGAGCAAGATTGGGGGAGCTCATCTATTCCCAAAGGTAGATCTTACTCATAGGAATTTGATGTAGTTCAATACCCTAAGTGATGTAGACATCATGAGGATCAATAAATTAGAGCCCAAGGCCCATTTACAAGATCTCAAGCTAAAGCCCAAGAAAATTCAAGAAAGAAGAACACTTAGCCCATTAAAGGCCCATTTTATGATTTCATCTTTTTTTATTTATGTAATTTTTAATTTTCTTCTAGAAACTCCATGTTTGAAATTTTGCATTTAAAAATTCAAAGCATGACATGTGAGGTGGTTGAATCCACATAAAATAATAATAAAATAAATAATTTTATTGCCACATTAATGTTTTTCTGTTTTAATGAAAGATGAATAGCCCTCTTAATAGAATGATACAATTTTTGAGTTATTCTTGTGGTTTGAGAGCAAACCTTGGGTTCTAGTTATCCAATATCTTCTTCCTTCACCTCCAATATCCACGTTCTCTCAATCTCATCAAAAGAAAGAATGCCTCCATCAAATTTGGTATCAGAGCGAAGCTTGGAAGGAGAAAATTTGATCAAAAGTTTGCTTCAACAAAGGGAGCAACTCAAGTGTTGGACTTGTCTTCAAACTTGTGAGTTTTTCTTGGACTTGTGAGGTTAATCAATTTTCTTTTATGTGATAGTTTAAAAGCATATTAGTAGCTTGGAAAGATATATATTTCTTGCAAGTTTATGGTGATAGCATAAAATTTCAATTAGTAAGCTTCATTATATATTTTAGCCATTTTCCAATTGGTGAATGCGCCCCCTCCCTCCCTCCAAAAAAAAAGAGAGAAAAAATTAAGAGAGTACCTTGGTGAGGTAGTTCATCACCTAAAGCAACCTAGCCATTAGTGCAAATCAAAATCTAATTACTTGCTTTATTATCTTTGTTATTGTTTATGGTTAATTTTAGAAGTTTCTTTGATTAACTTATGATAACTTGCTTTCTTAAAAGGAAAAAGAGGCTTGATAAATTTGAGCATTTTTATTTTATTGCATTAAAAATATATATAAAAAAATATCCATGCATAATAATATAAGTGTGTTAAACTTGGTAGATTTTGGAAGCTAATAGAACTTTGTCAAAAGACCTAAACTGTCTAAGGAGAGCTTGGGATTTAAGTGGTCTTGTACCCCCCTCCTCACCTGGAAGTTCTCTTAGCTTAAAATTTCACTTTGATTGCATAATTATATTATACTTATTTATTATTTTTTCCATTTTTTTCATTGGTCCCTTTTCATATATCTTTTTTTTCTTCCTTAAAAAAAATCTCATGGCACCAAAATCTATCTCTCAAGATCAAGTTGAAAATTTGACTAGATTAGTTGATGCTTTAGATCTTAGGATCCAAGACAATGAACTAAAAACTCAACAAATATTAGAAGAAAGTAAGAATCAAATGCAAGAACTTAAACAACAAATGCAAACTCTTTTAATGCATCTACAAAATAATAGAGTACCAACTCCTCCTCCAATACCTACTCAGACTGTGCCAATAGGGATAGATGAAGAAGATTCATATCCAAACCATAGAGAAAATCAATCACTTAGAAGACAATCAATTGCTAGAAATGGTGGAAGGGGAGAAAATTATTTTAAGACTATAGAAGACTCTAATGATCCATCTCGAAGAGTTAAAGTAGAAGCCCCAACTTATGATGGTATACATGATCCAAATAAATTTCTTGATTGGTTAGTTCAAATGGATGACTTCTTTGATTGGTATAAAATGGATGATTACCAAAGGGTTACTTTTACTAAAATGAAATTGATAGGGCATTCTAAAATTTATTGGACAAATACTTTAGCTAAAGAACAAAGATTAGGAAGGACAAACCTCACTTGGATAGAAATGAAAGAAATGTTAAGAGCAAAGTACTATCCTAAGCATCATGATAAGAAGCTACATAGCCAATTATTAACTTTGAGACAAGGTAATTATCTTGTAACTGAATACTTGAACACTTTTGAAGATCTAGTTTCTAGAACTGATTATGCTGATAATGATTGGCAATTAGCCAATAAATTTGTTATTGGACTTAGGGCTAAAATTAGAAATAAAGTTGAATTATTTGACCCACAATCTTTAAAGGAAGCATTTCATTATGCATTATTGGTTGAACAACAAAAGAAATCTGCCTCCTCTCTAAAATTAAAAGTCAAGTACCTTCCATTTCATCCAATAGATCTATGTTAGCCCCATCCAAATGGCCCATCCCCTTTGCCTAAAACTTTAATTGAAGGGAGCTCTAAGAACATTAAGGAAGTAATATGTTTTAAATGTCATAAAAAAGGTCATATGCAAAATCAATGTAAAGCTCAAATCTTATTTTTAGAAGAAGTTGAAAATCCAATAGATGATAATCTAGAAGAAGTTTGATATGTCACCCCACTATCTGATGAAGAATTAAATTATGACCCTCATGTTAATGTGATGAGATGTCTTCTTGTAATAAAAAAATGAGGCAAGAGAGAAAGAACATTTTAGCATGTATGTTTTGTGTAATGAAAAGAGATGTAGGTTAGTTATAGATGGAGGAGTGCTATGAATGTCATTTCAACACATACCTTAACTCAGCCAACTTAAAATCAAACCTCACCAACCATTTCATGGTTGGGTAAATCATACATCTCTTCCCATCACCAATGTGTTTAGTTCCTATTAAAATAGGAAGCTATGAGGATCAAATTTGGTGTGATGTTCTCCTATGGACATTGCTCATATTCTCTTAGGACGACCTTGGCTATATGATATGAATGTTATTCACTATGGTAGGAAAAATACTTATATTTTTAAACATAATAATAAGACTATTAAACTCCTACCAAAAGCTAGAAAAACACCCTCCATAACACACATAAATAACTTGACTTGCAACCTAAGCCTTTATTGAAGAAAAATGTCAAACTTCAATTAATTATCATAGAAAATCCTCTTAGGCTAACACTATCATTTTATCCTTACTTTAAAACACCTACTCTCCTTTGACCCCAAAGATAGAAATAATAGGTTTTGGCACTTTAAAAGAATTTTTTGATCCATTTCTTCTTCACATATTACATGTAAAAGAAGTCATACTCTAATGAGACTCACATACATGGTCTCTTCTCTTCTTCGATTTTAACGATATTGCACGATAAGCTTCCCCATGAGCTACCTCCTCAGAGACATTCAACATGCTATTGAGTTCTTCTCTCAACTTCCTAATCTTCCACATTATAGGATGAACCCTACCGAGCATGTTGAGATTAAAAGACAAGTTGAGGAATTATTAAGAAAGGGTTTTATTCAAGAGAGTCTTAGCCCTTGTGCACGGCATTATTAACTCCAAAGAAAGATGGAACATGGTGAATGTGTTGATAGTCGAGCAATAAATAAAATTACTATCAAATATAGGTTTCTATTCCCGATTAGATGATATGTTAGATTTAACCTCGTGAGCAAATTTTTTTCAAAGATTGATCAAAAGTGGATATCATCAAATTGATTAGATCAGAGATGAGTGGAAGGCGGCTTTTAAGACCACGATGGACTTTATGAATGGCTTGTCATGCCCTTTGGACTTTCAAATGCTCCTAGCACATTTATGAGATTAATGAATACTGTTCTTAAACCATATATAGGTAAATTTTTTGTGGTGTATTTTGATGATATTCTAATTTTTAGTCCAAGTGAAAATGAACATCTGCAATACCTGCACAAAGTCTTTGAACTACTTAGACAAGAGAAATTATACATTAATTTAAAAATGTGTTTCTTTTTGCAAGCTGAGGTAATCTTTTTAGGCTTTATTATATCCACTACTGGGCTTAAACCCATCCTTCTAAAGTGAAAGCAATCTTAGATTAGCCACCACCTAAAAGTTTTACTGAAGTTAGAAGCTTCCATGGTTTAGCCACTTTTTATTAAAGATTTATTAAGAATTTTAGTACCATTGTTGCTCCAATAACGATATACTAAAATTAGATAAATTTTGGACTCTAATGCACAAAAGGCCTTAGAGCAAATTAAAGTTCTTATCACTTGCACCAATCCTTAGGCTTCCGATTTTCTAAAGCCTTTGAAGTGACATGTGATGCTTGATTGGGATAGGTGGAATTTTAAGTCAAGAGAATCATCCATAGCATTCTTTTTGAAAAGTTAAATGAAGCTAAACAACGATATTCCACTTATGATAGAGAGTTTTATCTGTAATTCAATCCTTAAGGCATTTGTTATCTCTTACATAGAGAATTTATACTTAATTCTAATCACCATGCCTTAAAATTCATTAATACTCAACAAAATTAAGTCATAGGCATGCAAAATGGGTTGAATTTTTACAAGACTACTCTTTTTTCTCTAAAGCATAAGCTGGAATTGAGAATAAACTGATGCTTTATCCAAGGTAAACCTAATGATTTCCTCTTTAGAATTGAGAATCCCAGGATTTGATAGAATTAAAGAAGATTATATTATGTGCCCTGACTTTCACCTAACTTATCTTGAACACCTAGATAAACCAATAACTTTACAAGGGACATTCTTGATAACAAATGGATATTTATATAAAGGAAAACAATTATGCATTCCTCGATCTTCTCTTAGAGAATTTCTTATCACTGAGCTACATGTTGGGGGTGTAGTTGGTCATTTTGGAAAGGATAAGACCATATGTTTATTAGAAAATAGATTTTATTGGCCTTCATTAAAACAAGATGTTCAAAAATTAGTGGCTCAATGTTTAATTTGTAAACAGGCTAAAACTATCAAACAAAGGCCTGGACAATACACTGCCTTACCTGTTCCTTATAGGCCTTGGGAAGACCTATCAATGGATTTTATTCTAGGATTACCTAGGACAACTCGAGGACATGATAGTATTTTTGTTGTAGTGGATAGGTTCTCAAAAATGGCTCATTTCTTACTTTGTTCAAAAACAAATGATGCTTCTTATATAGCCAAATTATTTTTTAAGGAAATAGTGCGACTCCATGGTCTCCCTTTAACCATTATTTCGGAGATGTTAAGTTTGTCTCATATTTTTTGGAAAACATTATGAAAATTATTAGGTACCAAATTAAAATTTCTCTTCGCCTTTCACCCACAAGCGATGGACAAAAAGTAGTTAATTTAGGAAATTTGCTTAGATGTTTGTTAGGTAAAGTTTAGGAAATTGGGATTTACATTTGCCAACCTCCGAATTTGCCTATAATAGTACTATATCTAGAACTACAAAAAAATCACCATTTGAGATAGTCTATGGTCAAAACTCACGATAACCAATAGATGTAGCAAACCTACCATCTCATATATTTTTTGATGCAATATTCTCATTTGCTAAAGATTTTCAAAGCCTCCATGAAGATATAAGAAATAAAATTACTATAAGTAATGATAATTATGCTTCTAAGGAAAATCATAATCGTTCAACGAAAGAATATAAAGAAGGTGATTATGTATTAATTCGCATTTGGCCTGAGCATTATCAAATTATTAAATATAAGAAATTAGATGCACGAGCTTGTGGTCCATTTAAAATTCTCAAGAAAATTGGAACTAATGCTTATCACCTTGATTTGCCTGCTGATATGTTCATTCATCTAGTTATTAATATTGAAGATATTTTATCATATGAAGGAATTAGAAAACCTTCACTTATTCAGTCTAACTCTTTAGAAGGAGATATAGCACCGTACTTGCAGAAGCCCTCTTCCTTTGAAGTTGACTATATTTTCACCGAGAAAGCACCCATTAATCCAGCTTCTGAACATCATTTTCTAGTTCATTGGAAGAATAAGCCACTAGCTGAAGACACATGGTTGACCAGTAGTGATTTGGAGACTTTAGCCCCACAATTAGTAGAAGACTTCTTAGATTTCAACTCTACGGAGCAGAGTTCAATTGAGCCTAGGGGAGTTGATGTAGAACATCATGAGGATCAACAAATTAGAGCCCAAGGCCCATTTACAAGATCTCAAGCTAAAGCCCAAGAAAATTCAAGAAAGAAGAACACTTAGCCCATTAGCCTGCTAAGGCCCATTTTATGATTTCATCTTTTTTATTTATGTAATTTTTAATTTTCTTCTAGAAACTCCATGTTTGAAATTTTGCATTTAAAAAATTCAAAGCATGACATGTGAGGTGGTTGAATCCACATAAAATAATAGCATGTGAAATGGGTGGATGGCATAAAATAATGAGGCAATTTATTACTTCACATTAATGTGGCCACCCACCTTTCCCTCCATATTTTGAATTCTTTTCTTGAAGATGCTTGTAATGGCTATAAATAGCCCTCTTATTAGAATGAAGGAGATCTTTTGGCAATTACAAATTTTTGAGTTATTCTTATGGTTTGAGAGCTTGGTGGCCAAACCTTGGCAATCCTGGTGAGCTAGTTATCCAGATATCTTCTTCCTTCATCTCCAATACCCACGTTCTCTAAATCTCATCAAAAGAAAGAATGCACACCTCCATCACTAAGGGTTTTGCACCACCATCTTTTAAGATCTTTGGTGGCAGTGGGAACCCAAGGCAAGCACATTTTGGGCAAGTTATTGTAATGCCGGTGGCAGTGACACACTTCTTTTCCTGTAATTTGTCAGTAGCCTATTAGGGGTAGCATTTAATTGGTATGCTACCAACAATTTGGTGAAACTTTTATAGAGTTAGAGCATCTCTTCATCAAGATATTTATAGGAGCTCAGCAAAGGGTAACTATAGGGGACCTCATTGTAGAAAAATAAAAGCCAAATGAGTCCCCTTGTTGATTATATTCTTAGATGGCGCAACCTAAGTATGAAATGCAAACCACACCTACAAGAACAGCATGCTATTGAGATTCTACTCAAGAATATTCATGGCCCGGTGCCTTCATTCTTAAGAGCTTCACCATAAAGACATTTGAGAAGTTAATCAACAAGGTGGCTAACTTACATGAGGAAGCCAAATAGTTACCCTTTTAGACTAGTTATCCAAGCCAAATCCCTAGAAGGTCTTTGAAAAGAAGCCTGGAATTATAGTGGTAATTGATAAGGGGAAGCAGCCAGTGAGAGTTTAGTTTATGAGGCCCAAATTTTAGCAGCCTCTGCTACCACCTCCTCTTCCACTACCTCGCCCTCCACAATGGCCATCACCATGACCACAATAGCCTACTCGGCAATGGTACCAGTATCCACCATCAGGTAGCTACTTTCCACCTACTCTTGCTAAAAAAGTAACAAATCATACTCTTTCAAGAGTGATGTAGTCAGAAAGATCTTTAAAAATCTCTTGAAGAAGTCTGATTTTTTAGCTAACCAAGCTTAAGAAGTCAGAGGAAGTGGGCAGGAGTGATGATCCTAACTATTGCCCCAACCACTACATCTAAGACCATATCTTAGAGGATTGCATTATCTTTATAGATTAGCTTGAGTGTAGCTACAAGTCAGGAGCTATAGTTATCCCTAAAGAATACTTAGTAGAATAACCACCTGATTCAATTAGAGTAATCCTTGGGGATACCTCCAATCCTCTCAAGACAAAAGAAGGTTGGGATATTTTTTTTATCTCATACCTCTAAAAGATCATTTCTAAAATCAAGAAACTTTCTCTACAGGTGCATAAATTTGCTCAAACCTCCAACACCAAGCAAGGTTTGCTAGTTATGAGGGATAACTCAAGGAGGGTGGATGCTCAATAGGAGCAATAGCAGCATACACTTTCCCGGGACAGATCTATAGCATAACCACCATTCGAGTCCATCACTCCTTCCACCATTGTAGCTACTACCACCTCTACCAGCTCCTGCACCTCTAGCAAGAGCATTGTATTAATGGATGAGGGCACTGAACCCCTCGTCCCACTTACTTTACTTTATTTCTATTATGTATCTCCCCGAAAAATAAAGAAATCAATGAAGAAATCTGATTCCACTTACCTCCTTTCCACTTCTGATGTTCCTATTATATTCCAATTAGAAACTCTCCAAGTCAAAGTAATAACTCAAATAATTCTGATCAATCCTAATCTGATTTAGAAATGGACTATCCTTTTCTGAATCATTCGGGTTCTCTTTTTGAGATTGATTTGGAGTTATCTGACTCTGATGATCCTTTAAAAGAAGCTATAAGTATACCCGATGAGTAGGTAGAACTTACGACAAACCCTTCATTCCAAGAAGTCACTGAACTCAACCTTATAAGTGACAAAGTTCTACCTCCTTGGGTAGCACCTCAGGATAAGGGTAAATAGGTCGGTGGTTCTAGTGAGAAGATAGAACCCCCCCCCCCCCCCCCAAGATGCTCCACCTATGGATATGCTTATGGAGGACCAATCCAAGAGTAAATTATAATGTCCTCGCATATCTTAGAAAGCTGCCAGCTAAGTTAAGAATATATGTTGCCTTGTCTTATCCAAAGATATGAGGGAATCTCTAATCAAAGCCTTGCTTGATCTAGAGATATGCTTAGCTCAACTGACCGCTATTGAAGAGGAAACATGATATTTAAAAGAGATCTCAGGAGTTACATTCAATGATAAAGACCTACTTTAGAACAATCGAGCACAACCATCCCTTATACATTATAGTGATGTTGGCAGATTCAAGTTATCAAGAGTTTTGGTTGACCTGGGTGCATCAGTCAACATTATGAGTTTAGGAACCCTTGCCTACTTAAGGTTTGGCATCTCTAAACTCCATATGGAGATGATGATGTTGAAAGGATTCAATGAAAGGCAAGAGGGTCTTAGGCTCCATAGTGATTCCCTTAAAGATAGATGATTGAAAGACTGAAGCCAAGTTTCATATTATTATCTTGGATACATCTTCAATACTTTGCTTGAGAGACCATGGATACATCAGAACAATATGATTCCATCCTCTTTACATCTGTGCATCAAGTTTTTAAGATGTGAAATTGATTTTTATGTCAAAGGACATCTCAAGCCCTTTGCATGTCATGAGGTTGAGATATATGAGGATGCTGCCTACTACCTCCCTGAGAAATAAAAATAGAAAAGAAAAAAGAAAAGAAATAGAAATAGAAAAGAAAAGAAAAGGGAATGAGAAATAGACCTTAGAGAGGAGTGGAGCCTGAGATTAGATTCCACCCATAGTTTGTTACCCCATTCAAACAAGTGAGGAAGATGACCTGACCTCCATCAGGATGAGGAAGAGGCATGTCCAAAGGGAGTCCCTGAGGTGAAAGGCCTCCATACTTACCACCCACCAAGAGATTCATCTAAGCATCCAAGATTACACCTGCTATCCTCATAGACTTAAAACCTAGTTCAGATGAAGAGTCTTATGTGGTTAGCACACCAGTTAACTCTTCTCGACAATAGATCCCGTTGGAGGTGACACTCAAGCCAGACAACGATGAAGACTGAATTTTCAAGCAAAGAATAAGCGTATCCAAGTCCTTATTATGTGAAATTGTTAGGCATCAGTTAGGAACCTTAACTCTTACCCCACATTCCTCACAAAAATTTAAGGATTTGGTAGTTAAGGAGGCCCCCAAATTTGAAACCATGAAGATTCATAGGTTCTATCCTGAAACATCATCCTCAAGTAAAGAATTTGAAGTAGAACTTGAGGATGATTTATATAAAGAATTAATAGAATTGCATTTTAGTTAGTACTCTCCTTGTGTTCATAACTTAGCAAAGAAAGGAATAATTCCACATGTATGGTCTAAGTATAGGTCGGATTGCTTTGAAAGGCTATGGAACCACAAATGCAAATGCTCTCAATCAAGACCAGGACTAGGCTTTGATACAGTAGGCCTAGTTGATGATGATGATTAATGCTTGGGCATCACCAATCATTTGGAATCTGATGGATTCTTCTTAAATCCCATTAACTCGTATGAGGAGGTGTGCTTAGAAACTTCAGATGATCCAATTAATTTTGAAGTCAAAGATGCACCTCCAAAATTTAAAGAAGACTCAAAGAAATCAACTTGGGAACTGAAGATAACCCATGTTCAACGTACATCAGTTCCTTGTTGAATAAAATTGAAATCGATGACATAGTTTGGCTACTCACTGAGTTTAAAGACTGCTTTGAATGGAGTTATAAAAAAATGTCTGGCTTGGTTTCTGACATAGCAGTCCAAAAACTAGCAATAAAGCCTGATATTAACCCTATCAAGCAAGCTCTAGACACATATGACTAGACATTGAATAACAGGTCATTTTTAAAGTCAATAAATTGATCAATGTTGGTTTCATCTAGAGAGAAAATGCCTCACTTGGTTGGCTAGCATCATCCCAATTAAGAAAAATACTGGATAAATTTGCATATGCGTCAATTTTAGGGATCTTAATAAGTTATGTCCAAAAGATGATTTTTCACTACCAATACCATAACAGATGGTGGACATTGCCTCATCTGGATATAACCAAATAAAGATGGCACATAAAGATGAAAGAAACACTACCTTTAGGACCCCGATTAGAGTATATTGCTATAAGGTCATGACTTTTGGCCTTAAAATGCTGGTGCTACATACCAGCGGGCCATGACTTGAATCTTCATGAACTCATTCATCATCAAGTAGAATGTTACGTCGATGATGCCGTGGTCAAAAGTAGAGAAAAGGAAGACCATCTCTTTGACTTGAGAGTAATTTTTGAGAGGTAAAGATAATAAAATCTCAAAATGAACTCTCTAAGATGTGCATTCATAGTAGCTTCAGGGAAGTTTCTTGGGTTCATTATTAGCGTGGAATCATCATCCTTTGAGATGCTTTATATCCAACCTATCTGATAGATGCCAACCATTATCAGCACTAGTAAAAAAAGAATGCCAAGTTCAAGTGGGATGACCAATGCCAACATGCCTTTAAGAACATCAAGTAGTATCTGATGATACCGGCAATCCTAGTCACCTCTATCCCGGGAAAACTGCTTATACTCTACACTTTTGTATTAGATGACTCCCTTGGTGCTTTGTTGGACCAAGCCAATGACAAAGGGAATGAAAACACACTCTACTATCATAGCCATCATCAAATCATGACAGAAGCCAACTATCCACCCATTGAGAAGCATTGCCTAGCTTTAATCTTTGCATCCTAAAAGCTATAAAATTATATGCTTTCTCATAAACTAAACATGATTTTTAGAATCAATCCACTACAATATCGCATGACACGACCGATGCTATCTAAATAGTTGGCATGATGGTCCATGATTTTATCACAGTTTGATATCACTTTCATACCCCTCCCTATGGTGAAAGGACAAGCACTAATAGATTTCTTAACAGCACACCCACTTCCTGTTAACTTTTTGCATAGTGATGATCTCCCTGATAAACAAATCATGAACTTAGGGGATACTAGCATTCACTACTTGGTGATGTATTTTGTTTATGCAGCTTCTTCTCAAAGAGAAGAAGAACCACAATCTACTCTTCTAGGAAAGGCAAAGGTAAGAATAGTTATCCTAACACTATACCATGATATAATGAGATTCTCATATCATCTATCCAATCCTTGCACCAATAATGAAGCTCAATATGAGGCTCTAATTATCAATCTGGAGTTAGCCATCTCGCTAGGCATTCATAACATCAATATCTTCAGAGATTCTCAACTAGTTGTCAACCAAATTGCTAGTTCCTATAAGGTCCTCATGCCTAAAATCCATCATTACTAGAAGTATACCACGAGTTGTTGGCCCAAATTCCAGAGGTTACCATCTACAAGATTGCTTGACGAGAAAGTACTATAGCAGATGTCTTAGCCAAGCTTGCCAAGAAGGTGACATCTCTGGATGATGAGTTTATATTAGTAATGGTCTACAATAGGAAAGTCATGCCTCTTATTGATACTGAACTTATCAAAAAAATACTCTCTTGAAGGGGAGGTTATCATTGCAAAAAATGATGAAGAGCTGGATTGGAGAAAACCCTTCATTGATTACCTAAACAAAGGTAAACTACGTCAAGAGAAGTCCCAAGCACATCAAGTGAAGAAAAGGGCACTTTCCTACACCCTCGTGGATGGTGTCTTATATCGGTGGTCCATCGATCATATGTGGTTACATTGTTTATACAAACACAAAGGATATAAAATAATGACTAAGCTACATTCAGGATTATGTGGAGCTCACCAATCTAGTCCCAAGATGAAAGCAAAAATTAAGAGACTTAGATAGTATTTGGTCATTTATGATTACTATTTGCATGGATGTACCTAAGAGATGCCACAAATTCCAAGTACATGGAGTGGTCTTACATGATCTATCCAACATTCTACATACAACTTTGGCCTCATGGCCATTCAAGTGTCGGGGTACTAACATAGTGTGTCTGATTGAGCCACTTTCTTCCAAGGGTCACTAGTTTATCTAGCTGTTATAGATTACTTTCCAAGTCGGTGAAGGTGATTCGCTCAGGGATGTTAAAGCTCAGCATGTGCTTCAGGTTTTTAGTAATTTTATCGTATATAGATTTGGGGTACCCCTTCAAATTATATATGATAATGGTACTGCATTCAAAAGCACCAAAATCAACAACTTCGCCTAGAGACATAACATAGATTGGAGATAATCTACCACCTATTAGCTGTAGGTGAACAGTTTAGCAGAAGCCTTCAATAAAACTCCCATCCAAATACATGAGAAGATGCTCGATCAAAATAAACTACAGTGATATTAGCAGTTATTTGAAGCTTTGTGGGCCTACCGCACCATCTACAAAACTCCAACTCAATGTACCCTTTCTCCTTAGTGTGTGGGTCCGAAGCCATTCTATCATTAGAAGTCCAACTCCCATCACTAAGGATAGCCATGGGTAGCAAGATTACAACTGATCAGAATGCCAAGTCATGCTTAGAAGAGCTCGAAGGTTTGGAGGAGAAACACTTATGAGCATGTCAGAACCTCAAGTTATACAAAGAAAAAATGATCCAAGCTCAAAACAAGTTGGTCCACTTAGAGCTTTTCAACTAGAAGGTCTTGTTTTAGTTCTAAGTAGACTAATTGTTGCCCGTTGTAAGATAGGAGGTAAGTTTGAACCCACTTGGGAAGGCCCTTTTGCCATAGAGAATGCCTACTAAGGAGGATCCTATTAACTTCTCAACTAAAAAGGGGAGCGCCTGATGCTTCCAATCAACGGGCTCTACCTTAAGAAATATTACCCATAAAATAATATTTAAAAATAATTTTCATCATTAAGATTTCAATTCAAATCAAAATCTCCTCAAATTGAAAACAATTTCCCTTTGTGGATCTTTCGTGATATGTTTAGGGTAAGTGTAAGAGAACCCAAGTGTCATCCTATCCCTCATTAGCACAACACAAACACAAACAAATCAAACACAAATCCTTTATTTTGGTCTACCTTGAGTTGAGATAACACCCCCAATGGCCTTCACTTAGTAGCTGCTCTAGGTTAGGTTTGACTCAATACCTAGCTAGTGTGTCTCCCTAGTGGTCTCTTGCTAAGGAGGATGTATGTCCCCACGCTTATTTTCTAGCATAACCATTACACACCATTGAGTGCCCTATAAGTACGGTATGTCTTATTGCATAACCAATGAGCTTCCTATCATTGACTTTAT
The DNA here is from genome assembly GCA_021442155.1 of Cymbidium sinense. Taxonomy (NCBI): domain Eukaryota; kingdom Viridiplantae; phylum Streptophyta; class Magnoliopsida; order Asparagales; family Orchidaceae; genus Cymbidium; species Cymbidium sinense. Next base: position 52,595,228 of record CM038226.1, read on the forward strand.
TTAAGCAGATGTAAGTATTTTCTTTCTTCTAGAACTAGCCATCGTGCAATAACTGGGTCGAGTTTATCTTTGAGGATTAAGGTAAGACCCCAAGCGGCTCCTTTCCTCTTGACTACTTCAAGTGTGGGTCCAACCCTTCTTTGCTACTTCCCACGTAATAGTCATTGTATGTCAGATATTAGCTGTCTAGTCGATGATAAACTATCCTGATGATCAGTTCTACTTAAGAAGATGTAAGTCTCTGAAGCTTTCTTCTTAGATTGATTATCACACACCAAGGCACCTTAGGTAGGTTGGTGTTCGCTTTATTGATAGCGACCCATCCAGTGGATAATACCTCTCAGGCAGATGTAAGTCTCTGCACTTTCTCCTTGAGCTAGCCATCGTATACCTATAGGCTTTTTTTGAGAATCAAGATAACGCTCCCAAAGGTACCTTCCCATGAGCCTTCTATTTGGATCATGTCCTTTGCACCCCATCTAGACACTAACTAGGTTACTACTAGATTGGACAGTTCCCCTTATGGTTGGAAGTTCTATACTACAAACATGCAAACTCTCCCTTGGGCCAGTAAATTTGAGATAGGCCAAGCCCCCGTAGTTCCTTCTTAGTGTGGTCCATTTCAAACTAACATGCCTTGCTTAACAAATAAATAAAATAATGCAAAATTACTTATGTGTTAGGATAATGTCCCTAATGGCACCTTTTCCCAAGTAGGCATCCTACCTTTAGGCAATGTCAGTAAAACTCCCTACATGAATCACTTTAACTACTCTTAAGTTGAGATAAGATCCCTAGTGGCACTAACTCAGTAGTCACCCTAGGTCAGGTTCAATTTATTTTGCCATCAACAAGTCACCCCAATGGCTGATTCTTCTTTGGAAGATGTAAATTCTCGTGCTTCCTTACTAACATAATTGTTGCACACCAAAAGGCAACCCTTAGGTTGGATAGTCCTACCCTTTGGTCGGTAGACTACCCATTTAGACTGGTAAATCTAAGATAGGCCCAGGCTTACATAACCCCTTTTTAGTGTGGTCCATCACAATCAAATCTAAATCAAATCAATTCAATTCAATCACAATGACTACCCCTGAGTTGAGATAAGATCCCCAATGGAACTCACTAAGTAGTCGCCCTAGGTCAAGTTTGATTTTGTGCCATCAACAAGTCACCCTAGTGATCTCTTGCTCAGGAGGATGTAAGTCCTTGCGCTTTCTTCCTGGCTTAACCACTGTACACCCGAAGGCAATCCTGAGGTCAGATAGCCTTATCCTTCAGTCGATAAACTATCCCTTTAGACTAGTAAATCTAAGATAGGCCTAAGCTTACATAGCCCATTATTAATGCGGTCCATCGTAAATCGACAAGGTCTAAATCAAAACTAATTAAATTAAATTAAATTAAATCTAAATTCAAACTTACTTCCCTAGTGGAGTTAAATCAATCAAACCAAATTAAATCAAATCAACCAGATTAACTTCTCTAGTGGAGCCAAATCAACAAATCTAATCTTGATCCCCAGCAGATTCAATTATGTTTTCCCAGCAGATCTCCCTTCCATAAATCAAACCAAATTAAGCAAATTCAAATAAAATAAAAAAAATTTGTATCCCCAGTGGATTCCGCCCGAACTGAATCAAATAAAATCAATCAAATCTCAATCCTTAATAGATCCCCTTTTATACCCTTGGCATTGATTAATCTACAATGAAATCCAATCCATGTGCAATTCCCCAAAGGATCCCTCTTCATGTCCTTGACATGAAAATAGACCAATTCAAACCAAATATTCCCCAAAGGATCCCTCTATTATACCCTTGGTATGAGATGAGTTGCATTGCACTAAGATCGTGTTTCTATCCACCTCTTGGTTTAAGTATAGATAGTCTTCGTTAGTGCTTGTAATCTTTTTAGGAGCTATTGATCATCTCAATCAATGCCAATACGTGCAGTGTGCATTGTCAACTACACCACACCTATTGGGATAATGTCCCTAATGGCACCTTTTCCCAAGTAGGCATCCTACCTTTAGGCAATGTCGAAACTCACATGAATCACTTTTCTCTTAAGTTGAGATAAGATCCCTAGTGGAACTAACTTTAGTCACCTAGGTCGGGTTTGATTTATTTTGCCATCAACAAGTCACCCCAATGGCTGATTCTGCTTTGGAAGATGTAAATTCTCATGCTTCCTTACTAACATTGTTGCACACCAAAAGGCAACCCCTTACTTGGATAGTCCTACCCTGGTGTAGACTACCCATTTTGTAAATCTAAGATAGGCCCAGGCTTACATAACCCCTTTTTAGTGTGGTCCATCTTCAAATCAAATCAAATCAATTCAATTCAATCAATACCCCACAAATTGAGATAAGATCCCCAATGGAACTCACTTTTATCAAGTTTGATTTTGTGCCATCAACAAGTCACCCTAGTGATCTCTTGCTCAGGATGTGAGTCCTTGCTTTCTTCCCACCCTCAAAAATCGAGGTCGAATTCTATCCTTATAAACTATCCCTTGTAAATCTAAGATAGGCCAAATACATAGCCCATTATTAGTCCATCAAATCGACAAGGTCTAAATCAAAACTAATTAAATTAAATTAAATTAAATCTAAATTCAAACTTATTTCCCCATGGAGTTAAATCAATCAAAATAAATTAAATCCTCAACCATTAACTTCTCAGTGGAATCAATAAATCTAATCTTGATCCCCGGCCATTCAATTATGTTTTCCCAGATCTCCCTTCCATAAATCAAACCAAATTAAGCAAATTCAAATAAAATAAAAAAATTTGTATCCCAAATTATTCCACCCGAATCAAATAAAATCAATCAAATCTCAATCCTTAATAGATCCCCTTTATACCCTTGGAATTGATTAATCTACAATGAAATCCAATCCATGTGCAATTCCCCAAAGGATCCCTCTTCATGTCTTTGACATGAAAATAGACCAATTCAAACCAAATATTCCCCAAAGGATCCCTCTATTATACCCTTGGTATGAGATGAGTTACATTGCACTAAGATCGTGTTTCTATCCACCTCTTGGTTTAAGTATAGATAGTCTTCGTTAGTGCTTGTAATCTTTTTGGGTGCTATTGATCATCTCAATCAATGCCAATACGTGCAGTGTGCATTGTCAACTACACCACACCTATTGGGTCCTTTATTGACCACACTTTTGGAGTAAGGATTCAGTCTTCTCATCTTAGATCTGGGAGTCTACTAGATGCTAAGACTTTTTTAATCGAAGGACACTTCTAGTGGTTAGGTGAACACTTAACCTAAACCTAGGGAAATAGGAGGATTCGCCATAGGATTAGGCTATGACTTAGGACCAAAGAAACCTATCTACCCTATGGCTTAACCCATGACTTATGCCTAACCTTAAGTCCAAAACTAACTTCAAATCAATGCAAAACTAAACCTTAAATAAAACTAATACTGATTGAATCCAATCTTATATCCAAATTTTAAGCCAAAATCAAACCCATCTTAACCCTATGATTCAATCTAATGGATTTGACCCCAAAACTTCTTCAATCAAACCAAACTCAATTGATTTTCTCAAACCATTCAAAACCTTCATTCCAAACTCTACAATCAAGCTAATCAACCAATTGGCCAAGATCAATTCAATTAACCCAAATTAGCCCATTTGAATCAAAAATGTCCAAATGAGCTAAAACCCAATTAAACCCATATCAATTGCACTCAAAGCCACCAATCAATCCCAAATCAATCATCAAACTCAATTCAACCCAAATCAAACCTAGTCCAATTCAATTAGTCCAATTAGTTCACTTGACCTAAAGTGACCAATTTGACCAAATTGAACCAAACTCCAATCTAACCCAAATTGGATTGGATCAACTCCTTAAATCTTTTCTATGGCGATTGTTGATCACTTTGGATAACCTAATTGCCATTAATTCAATCCAATCAAGCCAATTGACCATTTAGACTCACTTCATCCATAGTGACCTAAAGGACCCATTTGAGCCTTCCAATCCAGCTCAAATTGGATTGAACCAACCTATCCAATAGCTCCTATAATGGTCATTGATCACCCTTGATTATTCAATTGCAATCAAACGGGTCAAAACAAGTCAATTTGATCATTTGACCCAAGTTAACCCTTTTAGCCTACATGAGCCAAATTGAACGAAACCCCATTCTCAATCAAATTAATTCTAACCAACGATCCACATCAATCATAAGTCAACCCTTGAACATCACTTGACTATCAATTGAGCCAAACAAAGTTCAATTGGCCTTTGGACCCATGTTGACCCAATTTGACCTAAAGGGCCAAATGGGGCCAAATCAGCATCTAATCCAAATTGATTGAAACCAATGATCCAAATCCATTTTAAATTAACTATTAAACATTATCAAAGCCTCCAATGAACCTAATTTGATCAATTGAACCAAATTGGCCCATTTAGCCTAAATTGACCTAAAGGGTCAAATTGTTCTAAATCATTCTCAAATCATAATTAATTGAAACCAAAACCTATAATCATCTTCAAATGATCAATTCAACCTAAACGAACACCTAACCAAGCCAATTTGACCAGTTTGGCCAAATTGGTCAACTTAGCCCATTTGACCCATATGAACCCATATCAATCAAATTCAAATCTACCCTAAATTAAATCAAACCAATTGAACCCATACATCTCAAATCATCATCAGCTATGTATTTAAGAAAATTTGAAATTCTACCTCTTTCAAACCATCATTACATGATTTTCTTAGGATTAATTAGGATTTAGTGGGATGACTTCTACCTCGCATGATTTTCTTGGGATTTATTAGCCATGTAATTAAGAAAATCTGAAATCCAAACCCTAATTACTCTCTTAATTAATTTAATGATTAATTAAGGTTCTAAATAGTAAAAATTTAATTAATTAAAGTTCACTAATCATTAATTAACACTGAGATGATGAGGGAGATTGATTAAGACCTCTTTCCCAATTAATTTTCTAAATTCATTTCATTAAAGAGATTTAATTAATACATGGCTTAATTAAGGATTTAATTAATTAATTAATGGTCAAATCAAATTAAATTAAATTGCTAATCACTTCAGATAATTAACATTTAAATTAAGGGTTCTTCTTTATATGTTCAATAATATAAAGACCCTCAAGGAAATGATGATTAGCCCATAAGTGTGGGAACATCAAAAGAGTACTTAATTAGATTCTTTAATTTAATTAACCTCTAATCATGAGCCAATTGCATTAGGTACTTTAGGAGCATTGCAATTTTATTTTCTTCATGTTCATATCATTTATGGCTCATGATTAAATGATTAATTAAAGTAAAGAAGCATGGGAAAGGATAATTAAATGGATTGTTTAATGATCCAACCTAATTAAGTCAAAAAAACCATGTAATTATCTTTCCGTAAATAAATTAAATCACTAACATGGGAATAGGATAAAAATAGAAACTGATCTCTCCTCTCTAAGTTTAATTAAAATCCAAAAATTAAAATTAATAAGAAGCTTTAGTTTTCTTTAAGTAATTTTATTTAATGTAATTTTCTTTAGGAATTAGTGTAGTTTAATGAATCATATAGAAATGCTTGGCTACTCCCTTCTAATCACTTTAAATGTTGTGTGTCATGTGACTTCATGCATTCATATGTTCAAAATCAAATGGAACTTACTTATGTAAAATTGCATGTGATGACTTAATCTTATTATATGTGTGGCTATTATCACTAATAAATCTAAATTTATTTTCCAAAGCTATAAATTAATAATAAGATTTGGAGTGATAGTAGTTATGAATATATATAGGATTTGCTTGCGTTTATAACTCAAGCATGTGAGGGTAGTGCTTTCTTTCTTATGTTCTTATACAGATTTACATATGTTTGAATGACAATAAGTATATAGTCTGGACATCTTTGAATATGAGACTTTAAGTATCCCCAAGGAGGTCATTTGATTACATCACTTCCCTGGTTTAACAACGGCATATACTTGTTTGATTTCATTCCTATGTATCTTTGTTTTAGAATTTTGATAAAGCTTTATATCTTGCATGCATAAATAATTCAATCAAATAAAATACAATCTTTTGCATGATTTTTATTCTTCTAATCATGTATACATTCATATGTATTCAAGATGGCAAATATATAGTCTAGACATCCTGGGAATACAAAGTTTTAAGTCACCCTAAGGAGGTTATTGGTTTATCTCACTTCTCTGGCTTAAACAATGTCACATATTTACTTACATCTTTTATACATCTATGTGTGTTTAATTAAAGAATGAGAATCTTATTTTTCTACTAAAAATACATACATCCATAATCACCAAAGAATATCAAATGTATTGCATGTAAAGGTAGTGCTTCTTTTCCTAAGTTCTTATATGAATTTACCTATGTTTGAATGATGATAAGTATATAGTCTGGACATCCTGAGAATATGAGACTTTATGTAGCCCCAATGAGGTCATTTGATTATCTCATTTCCATGGTAAAGAAAGGCACGTACTTATTTAATTTCAGTTCTATGAACATTTGTATTAAAATTTGGATGGAGCTTTAATTTACATGCATAAATAATTCAAGTAAAAATATAATTTTCAAATGTATGCATCCATGATCATTCAAGTGTGCCAAAATATGTTGTATGTATATGTATACTGAGTGTTAAATAATATGCATATTATGGGTGATGGAAAGGAGTGGTTCAACATATTTTATGTGATAGTAATTCAACCACATTAATCTTAAGATGCCTCTTATGTTGAATAGGATTCCTTAAGATTAACCTAAACTTAGGACTAATAAAACATTTAATAAATGATTCACTAATAGAAACTAAATCATAAAAATGTACTTTTAGGAAACAATTTAAAGTAGGGATGAAGAAGGTTAAGCCTTCTTCCTCTATTTATCACACTTAAATGCTAAGTGTAAATCAAATGAAACAAAATAAAATACAAATTAAAATTTGCAAACCTCTAAACAACTTAAAATCAGACAATCAATCATGTTAACTTAAATAATTCCAAACCTTCAAAAATTATAATTCAAAAGCCTAGCTAAGACATACCACATAAAGCTTAAGCATACATATTAGAATGCTAAGTCACCACTTTTAGTTTTAGGTTAGGACGTTGCATGTAATATTGATGTGTTTTGTTTTATGATGTAATGTTTTAGATAGGATGTTAGAAATGTGGATCGTAGACTGGATGTCAGGCCATTGATAGCCTAATCATATTTTCTACAAAGGATTATGCTTAATGAGCCTCTCAAAAATAAATATAAATATTCTTCTTACAGACTACTTATGCTCCTAAGCATAAGCCACATTAGGATAAGTGAGCTTGGTTACCTCTGTGTAGGGTGTTAAGTCCAAATTATCAAATATAGTTGCTTAGGATTGTATGTATGTTTAGCTAATATTTGTTTTATATGTGTAGTTAAATTTACTTTTCCCATAAACATGTAATTTTTCAATAGGAGTTAGGATTAATGCTATGGGACTAGGATGAGCAGTGGCTAGAAGGCTTAGTCCTAGGGAGCCCTATGATGCCTTGAAGCAAACCAAATCAAAGAAAAGAGAAGAAGAAATGAAGAATGAAGACCTCCATAGCATCTAATTTAATTTCAATTATAATAGTATTCTGTATTATGGGTTGTATAAGGGTAGAGCTCGGTTACTCATCTTTTCTCTTTTCTAAGGTGTACGATGGTACCTGGCCACACCAACCTTTTATTTTTTTATAGAATCTATTCATGTTTGATTGATGTTATGTTTAGACTATTCAATAGAATTACATCTTCTTTATTATTTCTTAAACTTGATGATTGAATGTGTGGTTTGGTTGTGATAGGCTCTTAAGATAAAAATTACTATTTCTACCCCAACTAATAACTCATAACTAAATTTTAAATAACTTGCAACCTCATTCTAAAGCTTAGGTTGTAATCAAGATAACTAAAAGATTTAGCAACCCCTTAGTTGTATGTTGTATGTCTCATATCATGCATATCATATTGAATCACTTTTGCAAAATGAGAGCATCCATTTTAGCACTTTAGGGACTACTTGACCTATGAGAGCAACCCCTTATGATGGAGCTTCATCATCTTTCTCTTTTGAATTAGCCAATAATAAAATTTTATCATGCATTTATGCATAAAAAATCCCAAATCCTTTGTCCAAATCAATGTCTCAAAATAATATAAAATTTGAAAAGATTTTTTGCATTTTTATACAAAGTCATATGCTCTTACCAAACATGATCTAGCTTCTTAGAAAGTAAGTTTAGGACTCTAGTCATTTTCAAAATTAAATAATAGCATAAACCAACTTGCAATTTCATAAGACCATACTACATGGTTTTAAATCATAGAAGGTGTTAGTTGGTGGCCACTCAAGGCGGTTGTAAGTCCAAAAGAGTCGAATGAGTCTACCTTCTCATATGGAATAGATCCTTTTATCCCTTTCTACTTAGATTTAGGTTGTGCTTTTAGCTTTTGCTAAAGCTCCCAGATTTAGGATCTAAGGTTGCTTGTTTCCCTTCACAAGCATAAATCATCACCTTTTAGGCATTTCTACAATCTTGTTTTGATGGATTATAAGCCCTAACAATCTAATAAAATTTGAAGTGAAACAAAATATATTCTATCACTTTCAAACATATAAAGCCTCACCATAGGGTAGGCTGGAGTGCTCGCTAGGCTTCCTAGTATCATGAGCATTTCTTACTTATTCTCTTTTGGATTCCCAAATAAGTCTTTCCAATTGAACAATCCCACATGATTTTCTAAAATAACCAAATCCTTTGATTATCTTAACCTTGAAATCTTTAGAGATAATAATTAACTACTTTAATTGAGAGTATTCTTAAGAAATCTCTTTTTCTATGATGTAATTAACTATGGAGGTTGGCCTCCATAGAGAACTTAAGAGCCCAGCTTAAAATAAATCCTACTTTATTTTTCAATATAAATTAGGAAAAAAGATCTCTCATATATACAAATACCCATCATGCCTTAGGAGTATTTATTAGGTTATTAGCTCCATTGTAGGGTGATGTTTCTATCTTTCAGATAGTACATCATACCTTGATGTCATACCTGATCACTTCAATAAATACCCCCTACGGCCTGATGTCCACCTGACCCATCCGAAAATAAACACCACATCCCCCCTAGAGCTTTTCAAGTAGGAGAGCTTGTTTTAGTTCTGAGGAGACTAATTGTTACCCATCGCAAGATGGGAGGCAAGTTTGAACCCACTTAGGAAGGCCCTTTTACCATAGAGAAGGCCTACCAAGGCAAATCATATCAACCCATCAGCCATAAAGGAGAATGCCTAATGCTTCCAATCAATAGGCTTTACCTTAAGAAATATTATCCATAAAATAATCTATAGAAACAATTTTTCATCAATAAAATTTCATTTCAAATCAAAAATTTCATCAAATTGAAAACTTTACATTTGCTAAATTTTCATGATGTGTTTAGGGTAGGTGTAAGAGAATCTAGTGGCATCATATCCCTCATTAGCACAATACAAACTACAAATTACACATAAACACAAATAAATCAAACACAAATACAATCGCTTTGAGCTACTTTGAGTTGAGATAAGACCCCCAGCGGCCCTCACTTAGTAGCTGCTCTAGGTCGGGTTTGATCCACTACTAGTGGGTCTCCCCATTGGTATTTCTATTTAGGATGATGTGAGTCCCCGAGCTTTCTTCCTAACTTAACCACTGCAAATAGATGAGCAACTCATTAGTGTGGCATGCCTTATTGTATGATCAATAAGCTACCCTCATGTTGGCTTCATTTAAGAAGATGCGAGTACCCGAGCTTTATTCTTGAACTAGCCACCGTGCACTAACTGGGTCCAAGTTTATATCTGAGGATTAGGGTAAGACCCCAGTGGATCCTCTTCCCCTCAACTACATCAAGGCTAAGTCAAGTCCGTCTTTGTGACTTCCCACTTAGTAGTCGCCCTAGGTCGGATAGTAGCTATCTAGATGACAATAAACTATTCTGATGATCAGTAATACTTAGGAAGATGTGAGTCCCTAATACTTTCTTTCTAGATTTATCATTACAAATCGATGGAGACCTTTGGTTTCTTGGTGTTCATTTTGCTGACGGCAACCCACCCGGTGGATAACACCACTCAAGCATATGTGAGTCCCATGTTTTCTCCTTAAGTCACTATTGACCTCACTTTTGGAGTGAGCTCTTAACCTCCTCTTCTTAGACTTAGGACTCTTATAGACACTAATAACCCCTTATTCATAAGACACCTATAGTGATTAGGTGAACACTTAACCTAAGCCTAAAGACTTAAAAGGGAAAATCATAGGATTAGGCCACGCCTTAGAACTTAAGGAAATCACTTATCCTATAGCCCAAACCCAATATACATACACTTTCTCAAATCAAATCCAGATTCAAATCTCAAACCAAATCTCAAATTCAAATCCAAATTCCAAATCCATATTCCAAATTTAACTCCAAATGATTAAAACCCAAAATCAAATTCAAATCCCCCTCTTACGCCATATGAACCACCTTCATAAGCTTAGCCAAAACTCCCCTTAAATTAATACAAATTTAATTGATTTCTTTATAAATCAATTTTTCCTTTATTTATATTCACAATGAAATCAAAATTCAAATTACCAAAACTATATCCAAAATTAAATCCAAACCCAATCTAAGCCCTTTGAGCCAATTCTTTGGACTTAGCCAAATTCTATCCAAATCAAGTCAACACCAATGGATTTTTTCTTGAATCAATCATTCATTTAATTATCTACACAAATATAAATGAAACCCATAATCATCAAATCAAATTGAAGCTAACCGAAGTCAAACCCAACTTAGCCCTTTTGACTTGAAAATTTCAAATGAGCTAAAATCCCTTAGACTCCAAATTGATTATCATTGAATTTATATTTCAATCCATGGCTCATATATAAGTTCAACTAAACTCGAATCAAACTAAAATCAAACCAATTGACCCACTTAGGTCCACTTGACCTAAAGTGACCTAAAGGACCCATTTGAGCCAACTTCCAATCCAACCCAAATTGGACTGAACCAAGCTCACCAAAACATGCCATAATGATTGTTGATCACCCTAGAATGAATAATTGAAATTAATTGGGTCAAACCAAGTCAACTTAGTCATTCAACCAAGTCAACCCTTAGCTCAAATGAACCATAACTAGCCAAAACTCATCTTACATCAAATTGATTGAAACTAATAATTTGAATCAACCAAAAATCAATATTTAAATATGACTTCACTATCAATTGAGCCAAACCAAGCTCAATTGGTCATTCGATCCAAGTTGACTCAAATTAGCCTAAAGGACCAAAATTAGGTCAAATGATGATCTAATCCAAATTGATTGCAACAAATGGCTTAAGTTCATTCCAAATTGATTATTGAACTTGACCAAAGCCATAATTAAACTCAATTTGATCAATCGAGCCCAATTGAGCCATTTAGCCCAAATTGGTCTGAAGGGTCAATTTAGCCTAAATCCAAATTAAATCTAAATTGATTAGAACCAAAGACCACATTCATCTTCAATCAACTAATTGAACATGAATCAACCCATAACCCAAGGTAATTTGGCCAATTTTGGTCAAATTGGTCAACTTGACTTATTTGACCCATTTGATTCCAAATGAGCCAAAATTAATTCTAAGCCAAATTAAATCAAATTGATCATACCAAAACTCTTCAAATTATCATTTGAACCTAACCTAAGCCTTGGCTTGACCCAATTTAACCCATATGACCCAAATTGAGCCAAATCCCTTGAAACCAAAGCATGATCCATTGGGGGCTGATCAAACCTGACCCAAACCCATTTAGGATCAGCTCAAAATCAACCCAACCCAATTAAATCCCTCATGGATTCTCCCTCACATAGGATTCTACCCAACTTCATTTAATTCTCCCCATTACATGCATTAAAGTGCCCCATCCATGGCGGTCAATGGCGGTGATCATATGATAGCAAAAGAGTACTTTGGAAAAAAAAATCTAAAGTCCTTAATCAATCCATCATCCATCCCAACCACCCCAAGCAAAATGACAACACTTTGGAGCCAAAAATTCAAAAAAGGTGGATTTTCGGCCACTATTAAAGGAGGGGAAAATGAGACTTCATTCCTCTTCCTCCTATCACTATTCAGCCCCCAAGAGCTCTCCAAAACTACCAACAACCATTTCCCCATTCTCTTAGGCTAGAAACACCAAAATTGGGTTGATTTCGGTGAGAAAATGATAAGCATCAGAAGATACATCATCCCGAAGTGAAGGCGAAGGCTACACTCATTCCAAAGCTTCCTCTTGCATTTGGAATCAGATAATCAATTAGCCATTAATACATAAACCTAACAACTAAATCAAACATGAATGAAATCTAATGAACATAATAAATAAAGAAAATCAAACCTAACTATGATTATGAATAATCAAGTTTAATTTAAAAAAATAAACAATTAAATCACTTAATCTAATCAAATGATAATAACAATGATAACCCTTTAATCAATAAAATTTAGGTAAATGCTTAATTAAAACTATCAAATCAAATAAGTCATATATAAATAATTAAGTCATTAATCTCTAATTAAACTAACCTTTAATTAATCCAATAATTCAAAACTTAATTATTTTTAATCAAACATCTAATTAATTCAAACTTAATGAATTAATCCTTCATCTTAATGAATCAAATTAATTTAAATAAACTACATTAAATCTAATTCTTAAATTAATCTTAATTCAAACCCCTAATTAAATTTGATAATTAATCACACCCCTCAAGTAAACTAATTAAGTCAATCAAATTAATCGTATTAAACTTAGACTTAATCAAACATAAATGCAATTAAATACTAATCAAAACTTAAATTAAAGCTAAATTATTAAGTCATTAATTAAATCATTAATCCAAACAAATATGAAACTAAATTCAAAATTAAACAAATTTTTATTTAATTTAGTAATTAACTAAAATACTCTTAATTAAATGAATTATCCTTAAGCTAATCCAATTGAATAAACACCTAATTAATGCAAACTTAATGAATTAATCCATCATCTTAATAAACCAAATTAACTTTTTAGATTAAATTCAAATCAAACACTTAATTAATCTACTAATTAATTTGATCACACATTTTAAATAAGCTAATTTAGTCAATCAAATTAATCGTATTAAACTTAAATTTAATCAAACATAAATGCAATTAAATACAAATCAAAACCTAAATTAAACCTAAATTATTAAGTCATTAATTACATCATTAATCCAAACAAATATGAAACTAAATTAAAAAAATTAAACAAATCCTTATTTAATTTAATAATAAACTTAAACACACTTCTTAATTAAACGAATAATCACATTGAACCTAAGCAATCTCGTAGATCAATAAAGCTAATTAAATCAAATTAAATCAAATAAAGAAAGACTCATCAATTTAATATAACCAAATCAAATCTCATTCAACCTACTTAAATAAGATAAACTAATTAACTATCCAATGTATGATATCAAAATACAAACCAAACTTTGATAAACATGGAAAATGGATGAGATTAAAAATAAAAATTCTAATTACAAAGAATTAGACTCAATTAAAAATCAAAATAAATTCTCAATCAATCAAATCCAATCAAACTATAAATAAATGAACCATGATAAACATAAAATTAAATCACATAACTATAATCAAAGAAAAGAATTAGATATTAATTTAAAAGGATATTGATATATTGAATTATCAAAATTTAATTAAACTAAAACATCTAATCTAAAATTAATCAATTAAAAAAAATGTGAATTTAAATAAACTTAAACTTCATTAGAGATTAAGGATATTGAATTATCAAGATTTAATTAAACTAAAATATTTAATCTAAAATTAATCAATCAAAAACACATGGATTTAAACAAACTTAAAACTTCATTTGATATTAAAGATATTAAATTATCAAGATTTAATTAAACCAAAACATCTAATTCAAAATCAATCAATCAAAATACTTAAACAAACTCAAATTCTAAATTCTAAATTAAATCAAATAAATTATACAAATTCAAATGGACAAATTAAGATACTTACGGACCTTAATTTGACTCTTTAGGAGTTAGGATGTAGAATAGGGTGAGTTCCATCTAAAAATGGAATTCATTTTACTCTTCATTCTTGAAAACATAAACATCACTTTAACCAAATAAAAGTGAACTAAAAAAATCATTAAATCATTTAAATTGAGTTCACCTAAAGGCAAAATTTAAACAAATTCAAACTCCAAATTGAAACTTAAACTAAAGAAGCCTAGAAAATTCTTGCCACACAAGCCTTCTTTTCACACACTAAAATACTAGGTCACCGACTGTAGAATTAGGCTAGGTCGATGTATTGATTATATGTATGATGTTGAGTTTTATTTTGTAATGTTGTGTTTTATACCGATTGTTAGGGTGTATATTTTGTAAACTAGATGTTAGACCGATATTAGCCTAAACATATTTTCTACAGGGGGTTGTGCTTAAGGGGCCGTTGTAATAAAAATATAAATGTGTTTGTTGTGCAGGTTGCTTAGCCCCTAAGTATAACTCACGTTAGGACAGGTGGCTTGGTTTCTCATATGTGGAGTGCTAAGTCCAAATTATTCATATAAATGCTTAGGTTATATGGTATGTTTAGCTAACATTTATTTTGTAAGTGTAGATACATTTACTTTTCTTATTTTTAATATAATTTTGCATTAGGAATTATGATTAGTATATGAGAGATCAAGATGAGTAGTGGCCAGAAGGTTTAGCCCTTGGGGTGCCCTATGTTTATGGAATAAATCAAATCAAAAGAAATAGAAGGAAGAAATGAAGAAAAGAAGACCCCTTATAGTATATTTTATTTTTATAATCCGGGTTGTATAAGGGTACAGCTCGGCTACCCATGTTTTTTTCTCTTTTTGGGGTGTAAAGCGGAACCCGACCACACTGGCATTTTATTCTTTTATGGTAATTGATAAAATTGTTTGATCTTGTGTTTAGATTGCGCACTAGAATTGCATATTTTTTCTAGTTTCTTCATGTTTGATGTTTAAATGTGTGGCCTGGATGAGGTAGGCCCTTAAGGTAAAATTAATTTTGCTTCCCTAATTAATAACTTACAATTAAAATTTAAAATAACTCATAATCCCACATAAAATCCTAGGAATTAAATCAAGATAATAAAATTTTTAGCAACCCCTTAGCTAGAATATTATATGTATAACAACATGCATGTCATATTCTTCCACTCTTGTTAAGAGGGGGCTTCCATCAGTGCCAGAGAATAAAGGCTTAACCTATGAAAGCCTTTGATGGAAGAACACCCCTTTCTCTCTTGATTTGACCCATAATTAAGTTCTCATGCATTTAGGCATACAAAATCTCATAGCCTATGTCAAAATAAAGAGTCCAAAATAATCAAATAAATTTGATAAAATTTGCATTATATTAAATCATGAATTCATACCACTCAAGCTCTAGTCTCTTAGGGAGTGAGTTTAAGGACTAAGTCTCCTTTCTAAATAAACAACAGCCTAGCCATCTTGCAAAGCATAAGAATTTCCTACATGGATTTAAAGTATAGGAGGAGTTAGTTGGCAGCCACTCCAGGCGGTTGTAAGTCCAACAGTCGGATGGTCTATCCTCTCTTATGGAGGCAGACCATTATGTCCACCTTTCGCTTAGATTTAGGACGTGCTTGTGGTTTATACCAAAGCTCCCTAGCTTAGGATCTGAGATAGCTATTTCCTTCAGGCTACAAGCATAAATCCTTACCTCTTAGGCATTTTCACAATCTTCTCTTGTGGGATTATAAGTCCTAGTATTCTAATAAAATGATAACTCAAATAATTAACTCTCTTCAATTTCAAAAATATAAAGCCCAACCATAGGATAGATTGGATTGCTCACAAGGCTTCCTAGTATCATAAGCATTCCCTACTCACTTCCTTAAGCTTCCAAAATAAGTCTCTCCTTTTGATATGTCCCATTTAATTTTCTAATATAGCCAATCCTTTAATAATCTTGCCTTGAAATATTTGGAGATCATGATTGTCTACTTTAATATAGAGTGTTCTTAAGAAACCTCATTCTTTAAGATGTAATTAACTATGGGGGCTGGCCTCCATAGGGAACTTAACAAACTCAGCTTAAAATAAATCCTACTTTACTTTTCCATATAAAGTAGGGGAAAGATCTCTGGTATATTCAAAGACTCATCATGCCTTAAGAGTCCTTATTAAGTGATTATGTCTATTATAGGATGGTGATCTCAATCTTTTGAGGTAGTACATCATTCCTTAATTTTATACCTGATCACTTCAATAAGTACCCCTTGAGATCTGTGTGGTGTCCCACATCTCAAAAATAAACACCACAGTCACCTACTGTATACCTACAGGCTTTATCTTTTAGGGATTAGGATAAAACCTCTAAAGGAACCTTCCCTATGGCATTATATTTGGACTATGTCTTCATGACCCCATTTAGACACTACTTGGTTACTCTTGGATTAGACAGTTCCCCTTTCCTAGTAGCTACTCCTATGGTTGGAAGTTTTGTACTATAGATGTATGAACTCTCCCTTGGGTCAGTAAATTTGAGATAGGCCAAAGCCCCCATGGCTCCTTCTTAGTGTGGCTCAAAAAACTAAAGGGTATATGCTAATCAAACAAACATATAAAATGAAAAGAAATCTCTTGTGAATTAGGATAAGACCCCCCAAATGCACATCTTCCTAGGTAGGAATCCTATCTTTTTGGCAGTATCAGCAAAACTCCCTATAGGAATCATCTTAACTTCTCTTGAGCTGACATAAGACACCCAATGGCACTCACTTAGTAGCCATCTTAGGTCAGGTTTGACCTGCTGAGCCATCAACATGTCACCCTAATGGCTAGTCTTACTTTGAAAGATGTGAGTTCCCAAGCTTTCTTCCCAATATAGCCATTATAAACTAATGGGCAACCTTTAAGTTGGATAGTCTCTACTCTTTGGCCATTAGACTACCCCCTTTAGGTTGGTAAATCTAAGTTAGGTTCAAGATCGCATTGCCCCTCTTTAGTGTGGTCCATCATCAAACTGATAGGGTAAAAATGAAAATTAATCAAAACCAACCAAACAAAATCAATCAAGTCAAAAACAAACAAATCAAAATCAAGTCAAAACCAAAACAAATCAATGTAAATCAAAATAAATTTAAACTCAAACTTAAATCCCTAGTGGAAATAAATCAATCAAAATTATATCAATCAAACTAAATCAAAACAACACTCAACCACAATCTTAATCCCCAATGGATTCCATTTAGATCCCATCACAATCTTAATCCTTAGTGGATTTCATTCTAACTCAATCAAACTCATATCCCCAACTAATCTCTCTTCCATAAATTAAATGAAAATAAACTAAACTAAATAAACTAAATTAATTAGATCCCCTAGCTGATTCTAATCAAACATCAATCCCCTAATGGATCTTCTCCCCTATGCCCTTGGCATAAATCTAGCCATAATCCAATCAATTCATGTATGTATCCCCAGCGGATTTTCCTTCGGGCCCTTGGTATGAAGCTAATTCTCAAGCAATTGAACCAAATATACTCATCGCTCCTATGTCATTGGCATGAAGCGAAATGCATCATGTTAGGATTCATGGCTCCATTTACCTCTCTGTTTAGGAATGAATATCTATCCAGAGCACTTGTAATCTTTCTTGGATGTTATTGATCATCTCAGTAAATGCCAATATGTGTGGTATGCCTTGTAAGTTACACCACACCTATTACGGATCCTTTTTGTTGACCTCACTTTGGAGTGAGGATTGACTCATCCTATCTTAGACCTTGGAGTCTTCTAGATAGTAGAACCCCCCTAGTCGTAGGACAAATCTAGTGGTAGGTGAACACTAAACCCAAGCCTAGAGACTTAGAAAGATATGTCGTAGGCTTAGGATATGCCTTAAGGACTAAAGAAACCTACCTATCCTATGAAATAAACCAAACCTTAAACCAATCCAATTAAAACCCAATTGAAGCTCCTTTCATATCCAAGCTCCAAGCCAAAATGATTTGAACCCAAACCCATCTTAACCCCATAATCCAACCTTATGGCCTCAACCCAAAGTTCCTTCAATTAAACCAAATCCAATTGATTCTCACAAAAGCATTCCAACCATTCAAATCTTCATTTCAAACCATTCCAAGACTTACAATCAAATCAAATCAATCAAATCAATCCAACCAACCTAATTTATCCCATTTGAACCTAAAATATCCAAATGAGCAAAAATCTAATGAAATCCAAATCAATTATAATAAAAATAATCAATCAATCCTAAATCAATTATCAAACTCAATTCAACCCAATCCAACTCGAATTGACCCATTTGGTTCACTTGACCCAAAGTGGCTTAAAAGGACAAAATGAACCAAACTCCAATCCAACTCAAATTAGATTGAACCAACCAATCCAAAACCTTCTACAATGATTTTTGGTCATCCTTGATTGATCAATTGCAATCAATTTGTTCAAACAAAATCCAATTAGCCATTTGACCAAAGTTGACCCAATTAGCCTACATGAACCAAATTGATTCAAACTTCATTCCAAATCTAATTAATTGAAGCCAATGATTCCTACCAACCTCAAATTGATCCTTCAATATGACTTGACCATCAATTGATCCAAACCAAGTCCAATCGACCCTTTCACCCCAAGTTGACATGATTTGACCTAAAAGACCAAATTCGGCCAATTCAAATCCCAATCAAAATTGATTGCAACCAATGACTCAAATCTATCATAAGTTAATTGTTGAACATGATCAAACCCTTGGTTGAACCCAATTTGACCAAGTCAACCCAGTTGGCATATTTAGCCCTAATTGACCTAAAGGGTCAAACTAATCTAAATCATTCCTAAATCCAAATTAATTGAAATCAACAACTACAATCATCTCCAAATCATCAATTGAACCTAAACCAACACTTAACCCGCACCAATTTGATCAATTTGACCAAATTGGTCAACTTAGCCCATTTGACCCATATGAACTCATACGAGTCAAATTGAAATCCACTTCTAACCAAATCAAAACAATTGATCCTAAACATCTCATATCATCATTTGAACTTCACCCAACCCTTGGTTTGCTCAATTTGACCAATTGGTCAATATAACCCAGCCTAGCCTAATTTGACCTACATGGATCAAGTTGAGCCAAACCCATTCAAACCAAGCTCATACCCAATCAAACTTGGCATGACCCATTCTTGGGACACCATGGGTTATCCCAAATCAAAACCAACCCATTTCAAACCTGAGTTGGCCTAATACCCATTGGGTAAAGCTCTCAAAATGGGACAAAACCACATTTGGGTGGTCTTACCTTCCCCTTTGCACTTAGCAGCCCCCTTTAGCTTAGTTTGGACCTCTTCCCACTAACTAACCTGACCCAAAAGTGGTTGGGTCAGCCATGGGTCAAAGAAGGTGAGCTAACCATAACATTCACATTAGCACATCTAGGAGAAGAAGGACATGCCATGGCATCCCACCTCAAGCCTTCACAGACTCAAACCGCTCGACCTCAGACACCCACAAACATCCCTGGTCAGTCTGCCAAATGCAAAGATCATCCCCACTATTCAATTTAAGGGGAAGGAGAGAAAACTCCTCTCCATCTCATTCCAACTCACACCAGAGCATCAGCTAGACTGAGTCAAAATGAACCTCCTCAGTGCTTTCCTAATCCCCCTTGGAATCTTTATCACTGGTGACACCAAACCTAAGCGAAATAAGGGCTCATCTCCATCCAACATTATCTAAACTCCATCAATTCCAAATTAACTTCACACACACCTTCCCCAAGCTCAAGTGATAAAAAAAAATCAATTCCCGGTCGATTCGAGCACCAGAGATCATCCCAAGACCAACTCCGGCGAGGATTCTGGTGATGTTTGGTCCACAAAGCCATCGGTAAGGAGGCAAATCCTAAGTTTCTCAGTAAGGATTCATCTCATCAAGATGAAGCTACCTCGATCAATAGACCACCGATCTTGAGCTCTGCAAGGTAAACTCTAGCAAACTATAAAAAATCTAATAGGAGTTGGTCTTTTGTGAAGAAAATTAAGTTTTTGAGAGAATACCACAATATGGTCCCTCTAGATCCCCTTTTTAAATGATTTGGAGTCGGTCCCAATGCCTCATGAGCTCTGGAGAGCTTAGATCAAGTGGAGGAGGGTAGACGGTGTTCGTCTTCTATCGCTCAGGGGATGAAGGATCATCCTCCATCTGTTCCATGTGATTGGAACGAACAGTCGTAAATTAATCTACTAGGTATTCAATTTAATTCTCTTAATAATTGCAGGACTAAGCCACACCACCTGATCCAAGATTAGATGGCAGAGATGAAAGCGCGTTCGCTCTCCGCCACCACTAACTCAGCACACCATGTCAGATCATTTAAGAGGCCAATCTTGCGTGCCATATGGAAAGTGCTGCCACGTCAGCTCCCGCATGGCACCAATAGGATTAGAGATTAATTAGGGATTAAAATGTGTTTAATTTCTCTAAAAATTCATTTAATCATAACTAATTATAAAAAATCAAAAATATATAAGAAAACCCATTTTGGTAAGGGTAAATAAAAGAGATTTCAATATAAATAATTCCATTAAGTTTTGAATCGTGAATAGAGCTTAATTAAGGTTTGAATATTTCTTTAATTAGCTTAATTAAGCCCTAATCACTTGGACAATTAATCCCAAACTTGACAAGTTTATTTAATGGAATAACCTCTGCCTCCGATAATTTTATTGGGATTTATTGGCTAGGTAATTAGGAAAATTTAAAATTTTAAATCTTAATTACTCTCATTACGTGATTTAATGATTATTTAAAATTCTAAACAATAAAAATTGATTAATTAAACTTCATCAATCAATGATTAATAGTGGGATGATGGGAAAGGGTGATTAGGACCTCTTTCATAATTACTTTACAAATTTGTATCATTAAAGAGACTTAATTAATGTATGGGTTCATTAAGAGGTTAATTAAGTAATCATTAATCATAATTAATTAAATTAAAATGATAATTAGATAAGATAATCTAATTTCAATTCATGGGTTCCTCTTTATGTGTTCAATAACATAAAGACTCTTAATAAAATTATGGTTAACCCATGCGTGTGGGAAAATCATAAAAGTACTTAATTAGATTCCTTAATCTAGTTAACACTTAAGCATGAGCCTATTGCATTAGGTCACTTAGGAGCTTTGCAATTTTAATTTCCTATTTGCATATCATTTGAGGCTCATGAATAAGTAGTTAATTAAATTAAAGAAGCATAGGAAAGGGTAATTAAAAGGATTGCTTAATGATTCCAACATAATTGATTCATAAAATTCACTTAATTACCTCTCCTTAAACACATTGAGTCATCAACATGGGATGGGATAAAAATAGCAAATGTTTCCTCTTCTTTAATTAAAATTAAAATCCAAAATCAAATTTAATAAGAAGCTTTGATTTTCTTTAATTGATTTTTATTTAATGTGATTATCCTTAGGAATTAATATAGTTGAATGAATTATGTGGCTATGTTTAATCATTCATTTTCAATCACTATAAATATTGTATGTCATATGGTATCATGCATTCATTATTTCAAAATCAAATAATCAAATGAAATTCATTTATGCAAAATTTTATGTATTGGTTAAATCTTATTATATGTGTGCCTATTCTCACTAATAAATTTCTAAAATTATTTCCTAAATTATAAAATTAATAATGAAAAGTTAGTGTGATATTATCTATGAATATATATATATATATATATATATATAAGATTTGTATGTGTTTATAGCTTAAGTATGATAAAGTGTTGCTTTCTTTCCTATTTTCTTGTATGGGTTAACATATGTTTGAATGATAATAAGTATATAGTCTGAACATCTAAGAATTGAGGCTTCAAGTAGCACCACAGAGATCATTTGATTATCTCACTTCCGTGGTTAACAAAGGCATGTACTTGTTTAAATTCATTCTTATGTGTACTTGTACTAGAATTTGGATAGAGCTTTACTTTGCATGTCTAAATAATTCAACCAAAGTACAATTTTTTGCATGAATTTCATTCTTATAGTTATGTATACATTCATGTGTATTTGAGATAGCAAGTATATAGTCTGGACATCCCAAAAATATGGGGCTTTATGTAGCCCTCACGGAGGTCATTTGATTAACTCACTTCTATGACTTAAACAATGGCACATACTTGCTTACATATTTTATATAAGTGTGTGTATATTTTATTAAGGAATGAAAATCCCCTTTTCTACCAAAATGTATGCATTCATAATCATTTAAGTGTGACCAAAATATATTGCATGCATAAGTATACAAAGTTCTAAGTCATATGCATGTCATGGGTGATGAAACTCATAGATTGGATGTTAGGAATGTGGATCATAGATTGGATGTTAGGCTATTGATAGCCTAATATTATTTTCTATAGGGGATTGTGCTTAAAGGGCTATTAAAAAAGATAAATATAAATATTTTGCTTGCAAGTCATTTATGCCCCTAAGCATAATCTATATTAGGATAGGTGAGCTTGGTTACCCATGTGCAAGGTGCTAAGTATAAATTATGAAATATAATTGCTTATAATGTATGTATGTTTAGCTAACATCTATTTTGCTGGTGTAGTTAGATTTACTTTTCTATAAAAATATAATTTTGCAATAGGAATTAGGATTAGTGCCATAGGGTTTAGGATGAGCAGTGGCTAGAAGACATAGTCCTAGGGTGCCCTATGATGCCTCAGAGCAAATCAAGTCAAAAGAAACAAAAAGAAAGAGAAAATGAAGAATGAAGACACCCATAGCATCTATTCAATTTCAATTGTAATATTATTATGTAATCCGGGTTGTATAAGGGTAGAGCTCGGCTACCCAATTTTTCTCTTTTCTGGGGTGTACGATGTTACTTGGCCGCACCAATTTTTTATTCTTTCATGATAGTATATAAAATGATTGTTGTTATATTTAGCATGTGCAATAGAATGGCATGTTTTTTAAAGTTTCTTAAACTTGATATTTGTATGTGTGGCCTGGATGTGGTAGGCTCTTTAGGATAAAATTAATTTTTTCTACATAATTAATAACTCATAATTAAAATTTAAAATAACTTTCAACCTCAATTTAAAGCTTAGGATATAATCAAGATAATTAAAATATTTAACAACTCCTTAGCTAAATGTTGAATGTCTAACATCATGCATGTCATATTATATCACTCTTATAAAAATGAGGGCCATTATTCTTATACTTTAGGGAATGCTTGACCTATAAGAGCATCCCCTTATGATGGAGATTCACCCTCTTTCTTTCTAATTTGTCCAACAACTAAATCTCATCATGCATTTAAGCATAAAATATCCCAAAGCTTATGTCCAAACTATTGTGTCAAAATGATATAAAAATTTGTAAAATTTAACATTTAGATGAAGTCATATATCATGATAGTCATGATCTAGTCTCTTAAGGAGTGAGTTTAGGACTCTAATCTCTTTCTAATTAAATAACAAGCCTAGCTATATTCCAATCAAACTGGCCTATATAATTTTGAGTCATAGGAGATATTAGGTGGCAGCCACTCCAAGCAGTTGTAAGTCTAAAAAAGTCAGACGGGTTTATTTTCTCTTATGGAGGTAGACCCTTATGTCCTCTTTCCACATAGATTTAGGTCATGCTTTGGCTTGTGCTAAAGCTTCCTAGATTTAGGATTTGAGGTTGCTTGTTTCCTTCGGGCTACATGCCCTGGCTTTCTAATAAGAATTCAACATAAATAAAAAAATTCTCTTTTTCTAACTTATAAAGCCTCACCATAGGATAGGTTGGAGTGCTTACTAGGCTTCATAGTATCATGAGAACTTTCTACTTACCTTCCTTGGGATTCCAAAATAAGTCTTCCACTTGAACAATCCCATTTAATTTTCCAAAACATCTAATTTATTGATAATCTAATCTTGAAAACTTTGGAGATGATTGATTGACAACTTTAATCAAGAGTACTCTTAGAAAATTCCAACTTCCTATGATGTAATTAATTATAAAAGCTTGCTTTCATAGGGAACTAAAGAACCTAGCATAAAATAAACCCTGCTTTACTTTTTCATATAAAGTAGGAGAAAGATCTCTAGTATATACGAAGACCCATTTATCTTAGGAGTCTTTATTAGGTGATTAGGTCCATTATAGGTAATGTTTTAATCTTTTGAGATAGTACATCATACCTTAATTTTTTACTCGATCACTTTAATAAGTACCCACCAAGATCTACATGGTGTCCTTGCAGCATCCAAAATAACACACCACAATCTCGTTGGTGATGGAGGAACACTAAGAATTCGAGGAAGCATCTAGGATTACTCGAAATGCTCTCAGGAAGCTCTATGTAAAGTTTGAATTCATGGGGAGGCTTATACTCTCCTCCCCAAGTAAACCAAGGGTAGAGATTGGCTCACCTTTGGCAGTCGTCAGCCAGAGTAGGTGGCCAAAGGTGGCAGTGGACTACTGAGGTGGAGGTGCTTGGGAGGCTGAGGTAATGGCATGGGCTGGCATGGGGTGTACCTCCTCCTCCAAGTGAACCAATGGAGAGCCATGGGTGAGTTCACCCTCTCATGGCCAAAGGCTAAACCTAATAGCCTTGTGTCAGGTTGGGTCAATGGTCCTACTACCCAAAAAGTGCTAAGGGTGGTTGCCAAGGCTTGAGAGTGGGTGAATCCCTCCAAATGGGGATTTTAGATTATTTGAGTAGCTTGGTTCAAGGGTTTTGACCCAAACTAGGTTCACCATGGGCTGGGTTCACTTGGGTAGTCCCATGGTGACCCAAGGATGAGTCATGCCAAGTTCGGTTGGGTTTAGACTTGGTTTGATATGGTTTGATATGGTTTGATTCAATTTGACCCATATGGGTCAAATGGGGTTCAATTGGGTTAGGTTGACCAATTGGTCAAAATGGGTCAAACCTAGGGTTTTGGGTATGTTCAATTGATCATTTGGAATGTATTGGTGTAATTGGTTTAGTTCAATTTGAAATGGATTTAATTTTGGCTCATATGGTCAAATGGTCTAAGTTGACCAATTTGATCAAATTGACCAAATTATCTTGGGTGGAGGGTTGGTTTAGTTTCAGTTGAACCTTTGAGAATGATTGTAGGTGTTGGTTTAAATCAATTTAGATTTAGGATGGATTTGGTTCAATTGAATCCTTTAGGTCAATTTGGGCTAAAAGCTAGGTTGACCCAAATAGGTTCAATTGAAGGTTGGATCATGTTAAATAATCAATTTGTGATTTATTAAAGATATTGGTTTCAATTAATTGGGTTTGGAATGAGATTTGGCACAATTTGAACCTTTAGATAAAATTGGGTCAACTTAGGTTAATTGGTCAAATTGGCTTGGTTTGGATCAATTGGTGGTTGAGTCATCTTCAATACTCAATTTATAAATGATGAGAATCATTGATTGCAATTGATTGAATTTGGGATGAGATTTAGTTCATTTTGGCCTATATGGGTTAATTGGGTCAACTTGGGCCAAGAGATTAAATTGGTTTGGCTTGATCTAATTGATTTGGGCAATCAAGGATGATCGATAATCATTATAGAGGATAATGGATGGGTTGATTCAACCCAATTTGGATTCAATTGAAGTTTAAGTCAATTTGGTCATTTAGGCTACTTTGGGTCAAGTGGACCAATTAGGTTGGTTGGGTTGAATTGGATTGAATTTGGTGTTAAAAAGAGTTCAATGATGGATTTAAGGTTGATTGGTGACCTTCATTGCAATTGATTTTGGTTTGATTAGATTTTGGCTCATTTTGACCTTTTGGATAAAATGGGCTAACTTGGGTTGATTGGATTCATTTGGTTCAATTCGTTTGATTGAAAGTATCGGAAGAGTTTGGAAATGATCTATTGAATGGTTGAAGTGCTTTTGTGAAAATCAATTTGGGTTAGACTTCATTTGAATAGGTTTTGAGTTGGATCCATAGGATTATGGTGGAATTAATTTAGATTAGGGCTTAAGCCAATTTGGCTTGGAGCTTGGATAGGAAAAAAAATCTAATTGGGGTTGGTTGTGTAGTCTTGAGGTTGGTTTTGGATGAGTAGGAAAGTATGGGTCCTAGTTTAGGTAATAGGATAGGTAGAACTTATTTGTCCTAAAGTATAACCAAAGCTGAGGGTATGGCTTCCTAAGTCTCTAGGCTTGGGTTTAGTGCTCCCTTAGTCACTAGAAGTGTCCTATGACTAGGGAAATCCAAGTTCTTAGAAGGTTCCTAAGCCTAAGATGGGAAGGATGAGTCCTCACTGCAAAAGTGAGGTCAACAATCAGGCTGACTTAGAGAAAACATTCTTTATCACAGAAGGAATATATTGCTATAGAATAATGCACATTGGGCACAAAAATGTTGAAATGATTTACCAAAGGATGGTGAACCAAGTGTTCAAGGAGTAGAAAGGGATGAATGTTGAAGTTTACATTGACAATTTGCTAATCAAAAGCAAGTTTCCCATGTAGTATATCCAATATCTCAAGGAGACTTTTGCCACCATGAAAATACAACATGTGTTTGAATCCTTCAAAGTGCACTTTTAGCACCAGGTCAAATAAATTTTTGGGATTTCTTATTACACTTGAGGTATAAAGGTCAATCCAGACAAGGTGAAGGCCATAATCGAGTTGCCTTTACTAAGGACAACAAAAGAAGTATAGTGACTTACAAGATGAGTCGCTAGATTAAATCGGTTCATTTCTAAGGCTTACCATTCTTCAAAGTACTTAGGGGAGCCAAGAACTTCAAGTAGAGTCTAGAGTATGAGAAGGCTTTCCATGATCTTAAGAACCTACTCACCTCACTACCTTTATTATAATGCCTAAAGGAAGGGGAAACCCTATTGTTGTATCTTGGAGTTAGAGAAGATTCAGCTAGCTCCATCCTCATTAAAGAGGAGGGTGAAAAATAAAAGCTTATTTACTTTGTCAACAAATTTTTAAGAGGAGCTTAGTTGAATTACCTAATAATAAAGAAATTTAGACTCACGCACATTATTTTTGTGAGATGACTTCAACCATATCTCTAAGCACACTCGATCCAGGTCATCACTGACAACCCTCTCAAATATATACTCACCAAGTTTGATCACTTGATGAGATTACTAAAATGGTCAATGGAGCTAAGCAAACCTAAGTAACCCTAAATTACAATTAAAGCTAAGGCACTCAGTAATTTCTTTGTTGATTACTGCAGCTCATAAGATGTCATAGTTGATCTAAATCCATTATGGTAGCTATACATGGATGGATTATCTAGCAAACATGGCATGGGTGTAGAAATAATGTTAAAAAGTCTCACAATAAACACAAAAATATAATCAATCAAGTTTAGCTACAAGTTAATGAATAACAAATTAGAATATAAAGTTTTACTTGCCAGACTCTAATTTGCCCAAAGGTTTTGGGGAATTACACATTATGGCTTATTCAGACTCACAACTAGTAATAAGATAACTCAAAGGGATGCTACAACTTAGATAGAAGCTCTTGCAAAACTATTTAACTCTTAAAGTCAAAATGAAGGCTTGGTGATTAAAATACTTTAAAATCGAGTAGAGTCCTAGAGAGTTAAAGAACTTGTGGACCTATTATCCAAAGTGGATATGGTTGAAGGACAATCCTCTATTCGCTTCATAAGACCAACTATCAAGGAATAGAAGTTGATGAAAAGAAATAAGGAGCACTCACCAAATTGGTTTGATACTATAAAAAGTAGCTATAGACTAGTACATGATTAGGGAGGTAAAAAAGAATCTGTAAAAGATGTGAGGAGAGTTAAGATAAAGGCTACCTAGTACATGATTAGGGAAAAGTTATTTAGAAGGTCAACCACTTCACTAAATATGAGGTGTGGTGAGGAGTGGAACAATGGATAGTGCTAGAAGAAATACACTATTGTGAGTGTGGTAGCCACTCAAGAGAAATAACACTTGCCCACAGAAGCTTGAGGCAAGAATATTTTTTAGCCTACACTACAAAAAGATGTAAAAACATTTGTAAGAAGATGCAAGCAATGCAAGAAATTTTCCCCTCTTTAAAATTAATCGCAATAACCTTTGCAATCTATCTCAAGTTCATGGCCCTTCACCATTTGGGGGATGGACCTAATTGGTCCTTTGCAAATAGCAAGTAGATAAGAAGATTCATCCTAATCATGCTCAACTATTTTAGAAAATGGATTAAAGCTAAGCTGCTCACCAAAGTAACTACTCATGTAGTTATAAACTTTATATGGACTGATATTATTTTTAGATTTGACCTACCCATAGTTATCATCATAGAGGTTAAAGGTTACTTCGGGCATCACCCACAGGGTAAAGACCAGGTTAAAGCAATGAATAAGAAGATCCTTAATTTATTAATGAAGAAAGCAAAAGCTATCAAAGCTAAATATATTAACATACTACTAGCAATGCTCCAGGCCCTCAGAATGACTCTCACTATTTCCACTAGCATACATCCTTCTCGTTATCATATAAGATAGAGGACATGATAATATTCAAGTATGAACTCTATAACCAAAGGTACTAGAGACTACAGAACTGAGAGAAAGTACTAATGAGTGGGAAAAAGTAAACTCGGAGGTGTTTGAAGACACATTTTATATGCTTAAGGAATTAAGAAATGAGGCTTCATTAACGAAAGAAGAGATAAAGGGATGCATGGTGAGATATTATAATCACCGATGAAAGAATAGCACTTCAAGAGTGGCAACTTAGTTCTTAAGAAGATAGATACAATGGCTTAATAGAATGTCCTGGGAAAACTTTCCCATACATAGGATGGCCCAACTATTATCAAGAAGCAAGTAGGCCCTAAAGCTTACTAACTTTAGATCCATGAAGGGCTATACCTATCACTTACATAGATTGCTAAAGACCTCAAAAAAGTTTATCCTGAGGAGATCAATATCTTATTCAGTGTAATATACTATCTTCATGTTCTTTCAAGACCCATCTAATGAGATCAGAATTTCTTAAATAATTTCCCAGTTTGATGTTAAAAATGCTTGGAAAATATAGAACAAAACACTTGGGGGAGATGCTTGATGACTTAGAACACTTGGTGCCCCATTTTTGGCCAGAGAAAAAGGTCTTACTCAATAAGCAATAAAAACTCGAGCAAGAGAACCAATTACTCGATGCGCCATTCCTCGCTCGACAATATTAATGTTGAGCAAAGCGATCCTTGAATGAACACTCTTGGAGCTATGTAATGATTCAAGATACTTGGTTCACCTTTTTTATACTAAGAAAAAGGTTTAACTCCGTGAGCTGTAAAAGCTCGAGTAGGGGATCCAAAAACTTGGTGCAAAATTCCTTGCCCAAGGATACAGTAGTCAAATAAGAAATTATTGTGTTAGTTTCATTAGATACTCACCTAAGCATTTCTCATAAAATAAAGTGTATGATCAACACCGAATGAAGTTGGAAACTATAGTGTCAGACTGACAACTTAATAAAAAGACCAACACTCCATGAGAATGGCGCTTACAATGTAAGATCAAAATCCCATGAGGTTGGTTATTACAATATAAGATTGACACCACGTAGTGTCAAAAACTTCATAAAATGTAAGACCAATACCTCGTGAGGTTGACGATTAAGGTATAAGACCCTATGAGGTGAGAACCTAATGAAAGACCAACTCTTCTTGTTCACAAACTAAAAGACCAACTCTCTTAGTTGGTAAATTAAAAAGATCAACTCTCTTAATTCAAAGGCTAAAGACCAAACTTTTAAAGTTTCTGACTATAAATGAAAGAAAAGAGAAAAGAAAAGCCAACTCATCATAGCAAATAACACAAAGGTAAAGGTGACTTTAATAAAGATTGACTCCTTTAGTTAGTGAATTAAAATAACATACTCGCAACAACCAAAAGCTTATAATATAACTTGGTGTAATCACTAATCAAAGAGTAATAAACTTTCCTCATAATTAACATAATTTTTTTCTAAAGCACCAGAGAAACTATCAAGCTACTAGCAAGTATAATTTAACACAATCATTAAGACAAGAAATAGAAAAAGTACTTAGCCAGAAAGAGTACATCTTTTTATTTATAAAAATAATATTTATAGGTGGGTGAGTATGGGATTACATGGAGTGCTTCTCTCCCAACTCACAACAAAAAAGAAAAAAAAAGAAAAGGAGGAAAACAAATAGGGTCAACCCGTGCTGCTCTCATCATCATTGGAGTTCGATAGGGTGACTATGTTGGAGAAGTCTAAGAACTTGGGGTATAACTGGCCATGCTTCACTAGGTTAACAACTATGAGGTATGTGTCAGCCTTAAACTTCAGCTTCAATAGCCCCTTGTATTCAAAAGAGTTTAAAAAGTCTGTAAACTTGGCTTCCTTCTTTTAAAACCCCTCCATATGGTGAGAGAGCTTTCTTGCAATGCCCTCTCACCTCAATAAGGTGAGTGAGCTCCATGATAGCTCACTCCTTTTCCTCATCATGTCACTACGCCTCTTCTTGAAGCTTCACAAGCTTGGATTCAATAGAGGTGAGTTTCTCCAGCACAACCACTAGCTCCACCTTCACCACAAAGAAACTCTTCCTCTTCATCATGAATTTGTTGTATATCTCCCAAGTCGACTACTAATTCATTACTTAATTGGTCATCATAATGAATGGCAACTAACTATTTGGTAGATTCTTGAGAAGGGTGTCAAGTTCTTCAGAGTAGATGTCCCAGCCTATCATGAAGGCTTTGTTGGTCAGCCCGGGGAGATTGGGAGTGAAGTTGTCCTTTATGTTCTTCCTCCTTCTCCTTCTCTTACCCTTTCTCTTTTGCAGGCTCATTCCTGAACTTTGAGCATCCTTGAGGAGTAGAGCTTGTGGCTCTCTTTTTGGACTTTTTTGAAGCACTACTCAGCCTATCTTCTCACCTGGCTTAGTGAGGGCTGACTCACCACCATATTTTTTTTCCTTCATCCTTCTTGGGGAATCTGATGACTAAAAGGTTGAGTGCACGTGTCATAACATTCTTTCCACCTCATGAAGCTAGTAAAAACATTAGAGCTAGTTAGTAAAAAAGAATCAATTCAATGCTTAAAAAATTAAGTACAAAGAACTTATCATAGAGGACACTAGTAATTGATAATAAAAAGATAGTGGCAGCTATTCAAAGTCTTATCAGCCAATTTTTCAAGTCCTCCTACAGTTGTGCATTCGTCACAGGGACAATGACCTTACTTACTAGGAAAGAGGTATGAACTGCTAGCACAGGCCAAGAATACGAGATCTGAATGAATAAAAGCTTAGATCACCACTACTTGACCTCATTGAATAGCTCACATATTCTCAACAAGACTATTGATAATTTAACAATATCATCATTGTGTCACTTTATAGTAAAGATTTGGCAGAATAGGGTTAGGTTCCATGATAATCACTTTTGTGTCAACAACATTAGAAAAGTGGTTATACTCACTACTAAGTTTAGTAGGATCTAGGAAGGTGGACCTTGTAGTAATTCAAAATATCTACCCACTCATGGGGTAGAGGAAGCCTGAAGCTAAGTCTAAAATAGTCAAGTGAGATGTACAACTCATCTAACCTAGTGAAGTTGTACTCTTATCAAAATCGACAACCCTCACTGAATAATCAGGATGATTGTGGCAATACCTATGGAAGACAAAAGTCACTATCTAAAGATCAAGATCAAAACCTCCTTGACCTTGGATAGCATGAATGAACTCACAAATTTCTTTAGAGATATCATCGAGAAAGTGTAACATACCAAATGAAGAACATCACTTCCTTAATGAAGGTTTGTCATAAAGTTCAACAACCCATGGTGATACCACATTTATAGGCATGGTAAGTATGGCTCAAAAAATACGGATGTAATATCTAACAATTAATAAAGAAATCATTATAAAATCTTGCACAAGTCTTAAATGATGCATATGAAGACAAAAATAATTAATGAATTCCTACTCACAACCTACCACTAGAAAAAAAAGGTGAGTATAAGGTAAAATTTTTCTTAAAAAATTTATTTATTTAATTCAAAAAAATTAAAATTATAAATGCATTTGTTGTGACTCTACTACTATTTTTTAAACTATTTTACAATGGGATCTGATTGCCACTCCTCGTTGAACTTTCCCTTCTCCCACATATAGCTAAACATAAAATTAGTGCTACTGATGAAAAGGAAGACCCCTTCGGATTCATCGAGCACTGGAGGGAAATCAACTCATCCCTCATGATGGCCAAATATCTTTGGAACATGGCCTTTATAGCTTGCCTTCGCTGAGACTCCACCTCTAGTAAAGACCTAAGCTTACCCACTTCCTACCTCGATGAGTTCAAATTCTACTATAGAATGATCACCATTCCCTATAGATCGGTGAGCTCGGCTAAGTCTGCAACCACACAAGGCCCCTTCTCTGCATTTTCCTCCTCCATGGGAGCTGACTCATTCCTATCAGACTTTCCACTATGAAGATGAAAATTTTCTAACATCTGCTACATGTCAGTGGATGTGAACTTTATCACTGCTCTGGTAGACAAGGCAAGCATTTTGGTTAGCACTCCTTGTAAAGTTGGCCCCTCAATCAAGAAAAAACTTGGTGCACCACATCGAAAGTCAAGAGTTGCCCCTAAATGATAAGAAATAAACTCATCAAAAATAGATAAGAGGATATTAATAAGGCAATCTGCTAGGGGTAGAATTCTTGGAGAAGAGAGCCACAATTCAAATAAATGGACTTTCTCTTCACTCAGAGAATGACTTAGCAGATCACCCAAAAAAATATGAATCATCCTTTTAGAACTACCTGGATTTATCCAAGTGCATAATCTAACGAGACATTGGGAACCCACTATCACACTCCATCACCTCCTCCACACTCACTATTTTTAGTTAAATGCTACCATAAATTCTAAAGTGGAAATTCAACCTTAGCATAACTCTCATCCATGATGGTGGTCATAGGAGAGGTGACCATCCACCTCCTCACCATCACCTTTTGATAGTGAATGAGGGGAGCAACATGCTCCTCTTACATACTCCTCCCTCATAGGGGGAATACTCTCCCTAGTTGAAAACTTGGTAGCATTTCCCTAGCCAAGAACGATCATGCTTTTGGGTAGGGGTGTCAGATCAACTCATCTTCCACTAGCTTCTTAGACTTCTTCAACTTTTGTCAAAGGTTAGTCCATAATTCTGAAGAGTTAAAAGTCAATATCACTGTGTGATATCTTATAATCCATGGTGACTATGTATGTTTTGCTCATAGTAATAAACTTGATAGAAGAAGCATATCTTTGATTGTAAATGAAAGGCTCTATGAAACTTTTTAGTAATCATGGGCTTTTTATACCTTAAGGAGCAGTTGGGGATATGCCAAAAGACTGAACCCAATCAAAAGGTGATGTAAGATTTAATGAAAGATGTTTTTCTCTTTTTTGCATTTATTATGAGCTAATTGACTTTTTATTCTTATATCCTTCTTGTGAGTGGTCTCTATAAAAGAGCAGAAGAATTAGGGAGCTTAATGTATTCCTGAAATAAGCTGTTTAAATGCTAAAGACTCGCTACATACATGGAGAAAAAGTATGAAATAACATGGGCATCAACCTCATGGAGACAAACTCACTAGTAGAAGGTAAATATTTAGGTATAATTACCATCTCAAGGCAACTCAAGCCCAACACCACCCTATATATGAAGAGTAGCCACACATGAGATCAAGCCATAAGATACTCAACATAAGGCTCATCACTACCCAATAAACACTCACTTCAGATCATGGTGGGTCCCTTTTATATACTCGATCGATTTTATTTGTACTCATCCCCTATACTACTCTATTCCCCAAACATTAAAAGGAATGCAGAGGTTCATTTTTTGGGGTTTGGTTGGGATTGGCTAGCTTAGATCAAGAAAGATCTTTGCTCTCTCCTCCTAAGTTTCATTCTCCCTTTCTCTTTAGAGTAATGGAATTCTCCCCCATCTTGTATTAAGACAACTTAAATAATAATATAATTGAATTTTCCTCTTATTCATTCTCTTACCTCCTACTCTTCATTTCATTAACCTTGCTTCCTAGGTGTCTCCTGAGATTCTCCTTCAACCACAGATAGATTTGGATCCAAGAATGAGGATGCTAATGTGGATGAGTTGCTTTACACTTAGTGATAAAATGCAAAATGAATATATATGTGAAATGGCTAGAGTATCTCTAGTGGAAGATAAGATTCAAAAGATTCACCTTAGATGATTTGGTCACATAAAACATTCATTATCTGATGAACAAGTTAGGAAAGTAGATGTATTAAATTTGACCTATATTAAGAAAGTAAAGCTAGATAGTATAAAAGTGATCTTATATTATTAAAATTGAATGAGAATTTGACATTTAATAGGACAT
Source organism: Cymbidium sinense (assembly GCA_021442155.1). Taxonomy (NCBI): domain Eukaryota; kingdom Viridiplantae; phylum Streptophyta; class Magnoliopsida; order Asparagales; family Orchidaceae; genus Cymbidium; species Cymbidium sinense. Next base: position 52,629,857 of record CM038226.1, read on the forward strand.
AATAGAGAAGAAAGATTCATGTAGCCAACTCCACTTAATGAAATAAAGACTTATTGTTGTTATGATTTTATAATTACTAAGACATTATTTTTAAAAAAAAAGATGAACATACTATCACTTATAAGAATAGATATGATAAAATATAGATTGTTTATTTTCTAATAAAAAATAGATTATTTAAGTTATAAAGATTATAAAGTTATTTTAGGTGAAAGTTTAAGCATTCAATATTGACTACTAGTTTTGCATTTTAAGATGAAGGGTTGATAGATGAAAAATGAACTAAAACATTATATTTGGATTAAGAGTATTTAAAGTACACAAATCAAAATATTTTTAATAGTAAGCTGTAAGATCTTAAAATTTGAGATGTTCATGAGGAAGTTAATGTTATGTGAGAAAAAGTAGTAAGGTTAAGCAAGCTTCAAAAAATGTGCTCAGAGAATCAAAAGAAAAGCTTCTTTTAGTAAAAATAATTGTTGGTGGAGTCAAAATATGTAAGAAAAGATTAAAAAAATGAGAAGTTTTGTTATTAAATTTCGTTTAGATAAAGAAGCTCAAAGAATTGGGAAAGATATAGAGTGACCCATAAGGATTCTAAAAAAGCAATACGTGATGCAAAGAATTCAACATTTAGTATTTTATATAATAGAATGGATATTAAAGAGGGTGACAAAGATGTATATATAAGCTATCTAAGCTATGAGATAGGAGAAATAAACATTTAGTTCAAGTGAAGTGCATTAAGGATGAAGATCAAAAAGTACTTTTTCAGAAATGGATATTCAACATAGATGGATGAAATATTTTGATAAACTTTCAAATGAAGTTTGCGAGAACATGATTGACTTTAGCAATATTAGTATACTAAGACAAATCTTTTTTCTTTTTATCATCGTATTAGTAAAACTAAAGTTGGAGAGGTTTTAAAGAAAATGAAGGATGAAAAGTTATTAGGATACGATTACATTTTAATAGAAATGTAAAATTTCTTAGGAGATCAAGAAATTTTTGGCTTACTAATGTTTTAATATTATTTTAAGGACTAAAATAATGTTCAATGAGTGAAGAAAGAGCTTGTTGGCTCTTAATTTAAGAATAAAGGAGATGCATAATAGTATGCAATTTATAGAATAATTAAGTTAATGTACCATACATTAAAATTATAGGAAAGATTATTTAAGCATAGGTTATGATGTGATACAAAAGTTTCTCAAAACTAGTTTGGTTTCATGTGAGGTAGGTATACAATAGATGCTATACATTGGTGGAGAGGTTTGATGGAGAAGTATAGAGAGAGAAAGGAGGATCTATATATAATATATGTTGGTTTAGAGAAAGCATATGATAAAGTTTTATGAGAAGTGCTTTTGAGTGTTATAAAAAAGAAAGGTGTTAATATTTATTATATTCAAGTCATTAAGGATATGTATACTAAAGCTATTACTTGTGTTCAAACATCATAAAACTTATCATCTATGTTAAGTCCTAACTAAGTTTACGGAATCCATTAGGTAACCTATGATCTATCTTTGATCATTAATGGGTTTAAGGGAGTGTGGGGAAAATTTATGACATCGCATAGATTTTAGAAATGTTTTATTTAGGTAAATGAATACGCATTACGAGATTAACTTATCATCTCAAAAGATAAAGATATTATCTTATAATGGATTTAACTATTTGATAAGGACTCTTAAAGCTAATGGATCTTTGATATTCTAGAGATTTTTTCCCTGAGCTACATATACAAGCATAATAGGTTTATTTTATACCAAGTTTGTAGTTCCCTATAAGGAAAAGCCCCTATAGCTAATTACATCCTGGGAAGAAGGGAATTCTTCTTAAGAACACTCTCGATTAAAGAAATAGACTTTTATTTCTATGATTTCAAAGCTTATTTCAAAGGATTTCTAATTTAGAAATTTAACAAGGAATGCTTCAAAGGAGGAGAGTTCTTTTCTAAGGCCAATAAAGATTAAGTAAGAAATACCTATAAATTTTAGGATTCCTAGAAGCATTTTAACTATCCTATCATTGGGATTTACATTTTTAAAATTAAATTTATTAAAGTTTCAAATTGATATTTTATTAGAAATTTAAAACTTAGATTATAACAACACATGACTATAGAAATGCCTGGTGGTTGAAGATATACTCCAATAGGATGCTTCAAAACCTATGTCTAGAATGCTTCTATCAAAAGTCAAAAGTTTGATGAATGTAATTTTTTTTGGAATTATCGGTTCTTTTCCTACCAGAGAAAAATTAACCAATCTCTGACTCTTTTGGACTTACAACCTATCTGGAAGGATTGTCAGCTAACACCACCTAAGAAATTCTAAAAACCATGAGTCTGATCTTATGTATGCAAGATTATTGGGTTATTGCATTTAAGAAGAAAGCTAAGAACCAAACTCACTCTCTAACCCTAAGAAAATGTTTGGCATGTTATGCACCTAACTAATGCAACAAATTACATATTTTATATATTTTGACTCACAATTCATTTCAAAGGCCTTGGGTATGCAATTCATGCCTACGATGAGATGTAGTTAGAAAATGGTTGTGGGCCAAATCAAAATAAGAAGGAAAACTTCCCCAGGAAGGGTGGTCATCCTCAAAAGTTAGATGCCCCATTATGTGTAACAGGTGAAGCATCCAATTCAAGAAGAATAGACTATATGCTCTCATGGTTCATAGAAGCTAATTATTTTTAATTGTTTTTATGTTATTCCTAGGGATTTTAATTAAAGTGAGGTTATAAATTTTTATTTTATTTTTGAGTTATTTAATTTTAATGGGGTAAAAAATTTTAATTTTTTTCTAAGAGCTTAACGTTTCCAAGCAATATGTCACAAAGTACATCACAGAAAGAACCTATAAAATACATGCAGTTCTATTGTGCACCCAAAAATAATCAAGTTAAATTAAATTAAAAAAATAGGTCAATGCAGTTGGGTACAATTGTACTCTCTGGAAGAAAAGAGAAATGTGTAATCGAGCTTTGCCCTTATACAACTTGACATAGAACTAAATATTTTGCTTTGGGAGTCTTCCTCTAGAATTGTTAGCTTGTTTAAGGACCTTCACGGGCTTCACAAGGGACCAGTCTTGGAAACGTACGGGCATAGTAATACTTGCTTGCCAAGCCCACATGTCCTATTAGGCTTATGCTTAGGGACTTAAGGAGCACCTGCAAAAAAATAATATTTATTTTTATTTTATTATAGTGGTCACTTTAAGAATAGCCTCCTGTAAAAAAGTGTGTTAACCTAAAAGAACGTCACAACATCTAGACTAGTGTGCAAATAATCCTAGCCATTCAGTCTAAAATATTATACCATAAAATAAGAAAAAGTACCACATGATTTCACATCATAAAACATAAGCCTAACCTAGTTTTAAGGTCAATAACCTAATAATCTAGTGTGTAAAAGAAGAGCTTATATGGTATGGCTGCATTGGGCTTTGTTTCAATTTGGATTCAGTTTAAGTTCAAAGTATGTTCAATTTTTCATTGGGTGGTTTCAATTTATATGATTTAATTGATTTAGGATTTTATTTAATTTTAAGTTTATCTTTATGCTAAGGTAGAATTTAAGTTTTAAAGAATAAAATATAAAATAAATTTTTTTTTGGGTGGAACCCATTCTATTTCACATCTTAATCTTAGTAGAATGAGAGTTTCATTTGAAGATGAAAAAGCATACTAAGGGTCACACTGAGATTCTACGTATCTTAATCAACCTCTTTTGAATTTTTTTTGAAGGATTTATTTGAATTTAGATTTAAATGAAGTTTATGTGATTTGATTAGGATTTAAATTCTTAATTGTTATTTAGTTTTTAAGTTTCATCTTGTGTTTATGGAAAGTTGTTTAAAGATTATTTAATCTTTTCATTTGAGTTTTATTCAAATTAATTAATGCATCTTGACTTTATAAATTAATAATTTATGTTTTATTGAATTTTAATTATTTGATTGATTATCTTTTGATTTAATTAAGATTTTCAAAAGTTAAATTTATTGAATTTAATATTTATTTTATTTATCTTGATTCTTTGTTTCAAGTTTATTAGGTTTTAATTTGATTTATCTTAATTTAGTGTTTACTTTCTTATTTTAGGTTTTCATTAAATTTTATATGATTTTTGTTGTTTAATTGGTTAGGATGAACATAATTTCATAAATTGAGATTATGTTTGACCTTATGTTCTTTTGATTTGATTAAATAATAATTGTCTTGTTTTATATATGTTAATTCAATCCATTTGGTATGATTGAATTGATTTAATTCACTTATTTAGTTAATGATAATTTTCATTGATTTAAATGATCTAATTTAATTATTTTGAATTGACTTGAGCTAATTTAAGTTTAAGCTTACATTAAAAGTTTTTGTTTCATCATTCAATTATTTCATTACATTTAAATTTCATAACTTATGATATTCATTAATTTATGCATTTAACTTTATTGCTTAATTTAGTTTTAAGTGAACATCTTAGGTTAAGGATTCATTATTTCATTAAACCTCTTAAGATAAGGTTTTGCCTAACAATCATAACCTAAGAACCTTAAAGAATGAACTATTTTAGGTTCCAGACCTAATCTAGGCCACCTTTAGTTTCTAGATTGTTTAATATAATTAATTTTTACTTTAATCATGTATACCCATCATTAATGTTTTCCTTTTAATTTTTACTAAACATAATTTAGTTTCAATTTTGATGAATTCCTTAAGATTCAAAGATTGATAAATTTGAATCATCAAACAAATATTCATTTTATTTTGAATTCATAATTTTAGCAATTTAAGATGTAATTAGCTTATTTTATTCTTAATTAATCATATAACCCCAAAGTGAAGAATTATGAAAGTTTTCCAACTTCATAAGATTAAGAAAGTTTTCTAAGGTCCTCTGAAGATATTTAAAGTGTTTCTAATTAGTTCTATTGATTTTTATAATTTCTATGACTTTTTTATTAATTATTTCATTTAAATTGACCAAGAACTTGAATATTCTATAATTTTTAATCCAAAGGGCATTTTACTTTGAAATTTTTATGACAAGTGGGGTTCCTTTGTAATCTCATTTCCCTAAAGTTTTATTTTAATCAGATACGTATTTTAAGACTAATTAGTGTTTTGGTGTTTTTAAGAAAACTTAAATTAAGTCTTAAACATTAGGAATTAATTAGGGGTTTTAAATTTTCTTGATTCCCCTCTAAATGATGAATCCATAGAGGGTTCATTTCAAAATTTTAAATTTTAATTTGATTTATAATGAAATCTCAAAGTTCACATTAAATAATTTATTTACTTAATTCAATTAATCCCAAATTAAGGTCATTTTGAAGATTATGAGATTTTAGTGAGGTTTTATAGTTACCAAAGGTCTACTGATTTTATAACTTTTCTATTTTTTTGTAATTTATTATTAAATATTTCATTAAATTAAGGGTTTAGGGATAAAAAATTAATATCTTTGGATTTACTTATCAATAAATCCTAATAATTTTATATATAGTGTATTTAACTTCAATTTCACATCCCCAAAGTTTTTTTTTGTTAGATTAATAATTTGAGCTTAATTGAGGTTTGATTATTTTCAATTAAACTTAAATTAACCTAAAAATACCCATTAAAATTTAGGGATTTTGGGTTTAATGGATTCCTTTCACTAAGATGAATTCATATATCCCTCATTTGCAATTTTGATTGGGTATTTTTTTTAATGATCTTTTTTTTTCTAGTATTTTTTGGCATTTATTTAATCCATAAAATCTTTTTTTGTCACCACTTTACACGTGGCATGGTGTCGCTAGGCCAACTTAATCTATATGGATCCAGCTCAAAAGTGGCAGGGATCGCGGGATCAACTATTATCGTCCAATCAAAGATTGGGCAGTCAATATTTAACTTAATTTTCAAGCGATGTGACTATATCACAGCTGACTATTCCAAATAGAGGAGCGAACAGATTTCCTCATCCTCGCGAGAACCATGTCGCCTTTAGAAGCAAAATAGCAAAATGAAAGTGCAAATTGAAAATGATCAAGAATCTGATTAGAACATATTTATACAGTTTGATCTCACCTGAGATGAAGGTCTCTTCAAAAAGAACCAAACTGAGGCTAAAGGGTGGTCAATTTTGATGGATACCTCACCGGCGTCAATCCTCAATGATGAAAATTCTTCGAGCACCTTTGTTGGGCAGTTGTGAATCTGTGGTAGAGAGGAATTGAGCTGCCTCCTCACCAAACATTATGGAGACTGAGCTTCACCTCTCTACCTGGGGGTCTGGTTGAATTCTAGCTTGCCGACGATGAGAGATTTGGGGAAGGGGTCGATTCTCCTTCTCTTTCTCCTTGGAACATTTGGGTGTTAGCATTACTAGAGGAAGCATCCCTTTCTCATTTTCATATATGGATGAGAGCCATCCATGACGAGTTCAAATGGAAATTTTTCATGGTGATTTCCACTTTTGGAATCTTCCTTAAAATGGTGGTTATTTGATTAGGAATGGGTTCAACTCAATTAGATGAAGAATGAGAAGGATATGGAGGAAGTAGAGTGGGTTTTAGCTTCTTATGCATATGACTTTGTCTTCTTTCCTCCCATGATACAACTCATCCTCCATGGAATCTCTTAACTTCATGGCACCACCTCAATACCTCTTGGATTGATGGTTGACTACCCAACTTAGAGTTAAGGTGTTTATTTGAGTTAGGCACAGCTTTAAGTGCTTCGGTTTGATCCATTTGATTATTTTTGTAGTCTTAGACTGATCTTGGTTAATTCATTTGATTTTATTTTATTTGCTTAATTGAATTAATAATTGGATGATTTATGGATTGATTAACTCATTTTAAGTTTAGGTTTAATGTGGCTTTAAGCTAGTTTGATTCATTTAATCCAAGTAGATCAAGTTGAGTTTAATTAGATAAAATGACCAATTTAATATAATTAAAATGTATCTGAGATCCAATTATCTTTAGTTTAGCATTTGAAATTATTTAATTTAGTTTATTTTATTTCATTTGAAGTTTAAGTAGAATTTAGACCTATTTAGCCTAATTTGGGCTAAATGGGTCAACATAAATTTTCTTGGGTAAAATGACCAAAATTAGTAAAACTAATCCCAATAATTATTTAAGCTATGTTCATTTATGGCATTCAAATTATTTTGGATGGTTGATTAGAGTTAATCACCATTTTATTTGGATTTACTTTTTGTTCACTATATACCATGTGTATCTCATTATTTGTTTGATGATAACAACTCTTATGTAATTATAACTAATTATTTATTTGTAGGATGAATTATCAACATTAATCATTATGAATGTTATTCTTAATTTAGATTCATATTGATGATAAATATATATTCTTGAAGCTACTAATTATTTATTTCAACTATTTCTGGAAATTCACCAAACTCAACTTGCTTAGTTAAATCAAGAAAGTCATATCAGCTTGGACATGGGCAATTTGGCAATTTCTATAGGATTTGCAATATAAGACAAATAAGAGCTTAATAAAATAAAATTAGTGGTTTAATCATTTCAAAATAATTTATTTAAATTCCTTCATACTTTTCTACATAAAAAAATTTCATTATTGCTTGATTTATCCATTTTAGATAACATAAACTAAATACATTAAGTTAAATATCATTTAATGTGATTTAAAGAAAGATAAATTAATTTCATACTTCACTAAATCATTTTCATGCTTAATTACATTATTTATCTATTTATTTCTAGCATGAGAATAAAATTATTCTAGAATTACTCTAATTATCCTTTTTCGTCTCCTATACTTTTTATTTTCTCTCTCCTATCCTTTTATTTTCTTTCTCATACCATAATTATAAACCTAATTTTATTTTAGCCAAACTTTTTACTAATTTTTTTATTAATAAATTATGTGAGAATTATTCAAATTATTTTCATAATAATTCCCTCATTATTTAAATTTTAAAATCTCATTCATTTGAAATTTTGAATTTAATGTAAAGATTCATTGCCATATTAATGCAAAATTAATTTTAACCATTTATGGAATGATTTGGCCGACCAAATCATTATTTATTTTAGATAAATGAAGTTTAATTGAATTATTTTACGTTAATTTAAAATTGAATTCAAATAAGCCTTGATTTAATAATCTTTTCTTTTTAAATTAAATCCATTTTAGGAAAGCCTTTTGGCCGGTTCCCTTTATTAATTTTCTATTAAATAAATTTATTCAATTAAATCAAAAAGTTTCTTAAATTATTTTACCATCATTTACACATGATTTATTGCATTGATTAAAGATTAGATCCATGTTTTGAATGCATTAGCCAAAATTTATCATATTATTATTGATTTATTTTATTAGCTTTCATTTATTTAACTTACCTAACTTTATCTTAATCAATATGCATTAAATTGATATTTCTTGATTAAATCCATCCTTGGAAATACTCTTGCTCATTCCATACAATAAATAGATTCAAATTAAATCAATTTTGAAGTTTTAAAATTCCTTCCCTCCTTGACTATTTCATTCAATGGATTTGAATTAATAATATTAAATGCATAAATCTCTTTCCCTCTCTTGCCTTGGCTGACCTCTTATGTGTTTATTTGGAGACTAATTCAACTGGTTACCATGTGTTCTTGAAATTAAAATTCAAGTTGTTATCAAATAAATATTCCCTCTCTTTATTCATGCTTGGCAGAAAATCATTAGATTTATTCTCTTGGTTTTATTTAATTGGATTAATTAATTTTCTTCACTCCTCTCTCTCTCTCTCTCTCTCTCTTTCTATCTCTATCTCTATTTCTCTTGGCTAAAATTTAATTACCCTTATTTGAACTTATTTTGCATGCGCTCATTTGTTTGAAATCAAATATTTTCCTTGTTGATTTTTCCCTCTCATTATTTCCCTCTTCTTCTTTTTAGGATTCACCAAAATTCTCATGGAAAAAAACTCTATTTAAAGAGTGGACCTTATGACTTTATTCCTCTTGTTTGTCTCCACCTTGGCCAAACCTGTGCTAGTCAATTTCTTGGAGTTGAAGTGCTAAGCTCATCTCTCTTATTCACTCTCTCAACTACATTCAAGTGGAGATCTCCCTTGAATATTTCAAATCTTTTTTATTCATTTGAAATTTAACATCAAGTCTATTGATTTCATTGCTAACATACAAAGGCCTGAGTAAAAGTACTTATTTTATTTCAATCTTTTGAATCATTGGTTTTATTGGTTGATTTGGATTAAAAGATTTATGTGCTTTATGGTTAAGGTTTTTCTATAATATCTTTTTATTCATCTTTAAGTGATTCCTTTTGATTTGATTAATTTGAAATAATATCTTTAAGTCTTCTCGCATTTGTTATCTTTCATAAATTTCATATTCAAAATATTTGTCATTCATGTTATGTTAATTAAAAATGATTTCTTTTAACATTGGTAAAGATTTTCTAAATCCTTTCAATTCTTCTTTCAAGAAACTTTCAAGTCATGGATCTCTTTACAAACACATAAAGGACTTAAATAAGAAAAGTGCTTTAATTTATTATATTGAATATTTATGTTCATTGGTTTGATTTGAATGAAAAGTTTCATGTGCTTTATTATCAAAATATTCTCTTAATCTCTTTTCATTCTTCCTTCAAAAGATTTGAAAATCTTTCTCTTTGATTTGATTGAATTGATTTTATATTCATAAATCTTTCATAAACTTTGATTTCTTGAACTTTAATTTCATACATCAAAGTTTTGAGAAAAAAAATCTAAATTGATTTACAAATAAGGAATACACATTAGATTGTTTATTTGAAAGCATTTCTTGTAAAACTCTTTTTGGATTACATATTCATGCAAATATTTTAACATCCATGTGATTTTATTTCATAGTCTTCAAGTTCATTTCATTTCATGTCTTTACTTCTTTTAATGTAAAATATTTTTTTCAAGACTTGTTTACTTCAAGTGTTTCATATAAAGTTCATATCAATATTTTAACTTTAATTTAATAAGAAATTTATTCACCATGAGCTCTCTTTACTATTTATCTTAATTTTTTTTAGTTGGGACTTGAGTGCAAAATTATTTTAATTTGAGAGTTAGATGCTTTCATATTTTTCTTTCTTATTTTTTGTTGGGTTGTACTTGCCCATTAAGGATAGCACGTTGTTGGGTTGTACTTGCCCGTTAAGGAAAGTATGGTGTTGGGTTATACTTGCTCATGAAGGATAGTACAGAAAATTTTTGTAATCTCATTTTTACTTAGTGAACTCCTATCTTGGTTGCTAGGCATGGACGTAAGCCGATGGCAGAACCACATAAAAATCTCTATGTTCTCTTTCTTTATTCTCTACACTTTACTTGCCTATTATTATTGATTGTTGTTTTATTTCTCTAAAGCTTTATCATTAAAGATTTATGTTTTTTACAAAAAATTTAAAATTAAGTTCTCTAAAATTATTTTAAAACCAAATTCACATCCCCCCACAAACTCTTGGGTGTCATAGCCTCTTAACAATTTTCAATAAGGTTCATTTGGATAAAGTGATCTAATTAGCCCATTTGAAGCCTTATTATGTTTAGATTCATTTAAATTCATGTTTCATCATGTTTATTTGATGATTTTACATCCTTAGAATGACTTTTGTTAGATAAAATTTGGTAGTTTGACCTTCGACTTAGTGGGACCCATATAAGTCAAACATAAGGCAAATGACATGATTGACGATCTTGAACCTCATTTGTATTTATTTTTAGGTTCATGTATGTTCCTGCATTGATTTTTTGCTTCTTGTTTGGTTAAATTTAAATTTGTTTTGATTTAGTTTGAATTCCTTTGGGTTTAGATAATTTTTAGCTTAGGTAGGTTGATTGAGTTGACCATCCCAAATACCTTGGTCTAAGCTCAATTAGATTTTAGATTTTAGATATGAGTTTGGTTTGGATTCACCTAATCTTATTAGGTTAAGTCAAACCCCAGAAAGGTTTACAAGGATAGCATTATATAGTTTCTTAAGTGACAAACCAGGAAGCTCCTAATCTATGATTAGGTTTCCTTAATTAGGATTAGGAATGATGATAACCTCATCCAAAAATGTGGTCAATGGGGAATTGCAATGTAACTTATGGTCTATGTATATAACCTGAGCATTAAGCTTGCATAAATGGTATCTAAAAAAAGGATAGTTATATCTTATATATTAGCAATTCCAAACAATCATAAAGTTTCATATAGTTCATTAGTTGTTTAATAATATTTATTAAATCTAAACTATAATTAACTACAAAACCCTCTTTACTTTACCTTAAGGAAATAAAAGCTATCGAATCAGTAACCTTTAATAATTATGCCACCAAACACTTTGACTAATTAATTAGATTGAGATCTTCAATAATTAATTTCTTTTTGGTTTATTATATGTATTTAGTATGGGTAAAATGGCAACAACATAAATCTTTAATATCATTAAATCTAGATTTTCCAAATTTATATTCAATTTATTGAACTGTATTTGAGTTATGAATGTGGCTTCTTGGAAATCATTAGTAGTAAGCTATTATAACTCCTCTTAGACCAAGAAAAGACCTTCTCATGATCTTTAGGTCTTATTTTTTGTCTATGCAATCTTTCAGTAATGATTGCTTAGAAAAAAAATACCTTTGAGGATGCTCTCCATCATCTTTATTGAGATGGGCAGGGGTTTATTTTCTCATGTGGCAAATTGATATATATTCAACCAGATTTTCTCTAACCTTATGTTAGAATTTATTTAGATATGGGTTTTACTTCCTATGAAACTAAACATTCATAGTTAATTACCCCTCTTACTGCCACTCTCGATTAAGAATGGAAACAAACATATCTTCCTTATATGAATTGGTGTCTAGTGGTGTGTGTGGTATGGAATAGATGATTGTCTAAGGGAAATAAGAATAGTCTTGATCAAGATGCCATAATGTTCAAGGAGTCTGATTAGCAATCAATAAGTTGCCTCATCTCAGATATCCTGAGTAGTTCAAAAGGCTAGTGTAAGGGTGTTTGTATAGCATGTGTCAGACTTACATCGATTAGAAAGTCATCTGACTGGACTTACATCCCTTTATAATGCCAAGATTATAGGTGCATTCACATGTTGAGTGAATTATATGGTTTGGGATTGTTTTCATAGAAAATAGATAGATGACTGGACTTACATCCCTTTGGAATGTCAGCAATCGTGTTTGAATAATGAACATATAGATCAAACTTACATTTATTAAAAAGCTGTTAGAATGGACTTATATATCTTTAGAATGACATATTTATATAATTGTTCCCATGGTGAACGAATTAAAAGTTGTCTACATGATGAATAGATATGAGACTTTTGGGGGATAGTGCCTCGACTCTAGAAATATGATGCCTAGGCGCTATGAAGGGTAGCATCGTGGTGCTATAGATTATGGTGCATGCGCATTAATAGGATGGCACAATAGTGTTGGGAAGTTAGCGCCATGATGTTGTTGATCTCATTTTTGAATGTGGTTAATATTACTTTTGAAATCAATAATTATGTTGTCATAATCTCATATAGGAATCTCCTAATTCAATGCTTAGGACACTAGACCCAGTGACCTAGGACCTCTTCCAAGGGTTTGATTTAACCTAATGGGCCTAGGTGCATTCAAACCAAATTCTAAATTTTGATTAAATCAAAATAATTAAAATTAAAATTAAATTAAAACAAATGAATCAATCCAAAATTAAACCAAAGTCAAATCTAGTCAACCCATTTGACATAAGTTTGACTTAGGTGGGTACCACCAAGTAAAAGGTCAACCCACCAAGAATTTGACCAAATTAAATCATTCTAAATATTTTAAATAATTAAAAAAAAACATGTTTAATTATGAATCTAAAGAAGTTTAAATTTATTTAGGCCTTAATTGGATTAATTAAACCACTTAATCTAAATGAACTTAAATGGATCTTATTTGGTTCAAACCCAAATCAAATTGAAATCAACTCAATTTGATTGCTCAAATTCATTTAAAAATGATAATAAAACACAATTCAACTCATCATTGAGTCTAATTTGGTCAAATTAGTCATTTGACCTAAATGAAACCCTTGTTTAACCCATTAAGCCCACTTTGGGTCAAACGGGTTCAAATTGAAACCTACTTGAAATCAAATGAAATAATTCACTCCAAATCATTTCACACATGTGATTAAACAAAATTGGAGTGTGAACACAATTTAATTCAGTTAAATTTGGTCATTTGACTCAACCTAATCCAACTTAATCCATGTAAGGCAAAATGGTTCAAGTTGACTTGGTGTTGGGCTAAACCTTCATGTGTCATGCATTAAGTCAATTCCTAATCATCCAATGAATAATCAAGGATGATCCAAATCAAAATTCAAAACTAATTAATGGTGGCTAAAGCATTTGGAACTTAAATTAAATCTAATGCTAAGGTTAATGGATTCAAATTGAAATGAAACCTTTGGAACCTATTTAAATTCTCCCTTTAATGGATTAAAAGAGATTGCCAAGTAATCTTAATTCAATTCATCAAATCTAAATCAACCCAAAATGCTAAACTTATCCAATGGCAAAGAGGGATTATAAGAAGCAAAGACGACTTTGATTTCCTTAATCCTTTATCCCTTTTAAATTCTATCTCATGGTTGAAATACATGGGATATGGCTACCATCAATTGAAGGTCACCAAACCAAGCCTCAAGCCAAAAAGAAATTGTCTTTCTCTAAGGGAGAAGCCAAGAAAAAGGAAGAAGTGGGAATCTATGGCGACCAGAAAAAAGGGAAGAGGAATGGCCTTCCTCCCTTCCATTCCATGATTCATTCATGTTTAGAAGGCTAAGGGGGATTGAATCTACCCCTTGGCTAGCCTTGCCGCCACCGGTGGCCGGATTCCATCCACCTAAAAAGCCAAAGAAGTAGCCCTCGGTCAAGCATGGAAAGAGGGGAGGGAGAGATAATTCCATCCCCCTTTTCTTGTCAAATCATTTACCAAAGTAGGAGATGAAAAAGGAGACCATTCCCCTGACTCCTCACCATCAACTCATCAAAAAATGAATGGAAACTGACGGCATTGGAGCTCCCTTAATGGTGAAATCCAAGGGAGACTCTCCCACTTCAAATTAAACATTCCAACATGTTTAAGAGGTCGAAGTGACTTTAAACAAATTGCCACCCCATCCTGTCGCCACTGGGAGGCTGAAGAACGTCCAAGACTATTGGATTGAGATCCGATGTTGGTCTAGGGAGCAATCCACAAGGAGGCAAGCTGCCAAATTGCATACACATTTTTGTCACATCGAAATGAAACAAATGGAGTTGATCCCACTGGTGATCACAATAATTGAGTACGCTCCACCACCATCTCTTTAATCCATCAATTTTTGTACTTTTCAAAAGGAAATTGATCCCCAAGTGGATCAAATCGCATGGATAGGTTGTAAATCAATTACTAATCATTTTGCAATCGAAATCCTTTCAAAATTTTCCAATAACCGCTAAAATTTTTGCAAAAATGATGAACGATGTCCATCTCTCGCTGGAGAGTTACGAGATATAATCTCCACCGTATGATCCTTCTATTCATAATGGACGGTTGTGATTTAGTTGGACAATCCAATTTAATCTCTTAAGGATGTCATCGATCGAATCGGGGCCATTCGATCTTTGGACGGTCGACAATCGTCTCATGTGGCACCGCATTTTGATGTGGATACCACGCGGGATCGATGTGGCCAAATCCCACCGCACCACATGGTGGCGGCACCATGGCGGCTGCCACATCAACCCGAGGTTATAAAATGAAAAATCCCCTATTTAACTAATAAAAATTAATTAAAAATCACAAAAAATTTAAAAAAACATAGAAAAATAAATGCAAATCCAAAAATTATAAACTTAGGCTCTATGGATTCATCTTGATGAGAGGAATCCATTAAAATTAAAATCCCCAATTAATTTTGGATATTTTAAAATTAATTTGACTTATAATGAAATTAATTAAACCTAAATTAATCACAAAATATTAATTAAATTCAAATAAAACTTTGGGGAACTAAAATTGATGTTAAAGCACCCCCTAAGGAAACTTTTTATGAATTATTACAATGTAATTCATGAGATATGAAATTTAAAATCCTAAACCTTAATTGTTAATAAAATAAATTAATATAAATTTAAATAACTCATGAAAATGAATTAAATAACCTCAAATCAACTTAATGAACTCTAATGAACATTAAATCATCAATGAAACTCATTGGAACTTAATAAATCATAAAATGGCTTAATTAGGTAATTAATTAAATTAAATAATTTAAATAATTAATCAAAAATTAATTAAATCATAATAAATCAACCAAATATACATAAATTATGAATGAACTATCTTTGAAAATATTTTTCAGAGAGGAATCAATGAAAAATGAAATTACTGATTGATTTGCATGAAACTAGGCCTAATTTGGGTTGTAATGAAATAATTAAAACCTTAATTACACCCTAATTATAAATCTAATCAAAGTAAAACATTGAAACCTAAAATTGGCATGGAACCCCACTTGCCATATAAATTTTTAACCCAATTGAGCTTTGGATTGGGAATACTTGAATTTCTAAATTCATAAGTCAATATGAATCAAATAATTAGTAAACAAAATCCATAAATTCAACAAATTATGAAATAATTTAAACTAATCTTAATCAAACATCAAAAATATTTAGGATGGCTTTCCAACATCCTAAATCAAAGAACTTGACCATTTCATACTTAGGGTTAATGAAATCAATAATGCATATGAAAAATAATTAAACCCTAAGTTAATGAAATCACAAACACTTAATAAAATTTGAATACACAATTAATCTAGCCTAGGAATGAATTCAAACTTTAACTTAAGTGCTTTAGGTTAACATAAATTAAACTAAATGAAATGAACATAACTGAAAACCTAAACATAATTCAAACCAAATTTAATTCAAACTAAATCAAATGAACCAATTCAAATCAAATCAAATCAAATAATTCAAAATAAATTAAACCAAGAGAACAAACTAAGCCAAGAATGAAAATTAAATCAAATCAAAAGAATGGAATGGAAAGTCAAATTCCAAAGAAAAGAATTAATCCTAAAATCCAAACTAAATTCAAACCCAAACCATCTAAATGAAACTAAAAGCATTAATTAAGATACTTAAGGATCTTAGTTAGACGTTCAGAATAAATCTCCATCTTAGGATGAAGGTTTTATTCCACTAGGGGTTAGGATGTTGAATAGAATAGATTCCACCCAAAAGTGGGATCCATTCTACTCTTCATTCTTGAAAACCTAAACTTCACTTTAACCAAATAAAAGTGAAATAAAAATGAAAAAAAAATCACTAAATCATTTGATTTGAAACCATCCAAAGGTAAAATTTAAACCCCAAATTAGACTTGAACTAAAGAGGACTAGCAAAGTCTTGCTACACATGCCTATTTTCTTCACACACTATATCATTAGGTCACGGACCCTAGACTTAGGTTAGGTCATTCTATGATTCTTTATGATTCCTTATCATGTGTTGTGATATGATGTGCTTCATATGTTATTGTGGTGTACTATTTTAGACTGCATGTTTAGGATTGTTTACTTGTTAGACTAGATGATAATACATTCTTTTTATATCTAACATTATCTTCTGCAGGGGGCTATGCTAGAAAGGACTGCTATCATAATTGAACTTAAAAGAATGCTATTTTCTTGTAGGTATGCTTAAGTCCTTAAGCATAAACCATAGAATTGATGAGCTTGGCAAGAACCTAATGTTAAGCCCATATATTTATGAAATCTAACTATTGTATGATGTTTGTATTTCCTGACATTTATTTTATAGTGCTTAGGATTAATTTTAAAATCAAAATATAAATTTAAGCTCAGAATTAGGTTAGGATCTATGGGGTCTAGGATTAGCAGGAGATGACC
This sequence comes from Cymbidium sinense, assembly GCA_021442155.1. Lineage (NCBI taxonomy): Eukaryota > Viridiplantae > Streptophyta > Magnoliopsida > Asparagales > Orchidaceae > Cymbidium > Cymbidium sinense. The sequence goes on from CM038226.1 coordinate 52,646,873, forward strand.
CTACCAAAAGATTGGTGTAGTGGTCACTGTTGATCTCATTTTTGGATGAGGTTAAGATCATTCATAATCTAGCAATTAGGTCCCCTAACCTTAGATTATGAGTTCCCTGATTATACACTTAGGATATTATGCTTAATGGCTAGGTAAACAAACCAAAATAAAATAACAAATTGAATCAAATATTAAATTTGAAATTAAAATCAAATTTGAAATCAAAACTAAACATAAAACTAAATCAAACTTAAATACCTTAATGTGAAAGCTCAAGAAATCCTAGTTAATTCTTCTAAGACTTAATCTAATCTAATTGGAATTAGGCAAATTCAAATTAAAATCTAACTTAATAAAATTAAACAAAATCAAAACCAAATATATCTGAATTAAAATATAAATTAAAATGAGCCTGAATTGAGGTAATTGGGTTTAATTAACCCAATTAGCTCATTTAAGCTCAAAATTACCTAAATCTAAGAAAAGTCAAATAAAATCAAAATAAACCAAAATTAAATAAAATCAATACACAATAAAAGGACACAAAAATAAATCTAAGTGAGATTTAGACTGGTCAACTAAACCATTCGACCTAAAGTTGACCAATATGAGCCCCCCCAAGTCAAAAGTTAAATTATCAAAATGTAGCCAAATTGAACCACTCCAAGAATTCAAAATCATCACATGAAAATCTTTAAACATAACTCTAAACAAATCTGAATCAAAAGTGGTCTTAATTGGATTGATTTGACCACTTAACTCAAATAAACCCAAATAGATCATTAAGTCTAATCCAAATCAAATTAAAAATTAATCTAAATCAAACATTCAAAACAAGTTGAAAATCATAAATGAACATAATTCAATCTTTCCTTGGATTCAATTTAACCAATTTGGACATTTGAATTAATTGAACCCAATTTAACCCATTTAAGTTAAAATGAGTTAATTTGAGTTAAAAATAAAAAAATCAATCTAATCAAGCTTAAACCAATTAAAATTAATCAAATGCAAACATCATAAATAAATAATCAGACATAAATAAAATTAAAATTCAATTCTAAAATGGCTAATTGAGTTGAGGAAGCTAACTTGACTTATTTAGGCCAAAAGAATTATAACCTACTTCAAATTAAATGAAATTAATTAATCTTAAAATTTATAAATGATCAATGAAACATTAAATGAAACTCAAATCTAAAATCAATTAGCTGAAAGAACTACAATTAAACTAACTCAAATAAATTTAAATCGAATCTAAATTCAAATGGCATGGCTTGAATTACAAGAAACTCACAATTAACTCAAGTAAACTTAATTTAATCTATAACCATCTTGAGCCTACTCTAAGTGGATGGCTTAACAAATAATGTGGGAAGAAGTGGAGCAAAAGTCAATAGAGGGAAGAAGTAGAATAAAAGTGAAGCTAAACTCATGCACATGGACAAATAAGCTCTCATTCCTCTATATATCCCTCTTCCATATCCTCCCTCTATTCCTCATTCAATAAATGGAGATTTTCTTCAATCAACATGTAGGCCCCCTTTAGGTACACTCCAAGCTTCCCAATCATCTGAGGCAACCATCCTTGACTTTGGCACACACAAAAAAAAGGGAATGAGGAGGGGTTGTTAGCCAAAAAAAATTAAAAAAAAAAAGAAGAAGAGGAAAAAGGAGAGTGGAGAGGGAGGGAATATCCACTCCAATACATTTCAGAGAGAGAGTGAAGGGTTGAACCAAACGCACCATCAAATTTCTCACTGGCGGCAATAAAATTCCGGTAGTTCCCATTTCCATGGCTCTCAACCAAGTGAGAGGAGAAGAAGAGAGGCCTTCTATCTCTATAATAACTTCACCATCACATTCAGGAGAGAAAGAGAGGATGATGCGTTACGTGAGGTCCTCACTATCGGCAAGCCAAAATTCGACCATAACCGGTGATAATGGAGGCATCCAAATATGTAACACGGAAGGATTGTTCCTCTACCCAAATTGGACTTCCCTACATGTTCTAGGGTTGGAGGTGAACTCAATTGAATCATTTCCTATGAAGTTCACCACCAGCAAGCCAGAAAATGACCAAGACCTATGGAAAATATTGGATTGTTGGTCTCCATGGTGATCGGTGGGGAGGCATGGCATGAAACTTCCTCCAGAGCTTTGCCTCGACATAAGGAACATTTTCAAGTCAAAAAAATTCATCGATGATCGATGCCAGTGAGGTGAGCACTAAATCCAACCACCCTTTAACTCAGTTTGGTCCTTTGTGAAGTGAAATTTCTCACCATCGAGATCCAACCACTTAGATTGGTTGTAAATCTACTCTTGATTGATTTACAATCGAAACCAAGTGATCTGCTGCCTAGATCACCGACGGTCAAGCTCAAAGAGCAAACGGCTCTCAGTTCTCGTTGGCGTGAATAGAGATGAAATCTAAGCCATTCGTTCTTTCTATTTAGAATGGACAACTCTGATCTAGTTGCCGTTCAATTTAATCCCTTAAGAAAAGTTGGGATAAAAAATGAGACATCTGATCCGTGATCGGACAGCTCCAACGGATCTCGCGTCCCCGCCATCATTCCATGTGGGGTCCATGTGGATCCTACGTTGACCAATTTGCAAACGAAATGTGGAAAGGGCTCACTACATCAATGCCACATGGCGCTGACTAGTTTAAATAGAAAAATCAGATTTTCTATATTTAAAAAATGCAAAAAAATGCCTAGAACATCAAAATTTTATAAAAAAATAAAATACTCAACTAAAAAATGCAAATGAGGCCTCTATAGATTCATCTCAATGAGATAAATCCATTAAAATCAAAATCTCCAAATTATATTGTGTATTGTTTACTTAATTTAATTTTATTGTAAAATAATCAAACCTTAATTAAATCAAAAACATTTATCAAATTGATTGAAACTTTTAGGGATTGAAATTGAGGTTAAAACACACAATAGGAAAAAAATTCATGAATTATTGCAATGTAATTCATGAAACATTAAATTTTAAATCCTAAACCTTAATTTAAATCAAATAAATGAAAATAAAATAAAAATAAATGATCAAAATGGATTAATTCACTTCAAATTAACCTAACAAACCTTAATGAGCATAAAATCATCAATGAAACTCATTGGAACTTAATAAATCCTAAATTGGCTTAATTTGGTAATTAATTAAATTAAATATTTTAAATAATTAACCAGAACTTAATTAAATCACAATAAATTAACCAAATTTTTAAAAATTATGAATGAACCCTCTTTTGAAATATCTTGCAAAGGGGAATCAATGAAAAATTAAATCCCCAAATAATCTTCACTAAATTAGGCTTGTTTTGGGTTTTAGGAAAATAATTAAAACCATAATTACACCTAATTATGAATATAATCAAGGTGAAACTTTAGAAATATGAAATTGGCATGGAACCCCACTTCCCAAAAAAATTTCAAATCCAATTGAATAATCACTATTCAAATAAACTAAGATAATCAAATGCTTAATCAAGTGAAACCTAAGTTATAATAATTCAATTTAGATAGAATAATCACTAATAAAGCTTCTATTAGCTAATCAAATCAATTATGAACATGCAATCATATTCAATTAAATTATTAATCAAAGCAAACACTCAATTTGGTTAATCAAAATAACAGAGTTATAATTAAACTTTAATTTGATCGATCATCTAAACTAATTTTAAACAAACAAATAAAGTAAACAAGCCAATTTTAAACAATCCAATCAACCTAGTTAGCTATATGAACCAACCCATCCTAATCAATTCTTAATTAAGTACTAAATTTCAATCATATGAAATCACTTAAATTCAATAAACAACAAAACTAAATTGATCCCTAACTAATCATCAAACTTTAAATCAAATAAATCATAAATCATAAATCATAATCAAATCAAATAAAAGTAAACCTTAATCAATTCAATATATAATCAAATTAGGTTCAATTCAATCTATTTAAATTAGATGAATTAATTAATCATTAAACAAACAAGTTTAATAATCAAATTGAACAAGAACTACCATTCAAAAATATTAACCAAATTCTAATAAATAAATGAAACCCTAAATGTGAACAATCAAATTAATTGAATTCAAAATAAAAATTTAATTCACTTAACCTAAGCAAATCCACAAACTAATCGAACTCAACAAATCAAATCAATTAAGTCAAATCCAAAAGATTAAATTAAATCAAACAATCCTTAAACTACAACCAATATATAAATCAAATCACCAAATTCAATAAACCAGATGATCGAACTCATAATTAGATTCCAAATAAAAATGTTCCTTTGAACCTTAATCAAATAAGAAGTTAATTAAATTGAAATATTTTAACTAAATCAAATCAAATTTAAATGAAAAGACTGAAATCATTAAACTTAAATAACATTAAAATAATCCAATCAATAATAATCATATAAATTAAAATCCTAAATTTAAACCCAAAAGAAAAGAATTAAATATTAATTCAAAGGATATTGAATTATCAAAATTTAATTAAACCAAACATCTAATGAATCCAAAATTAATTAGTCAAATAAATTCAAACTAAAGAAAATAAACACCAATCAAATCAAATGTAATTAAATTAAATCATTCAAATAAATTCAAATGAGCTAATTAAGTTACTCAAGTTCTTAGTTTGACCCTTAGAATAAATTCTCATCTTAGGGTAAAAGTTTCATTCTATTAGGATTAGGATGTTGAATAAAATAGATTTTGTCCTAAGTAGAATTTAACTTCTTCTTCATTCTTTAAAACTTAAATTCAACTTAAACATAAAAATAAACTTAAAATTGAAGTGAAATTTAAGAAAATCAATTAAATAATTTAAATCAAAACCATCCAATGGTAAAATTGAATAAACTTTGAATTCAAATCAAGCTTAAAATGAAACAAAGCCTAGACTTGCCACACAAGCCTTTTTTTTTACACAATATAATACTAGGTCACCAACCCTAGAATTAGGTTAGGACGATATGTTTATTGTGATGTAATGCTTTTTCTTATTTTGTGGTATATTATTGTAGACTAGATGGCTTAAGATTTTTAGTTCACTAGTCTGGATGTTAGAGCATTCTTTTTAGGCTAATATTATTCTCTATAGATGGTTGTGCTTAAAAGAGACTGTTGTAATAAATATAAAATAAATGTTATTTTCTTGTAGGTGCTACTTAAGTCCGTAAGGATAGCCTGATAAGATAGGTGGGCTTGGAAATCACTGATGTTATGCCCGTATGTTTGAAATATAAATTTTTGGTGCGCTGTATATTTTTTCTAATGTTTATCTTGTAGGATTTAGGATTTTATTTTAGAATTTTTAAAATGTAATTTGAGCCTAGAAATAGGTTATGATCTAAGGGGTCTAAGATTAACAGGAGCTGACTAAACCTATTTGATGGTCCCTAGTGGAGCCTAAGGAGGTCCTTGAAGAAGGCGATGATCCAAAAGTTGATAAAGACCCTATAAATCATACTTTTAGTTCTTTGCCAAGCTATATAAGGGTAGAGCTCGACTACCCTGAGGTCCCTAAAAAAGGTGGTGATCTTGAAGTTGATAAAAACCCCATAAATCAAACTTTTAGTTCTATGTCAGGTTGTATAAGGGCAGAGCTAAGTGCCCATTTTTCTTTTTTCGAGGTGTATAGTAGTAACCGGCTGCACCAGCCTATTTTATTTATTTAAATTTAGTTTAATTTATTTTGGAGTGCATAATAGAACTGCATGTTTTTCATAGGTTTATTTCTGTGATTGTTGTATTTTTCAATAAAGCCTAAATGCATTAAGCTCTTAGAAAAATTAAATTTTCTACTATAATTAATATTTTTAATTAAATTTTAATCAATTCATAACCTTACTCTAAAGCCTTTGATCTTAATCAAGAAATAAAAAATTTAATAACCACTTAGCTTAATGGTTGTATGTTTTAACATCATGCATACATATTATTTTTCTCTTGCAAATAAGGAGTCTCCATTGTTGCACATAAAGGATGGACTTAACTTATAAGAGTAGTCCTTTGTAGTAAAGAACACCTCTTCTCTCTGATTTATCCCATAACTAGCTTTCATCATGCATTTAGGCATAAATCTTTCCAAGCCTAAATACAAAAATGATGAATCAAAATGAATAAAAAGTTATAAATTTTATTACATTGGTTTAAGTCATGGAGTACATACCACACATGATCCAGTTTCTTAGAGAGTGAGTTTAAGCGCTTGACTTTCTTTCTTAAACATAACAGCCCATCCACCTTGTATTCATAAGACTTGGCATCATGAATTTCAAATCGCTTAGGTGGTGTTAGTTGACAATCCCTTCTAGGCGAGAAGTAAGTCCATAAGAGTCAGGATGGGTTTATTTTCTCAAGCGAGAAAAAGAACCAATAATTTCCTAATTTATAAAAATTAGACTAGGTCAAACCTCCAGTTTATGTCAGAAGTACTTTTAGACTCAGGTTCTAGAGCATCCAATTGGAATAAGTCTTCAAATTTTAGGCATTTTTATAGTCTTGTATTGTTAGAATCTAAGTACTAATTTTCTAATAAAATGCCTTTTTTAAATTCTAAATAATCTCAATCTAAAAAATATAAAGCCCAATAATAGGATAGTTAAAATGCTTACTAGGTTTCTCAGTATCCAAAAGCATTTCCTACTCAATCTCATTTGACTTCCAAGAAGAACTCTTCCTTCCTTGAAGTGTTCACACTTGAATTTCTAAATTAACCATCCTTTTAATATGTACTTTAAAATCCATAGAGATGAAAGTCACTTTCTTTAATCGAGAGTATTCTTAGGAGGAATTATTTTTCTTCTAAGACAAATTTAACTATAGGGGCTTGCCCTAATAGGGAACTATGAACCCTACAATAAAATAAATAATGTTCTACCTCTCTATATAGTTCAGGAGAAGAATCTCTGGTACATCGAAGACCCATCAACCTTTGGAGTCCTTTTTATATAATTGAATCTATTATAGGATAATATGTTTATCTTTTGAGATAATATATTTATCCCTTAATGACATATTTGATTACCTAAGTAAGTACCCCCCCAAGATCTACGTGATGTTCTAAAATAAAATTCTCACAGTCCCCTATGAAACCCAATGGATGTCCCTGAAGAAGGAGACGATCTTGAAAAGAAGACCCATATATCTAGACTTATAGTTCTAGGCCAGGCTGTATAAGGACAAAGCTTGGCTACCCATTTTTTCTTTCTTCTAGTATATAGTGATACTCAGCCTCATTGGCCTTTTTCTTAAATTAAATTGGCTTGATTTATTTTGGGTATGCAATATAATCAATCTGATTTTCTAGGTTCCTTTTTATGTTGTGCTTTCCTGTGATCTAATGCCTAGACCATTAGGCTCGTAAGAAAAACTAAATTTTATACCCAACTTAAATCTAAATAACTTAAACAAAAATAAGATAAAACTTGAAACCTCACACAAATTAAAGCCATAGGAAAAACTTAAAATCAATTAGAAATCAACTAGATTTTGAAACCATGAAATCATATTGCTCCAATCCTTGAATGAGGCAATTTTTTCCATTTCACATATGGGGCATCTGACTTGTGAGAATGACCGCCTTCTTGGGGAAGGTTGCCATCTATTATTTATTTGGCCCATAGCCATTTCTAATTGCATAGAATTAGGTATAAAAATGCATACCCAAGACCTTAAATAAATATTGAGTCAAATGAATAAAAATCTGAAAAATGTGCATTAATTAGATGCATTTTATACCCTTCATGATTCTAGGGATTAAAGAGTGAGTCTAGGATTCTTAGATTTCTTTCTTAAAAATGTAATACCCCGACCATCTTGCATTCATAAAACTTAGCGTCATGAATTTAAAATTTCTTTAAGTGGTGTTAGTTGGCAACTCTCTCTAGGCAGGTTGTAAGTTCAGAAGAGTTAGAGATAGATTAGTTCCTCTCAAGTGAGAAGAATAGCTGATAATTCTCAAATTGAAATTATGTTGAGCATCCGACATGTGTCAAAAGCATCTATAAAATAGGTTTTGAAGCATCCTTTTCAAAAGTAATTCATCAACCTTATATATTTTTGTAGTCTTGTGCTGCTAGAATCTAAGTCCTACATTTCTAAAAAATATCAACTCAAACTCTAAATTAAAATTCCAAAATTTAAAGCCCAAGGATAGAATAGTTGAAATGCCTACTGAGCATCCCAATATCAATAGGCATTTCCTACTTTATTTTGATTGGCTTCCAAAAATAAGTCATTCTAATTTGAATCAATCCAAATTGAAATTCCAAAGATCAATCCTTTGAAAACCACTTTAGAAATCTTTAGGAATAATAACTTATTTCTTTAATCAAGAGTATTCTTAGAAAGAGACCATTCTTAAGATGTAATTAACTACATCAGCTTGCCTCTAAGAACCATCAACCCAGTTTAAAATAAATCATATTCTAACTTCCATGAAATTTAGGGAAAGAATCTTTTGTACATCAAAAATCCATCAGCCTTATGAGTCCTTATTAAGTAATTGAATTCATTACAGGGTGATATGTTTATCTTTCAAGTAATATATTTATCCCTTAATGACGTATATGATTATCTAAATAAGTACCCCCAAGATTTGCGTGGTATTCTAAATAAAATTCCCACAAGTGTTATAAATGTCATAAAGGACATTTGAAAGTAGGTTGGCAAATTGGCAAATTTGAAGTGTTGCGACACCAGTCAAAAGATCATCCAAATGGACCAACATGTTGGCAGGTGCCTTTATTGAATGGGATGAAGTTTTTGACCAATACAACGGTGATGCATTAAGGCACTACAGTGCCATAATATTTTTTGATGCTCTTTTCAGTTCTGATCGATTATAAAATTAATGATAATAAATGGTAATAAGTCCTCTTTTGACTAGCACAAATACCATTTCAACCTGTTGATTAGCACCTAGGCACTGCATGTGAGTGTTGTAACACTAGTTCCTTATTTCATACCCTGAAGCATTGATATTATAGCGCTGCGGTGTAGGTTCTTTATTCTAAAACCCAAGAGCATAACATTGCGGCACTGGGCCTAGTTTTGAAATAGGTCCCCTAGGGTTGTAGATTTTTAGTCTATTGTCTCCTTGTTATATGCATTCTTTGAATTTTCTTTCCTTTAGCTCTTTCTTACTAGGAAGATAATCATAATGCTTAAGAGGCTCACTAGCAAGAGAAGGTCAACTTCAAGTGATGCTAATAGGTTTGTTAGCTTGGAAGCGAAGGAGAGGTATCAACATGCCCTCATCCACAAGCACCTCATTCTGGAGAGGAGTTTACGTAATCCAAGTGGGAGAGTGGAGAGAATTATCATCGAACAAGGCTGTGAGAATCTAGCTTATGAATATAGCCCCTACATCATTCTTGTGGTGTGGGAGTTCTTCGCTACCACAAAGGCAAACCAAGAAATAGAGTTTTTGTTCGGGGGAAATTGGTGAGTTTTAACTGTACTATCATTAGTGCATATTACAGTTTACAAAATATAGTGTATGATCAATATCTTTTTGATTATAATAATCATCATGATTTTGATGAAGTCCTTGATTTTCTCACTAGTAGGGTCATTTTGAATTTTTCCATTCAAAAGGACTTTAAAATTGATATAGGGAAGAATATTTATAATTCTACTTGTAATATGCTTAGGGGCAGTACTACTGTAGGATACGATCATCCCTCTCTTATTTATGATTTATGTACTGATGCAAGTGCATTAAGGGAGTTTGATAAAGAAGTTCTTATTAAGAAGGCTCCTCTAATGAAAAGGATAATTGGGGGATTTGGTTTGAGATTTGAGATGGGGGAAAGCTCTCATGCTCCCTATGCATCACAACCTTGCTCTCAATCTTATAAAACCTTAAATAAGCAACTCCAAGAAATTGGAGGAGAAGTCTTGGATTTGAGGAAGCAGGATGGTGAGAAGAGGCCTTAGAATGGAAATTTGATTATCATATATATCAGCAACAAAAATAATTTTCTTGCGTGGCTCAGTTTAACTTAGCCTTAATTCATATATTGAAAATTATGGTTTCGTGGGTCCAGGTCAGTCATCTTTTCATAGGACACCTCAATATCTACCTTACATGAGCACCCCGCCGGTGTCAGAAGCAAAAGAAGATCAGGAGGAGGGTGATGAATATGACTACTAGTTTCCCCCTTTTTCTTTTATTCTTGTATTTTCTTCTTTTCATGTACAACTTATGTAATCATTTTTTAATTTTTAATAAATATATTCTTATTTCATATTTTTATGTATTTTTGTGTGTATGTCTTCCTATTTATTATTTAAATGCTCTAGGATTTAAAATAATAAAAAATTTCTAACATAAAAATGAGATTGTAGTAGTAGCGCCTCAGTGCTGAGAATGCGGCACCTAGGCCCTACTAGCCTGTATTACATAAGCTTAAAAACCAAGAGTTTAGTGCTGTGGTGCTCAATATGCAACACTATGATGCTCCTAAGGTAGAAATTTTTTCTCAATCTACCCGAGGGATCAACACAATGACACTTGACATGTAGCACAGCGATGCTTTTAAGATAGCCATTTCTTGTCATTTTACCTCGAAGGATCAGCACTGCGGTGATATGTAGACAATGCTTAGACTTAGAATTTATCTAAGTCAGTGTTCTGAGTGTTTCAAGAACCATGAAATTAATCCAGCACTGTGGCACTTGAGGTACAACATCGCGGCACTATGCAAAGGCTTTTTCTAGACAATCTGAGAACTCAGTGTCTCGACACTAGATCTATAGCGCCTAGACGTTTCATTGATGTCTAAAATTTAATAGTTTTGGAGAAATTTGAAATTTTGGTAGCATAAGGTTTTAGTAGTGCTAGATCTTCCATATTTGTAGTGCATTTATACTCTTCTCCCTTATTCTGAATCTAAGATCAATGGAGGGAGAATATTATTTTACAACAGAATCAAGTTCGATGGTAGAAAGTGCAGTGCCTCGGCGCTGAAAAATGGTGCTTTAGCATCGCTTTAAAGCTATGGAACCCGAAAGCTTAGCACCACAGTGCTGCCCTATAATGTCACGGTGCTGTAAGAAGTGTACATAAACCCGAGAGCTTAGAGCTGGGATGCAATATATATGGTGCCTCGATGCTATGGGATGGAGCACCAAGACTTTCATTCCTGAGACGACAACACCTCGTCGTTGCAATTCCACAAAGTGAAAACCCAATTTTTGATCTAGATTCTTGTAGAATTTTATAATTTTCTGTGTAAATTTGATGGTGTAATTCCTTAGTCATACTAGATTTTTATTTATTTAGTGCAAACACACCCTTCTCCCTTTTCAAATCAATATTAACGGAGGGAAGGTTTTTCTTCTCACACTAGAACCAAGCTCAATGGTGGAGGTATTTATATTTCAATATTATTAAATTTTTAGGTCTGGGGATTTCTTTTTTACTCTGGATCTAAGATCAATAGAGATAAGCCTTTTTATTTCTCAATGGATCTAAGATCGACAATGAAAATCTTATTAAACTTAATTTTCAGAAAGAAATTTATGTAAAGAAAGCATTTTCAAAAAAAAATTACTTGGAATTGATGAGAGCAAACCTCAGTCTTATTTCTTTCATGAGAAAATCACTTTCATAGTAGTGGGAAGCACACTATTGAGAACACAGATTACCGGGAGCAAGAACAGTGAAGGGGGTTAGAATGAGAGTGAGGGAGAAGGAAAAGGTAAGAGAGGAGCTGTTCTCTCCTTTTATATTGGATTTCCCCCCTATGAGGGTAGTTTTATGATCTATAATCATTCCACCCTATAAAGCTGGTTATTGTTGCTGGGGAACAATGGTTTTTAAAAAAAAATAAAAAATTGAAGGTCATCGTGATAGCATCACAGTCTGTGTTATTTAAGTAGGAAACCATCAGGAGACGGTTTGAGCTTCTAGATTTTATAAAACAGTGACAGTGCCTAAGCATTGCGATGCCAACGCCGTGGTACCCTAAGCTAGGATGTTCAATTTTCATCATTTTTTCTTTTTTTAGATGCAGACAAGTAAGATCACCAAAATATAAGTGTTTGAATTTTTATGTTTAATAATATATTAAGGGAAATCTATTTTTAAGAAGTATGAGATGAAGAGAGGAGGTTCATGAATTAAGGAATTCAAGCTTCTTTATATTTAACAATTCCACTCGATAAAGGAGGTCTTGATTTTATAACTTTCAAATTTATAAGGCTCTCTTAAGCTTATCATATTTATAGGGAAGTTGGTCTCTATTTAAAATTTTTATGGAAATATAAAGTTAATTGCATAATTGAAAAGGTTCATTTTTAGTTCATTAAAAACATGTTAGGTAATGCTTTAAAAGTGCATACGGCCATACGATGATAATTGGGTCATCATCTAACTTCCCAACATATAGTCATGATACATTGCTAGTGGGCTCATGGGAACAATTAGTCAACCTTTGCTCTATCTTAGGTCATAAGTGAATTGAGGGAGCAATTATGGAACTTGTAGTCCACCTTAGATCCTATGTGGGTTCTAGGGAGCTATTAGGTCACCTTTGATCTATGCATGCAACCTAGATACTAGACTTTCATTAATGGTGTCTAAAATAAAAGTCAACATATGTATTTTAAATGGTAGCAAATTTAATCAATTTAAAAGGTTTCATGCTTTTCAATATTAAATCTTAATTATGATTAATTTAAAAATAATTTTTACATGACCTTCAATAATAATGACTTTTGAATTAGTAGTATTTCTAATTGTCTTGGGCACTCCGAATAACTTAATAAATGTGTTTCTTATGTCGATTTAGTGTGGGTAAAATAGCAAAAGCATGATATTTATAGACATTTATTCTAGGTAATGCAACTCCATATATAGTTTATTGAGTTGTATCCAAGTCATGAATGTGACTTTAGAGATCTCATTACTAGTTAGTTGTTGTGAGTTCATTTCTTAGGATGAAGGCGAGACCTCCGCATGATCTCAAGGTCTTAATTTGTGTTAGTAGTTATCGATCAACCAGATCACCAAAATGAAAGTATTTGAGAATAATGTTCTACTTTATAATAGATTAGAAGAAATATTATTTTAAGAGATAGTATAAATGGAAGAGATTCATGAATTAAGGAAACCATTAAGGCTCTCCGGCCAGGGAGGCAAAGAAAGAGGATTGCTATCGTCACCCTTTCCCCCGGTGCCCTATTCGCCTTTCAAAGAGTCTTTAGTTTTTCTTTTATAAAGAGTTCATAAGTTCATAAGGTGGACTACAAGTTCATAAGTTCATAAGGGAGAAATTAATCTTTTTCACATAATTCATGAAGCCCACGCCAAATTAATGTATGCGTTCATGTCCTTGAACACCAAATGTATCAATAGAGCAAACCATTGTTGCTCGTAAACTAACGTTTAGTCATTTAAAAATGATTAAAGACCAAAATAAGAGATGTGAAAAAGATTACTGATTATCAATATGTTGACAATACTAAATAATACACAGCCACTTGCAAAGACTGACTAACAAAGAAAAGATGCTTTATTTAAAGCCAATCATTTTTCCATACTGTTTATGGACAAGCAACAGCCACGACCAAATCAAAACCATTTGCATTATCATCTCATAGCTATATATATATATATATATATATATATATATATATATATATATATATATATATATCATATAATTCTTATATATTTATATATTTTTAATAAATAATATCTAAATTATTAATATTATATTAAAAATATCATAATCAGCCTTTTAAGTTAAAATACATCTTTGCATATATAAAAAAGTATTATATACGTATAAATATTAAACTTAAGTATTACATATACAAATATAAAAAATATATATGTGATATATAAATCGTTTAATAAATTTTTATAATTATATAAATATGTGCTAGCGCCAATCTCACTTTCAGAAAAAAGGAGAGGAAAACCTGAGCTTTACTGTCAATATCAATTCCAAGAGAAGAAGATGGGGTGATGTTTTTTTGGCGTATTAATAAAAATTTAATAATATTATTGTAAATATTTTATTTTTAATGACAGATATATAAATAAAAATATATTTAGTGGTATGATTCTTTTGTTCATCAAATAATTTTAAAGTCTTAACAAACAAGTTTGTAAATTGATCGGTTCATTCATTTATGTTCATAAATATTTAAAAAAATTTTAAATATTTAAAATTTATTAAATAATATAAGTGAAATTTATATATATATATATAGCACACAATTCTTATCATTTATATATTTAATATTTAAAATTTGATATTTACAAACATAATTTTTTTTTCTATACTTCAAAAAAGTGAATTTTTTATTTTAAAAATTAAAAAAAATATTATTTTTGTTATAATAATAAAAATTTAAATGTTATATAAATATATAAGAATTATATACTATGTATGTAAATACCACCTAGATTATTATCAATACCTATAAAATTATTTAGCTGTAAATAAAAGTCAATTAATCTTTAAACTTAATTAAAAAAGAAATCAATGTGCAATAAAATATAATAAATTAATATGAATAAAATAAATATAACTTGCACGGACATAACGACGGTCCCATCCCTTCATATTATTATTTTTTAATTAAATAATATTATCTTGTGAGAAATTTTATCTGAACGAACTATCCTACAGATTTGAAACATTTATATAATACAAGATAATAATAAATAATATATCACATATCATGTGAATATAATAACTTTTTAGGATTAAAAGTGGGCAATAATTGGTCGATTATTGAATGGCTCTAAATAAACAAAGCATCTTGCTTCACATATTAAAAGGGCACGATCTTGACCTGGCAACAGCATCTGATGTTTACATGAACTGTGCCAGAAAACAGGGAGAAACATTGATAAAAAATTATTGAAGTGATAATTAAAATATTGGATTTATGTTTTATTTGTGTTAAAACTAATGTTTTGATGTTAATCATTTAAAATATTACAAATTTAAACCTTTAAATTTAATTTAAAATAATTATAAATAAACAAAAAGTTGTAATGCACCAAAAAAAATACAGAGACAAAAGAATTTTTATATGGTTCAGCCAAAAATTTCAAAATAAGTCTACGTCCATGCCTAGTCACCCTGGCTAGGAATTCAGTGTCCCAACAAAGATAAATCACAATTATACTCTCCTACAATGGAATGAGTACAACCTCAACAAAATCTTGTACTCTCTTATAATGGGCAGAGTACAACCCCAAGAAAAAAAAAATAGATTTAAGCACGAAGAAAGATTATAACGAACTCAAATTTGACAGAATAAAATTCAAAATATCTAGCAATCTACCTCAAATAAAATGGTGATCTTACGACTTGCAACAAATTTGACAAAGTAAATAATAGCTCGCAAATTTTTTTAAAGAGAAATGACAATTTTATCATTCAAAAATTAATAATTAAATATTATTTATCTTAATGTAATTAATAGACTAATACAAAAATGATTTTTAAATAAATATACAAATGTCTATTTTCCAGCAAATCATAATTTCGACTAAGATAGAATTTCTTTTCAAGAATGATTATAACTAGTTTCAATGTAGAAAACTAAGAATGAATAATTTTTCACTAAAATAATTTTTCTTTCGAGTATAGAACAATAAAGGCAGCAAAATAAAGTAAATTTCAGCAAGCTATAAATTAGATTTAAGCAAGAATTAAAGTTTAGAATGCAATGAATGATGGGCACAAGATCAAATACAATTTAAAAGATGTAAAACTTGACAAATCAATAATTTATATTATAACTCCAATAAATTCAACAAATTTCAAATAAGTTCAGAAAAAAAATACACTTTTATCTAAACCAAAATAATGCTCCAATGTGATTCAAATGATGATGGGGGTTTCAAATAATGCTATGATGAAATTATATTAAATAAATCAAATATTTTTGTAATGAAAAAATAATTTCGGCAAAGTAAGATTAATTTAATAAATTTTGATTTCACTCAAAATGAAACTTCAAAGAGGTTCTAAAAATAAAAGAATTTTTTAGTAAACCTTACAATAAATGATTTTCAGTACACAAATGATTTTTGGAGGTGAAATAAAATTTTCAGCAAATCAAAATATTTCCTATTAACAATCACAAAAGATTTTCTTACAATATGTCTCAATAGTTTTCACAAAAATGATTCAAATAAAATTACTATGATAAAATTAAGGAAAATCAAGAGAGCTTTCTCTAATAAAGCTAATATTTGGATAATGAGAATTAATATAAACACAATGATAATGATAAATTTGATAATGCTAGCTTTGGATCACAAAAAGATTTTCTAGGAAAAGAAATTATAAGTTTGAAACTAATCAAATTAAAAAAAAAAACTAGATATTAAAATTTCAATCAAGATGATTATGACCAATTAAACCACATAATGATTTGAACATTTGTAATAAAATATCAAAGAGATAAATTGGAAACATGAAGATCTCACTCAAGGCTTTGTAAATCTTAAACTAATTTGAAAAGAACTTTGGAATGAACCTTCTCAAATGCCTGCACAACTTTTCTTGTAAAAGATCTTCATTTATCAAAGAAGAATCTATCATGAAATCACAAACCAAAATCTCAAAACCTGAAATTTTTTGCAAGATGGAGAAAACTCAATTTTTAGGATTTGATTGAAGTTATGGCTGCCAAAATCACAAAAAGAATTGAATGTTGATTTTGCAGTTGAAATAATTATACAAGTAATGTGTATATAATTAAGTAAAATAATAATTCACATATTATTAAAAAGAAATTATGATTAATGTGATTATAAAATGATGATAAATATTTAATTTGATTTAAGATGAGACATTTGTCAACTTTATTGCAATATATACAAAGCAAGACTCTAATCTAAGCCAAAAAAAATTCTTGTATATCAAGCCTTGTTAAGTCTTATAATTTTCCAAAAAATTTTAAAATAAAACATTAATAATTACACACATATGTTTCTTATTATCAAAACCCAAAACCCAAAGCCTTTTTTTGAAGTCTCCTATCTGGTGTCCATCCTGTTAGGAGCCTATGGGAACATAGAGCTAAGAAGAAAAAAAATGAAAAACCATTGATAGAAATAATGTAAATATCAATAAAGCAAGTAATGTAGTTCACTGAACTTATTACCTTCACTAAATTATCAACATCACGAGTATTCTTCTAAATATTGATTGGCTCATGTGTCCAGTTTGCATTCATCTAATCCTGAGCAATTATAAAAACTTGTAGTAACTTTAGAGGTAATAAACTCTTAAATGCATCAAGAATACAACATCTAGTGCTAAACACAAAATTAGATGCAATAATAGATATTGGAATTGTAAAAATATCTTGAGCCATTTGAGAAAGAATGTGAAATATTAAAATTTTAGAATCTTTAGCTAAATATTTTCTAAATCTATTTTATTTTTAAAATCATTTAGCTCATAATTATGTCGTTTGATTTTTTCAACCATCATATATTTTATCCCACCATCCATTGATTTGTGAAGTCCATCAATTACATTTTGTTCTATCTCATTAGTGTTCTCATCTCTACTTTTTCTAGCCATCTTCATCTTGTAGTCAAAAAATATATTATAGCTGCTTGATTTCATCGATTATGCCTAAACAACCCTTTAGGTTGAGCTAAGGATGCATATCCATGACTAAAAGCTCAATATACGTTAAGTTGTGCTAAGGGTATGATGAAGCTAGAAGATAGATATTCATATTCATCATATCAGCATTATATCAATATTTCGCAAATTTTAATTTCATTTTTAGCCATGTTTCTAATTTCAAGGACATCAAATTCTAAGTTTCGAATTAGGCATTGAACTATAATAATTTCATGGAATAATGTATTTGATGTGGCATATGAAGAACTTGAAATATATAAAATCAACTCTGAAACCTTTCTAGGAAAGAAGCTAATATTTTTTGCATTCTCCCAATCATCTTGGCATGGAATCCCACCATGACTTGTCTCCTCTTCTTTCACCAGTTCAACTCTAAATTAGGAGGCTACCTCTTTTTACCTCTTGAAAGCTATCTCAAACTATATTACTATGTTCAACAACAAATATGTGGAATTTCATCCTGTTGGTACATCCAAACATAATAAGCACATGCTTTAACTTTTTTCCATTTTTAATGCATTCTTTATACTTTGAAATCCTTGTTGATGATTGCATAATGTGCCCACACCCTTACATGATCTATAGATATAAAAACATCCTTAATTTCGCCTTGAACTATTAAATTAATAATATATGCAATACTTCTCATATGTAAAAATTTATTGTAAGGATTTGTATCCCCTATTTTAGAAAATTTCTTTAATATATAATTGATGATATCATTATCATAGCTATCATTGTTAAATGTAACCATAAAGGCTCCAGCAATATCCCAATCAACCAAATATTTCTTATCTTCTTATCAAACAAGTTAACCTATATGACTATATATTTAATATTTAATTTTTAAACTTCATCAATATAATGTATAATAAGACATATTGTTAACTTGTTAATTAGATGTCCACATGTCAGTTTTCAAACAAACCCTTTTACATGATTCATTAAAGGTTCATCTCAAAGTAGCCTTCCCAACTAAATATAACTAAAAGTAATTACAAGTAAGTTTCCATCAAGAAGGAATCTAAAACATTGAGAAACACTTAACATGAAATATTTGAATCGATTTATCTCAACTTGTTTAAATTGTAATTCATTCACAATTAATGACTGCTATAGATTTTTGGAGAGCTTCATGATAAAATCTTTAAGCCTTATGACCTCTAGCATTTATTTTCTCCTTTAACACTTGTTTGAAACACTAATTGAGCTTGAGTTTTTTCATTCTAAGAGGATTCTTTTGACATATAGAAATTTGTGTCTGCAAATTTATAATACAATTAAGCTTTATATCACAATGATATATCTTTAGGTAATAAGTTCATATCCTAATTGTTTCTCCATCAGTAATATTAAATATGATAAAATGATCCCAAACATTAGTTCTTAGTCTTACAACCTTCCTTTTTTTCTACTACTAGTTTGATACTTGAAGTACTCAAATCACAAGTGACAATATCTTAATGATTTAATTACTTTTTAACTCTATCTATAATGAGACATCTAACCAAATTATAAAAAAATAAAAAATAAGTTAACACTGTATGGTACATATCACTAGCCCAAATAACTTTTACATGACTATTAATTACAAACACACACCCAACCATTATTTGAAGTTTGTGTATAATATTTTATGCTCATCAAAGTCATCAAATTCTTTATAAATTTTAGAAGTAAGTTCATTTTTAATAATCAAACTTTTGAGTCATTCCATGACATGCTACCATTAGATGACTAATAATCTAATTAGTTAGGGCTTTGTATCCTTTAGAGTTAATTATTTGATTCCATATTTGGTAATGGTGGTTTTCTATATCCCATAATAAGTTAGAGACAAAAAGCTTAAGGTATTGAATGGAAATTGGGGTGCAATATACATACCTCTCAGTTCTCTATTGCTCTAATCTTCATTTTTGAACATAGCCCCTAAGTTGTTATGTCTTCACCTTATGAGGTTTTCTATATCCTAAAGGGAAAGAGTAGGGAAGTAAGGAACTAAACGGTGAGGTTATGATTTACAAACTTGTGGTGGATATGGCTAGTTTGTAATGTTAAGAAAGATAGTGGGATAAGTTAAATCTACATTGCTTTAAGTGAAGCCAAGTGATATGAGCTAGCTAGACCTGTAAGACATGGGTTTAGATTTCTAATACATATAATTCAAAACTTTTTTAGCTTAATTAGTTTAATGAAATGAAAAATTGAACAACTAATTAACCAAATATCAATGAAATGCAAAACTAAAATTTAAAAATATATATTAAAATGAAACCAAATTAGAAGATTGAGTTTGCTTCGGTTCAACTTTGGTTTAAATTGGACAATGCACATGCATATTGAAATTGACCATAGAATTGAACTTCTTTGATGTCATATATATATAAGCCAAACTAATTGAAATCTTAAATCAATTATTGGTTGCCAAACTTATCTAGCTGATAACATAATAGCACCTTAAATATAAAAGATTGTTAGTGAAATATGGTCATTATTAGAAGTCTTTCATAATAAATATAATCTTTTTGAATTATTCAAATAATTATTTACATTATAATTAATCATTAAATTCATAACATTATATGAGGAGTCAATTAATAGCATATAGCTAATATGTCAATTATTGTTTTATGAATCATATCATAAGCAAATTTGATGTATCTCATGAAATCATATCTAACAAGGGTTTCTTGTTCAAGAGGATGAAAAATAATAAATTCGGTGATCATCATATAATTAATTAACATCACTCATCATTTTACTAATCTTGAGTTGATACATTAGTTGAATCATTCAACAAAATCTTAGTTCAATTTGTCAAGATACTATTTGTTGAAAAAGAAAAGAGAATGCCATAAGAATTTGGTTGAAACTTTCAGGGCCTATAAGACAACTTATAGAACCATAAGTTAGACTACTTAATAAGTTTTTATTTTTAAGGTGTTTTTGTATGCCCTCTTAAAGTATAACTTCTATCTCTACCAGTTGCATTTATGTGGTGTTTTAATTTGGAGTCGTTGTGGATACTATGCAGATCTTAGGGGGTACTTATTAAAGTAATCAGGTACGACATTAGAATATGATGTATTATCTCGAATGATAAAAACACCTCCCTATAATGGACCTAATCACCTAATAAGGACTTCTAAGGCAGATGAGTCTTCACATATACCAAAGATCTTTTCCCTACTTTACATGAAAAAATAAAGTATGATTTATTTTATGTCGGATTCTTTAGTTCCCTATGAAAATAAGCTTCCATCGTTAATTACATCCTAGGAAGTTAAAATTTTCTAAGAATACTCTTAATTAAAGTAGTCAATCAATCATCTATAAAGACGTCAAGGTTAGACTCTCAAAGAATTAGTTATTTTTGGAAATTAAGTGGGAAGGTTCAATTTGGAGAACTTATTTTGGTTTCCAAAGGAAGATAAGTAGGAAGCTATGGTATTTTAATTTGGAGTCAGGTGGACACCAAGTAGATCTTAGGGGGTACTTATTGAAGTGATTAGGTACGATATTAAGGTATGATGTATTATCTTAGAAGATAGAAATATCACTCTACAATGGCCTGATCACCTAATAAGGACTCCTAAGGCCGATGGGTTTTCATATTTATCTGAGATCTTTCCCCTACTTTACATGGAAAAATAATGTAAGGTTTATTTTATACTGGGTTCTTTGATTCCCTATGGAAGCAAGCTCTTATAGTTAATTACATCCTAGGAAATAAAATTTCCTAAGAAAACTCTTGATTAAAGTAGTCAATCAATCATCTCCAAAGACTTCAAGGTTTGACTGTCAAAGGATTGGGTATTTTTGGAGATCAATTAGGGATATTCAATTTGGAAAGACTTATTTATAGATTCTAAAGGAAGATAAGTATGGAATACTCATGATACTAGAAAGCCTAGTGAGTACTCTAATCTATCCTATGGTGAGGCTTTATATATTTGAATGAGAGTGTTTATCTTTGTTTGGATTGAAATTTTATTAGAATACTAGGGCTTATAGTCCATCAATACAAGATTGTGGAAATGCCTAGGAGGTGAGGACTTACACTCGTAGCCCGAAAGAAATAAGCAACCTCGAATCCAAAATTTAGGGGGCTTTAGCACATGATAAGAGCTCGACCTAAATCTAAACGGAAAGGGGGACATACTAGTTTACCCCCCATAAAAGAGGATAAACTCATCTGACTCTTCTAGACTTACAATCTCCTGGAGTGGCTGCCAACTAACACCTCCTTTGATTCAAAACTATGTAGGCTGGTCTTATGTATATACAAGATAGCTAAGTTATTATTAATTTAGGAAAGAGACTAAAGTCCTAAACTCACTCCCTAAGAGACTAGATCATGTTTGGTATGAAAATATGACTTAGACTAAATGCAATATATTACAAATTTTTATATCATTTTGACACATTAATTTAGATAAAGGCTTAGAACAATTATGTTAAATGCATGATGAAATTATATTGTTGGCTAAATCAGTAGGAGGAGGTATTCTCCACTATAGGATGTCCTCATAGGTTAAGCATTCCCCTATCATACAAGAGTGGAAACCCTCCCTATTCAAGAAAGAAGCAATATGATATGCATGATTGTTGAAATATACATCATTCAGCTAAGGAGTTGATACATATTTTAATTATCTTGATTATAGCCTAGGCTTTAGAGTAAGGTAAGAATTATTTTAACATTTAGTTATGAGTTATTAATTGGAGTAGGAAAAATTAATTTTATTCTAAAGAGCCTACCGCATCCAAGCCACACATTCAAACATCAAACTTAAGAAATCTGAAAATCATGCAGTTTCTATTAAGCAAATTAAACACAATAATTAAATATTTATAAACTATCATGAAAGAATAAGAGGCCGGTGCGATCGGATACCACTGTACACCTGAAAAATAAAAGAGTTTGGGTAACAGAGCTCTACCCTTATACAACCCAGATTACAAAAGTATATTACAATTGAAATTGAATAAATGCTATGGGGGTCTTCATTATTCATTTTTTCTTCTTTCTTTTAATTTGATTGTTGCTTTAAGGCTTCATAGGGCCTCCCAAGACTTTTCCTTCTAGCCACTGCTCATCCTAAATCCCATAGCACTAATCCTAATTCTTATTACTAAATTACATATTTATGAAAAAGTAAAACCTAACTACACTTGCAAGACGTACATTAGCTAAACATACATACAAACTCAAGCATGTTATATTATGTAATTTGGACTTAGCATCCTGAATATGGGTTACTAAGCTCGTCTGTCTTAACATGGATTATGCTTAGGGGTACAGGCAACTTACAAGCGAAAGCATTTTTATTTATTTTAGCAGCCCATTAGCATAATCCCTTGCACAAAATATCATTAGGCTAATAACGGTCTAACATTCAATCTATGAACAACAGTCCTAACATCCAATCTAAAATATCACATCACAAAATAAAACACAATATCATTACATACACCATTCTAACCTAAACCTAAAAATGGTGACTTGGCATTCTAATATGTGTGCTTAGTCTTGGTGTGGTATGCCTTAGCTAGGCCTTAGATTTATAATTATTTAAGTTTGGAATTATTTAATTTAAACATGAAGGTGGTTTCATTTTAAGTTATTTAGGGGATTGGTGGATCTTAATTTGTACCTTCTTTTATTTCATTTGATATTCACTTAGCATCTAATTATTATAAAGAAAAGAAGGAGGCTTAACCTCCTCCATCCCTATCCTAAGTTATTTTCTAAAAGCATGTTATTATGACTTTATTTCTTTTAGTGAATGATTTATTAAATATTTTATTAATCCTAAGTTTGAGTTAATCTTAAAGAATCCTATTCAACATGAGAGGCATCTTAAAACTAATGAGGTTGAATTGCTATCACATGGAAAATGTTATATCATTCATTTTCATCATCAGTAGCATGCACATGATTTAGGACTTAACATACCTATACATGCAATGTATTTTTGGTACACTTAAAATGATTATTAATGCATATACTTTTAGTGAAAAAGAGGGATTTTAATTTTCTAGCTAAATAGGCACACACACATGTATTAAAGATTTATGCAAGTACGTGCCATTGTTTAAACCAGAGAAGTGAGATAATCTAAAACCTCCTTAGGGCTACTTAAAGCCTCGTATTCTCAAGATGTGAATACTATATACTTTCTATCTTAAACACATGAATGTATGCACAACCTTGAGAGTAAAAATCATGTAAAAGATTATATTTTAGTGAATTATTTACACATGTAAAGTAAAATTCTATCCAAATTCTAGTACAAGTACACATAGGAATGAAATTAAATAAGTACATACCTTTGTTAACCAGAGAAGTGAGGTAATTTAATAACTCTATAAGGCTACTTAAAGCCTCGTATTCCTGGAATTTCTAGACTATATACTTATTAATTCAAACATATGTAAACACATACATGAATCATAAAGATAAAGCAACACTTTGACATGTTTAGGTTATAAACACATGTAAATCATATGTAATATTCATAGCTAAAATCAATTTAACTTTCATCATTGGTTTATAATTTTTGAAAAATAATTTAAAATTTATTAGTCATAACAGCCACTCCATATAATAGGATTAATTCAACACATGCAACTTTACATATGTATATCCTTTGATTATTTGATTTGAAAATATGATCACATGATATAAATGCATACAAAATTTATGATGATTGAAAAAAAATAATTAAAATCTTCCATGTAATCCATTCAACTATATTAATTCCTAAAGACAATCACATTCAATGAAATCATTTAAGGTTAACCAAAGCTTCTTATGGAATTTTATTTTGGTTTTGAACTATTAAACATAGAGAGGAAAAATAATATTTGATGTTTTAAGCCCATCCCATGTTAGTGACTTAACATGTTTAAGGAAATATAATTAAGTAGCTTTTATGGATTGATTAAGTTCAAGTCTTTAAGCAATTAATTTATTATCCCTTTCCTAAGTCTCTTTAATTTAATTAACCATTTAATTATGAGCCTCCAATGATACACAAATGAGAAATTAAAATTGTAATGCACTTAGGGACCTAATGCAATGAGGCTCATAAATGAATGTTAATTAAATCAAAGATCTAATTAAGTACTTATATGATTTTTCCACACCCATGGGTTAACCATATGTTCCTTAAGAGCCTTTATATTATTGAACACATAGAGAAGAACCCACAAATTCAATTTTAGTTATCTGATATGATTATCATTTTAATTTAATTTAATTTCATCATTAATTACTTAATTAAATTTTAATTAATCCATGCATTAATTAGACCTCTTAAATGAAATGAATTTAGGGAAATAATTAGGAAAAAGACCCAAATCATTCCCCTTCATCATTTATCTGATTAATCAAATTTAATTAATTAATTTTCTACTATTTTCCATTTTTAATTATTATTAAATCACTTAAAGAGGGTAATTAAATTCCCCCAACTACCTAGCCAATAAATCTCAAAAAAATTATGGGAGGCAGAGGACATCATAAGGAATCAAAACATTTAATTTGAGACTGATTAGTCAAGTAAATAGAGCTTATTTAAGCTAATTATGAAAAATTTCAAACCCTAATTAAGCACTGTTCACTATTCAAACCTTATGGATTTTATTTTTATTAAATTCCTCTCTATTTATCCTTTCCAAAATGAGTTTACTCATATTTTTAGGATGTTCTATAGTTAGTTATGAATTTTTGAAGTTCAGCATGACTAATGATTTTTTAAGCTTAATTAATCCCTAATCTCATCAGCGCCACACGGGAGCTAACGTGGCGACACTTTCCACGTGGCGCCACGAGATAGACCACTTAAATCGTCCAACGTGGCATGCTAAATCGGCGGTGGTGAACGTGTTTTCATTCCCACCATCTGATCTTGGATCAGATGGAGAAGATTAATCCTACAGATCATAATGGATAAAATCAAATAAAATTATTGGATTAATCATGGCCATCCATCCTAATCACGTGAAATAGACAACAGATGATCCTTCATCCCCCGAGTGTTGGACAACAGACACCGCTCACCCTCCTTTACTGGATCTGAGCTCGCCAGAGCTCGTGAGGCACCGATCGACTCCAAAACATTCAGGAAAGAAATCTAAGGAGATCTTACAATGGAAATTGCATGAAATCAAAATTTCTTTCACAAAACACCAACACCTAAGAGGATTTTTACGGATTTTCAAAAAATTACCTCACTGGAGCTCAAGACCGATGGTCCAATGACTGAGGTATCTTCTTCTTGAAGAAATGAAGCCTTGTTAGAAGCTCATAGTTGCCTCCCCGTCGGTGGCTCTATGGGCCAAACGTCATTGCAATCCTCATCGGAGTTAGTCTAGGAGTGGTCTCCGATACTCGAATCGATTCATTTTGCTTCGTTGTAGCTTGGGAAATGTGTGAGAGAAGTTAATAGAAGTTTGGTGAGGTTTGAGTGGCATTGGATGGAGATCGGGGCTCAGTTTAGCTCAGATTAGGTCTCTCTGGCGATGGGAATCTCAAAGGTAATCAGAGATACTCTAAGAATGCTCGCCTAGACTCACTGAAGTGCTCTATGAGGTTTGAATTGGATGGGGAGGAGTATATTATACTCTCTTCCCCAACGAATCAGATGACTTAGATGGGTTCATCTTTTGACAGTCGTCCGGCCAGGATTGGTGGCGGAGATGGCAGTGAGAGGCTGAGGTGGAGGCTCTTGAGTGGTCTAAGGCATGGCAGGGGTTGAGGTGGTGTGTACCTCCTCCTTCAAGTGTGCCAATGAGAGGGCTTGGGTGAACTCACCCTCTCTTGACCCATGACTGACCCAATCAGCTTTGGGTCAGGTTAACTAGTGGTCCAAGTGTCCAATTTGAGCTTAGGGTGGTTGCCAAGGGTTGGAGAGTGGCTTTGACCATCCAAATGAGGATTTTGTCCCATTTGAATGGGTTTTGCCAATGAGTTTTAGCCTAATTAGGGTCAACTATGGGTTGGGTTCATCTAGGCTGACCCATGGTGACCCAAGGATAGGTCATGCCAAATTTGGTTGGGTTTGGGCTTGGTTTGAATGGGAATGGCTCCAAATTGGCCTAGGTTGACCCTTATCAAATTGGGTCAAACTAATGATGGACATGTTCAAATGATCATTTGGGATGTTTTGGTTCAATTGGCTTGATTTAATTTGAAGTTAATTTGATTTTGACTCATATGGGTTCATATGGGTCAAATGGGCTAAGTTGACCAATTTGGTCAAATTGGCCAAATTTCCTTTGATAAGGGGTTGGTTTATGTTCAATTGATAATTTGAAGATGATTGTAGGTGTTGGTTTGATTCAATTTGGGTTTGGGAATGATTTAGACCAATTTGACTATTTATGTCAATTTGGGCTAAATGGGTCAATTGGATTGGTTTGATCAAACTGGATTTAATTGAAGCTTGGATCATGTTCAATAATTAATTTGTAATTGATTAGAGGAATTAATTTGAATCAATTGGGTTTAGGATTTGATTTGGCCTAATTTGGCCCTTTAGGTCAAATTAGGTCAACTTGGGTCAAGAAGCCAAATTGGCTTGGTTTGGTTCAAATGATGGTCAAATCATATTCAATACTTAATTCATGATTGATTGAA
The DNA here is from genome assembly GCA_021442155.1 of Cymbidium sinense. NCBI lineage: Eukaryota > Viridiplantae > Streptophyta > Magnoliopsida > Asparagales > Orchidaceae > Cymbidium > Cymbidium sinense. The sequence continues at coordinate 52,674,189 of CM038226.1, forward strand.
GGTATTGGTTTCAATCAATTGAGTTTGAAATGAAGTTTGGTTCAATTTGATTCATATAGGATAATTGGGTCAACTTGGGTCAAGTGACCAAATTGGTTTGGTTTGACCCAATTGATTGAAATTGAATAATCAAGGATGATCAAAAATCATTGTAGAAGATATTGAATGGGTTGGTTCAATCCAATTTGCATTAGATTAGAGTTTGGATTAATTGGGTCCTTTAGTTGACTTTGGGTCAAGTAAACCAAATGGGTCAATTGAGTTGAATTGTGTTGAATTTAATTGAGTTGAGTTTGATGATTGATTTAGGGTTGATTGATGACTTTGATTGCAATTGATTTGGGTTTAATTAGAATTTGGCTCATTTGAACCTTTAGGCCAAATGGGCTAGGTTGGGTTAATTGGATTAAATTGGTTTGATTGTAGGTATTTGAAGGGTTTGAAATAGAGATTTGAATAGTTGGTGTGCTTTTGTGAAGATCAATTAGATTTGGTTCAAATGAATGTGCCTTGGAGTGTTCATAGGATGATTGTAGGATTAATTTAGGTTAAGGGTTAATTTAATTTGGCTTGGAGCTTGGATATGAAACAAAATTCAATTAGGATATATTGCATTGGCTTGGGGTTGGTTTTGGATATGTGGATAAGCATGGGTAATGGTTTAGGCCATAGGATAGGAATGACCTATTTACCTTAGGATATGATCTGAGCTCAGGGTATACCTTCTTAAGTCTCTAAGCTTGGGTTTAGTGTTCCCTTAATCACTAAAAGTGTCCTATGCTAGGAAAGTCCAAGTGTCTAGAAGATTTTTAAGCCTAAGAAAGGATGAGTCCTCACTCCAAATATTAAAAAAATAGGAGCACTCATGATACTAGGAAGCTTAGTAAGTGCTCCAATCTACCATATGGTTAGGCTTTATATATTTGAAAGTGAGAGTCTAGTTTAGTTTGAGTTGAAATTTTATTAGAATACTATGGATTATAATCCATCAACACAAGATTATAGAAATGCCTAAAAAGTGAGAATTTATCCTTGTTGCCCGAAGGAAACAAGCATCCTCAGATCTTAAATCTAGGATGATTTAGCACAAGCTAAGAGCGCTACCTAAATCTAAGCATAAAATGGGATATAGTGATTTACCTCCATAAGAGAGGGTAAACCCATCTTGACTCTTTTGGACTTACAACCGCCTAGAGTAACCGCCAGCTAATACCTCCTATATTTTTAAACCATATAGGTTGCTCTTATGTATGTGCAAGATAGTTAAGCTATTATTTAATTAGGAAGTAGACTAGAGTCCTAACTCATTCCTTAAAAGACTAGATCATGACTGACATGAAGACATGATTTAGACTAAAATGCAAAATTTTACAAATTCTTTATCTCATTTTGACACATTCATTTAGACAAAGGCTCAGGAGAATTACGCCTAAATGCATGATGAAATTAGTTTATTGGCTAAATCAGTGGGAGGAGGTGTTTTTCACAACAAGGTATGCCCTCACAGCTCAAGCATTCCCCTATCGTGCAAGAGTGGAGACCCTCCATATTGAAGAAAGGAACAAGATGATATGCATGATATTGGAACATACATCATTCAGCTAAAGAGTTCCTAAATCTTTTAATTATCTTGATTTATAACCTAAGCTTTTGAGTGAGGTTATGAGTTATTTTAAAATTTAATTATGTGTTATTAGTGACGCTAGAAAATTTAATTTTGTCATAAAGAGCCTGCTACATCTAGGCCACACATTCAATCATCAAGCTTTAAAAAATCTATGAAGAACATGTAATTTCTATTGTACAAGATAAACACTACAATCAAATTTTTATAGATTTCATAAAACTATAAGAGGTCAGTGCGGCCGAGTATTGTGGTACATCACAAAAAATAAAAAAAGTTGGGTAGCTGAGCTCTACCATTATACAACCTAGATTACAATTGAATATTATAATTATAATTAAAATAAATGCTAAGGGGGTCTTCATTCCTTGCTTTTCCTTCTTCTTCCTCTTTGATTTGATTTTGCTCCAAGGCTTCATAAGGCCTCGCAGGACTTTTCCTTCTAGCCGCTGCTTATCCTAAACCCTATAGTACTAATCCTAATTCCTATTACAAAATTACATATTATTGGAAAAATAAAATCTAACAACACCTACAAAATATATGTTAGCTAAACATCCATATAAACCCAAGTAGTTATATTTCATAATTTAAACTTAGCACCCTCCGCATGGGTAACCAAGCCCACCTATCCTAATACAGATTATAGAAAGGGGATATAAGCAATATGCAAGCAAAAATATTTATATTTATTTTATTTTCAGCAACCCCTTTAGCATAATCCCCTGTAGAAAATATCATTAGGCTAATAATAGCCTAACATCCAGTCTATGCATAAATAATCATAACATCTAATCTAAAATATTACATCACAAAATAAAACACAACATCATTACATACACCGTCCAACCTAAAGCTATAAGTGGTGGCCTAGTATTCTAATGTGTGTGCTAAAGTTTGGTGTGGTATGTCTTAACTAGGCTTTATTGTTATAAACACCTAAAGTTTGGAATGTTCAAGTTACATATGAGAGTGGTTTTACTTCAAGTCATTAAGAGGATTTGCAAATTTTAATTTGTATTTTTTTTTGTTTCATTTGATATGTACTTAGCATCTAATTGTTATAAAGAGAGGAAGGATATTTAACCTCCTTCATCCCTACACTAAGTTATTTTCTAAAGAGTGTATTATTATAATTTTGGTTTCTTTTAGTAAAAGGTTCATTAAATATTTTTATTAATCCTATGTTTGGGTTAATCATAAAGAGTTCTATTTAACATGAAAGGCATCTTAAGATTAATGAAATTGAATTGACATCACATAGATAATGTTGCACCATTCTTTTTCATCATTAATAATATGCATATGATTTTGAACTTAGAATACCCATACATGCAATGTATTTTGGCACACTTAAATGATTATGAATGCATATACTTTTTGTAGAAAATAAGAATTTTATTCATTAGCTAAATATACATACACATGTATTAAATATTTAAGCAAGTACATGTCATTATTTAAACCAAGGAAGTGAGATAATCTAAGACCTCCTTGGGGCTACTTAAAGTCTTTTATTTTTGAGATGTCCAGATTATATACTTGATATCTTAAATACATATGAATGTATACACAACCATGAGAATGAGAATCATGCAAAAGATTGTATGTTAATAAATTTATTTATTCATGTAAAGTAAAGTTCTATTCATATTCTAGTACATGTATATATAAGAATGAAATTAAGTATGTGTCATTGTTAACTAGGAAAATGAGGTAATCTAAGGCCTATGTAAACCTATTTAAAACCTCATATTCCTAAAATGACCAGACTATATACTTACTAGCATTCAAACATATGTAAACATACACATGAATCATGAAAATAAAATAATACTTTAATATATTTAAGCTATAAGCAAATGAAAATCATATACAATATTCATAACTAACATGAATTTAAACCTTCATTATTGATTTATAATTTTAAATATAATTTTGAAATTTATTAGTGATAATAGGCACACATATAATAGGATTAATCCAACACATGCAACTTACACATAATTAAATTCAATTGATCTTTTTATTTGAAAACATGAATGTATGATATCAAATGACATACAAAATTTATAATGATTGAAAAAGATAATTAAACACTTTCATATAATTCATTCAACTGCATTAATTCCTGAGGACCATCACATTAAATGAAACTATTTAAGATCAACCAAAACTTCTTATGGAATTTGATTTTGGTTTTGAATTATTGAACTTAGAGAGGAGAAATAATATTTGTTGTTTTAACCCCATCCACATTAGTGACTTAATATGTTTAAGGAAAAGTAATTAAGTGAATTTAATGGATTAATTAAGTTCAAACCATTAACCAATCCATTCAAATTCTCTTTCCTAAATCTCTTTAATTCAATTAGTCATTTAATCATGAGCCTCCAATGATATGCAAATGAGAAATTAAAATTTACAATGCTCATAAAGGATCTGATGAAATAAGGCTCATAATTAAATATTAATTGAATTAAAGAAGAATCTAATTAAGTATTCATATGATTTTCCCCACACCCATAGGCTAACTATAATTTCCTTAAAGGTCTTTATATTATTGAACACATAGAGAAGAATCCATGAATTCAATTTAGATTATTTGGAGAAATTATCATTTCAATTTGATTTAATTTCATCGTAAATCCATAATTAAATCATAATTTAATTAATCCCCTTATAGAAAGTGATTTAGGAAAATGACCAAGGAAGAGGCCTTAATCATTTACCCTCATCATTTCCACTATTAACAGTGATTAATTGTCATTAATAATCAAAATTTTATTGTTTAGTAATTTTAATGATTATTAAATTAATTAAAGAGAGTGATTAAGGTTAAAATTTTAAATTCTCCTAATTACCAAGCCAATAATTCTCAATAAAATTATGGGAGGCAGAGGACATCCCAAGGAATTAATACATTCAATTTGCAATCAAATGGCCAAGTAATTAAGGCTTAATTAAGATAATTAGGAAAATTTTCAAGTCTTAATTAAGCATTATTCATTAATTAAACATTACATATTTTATTTTTATTAAATTCTTCTCTATTTACTCTTTCCAAAATGAGTTTACTCATATTTTTAGGATCTTTCTACAATTAGTTATGATTTTTTTAAGTTTGAGTGATCAATAACATTTTAAATATTTAATTAACCTCCTAACCCATCAGCCCCACGTGAAAGTTGATGTGGCATCGCATTTCATGTGGCGCCATAGGATAGGTTACTTAAATCGTCCCCATAGCGGTCGGGGAGGCAAGATTTTGTCCATCGTCAGATCTCGGTCGGACGGATTAATCATGTTGTTCTTATTGTATTAAGTATAAAATCTAATGGATTAAATCATGTTCGTCCATTCTAACCACGCGGAATGGACAACGGATGATCTTTCGTCCCTTAAGCGCCAGAAGACGAACATTGTCTGCCCTCCTCCGCTCAATCTGAGCTCGCCGGAGCTTGTGGGATGTCAAGATCAACTCCAAAATATTTGGGTAAAAGATCCAAGAGGATCTTATGGTAGAAATCACATGAAATTACAAAACTCTTCACAAAACACTAACACCTAATATATTTTCTATGATTTGCCAAAAATTTACCTTGCCGGAGTGCAAGACCGGTGGTCCAACGACTGAGGTAGCTTCTTCTTGAAGAAATGAAGCCCTATTGAGAAGCTCACAAGTTTCCATCATGCAAATAGCTCTCTGGACCAAACGCCGTAGTGAAGCATGGTGGAGTTGGTTTAAGAATGTTATCCGGTGATCGAATCGATTGGGAATCAATTTGTTTTAACTCTTCGGAGCTTGGGGAAGGTGTGGGAGAAGTTAATTAAAGTTTGGTGGAGTTTGATTGAGGTTCGACCAACAGAGGACTTGATTTCATTCAGCTTTGGTCTCACCGGCGATAGGGAGCACAAGAGGGTTGGGAAAAGCTCTTGGGATGCTCGCAAAAACTCAATAATGCTCTCTCTGTGGTTTGAATTGGATGGGGAGGAGTATACCCTCCTCTCCAAATGAGCCAACGCTAGGATTATCTCATCTTTGGCAGTCATCCGGCCGGTGCAAGCGACTGGAGGTGTCAGTGATAGGCTAAGGTGGAGGGTCTTAAGTGGCTGAAGTTATGGCATGGGTCGAGGTTGTGTGTACCTCCTCCCCCAAGTGTTCTAATGGGAAAGCATGGGTGAACTCACCCTCTCTTGACCCATGGTTGAACCCAATAGCCTTGGGTTAGGTGAGTTAGTGGTGCAAGTACCCAAAATGAGCTAAAGGTTGGCTGCCAAGGGTTGATGAGTAGGTGAGACTATCCAAATAGAGATTTTATCCCATTTGGATGGGTTTGTCCAATGGGTTTTGACGTAAACTCATTTAGGCTAACCCATGGAGACCCAAGGATGGATCATGGTAAGTTTGGTTGGGGTTGGGCTTTGTTTGGATATGTTTGGCTCAATTTGACCCATATAGGTCAAATTGGACTCATTTGGGTTAGGTTGACCAATTGGTTAAATTGGATCAAATTGATGATTTGGGTAAGTTCATATGATGATTTGGGATGTATTGGTGCCATTGGATTGGTTTAATTTGAAGTGGATTTGGTTTTGGCTTATATGGGTTCATATGGGTCAAATTGGCTAAGTTGACCAATTTGGTCAATTTGACCAAATTGGCTTAGGTGAAGAGTTGATTTAGCTTCAATTGATCATTTGAGAATGATTGTATGTATTGGTTTGAATTGATTTGGATTTAAAAATAATTTGATTCAATTGAACCCTTTAGGTCAAATTGGACTAAATGGGTCAATTGGGTTGGTTTGATCAAATAAGGTTCAATTAATGGTTGGGTCATATTCAATAATCAATTTGTAATGAATTTGAGTCATTGGTTTTAATCAATTTGATTTGGATTTGATTTGACTCAATTTGATCTTTTAGGTCAAATTGGGTCAACTTTGGTCAATCGACCAAATTGGCTTGGTTTGACTCAATTGATGGTTGAGTCGTTCAATGATCAATTTATGGTTGATAAGAATCATTGATTTCAATTGATTTAGATTGGAGTGAGATTTAATTTATTTTGGTCCATATGGGTTAATTGGGCCAACTTGATCAAATGATCAAATTAGCTTAGTTTGACCCAATTGATTGTAATTTGGTCAATTAAGTATGATCAACACTTATTGTAGAGGAGATTGGATGGGTTGATTCAATCCAATTTGAATTGAATTGAGTTTTGGATCAATTTGGTCTTTTAGGTCACTTTGAGTCAAGTGAACCAAATGGGTCAATTGAGTTGAATTAGGTTAAATTAGGTTGAATTAATTTTGAAGATTGATTTAGGATTGATTGATGAATTTGATTGCAAGTGATTTGGATTTAATTGGGTTTTGGCTCATTTAGACCCTTTAGGTCAAGTGGGCCAACTTGAGTTGATTGAAATGGTTTGGTTCAATTGGTTTAGCTATGAGTCTTGGAAGGGTTTGAGGTGGAGTATCGAATGGTTGGAGTGCTTTTGTGAATTTCAATTGGATTTGGTTTAATTGAATGGGCTTTGGGTTTGAACCATAGGATGATGGTGGAATTGATTTAGATTAAGGGTTAAGTTAATTTGACTTGGAGCTTGGATATGAAATGAAATCAAATTAAGGTTGATTGTATTAGCTTGGGGTTGATTTTGGATATGTGGATGAGCATGGGTCAAGGTTTAGGCCATAGGGTATGTCAAACTTATTTACCCTAGGGTATGATCTAAGCTCAGGGTATACCTTACTAAAGTCTCTAAGCTTGGATTTAGTGTTCCCTTAATCATTAGAAGTGTCTTATGACTAGGGAAACCCAAGTGTCTAGAAGATAGGAATGAAGAATCCTCACTCCAAAAGTGAGGTCAAGACTTTAGTAATCAACTCATTAAAGATGATAATGCCTAATAAAATGAGAAATGCTTACAAATAGAACAATACCTCAACTTATACCACTTTATATGACATAACCATATAATAAACTAGTTTGTCATGGAACTTTTAATGATAGAAACTTACCTTGTGTTACATAGTTCTATCTTAGCCCACTATAAAGGTGATGCTAAGTTTAAGGCAATATGAAATGCCCTCATTTATTATAGAAAAAGAATAAAAAATATTGTCATATCAATATATTAATTGTAAAAGTGAAAATTTCATATTACCTATAAATGAGTGTTACCTAAAAAATATTATCCATGAAATATTCAAATAGTTGACCCCTATAAACTTTATACTCTAAGCATAATTCCCCTTTGAGATTAACCTTTAGCTATTGACTCAGATAATATGTTGAATCTTCTGAGTCCACCTCTACCTTTAGACTAACCTTAATTGCATTAAGTTCTTTTAAAAAGGCTTTCTCTTTAGATTTTCTTTACTACATTAGATGACATTATAGAATTTCAAATCTCAAATTTTAAAATAAAAATTAAAACCTTTGTTGTGGGATAATTTTACCAAATTAAGTGATTTCTTTATATTGTTAGTGCATACCCAAAATGTGCTAGTGCATTTAGCGAGTACTCATAGACAATAAATGAGTGGCAAAGGAACACTTTTGCGAAGCAAAATCTATACAAGTGGATCACTCACCCATGAAGACTCGCTCAAAGCAGGGCGAATGTGAGAAGAGATCATCCCAGTTTGGTAGTTGGAGTCTAGTAACTTGCCTCATGTAAAGAAAGCTTGCTCTAAAAGGGTGAACATAATAAGATACTTAAAGTCAAGTGTTTACTTCACTTTTATTGAGTGTGGTGTTTGTATTTGGAGTTATAGAGGCGCAACATAAATCTTAAATGGTACTTATTAAAATGATCGAGTATGACATCAAAGAATGATGTACAATCTCAAAAGGTAGAAACATCACCCTACAATATACTTAATCATCTAATAAGAACTCTTAAGACAAATAAGTCTACATATACTAGATCTTTCTCCTTCTTTACATGGGTGAAGTAAAGCAAGATTTATTTAATGCTGGGTAAACCCCTATAGTTAATTACATCCTAGAAAATAGAGATTTGATAAGAATATCCTAAATTAAAGTAGTCAACTCATATCTCCAAGGATTTCAAAGTTGGATATCAAAGGATTAATAGTTATTGAAAAAATAAAGTGAGAATACTCAAAATAAGAAGAGTTCTTAATGGATCCTAGAGGAGAATAAGTAAAAGCACTCATGATATTATGAATCTTAGTGAGTGCTTCAATCTATCTTATAGTATTGATTTATATTTTTGGTGGAGCAAAATTATATTTGTTTGAGTTAATATTTTATGAGAAAGCTTGGACTTAGATTCCAACAACACAAGATTATGGAAATGTCTAAAAGATAAGAACTTATGTTTATAAAAAAAAAAAGAAACAAGTAGCCCCTGAACTTATATCTAGAGTGGTCTAGCACAAACTAAGAGCTTGACCTAATTCTATTTGAAGAAAGTGAGATATATTTGTTCACTTTCACTAGAGAGATTGAACCAATCCCTACTCTTCTTGACTTACAATCACTTGGAATGACTACCAACTAACACCTCCTATGATTAAAAATCATGTGGGCTGATTATATGTAAATGCAAGATAACTAAAGTGTTATTTATTATGAAAGAAACTAGAGTTCTAAACTCACTTCCTAAAAGACTATATCATGATTAGTGTGTAAAGTATGCCTTAAACTAATGCAAAAAATTTTCAAATTTTATTTAATTTTTCTCCTTATTTTAGACTCAAGCTTGAAAGAATTTATGCTTGAATGCATGATGAAATTAGATTATAAGTTAAATCAATGATAAGAGGTGTTCTTCACTGCAAGGGAGTGCTCTCACGGGTCAAGCATTGTCCCCTATCGTGCAAGAGTGAAGACCCTCTATTTGGAAGAAAGAAAATAATATTTATGCATGATATTAGAACATATAGCCATACAGCTAAGAAGTTGCTAAATCTTTTATTTCTTTGATTAAAATTATAAGATTTAGAGTGACTTTATGAGTTATTATAAATTGGTTAAAGTTATTTAGTTGTAGTAGAAAATTTAATTTTCTAAAAAGCATATTGCATCCAGGCCATACAACAAGCATTTAAGCTTTAAAAAACCTATGAAAAGCATGATATTTTTATTTCACAATCAAAGTAAATAATCAAACAAAATTTATTGATTGAAAAAATAAAAAGATAGTGCGGACAGGTACCATCATACACCCCAAAAAAGAAAAGAAATTTAGTAACCGAGCTTTACCCTTATACAACCCAGATTACAATTAATTTATAAATGAAAATAAAATTATGGGATCTTCAATTCTTTATCTTTGTCTTGTCTCCTTATATTTTAACACTCTAGGCATCACAGGGCCTCCCAAGTCTAAGCTTTTTAGCCACTACTCATCCTAAATCCTATAGCACTAATTCTAATCTTATTATAAAAATAATTTTTTTATGAAAAATAAATATTACTATACCTACAAAACAGAAGTTAATTTAACATACATTCAAACCAAACAATTATATTTTACATATTTGGACTCAACACCCTGCTTTGGGTTATCGATCACACCTATCCTAATGAATTATGCTTAGGGACTTAAGCAACACCTACAAACAAGAAGCATTTATAATTGTATTATTACAGTAGTCTCTTAAACACAATCTCCTGTAAAAAATATCATCCGTCAAATGTCACCCTAACATCCAAACTAACACATACAATCCTAACATCTAGCGTAACCCATCACATCATCATAATAAGCACCAACCTAACTTAAGGCTAGGATTGGTGACTTAATATTCTAATGTGTGTGCTAGGCTTAATGCGGTATGCCAAGACTAGGCTTTAATATTTAGAGTTATCTAGTGATGAATGTTTAAATTATTATTAGGGATGAGTACACTTTTTGTAATTAGTAATTTAAAATGGATTTTAGACTTAAACCTTTAATTTTATTTTGGGTTTCTTTTTGATTTGGAGTTATAAAGAGAGATAGGAAGAATAAAATCCACCTTAACTCCTAACCTTAAGTTGAATCTAAGAGATAAATTCTTATGATTTTTAATCCTCTTAATGAAATATTATAAATCTTTTTATTGAACTAAAAGTTTGGATTTGACTTAAGAGATTTTGTCTAACATGAATGACATCTTAGGCTTAATAAAATCAAACTATGGTTAATTTAGTGGCATTTTCTTGACTTTGCTTCATTATTCCTTAATATTCATTTAATTAAGCAATATACTTACTTAAATAGCTAGATTTAATAAATATAAATATATCTTTTAATTATTCCACACTTGATGCATGAATGAATTGATGCATTTTTATATTAATAATTAATAGAAGAGATATGACACATGAATTTTGTAGAAAAAGCTAATTTAATTATGCCTTATACATATACATACACATAAGTATATTGAATTTATAAAAGTATGCGCCCTTGTTGAGCCAGAGAGGTGAGGTAATCAGAGATCATGTGCTGAACGAAGATCATAAGACTAGTGAGGTGGACATCCACTAGTTGGTGGTGGAGTTTGGTGGCCAATGGTGAAGTGGACATGTCATGGTGGTTAAACTAAGGGTCACCTCTCCTTGGTCAATGGCTAGGCCCAACAGCTTCGAGTCAAGTCTAGTCATATGGGGAGAGCTCAAGACAAGCTAAGGTGGTTGTCTAAGGTAAAGGGTTGGACCTTCCTATTTGAGAATTCTATCCCATTTGGAACACTTGGTTCACTTGGTATGGGCTAAACTGAGTTGACCTTAGATTCGGCCCATTTGGGTTGGTCAATGGGGACCAAAGGGTGAGTCATGCCATGTTTTGTTGGGTTTGGCTCAATTTGACATATATAGGTCAATTTGAGTTCAAATGGGTTAGGTTGACCAATTGACCAAATTAGGTCAAGAGGGCTATTGGATTATATTCAAATGGTCATTTGGAATGCATTGATGTAATTAATTTTATTAAATTTGAAGTGGATTTGAATTTGACTTATATGGGCCAAATGAGTTAAGTTGACCAATTCGATCAAATTGGCCAAATTGAGTTGGACGAGGAGTTGAGTTATGTTTGATTGATTATTTGATATTGATTGGTGGCGTTGATTTGGTTAAAAATTAGTTTTAATTTAATTTGACCCTTTAAACCAAATTAAGCTAAATAGGTCTATTGGATTAGGTTGACCAAATTGGCTTTAATTGGTGATTGAAGAATGTACAATAGTTAATTTGGTTTAGAATAGGATTTGGCCTAATTTAACTTTTTAAGTTAAATTTGATCAACTTCGGTCAAATAGCTAAGTTGGCTCGAGTGGATTCAATTGACTACAATAGGGAAATTAAGCCTTTAAGCGCAACTAACTCACACCCCCAGTGCACCTCGAACGCTTGTCACTACAATGAGAGCGGAACCCTCCACCGACAGAACTGACGAGCTTGCGCTACATTCACAAACTTACGACCTCAAAGTTTAAGCTGAAACTCCCAAACAATAAACTAAAATCTTAATATAAAAGAAAAAAATATTTAATTTAGCTTATTCATCTATATAGAAAAGAATCTAACAACGGCTAGAAGTAAATAGATTCAACTAATAAAACCAGCAGAAATACATAAACTTAGCACTTGACCAATAAATCTTAAAGATAAAGAAGATACTAAAAAGGAATATAACAATGAGAACACAAATAAACAATAACATTCCACAAATTTTGAGCACATTCCATGTTCAGGAAAACAAATTCCACGGCCTTGCATTTCATTAAACTCCAGAGTATGCTTGGAGTGCTTATTTACATATTAAATAAACATAAATTTTAAATCCTGAAGTCAAATACATTACAGGACTGATCGACAGAACAAAATATATAATAAGGAAAAAAAATTAGTACAAGTTGTACAACGCAAATCATTCATATATATAGTGTGAAAAAGATGAGCAGAGAATTTCCTCCTGCTTTATAGTTGAGCTCGTCTACTCAGTATCAGATGCAACAGTGGAGAGGTCGTACAAATCATTCAGAAAATAGGGTTTTAGCTGCTTCTTGCAAAACTCCTCGTAGTCGCCTCTATCTCCTGACTTCTTCTTCACCTCCACCACCACCAGTGACGGCGTCAGCTCAAATATTTCCGCCGCAACCTTCAACGGCCCCTTCTCCCCTTCCTTGTTCCCCTCCAAGTTCACCAGGTAATCTTTCTTCCTGATAGTAAAGCTCAAAAGCTTCGCAATTTCTTCTAATTTCGATACTATCTTCGATACAGGCTCGCCCGAAACAAATCTCTTCTCCTCCCCTGTTTCTTCGAACAATCCGGAAAGGTCGAATCCTGGAGAGAAGGAGATGATATCAAACGCGTTAAGGCTCGCCGGCCTCGGCAAACCCAACCCTTTCCTCTTTGAAGAAGCTGAGGAATTGGTCGTGTCGGATTCGGATTCTGGTTCTGATGGCTCATCTGGTGGCGGGGTCGGCGGCTTATCGATGTCGTCGAGGCTGTAGAATCGATCGTTTTCGAAGTAGAAACGGACATGGCGGAACCCTTTCTTGAACCAGCGATTCTCCATGATCACTGGAATGGTGATCCGAGTGCTAGGGCTTATGTCGAGCAGGCGGACGAGGAGGCGTGTGAGGTCGGGTGAAAACCACCTAGGGCACCTGAACTCCCCTTTGTAGATTTTCCGATACATCACCATAATGTTTTGGTCGTGGAAGGGGAGATAGCCGGCCATGAGAACGAAGAGGATTACTCCGCAGGACCAAATATCTACCTTCGCGGCATCGTAGCCCTTCTGCGCGAGAACTTCCGGCGCGACGTACGCCGGCGTGCCGCAAAAGGTGTGAAAAAGACCGTCTTTCTGGCTCTGATCTGACACGGCGCTGAGGCCAAAGTCGGAGACTTTGAGATCGCCGTTCTCGTCGAGAAGGAGATTCTCTGGCTTGAGATCCCGATGGTAGACGCCGCGGGCATGGCAGAAGGCAACTGCCGAAATAAGCTGCTGGAAATACTTCCTTGCGCTCTCCTCGCGAAGACGACCTTTGGCGACTTTGTTAAAGAGCTCTCCGCCGCGGACGTATTCCATGACGAAATAGATCTTGGCTTTGGTGGCCATCACTTCGAAGAGCTGAACTATGTTGGGATGGCGAACGCGGCTGAGAATGGCGATTTCGCGTTTGATATGTGCGACGAGGCCGCCTTTGAGAATCTTCTCCTTGTCGATAACCTTAATGGCGACGCTCTGGCCGGTGCGGACGTTGCCGGCGACGTAGACCTTGGCGAAGTTCCCTTGGCCGAGAAGCTTTCCGACCTCGTAGCGGCCTAGCAGTAGGGGCTTCCTGTACTCCTGCTGCTTCTGCTGCGGCGGCGGAGGCGGGGCCGGAGGCGGGGCCGGAGGCGGCGTCCTTTCGGCCATTGAGAAGAAGTAATTGGAAAGGTCTTCTCACACAATCAGATGATAATTCACGGGCACAGAGGAGGAGCTAAGGGTAACGAGAATACGAAAAAGGCTAAATCTTTAACTTATAAATAAGCTGTAGAGGAAGTGTGAAAAACAGCGGGGTGACGGTGATGGAGGCGTGGCGGGAGAGAAAAGGAGCTGAGGTCACGCTTCGTAGGATGGATGAAGCCTAGAATGGCCGTCCGATCTAATATGGACGGTTAAAGATTCAGTTAGACTTCAGAAAGGAAGCTGGAGACTTTTTTGTGGGTGACGGGTTAGCGAAATGGTGACCACGACTGAGACGATGCCACGTATAGCATGACACTGCAAAACGGTGACAGTTGGCTGCCCGGGTGTGACGTGTCGATATGAGGTCGTTGAGACCGTACCTGGACCCCACCGGAACGAACCCGAGAAATTTTTAAATCAGCTACGGAGCGAAACACAGGATCACATTCAACTAATATTATTCCTCTCATCCGAAAAAAATCTCTCCAGAAAATTCAATGGGCTTAGAAAGCAGAATAACATAGGTCGCAAGAAGGCTATAAAAGATCAGTGCAAATTTTATGATTTGACTATTGTCTATCTTCTATTTTTTATTTTTAAGCATTTCCCAGTATTGTTTCGATTTTTCTATTTTTCTCTTATAAGCTCACAAAATATTCTTTAAGTAAAGGTTTTACTTTATCCTTGTTTCCTAATGATACTATTCAAGTGGGATATGAATTGATAAATATGAATTTGTGTAAAGATTAAATCTATTGGGTCATGATATACTACATATAACAGCCAATCAATGTTGGCTATGTACTAAATGTAACAAATATCAAACTAATTTACTATTGTATGAGCATAAGAATGAATGAGATAGAATTACAATCGATCTTTTTCCTAAGACTAATTTTAGTATATTTTATTGTGCATAATGCATGTAAGCTATAAGACCCATTCATGATTATGGTAAAAGGATAAAAAAATATGAATTCTACTTTTTTCTCATTCATGCTAGTATTGAATATTAGAAGATTTGTGTGTGTTACTTGGTTTGAATGTTTAGAATTGATTAAATATAACTTTTGTATTGTAATGACTACATGCTTTATTTTTCGAGAATATATAATTTGTTTAATGAGTACATATTTTATTTTTCAAAAAGATATAATTGGTCTAATGAGTAGAACTCTATGCTTACTAGTGAGACTATGATAAAAAAAATTAATATTGCAAATCATAGATGAAAAGATATAGGTTGATAGTTTTTATTTTGTTGATTAATATTTTGAGAACATTGTTGACCTCACTTTTGGAGTGAGGACTCAACCTTCTCATCCTAGACTTAAGACTCTCCTTGACACTATACACTCCTTAGCCATAAGATACTTATAGTGATGAGGTGAACACTAAACTCAAGCTTAAAGACTTAGAAAGGTATGCCATTGGTTTAGGTTGTACCTTGAGACAAAGGGAACCTATATATCCTATGACCTAAACCAAGACCTATGCTTATCAACTTATCCAAAACCAACCCCAAACCAATGCAACCAAACCCCAATTGGATTTCATTTCATATCCAAGCTCCAAGCCAAATTAACCTAACCCTTAACCTAAATCAATTCCACCATCATCCAATGGATCCAACCTAGAGCCTATTCAATTGAAACAAAATCCAATTGAACTTCACAAAAGTACTCCAACCCTTCTAACCTCCATTTCAAACCCTTCCAATACTTACAATCAAGCCAGTCAAACCTAATCAATCCAATTAACCTAACTCAGCCCATTTGAACTAAAGGATCTGCATGAGCCAAAATTCAATTAAATCCAGGTCAATTGCAATCGAAGCCATCAATCAATCCTAAACCCATCATTAAACTCAATTCAACCCAATCCAACTCAAATTGATCCATTTGGTTCGCTTGACCCAACCAAAGTGACCTAAAGAACTCATTTGATTCAAAATTCAATCCAACCCAACTTGGATTGAACCAACCTATCCAATCTCTCCTACAATGATTGTTGATTATTCTTGATTGACCAATTATAATCAACTAGGTCAAACCAAGTCAATTTGATGACGTGACCCATTTTAACTTGTGAACCATTTTAACTTATGAACCAAAATGAATCAAATCTCAGACCAATTCAAACCAATTGAAACCAATGATTTCTACCAACCATAAATTGATCCTTGAATATGATTCAACCATCAATCAAGCCAAAATAAGCCAACTTGAGCTATTGACACAAGTTGACCCAATTTGACCTAAGGGCCAAATTGGGCCAAATCAAATTGATTGAAGCCAATGACTCAAATCCATCACAAATTGATTGTTGAATATGACCCAACCTTTAATTGAACTCAATTTGACCAAACCAACCCAATTGACCCATTAAGCCCAAATTGACATAAAGGGTCAAATTGAGCTAAATCATTCTCAAATCCAAATCAATTCAAATCAATACTTACAATCATTCTCAAATCATCAATTGAACCTAAACCAACCCTCCACCCAAGCCAATTTGGCCAATTTGACTAAATTGGTCAACTTAGCCTATTTGACCCATATGAACTCATATGAGTCAAATTCAAATCCACTTCAAATTAAAACAAACCAATTGAACCAAAATATCCCAAATCATCATTTGAACTTAACCAAACTCTTGGTTTGACCCAATTTAACCCATGGGTCAACTGAACCCAATTTGACATAGATGGGTCAAATTGAGTCAAACCCATTGAAACCAAGTCCAAACCCAACCAAACATGGGATGACCCATCCTTGGGTCACAATGAGTCAGCCCAAATCTAACCCAACCCATCTTAATAAGAATTAGGCCAAAACCCATTGGGTAAACCCTTCCAAACAGGATATAAATCCCCATTTGGATGGTCAAACCCACTCTCCTACCCTTAGCAACCACCCCTAAGCTCAATTTGTAGACTTGGACCACTGGCTAACTTAATCCAAAGTTGATTGGGTCTATCATGGCTCAAGTGGAGGTGAGCTTACCCAAGCCTTCCCATTAAAACACTTGGAAGTGGGGGTACACACATGGCCAGCCCACTCTCTTCTTCCAACCACTGAAGAGCATCCACCTCAGCCTCTCACTGCCATCTCCGACCACCTATGCCGGCCAGACGCCTGCCTAAAGCTGATTAATCCAAGCCATTGGATCAAGCAGGGAGGAGGGTATACTTCTCCCAATCCAATTCAAACCATACATAGAGCTTCAGTGAGTCGAGATGAGCATCCTTAGAGCATTCCCGATCTCCCTTGAGCTCCCCATCACCGATGACAACAAACTCAAGTGAAATAAAGCCTCCTCTCCATCCAACCTCACCTAAACTTCACCAAACTTCAATTAGCTTCCCCCCACACCTTCCCCAAGCTCTGGTGAGGTGAAACGAATCGATTCCCGATCGATTCAAGCACTATAGACTACTCCTAGACTAACTCTGGTAAGCTTAGCAGAGGGTTTGGTTCACAGAGCCACCAGCGGGGAGGCAACTCGCGAGCTTCTCAACAGGGCTTTGTCTCTTTAAAATTAAGCTATCTCAATTGGTGAACTGCCGGTCTTGAGCTCTGACGAAATATTTTTCTGACAAACCATAGAAAAGTCTATAGAGTTGGTCTTTTGTGAAGTGTTTTATGATTTGGTACAATTTCCACCGTAGGATCTCTTTAGATCTCTTCCCTGAACATTTTGGAGTTGATCCCGATGCCTCACGAGCTCCGGCAAGCTCAGATCGAGCAGGGGAGGGTGGACGGTGTCTGTCTTCCAGTGCTTAGGGAATGAAGGATCATCCGTCGTATGTTCAGCATGATTAGAAAGAATAGTCATGATTAGACTTATCTGATTTAATCCATTACGAATTGTGGGATTAATCCCCACCGTCCGATCCGAGATCGAAGGGCGGGGGCGAAAGCGCGTCCATCATCACTGACTCATCATGCCACGTCGGATGGTTTAAGTGGCCTATCTCATGGTGCCACATGGAAAGCGACGCCACATCAGCTCCCGCATGGCGCCAACAGAATTAGGGATTAATTACTATTCAAATATTTTTAATTGCCCTGAACTTTAAAAATTCACAACGAATTGTAGAAAAATCCTAAAAATATGAGTAAATTTATTTTAAAAAGGGCAAAAAGAGGAGAATTTAATATAAATAATTTCTATATTTTGAATAGTGAATAGTGCTTAATTAGGATTTGAAAATTTTCTTAATTAGTTTAAGTAAGTCCTAATTACTTGGCTAATGAGTCTCAACTTAAATGTGTTGATTTTTTTGGATTTCCTCTACCTCCCATAATGTTTTTGAGATTTGTTAGCTAGGTAATTAGGAGAATTTGAAATTCAAACCTTAATCACTCTCATTAAGTAATTTAACTTATTATTAAAAATGACAAATAGTAAAAAATAAGTAATTAATGATCATTAATCACTGATTAATAATGAAATGATGAGGGAGAGTGATTAGGACATCTTTTCTAATTATTTTTCCAAATCCATTTCATTAAGGAGGGTAATTAACTTATAAATTAATTAAGGTTAATTAAGTAATTTAAATGGCCAAATTAAATCAAATTAGAAAGAATAATTAGAAAAGATGTCCTAATTTGGGCATTATTAAAAATTTTAAAAGTTAAATCTTAAGTTTTAAATTTTAGTAAAAAAATATTATTTTTTTATTTTATAATGACAAGATATAATTCTCAATGCAAAAAATTAAAGTACAATAAAGTAAAAAGAGACAATAAGCACATAATTTTCGTGCTTTGACCAAGTCCTAAAACCAGCCTACGTCCACGCCTAGCCACCCCTGGCTAGGAATTCACTAAATGTAAAATAGCTTACAAACCGTACTCTCCTATAACGGGGTGACTACAACCCAGACAATAACATGTACTCTCCTACAAAGGGGCAAGTACAACCCTAATATAAATTTTATAGAATGAAAAGAAAAATACAAAATAATAAATGTTGATAAAATATATTGCTCATAAATATACCAAGCTATCCAATTCAAAATGTGATCTCACAACTTATAAATGATCACTTTACAACTTACAATTTTGATAAGATAGAATGCTCACTTAATTTTGATAAGAAATAATAACATAAATATCTTAAAAGTGAGCTTACTAAGATGTTTATGTTATTATAATTTGTAGACTAATATAAAAACAATTTCAAAATAAATTCATAATAGTCTATTGCACAATAAAATAAATTTCAGCAAGAAATAATTTTAAGTTTAAGAGAAACTATAACTAGTATGTATATAATAGTGTTAAGAATGATTAACTCTCTACCAAACTTTTTTTTTCTTAATTATTAAATAATAAAAACAGCAAGTTTTACTAAATTTCATCAAGATAAAATTCTTTAAACAAAGGATATTAGTTGGAATGAAATGATAAGTGAAAAATAAAATAATTTAACTTTTTTATAAATTTTATTTTGATAAAGAAACTTGATATATAATAGATCTAGCATATAATCTAAAATTCTAGGAATAATATATTTTATTTTAACAAAAATGATGCTTTCAATAAATGCAAATGATCACAAAATACTTAAATAAATTTAGTATATGATAGATCTAAGTAAACTAGCAAGCTTTAATTAAAAAGGAAGATCTAGCAAATATAAAAAATATTTTCAGCACAATAAATTAATTTAAAATGCTTAAAAATATACTTTTAAAATAGATCTAAAAATAAATGATATTTCAAATAAGACTAATGAAGAAATATTTCAAGAAACCAAAAGGAATGTGTACGAAGATAAAAATTTCAGCAAGATGAAATAAATCCTACAAACTATCACAAGAGTTTTTCACCAAAAGAAATGATTGAATAAACTTTGATGTGAAAAACTTAAACTTTGGTGTCCAAATACTAATCCAACAAAAAGTAAAATTTTGAAAGAATAAATAGATGGTGAAAATAGGATGAACAACTAAAAGAAATTAATATCAAGAAAAAAATAAATTCAAGTAATTTGAGAAAGCTTGCTTAGTTGAAGATGTTGAAGCTTCCAAACTAATGATTTGATCTTGCAATATTTGGATAGCACTTGAATGGAAAATCTAGGAAGTTTTCTCTTATATTTGATGGAGAGATTTTGAATTTGAATAAGAACCCTCTCATGAAGAGAATAAGGGGTATTTATAAGCATGAAGGTCATTTTGAATTATTTCAAAGAAATATATTATTCTAACATCATTTTATCATATAATAATTTAATATTCAATAAAAATATGATTTATATTAAATAAATATTAAATTCAAATAGCCAAAAATCACCTAGTCACATGAGAAAGTAAAAAATAGTCAAATATGGCACTTAATATATTCAAAGCACGTAGCATGCATTCATTATTAAAATAAGTTAATGTTTGAAAAATCATAATAACTTCAATTTAAATCAAACGTAGGTCATGTAACCAATGAAACTAAAGGAAAAAAATCCAAAGAATCCATTAGAGGTAAAATACATCTAAATTCCTTGATTATAAAATGACTTTAGCTAAAATAGATCTAAATTTAAATCAAATGTAGGTCATAGCAAGTATGTGTCATTGTTAAACAAAGGTGAGATTATCTAAGACCCCCTTAGGGCTATTTAAAGCTTCGTGTTCCCAAAATTTCCAGACTATAAACTTACCAATTCAAATGTATGTAAACATGTACATGAAACATAAAGATAAAATAAAACCCTTACTATGTTTTAATTATAACTTAAATGTAAACTTTATTGAATATTTATAACCAACATTAACTTATATTTTCATCATTAGCTTATAGTTTTGAAAATAATTTAGGATTTATTAATGATAATAGCCACACCTTATAATAATATTTATTCAAGGCATGCAACTTAGATGTTATCATGTTCTTTTGATTCTTTTTTATTTTGAAAGCATGAACATATGACTCAAATGGCATGCACATTTATGATGATTGAAAAGAAGTAATTAAACATTGCCACATAATATATTCTATTACATTAAGTCCTAAGGACAATCAAGCCAAATAAATATTCCTTAAGACTAACCAAAATTCTTATAAAATTTGATTTTTGGTGTTTGAATTATTAAAATCTAAAGAGGAGAGATGATACTTAGTATTTACCCCAACCCATGTTGGTGATTTAATATATTTAAGGATAGTAATTAAATAGATTTCCTTATGACTTGATTAGGTTTAAACCATTAAGCACACCCTTCCCTAAACTTCTTTAATTTAAATAACTACATCATGAGCCTTCGATGATATGCTTTTAGAAAAGTAAAATTTGCAATGCACCTAAAGAGATCTAATGCAATTAGGCTCATACTTAAGAGTTAATTGGATTAAAGAAGGAAAGAACCCAATTTAAGCACTCTTATGATTTTCCCATACCAATGAGTCAAGCATAATTTCCTTAATAACTTTATGTTATTAAACACATTTAGGGAAACTAAAAAATTATATTTGAATTATCTAAACCAATCATTAATGTTGCTTGACTTCCATTTTATCATTAATTTTCTTAATTAATCCCTAATTATCACATATGTTAATTAACCCTCCTAACAAAATACCTTTAGAAAGATAATTAGGAAAGAGGACATAATTATTTCCCTCACTATTCCCACTACTTATAATGATTAATTATGATTAATTATTTAATTTTCACTATTTATCAATTTTAATAATTATTAAATTAGTTAGTGAAGGCAATTAGGATTGAAATTCCAATTTCTTTACAATACATAGCAAATAATTCCAAGTCAATTATGGGTCATCCCACCAAATTTGGAATTAATTGGCCAAGTAATTAAGCTTTAATTAAGGTAATTAACCTAAGCTTTAAACCTTAATTAAGCACTATTCACTGGAGATAAATCAAAGAATTTTTTTTAAATTCTCCTTTGTCTAACCTTTTCAAAATGGGTTTATCTATATATTTTGGATTTTCCTACAATTAGTAATGATTTTTTGAATTTCTAACCATTTAATTACATTTGAATGTCTAATTGATTCTTTAAACTGTCGGTGCCATGCGAACTCTGATGCAGTAGCGCTTTCCACATGGCGTGTAGCTGACTCAATGGGGGCGGACGCGATTTCATCCTGATAGCCAGATCTTGGATCAGACGATCAAGATTAATCTAGTGATTTCAAAGAGATTAAATCAAGATTTTTGGCATGATTAATCATGGCCATCCATTCTAATCATGAGGAATGAACGGTCAATGATTCGTTGTCCCATGAGCACCGAAAGACGGACACTGTCTGCCTTCTGCCACTCGATCTAAGCTAGCCGGCTCATTTTATAGTGAAATCGACTTCAAAATGATCAGGGAATGATTCTAAAGGATGTTACGGTGGAAATGGCATGAAAAAATAATTTACTTCAAAAAATACTACCACTTAGGGGGGATACTATGGTTGCCAGATTTTTACCTCGCCGAAGCTATAGACTGGTTGTCCATCAATAGAGGTAGCATTATCTTGAAGAGATGAAGCCCTGTCGAGAAGATCACAAGCTACCTCCCTGTCGATTACTCTATAGACCAAATGTTATCATAAAGCTGACTGGAGTTGGTCTAGGGACATCTTCTGGTGGTTGAATTGCTCAAGAAATGATTCTTTTTGGCTCATCGGAGTGAGGTGAAGGTGTGGGGAGAGTTAATTATAATTTGGTAGAGATTTTGTAAAATTGGATGAACAGAGCTCAGGTTCGATTGGGACTAGTCTCGCTGGTGGTGGAGTGCACGAAGAGCTCAGGATGGGGTATGGGACTATGTGGAATGCTCTGGAAAAGGTGTTGTTGAGTTTAAATCCATGGGGAGGAGTATACTCTCCTCCCCAGCTAAACCAAGGGCTAATATTGGTTCAGCCTTTGGCAGTCGTCCGGTGAGGTTAGGTGGTTGAGGTGTGGGAGGCCAAGTGGTAGGGTGAGAGGTTGAGGGAGTGTAGTAGTCTGGCATGGGGTGTGCAGCCTCCCTTAGGTGGACCAATTACCATGGGTGAACTCACCCTCTCATGGCCAAAGATTGAGTCTAATAGCCTTGGGTTAGGTTGGGTCAGTGGTCCTCTTGTCCAAGAAGAGCCAAAGGTGGCTGCCAAGGGGTGGGGAGTTAGAAAACCCATTCAAATGGGGATCTTATCCCATTTGGAGGAATTAGTTTAATGGGTTTGACCTAAACTAGGTTCACCATTGGTTGGGCTCACTTGGGTAGGCCCATAGTGACCTAAGGATGAGTCATGCCAAGTTTGGTTGGATTTGGGCTTGGTTTGGGTCAATTTGATTCATGTAGGTCAAATGGGCTAACTTAGGCTAAGTTGACCATTTTGACCAAATTAGGTTAAAGTGAGAGTTTGGGCAAGTTTAATTGGTCATTTGGAATGTGTGAGTGCAATTGGTTTGATTCAATTTAAGTTAGATTTGGATTTGGTTCAATTGGTTCAATTTGGGTCAAATGGGTCATGTTGGCCAAATTGGCCAAATTGGCTAGGGCATGGGTTAGTTTTATGTTCAATTAATCATTTGGGAATGATTATAAGTGTTGGTTTGAATTGATTTGTATTAGAATGAGTTTTGATTTAATTTGATCTTTTAGGTCAATTTGGGCTAAGTCGGTCAATTGAGTCGGCTTAGTCAAATTGGCTTCAATTGATGATTATAGAGTGTTTGATTATTTATTTATGATTGATTAGAGGCATTGGTTGCAATCATTTTGGATTGAAATGATATTTGACCCAATTTGGCCCTTTAGGTCAATTGGGTCAACTTGGGTTAAGTGGACAAATTGGCTTGATTAGGTTCAATTGAGTTATAATTATAGTTTAATCAAGTTTAATTGAGGTTCAAATGAGTTTAGGTGAGTTCAATTTCAACTATGTTTGATTAATTTTAGATTTAACTCCTTTAAGCCCAAATGGGTCAAATTTGGTCAACTTAGTAATTAGATCAAATTGGATCCTAATCAGTTAGATTAGGTTTGGAGTCATTTGGACTTGCTCAAGGTTTGATTTATAATCAATTAGTGTTGGGTTTGATAAGTTGATTTGGTTTAGAGGTTGATAGGGTTTAGGTTAGTGGACCCTACCTAGCCTAACTCATGGTCTAACCTTAGGGTTAAGCCCTATAAGTCTCTTGGCTTAGGTTTAGTGTTTCCTTAATCACTAGAGATATCTTAGAACTAAGAAAATCTAAGTGTCTAGAAAGTTCCTAAGTCTAAGATAAGAAATGTTAATTCTCACTCCAAAAGTGAGGTCAACAATTAGGTCCCATGATCTTTTACCATTTAAATTTTTCACATAAAAACCTTGTTATATATTTTCATTATTATTTGTGTATGTGTTAGATATTCACATTGAATTAATACTTAATTTACCTTTATTATTAAGTGTATACTAAGGATATACATCAAGTAGGATGGACTCACCCAAAATAAGCTTAATCGCACATGGAGTCGATTAATTAGCGCACTAACTACTAGCCATAAATTTTATATGGTTTTTCATACCTTAGACTATGAATTTACCATGTATATTTTCTTATTTTTAAGAATTTCATGGTTATCAATTAAGATTTGAATTTTTGTGGGTCCATAATTAAAAAGAAACTTTTCATCATTAATGCACAAATGACATAGAGAATCATCTGGAGCTAGTTTAGGAGTGAATAGTATGGTCCAAAGATCAATTAATGCCTAGAGCTTAAATTAGATCTTAGGCATCAAACACCAGGAAACTAAGTGACTATCTATTAGAACCAAATAAAGAAGCAATCACCTAAGCATTAGAACCCATTTCTAAGTGCGCCCTAAGCAAAAAAAAAAAAAGCTTCTTGGGGTCAGACATAGAAGTTTCTAAATCATGTAACACATAGGGTAAGACAACTAGGCCTGATCCTTATGTTGGCTAAGAAATTATTACAAATTATCCAAGATATTTTTGATTTCTTATCTTTTTGGGGAGATTTAATGCAACCCTATTTAAGAAAGTATAAGGAAGAATTGAGCGGCATCTCCATCTAATAATCTACGATTTATCTCATGTTTTTTTAGAGTCCTTGAAGAGTTCTTGTGGAGGCATTTTCAAGCTTTTTAAAGGACCCATTAGAGAGATCATGCAATCAAGGAGACAAGGTGATGAAGAAGGTAATCTCAACATACCTCACTTGAGTTTGTTCTTCCTTCCTCCCTTTTATTTATTGTAAACATGTTCATGCATCAATCCTTTATTTTTTGCTTTTATTTTACTATGAACTGAACACTCCTTTCTAAAGGTTGCATCTAGCCATGTATGTGTGTTTGTTTTATTAAATAAAAATTTGAAGTTTTGTTTCTCTTAATTACTATTTATTTATGATGAAGAAGGTAATCTCAACATGCCTCACTTGAGTATTTTTTTCCTTCCTCCCTTTTATTTATTGTAAATATGTTATGTATCAATCCTTTATTTTATTTTTTTTACTTTTATTTTATTACAAACTAAACACCCCTTTCTAAAGGTTGCATGTAGCCATGTATGTGTGTCTATTTTAATAAATGAAAATTTGAAGTTTTTCTCTTAATTACCTCATGTTTTGTTATGAGATTTATCACCTATTGAATTGATTAGCCATCATTTTTAATAGATCAAAAGGTTAGTTTAGAACTGAAGGGTAGAAAATAGATTCATCATAGACAAAATAACATGGTAATGGGTCATAACTTAAAGGCTTTAGCGAAATTTATGTTGAATTTATCACTAAAAGGTAGGTGGTAATGCATGAAAAATGATGACCTAGGCTTTTGAGAAAAAGGTAACGGCCACTTTTATCAAAATTTGATGAAAAT
Organism: Cymbidium sinense; assembly: GCA_021442155.1. Taxonomy (NCBI): domain Eukaryota; kingdom Viridiplantae; phylum Streptophyta; class Magnoliopsida; order Asparagales; family Orchidaceae; genus Cymbidium; species Cymbidium sinense. Next base: position 52,700,088 of record CM038226.1, read on the forward strand.
CAACTTCTACTTCATTAAATTCTTAACATCATAAATCAACATTGGTGAAATACAATCCCTAAGGCTTATCGAATTAAGATCACCCCCATAAATTTCTATTTCTATTAATTTGCTAATTTTTAGTAGATTTAAGAGTAGTTATAATTTTTACCTCAATATCCACATTTCATTGTCCAAATAATATAAAATCAACCCAATTCAATATTTAGCATTCAATCTTCTTGGGAATGATAACCTACTAACACTTTATTACTTAATACAATCGTGTACTCTTGTACAAATGATTTATTTTGTATCACATCAAGTTTTTTTGCATGATTATCTAAGATTGAAACACCAAAATGGATACTAAGTTAATTTTTGTTAATTTGAATAGTTTTATTTTTCTTTACTCATTTTGTTTATGATCTTTTTTTTTTTTTGTACACTTTATTTTGTAGGTTTATCATTATGGATACACAAGTTTGGAAGTGAACTTTTGGTTCTTGAAGATCTAAAGATTAAGAGAACTTTGCTAAGGAGAAATAAAGAGAGAGGACAAGAAGATCAAATCAGAGTAAAAGTAATGGCCAATTTGGAAGATAGAAGAGGCCTAGACATGGGGGCAAAGGCACTATGAAACTATGCACTTCCACTATGCATGCATCCCTTAGGCCATTGTCAAGCTAGGAGTGCAAGTAAGGAACTTTGAGATCTTGCTAGCCACATTAAAAATAATTTAGAGCTCCTAATTTGAAGACCTTGCTGCTAAAAATCCTGATGTTTACATTACAAACTTTTTGGAGATTTGTGATGCTTTCAAGTATAATAGAGTATCAAATGATACCATTAAACAAAGGCCTTTTCATTCTCACTAAGGAATCAAGTAAAGAATTTGCTCATTTCACTAACTAGTAAATTAACCACTAATTGGGATGATCTAACACAAAAGTTCTTGCTCAAGTACTTCCCACATACCAAGACACCAAGGATGCACATTGAAATATTAAGTTTTGTATGAGTGGAATGTGAGAAGCTATATGATGCATGGAAGTGGTTCAAAGATCTCCTGCAAAAATGCCTGCACCATAGCCTACCTAAATGAATGAAGGTGCAGATCTTCAACAATGAGTTGGTCTAATCAACAAGGATGCTGATTGACATAACATACAATAGTTAAAGGTTAATAAACTCATTTGTGCTAATTTGTTTATCCTTAATATGTATGAACCTAAGTTTAGGTACCTAATCATTTTAAAAAGACCATTCTTAGCTACAAGGTAGGCTCAGATAGATATTTAGAAGGGAGAGAATGAGACCCAAATAATTAAAGTATACGAAGATCATATGAATTTACCTGAGAAAGGGAGTTGTAAGTCCTTAATTACAACTAAGAAAGAGTAATAAGAACCAACCATTAAAGGAGAAGAAAGTAGTTTAGGTGAAGCAAAAGAAGATAAGCTTGAGAAGAAGAAAAAAGAGGCCATGTAAGGCCTCTAAAAATAAGAAACAAAAGCCCTCACCAAAAAGTGATCAAGTTAAAATCAAACAAGTATTGATGGCCATATCAATTCTAAAGAAGTACTTGAATAAAGTAACAATAAATTTGTAGGGGTAGCGAGAACACTTTTTCTTTTGTGGTTGTAACAATACTTGCTGCTTGACAACACTTGAAAAAGTGCAAATCAGGCATCAAGCTAAAGACATTAAACCAAATTCTTGATGGTAAGCATCTCAAATTTTTCCTTATTTTAATTATTTTTTCATTATATACTTTAGTTTGTTTTATTTATTCACAAAAAAAATTGACTCATGCTTACACGTCAAACCCAACACCTAAGTATCAACATTATTGTTTCATTATGAATATCAAGGTATAATCAGTAATTGTTCACACCTAGACATTGACACATGCATGTGCTTTATTCCCCACTTTTAAACACTTTTTTCTTAGAGTATATATGCAAACTTAGTGCATAAATAATAATTTATGACTAATTAATGTTTTGTTGTTTCTGCAAAAAAGAAAGAAGGATTTAAGATAATAAATTGGAGGACGGTTGTGGGAAAATAATTGAGATGTTATAGGGAAGGGTCCCACATGCCTATTATACTTATCTTTTTGGCTTATTTTACATTAAAATGGGACCCACACTTCTTGGGAAAGATTATAAATAGGGAGGAAGGGAAGGGTCATCTTCTTCATAGTTCTCCTCCTCACCTCTCAGAAGCTATTAATAATAAGATGCTAATGAAGAGAGCCAAGGGGACAATCCCCTCAACTGCATTCTCTAGAGATTATAAGATGTGAAAATTCTACTTGCATGCTATAAAAAAATTGTTCAACAAGACCTTTTCCTCTAAGCTTTGCATCCTAGATCAAGGCTTTGATGTAGCTAATAACCATATTAAGAAAAAATTTACTACAAGGGTAAGACAAACTTTTGCTAGATAGATTAATTTCTATTTTGTTCCAATAGTTCGATATTTTTATGTTAATGTTCTAGAACCTGTGGACAACAAGTGTTTCATCTGAGATAATCCTGTTCTTTTCAAAAGAACATAGATTAATGCATTTATTGCTTGATAGACATCTTGGATGGCATATACTCAAACATCTTAGCAAATAGTAGATTATTGTGAAATCATTTACTTCCTGGCACCAAACACCCATTGAAAAAGTCGTGATGAATAAATACTTATCTTTTATGCTCATTGTTAAATCTCAAACATGACATGCCTTTATGTCAACTAAACTATTGTAAGTAGCCACTTAAGCGATGTCAGCAAAGAAAGGGTTGCACTGAACTTCATAATTAAGCACAATATGATGACTAATTTTGATGCACTGATCTGCTCAAACATCCTTCATATAGCAAGATCTACGACCACTTGAGGTTTGGGTTGCCCTTTTCTTCATGGATTATGCTTATAGATTGAAATAATTATGAGTTCATTGAAGGAGGTGACCTAGTTTAAATTCCTGCTAATCAAAAGAAACATCACTCAACTAGTGCCTTGATGTAGGTATCATCAGCCTAACTTTAAGGAAGAGGAGATGCCCAAAAAATAAGGGACCCCACAACAACAAAAACTAAAGAGATGTTCAATTCATGAGTTGAAGAGTAGGAGGCCCACTTTGCGGTGCTCAATAATGGGAAGAATAGGGTTGAGAGGCAGAAGCAACAAATGTAGTAGAGGATGGATACAAATCTAGAGTATTTGATGGAAAGTAGTAGGATGCATTATGATTATATGAGGAGACTTAAATATCTCTTCATAATGAGTCCTTTATATATTTTTTGTCAATTATGAAAACTTATTTTGAGTTTGTACACCAAATAATAAACTTTTCAAAGCATGGGTGTATGTATAGAGACAATTTTATTAAAAGGTTGTCTACTTAGTTATAAACTTGATTTTATAGAATTTGCATAAATCTTTAAGAAATACGCATCAATGTACATGACATAGGACATTTTAATGGGTGCCATAAGTTTAATGGAGTATCTTAAACTACAACTAATTCAAAAATGTTGTAACAATGAATTAAGGTTGATCGATGACATATTGTAAATAAATAAATAATATAATTTTAACAAATTAGTACTTTTAAAAAAAATCAAAGATTTTATCTTGCTAGACTGTTATTGTTTTCTTGCTATTATATGTTTGGGTTTGTTCAAACATGAGCAAAAGTCTATGTGTGTGGGGTGGATAATAGTCGTTAAATTTACATGATTTTTCTTACCTTAAATTATGAATTTACCATATGTATTTGCTTGCTTTTAAGAATTCCATAATGTTTATTTTTGAATTTTTAATTAATATAAGTTTATAATTAAATAAAAATTTTAATCAATAATGCATAAAATCACATAGAGAATCGAGTGAAGCAGACTTCAGAGCAAATGGCATGATCCATAGCTCATTTGATGCTTAGAGCTTATCCTAATGGTTATGCACCAGATAGCTCTAGAATTTTCTAGTGCCTACAAGACAAAGAGCACAGGGCCTAGGCATTAGCCTGATATGTGCTATAAGTTGCCCTAGATCTTCATGGTTTGCCATTATTTTCAATAGATCAAGTGGTTTGTATGGACTTAAGAAGTGTAAATGGACTCTTCATGGACAAAATATCGTGATGATGGTCACTAGTTAGAGATAATTATACGATAAAATTGAGTAATCCTTTTATAAGATCTAAAAGGCTTTAGCAAATTTTTCTTTCATGTAATTTATCATCCAGAGATAGAAAGGTTGTGCAAGAAAAACATGGACCCTGTACTTTCAAGAGAAAGGTAGTGGCCACCTTAATCAAACTTCAGTAAAAAAATCAACTGTCACTTTCTTAAAATTGCATTAAGATCACCCCTACATATATTTAATATTATTAGTTTTCTAGTCTTTTAGTTGATTTAGGAGTAATTATAATTATTTTTCTTGGCATCCCCTTTTCATCATTCAAATAATAAATGATCAATCCAATTTGTATACTTGACATTCATGGGAATGATAGTCTACACACACTTTATTACTTGACATGATCTTGTAGGTTTTCATGAATGGTTTAATCTGCACTACATCACTAGCCACTCACCAAGACAATATATGAGTAGCTTTTCAGTTGCTTGTCTACTTAACAAATGGAAGACTCCTCCACTCATGTGTTAAGAAACACACCACTTAATTGAACATACATCCAAACAAACCTTTTAGACTCGACCAACATGCTAGATGAGTGACCATTATAGAACAACTTACCAATTACTCATCACTCATTAAGGACTCAAGATAACAAACTCATCCACCACTAGAAAGAGATGAGTAGGTCCACCCTAGAGGGCCATGTCTCAATTACACTATGTTATGGCACATATTCTAATGTCTAATTCACCCTTAGAGTCTGTACTATTTTTTATTAATTTCAAGAGTTTCTTGTCACTATGTATGTATCCCTTTGAGGCATTTTTAGAGGCTTTTTCTAGGATATTTTGACTCTCTTTTTTGTTGTGAGGTTTATTAGCTCTCAAAGATATTTTTTTACTCTCTAGTGACTATTGGAGACTTACTAGTTCATATACTCCATCAATTATTATACTCTTCTATTTACATATAATAAACATTTACTCTTTCTCTGCTCCCCAACTTTTTGTAGCAAGACTAGCTAGTAAGATTTATCATCATTCCACAAGCAGATTTGGATCCAATATTTTTTTTGGTGAAGTGAATATGAATTGATGCCATAGATAAAAAGTTGAGCTTTTCAAAAAGTAGGAAAATGTGCCAAAGAAAACTTAATTGGTATGAAGTAAACTATCTAGCACTTATGGAGGGCATTACTCATCTAGTTCAGGGTATCATTAAAAGGATGCACCTTCCAACTTCCTCATGTGTGCAAGTTGGAAGGTTCCTTTGACTTAGCAGTTTTGTAAACTAAACATTGATAATGAGCATTAACCTTAACCTCAAGGATTGATAATGAATCTTACCAAAAAAAAAAATGACAAGGAGACCTTGCCATAAGATAAGAAGTAGATAGATCTTTGACCAACCTTTTTTCCAAAGAGATTGAAGATGCTTGCTTATCGTTGATTTACAAGATTTTGTACCAATAATTCTATAGAAGAAGGACTGATCCTACCAACCATGTCACTTAATTTGAATCTCCTACCTCCCTATTCAACCTCAACAATGTGCTTAAGTGTCACATTTTTTTCACAACCTTCAAAGAATCTAGGTTAGGGTAGTTATTGTGTTTACTCATAGCCATCATCATGTCCTTGTACAAAGTTTAAAAGAATGTTTATTATTTAGTTTTTCAAAGTACAAAGACCCATCATGAGCTCGCATGATCTATTATAAATGCACCAAGATCCAAAGCAATCATTAAAGAAGTTTATCTCCTACTTCTAGAGGGAGATGCTAGAAGTGAAAGAACTAGAACCCATTCCTACACAAACTACCTTTGCCCAAGGCTTGAGGGAAAGACCATTGAAATATGCTTTATCTTTTAGCAACAAAGGAAGTTAGCAAAGTCTTTAGAACTTTCCAACAGTCATGTAAATATATAAGAGTATAATGAAGTCACTCTATCTTTTGAATAGCTCAAAAAAAGAACTTGAAGCAGACATCACTCACCATCATTTTAAGAAGAGGTTGTGAGGAAGATAGAGTGGAGATTGAGTGTATAATGCACTCCAATTGAAAAAGGAGGCATGTTATGTGGACACATACGCTTAGGGTCATACCACTAGTTCATCAAAAGGTCCTATAGTCCACTTACCAATAATAACATAAATATCAACCACATTGTCCACCCACCATCACCTCATTACAGGTATCAATGACTGAGTTAGTTGAAGCAATTCAAAATAAAGAGTACTTTTAAGTGGCTAACACCAATGAGGGCCAATATGCCTATGCACAACCCGACAAAATATTATGCGTATCATAAAGACCATGATCATGACACGAAGGATTGTCAACATTTGATGAGTAACTTGAGGAACTTATTAAGGTTAGAAAGTTAAAACAATTTATGAGGAGGCCAAGCTAAGAGCTAGTAAAAGGTTAAGGAAATTAGCTTGTGTCAACTAGGACCATCTATATTATGGAGCCATACCTACAATCCTAAGAGGAGCCAACAACTCTATGTGATGAAGTAGCATCAAGTACCTAAGAGAGGTGGACTCATAGTTGTGGCTTGAGTGCCCAATATGGAGGTACTACTAATTAGCATGTTATTAAAGGATTGACCTACACTTAGCATCCCATTTAATGAAATGATAATCATCATAGTGTTAATCACTAACTATAAAATTTGTGGCATATTGATAGACACTAGTAATTCTATTAATACCATTTTCAAGTCATTCTTCATAAAGATGAACCTAGAGAACTCAAATCTTATGACTATAGTTAGACCACTTTATGGATTCTTAAGAGAAGAGAGACATAAGGGATGATCACTCTCCCGGTGACTTCAAGAGAGTGCAAGAAATGATTTACCACCATGTCAAACTTTATTATTATGGATATGCTAGCCACCTACAATGTTATTTTCAATCACCCACTATTGAACACCTTCTAGGTAGTGATTTATTTATATCATGTAGTAATGAATGTTTTTATTAATATATAGGAGATCATGGTCATGATAGACTTTAATCAATTGAGTGCATGTTATCTAAAGGTAGTTAGTGACCCAAGGAAGACAACAAAAGAAGTGTAAAAAATTAAAGTTACATGAACAGGGCTAGATGTTGCTAAAGCCATTAAGTAGGTACATGCAACTAACAATAGCTTAGAATGAGTCCTATGGACTAGCTCCTCTTGTAGCATTGAGCATAAGGAAGTGATGATCCAAGCATTGTGAGAAGACTTGGATGTATTCACCTAAATAGCTATGAAGATGTTGGGAATGTCATTTGTCCTAAGCCTAATGTCAAGAAGGATGGATAACTAATAAGAAGCTAACTATCAACGTCTCTCCACATAGATAAAGCATCTAAAGAACATGGAATATAAGTCAATATCATTTTGAAGAATCTAATAAAGATCACAATAACCTAGTTGTTGTGTTTAAAAATTGATGAGGACACTATACAAATCTTGGGGGAACTTATTTAAATAATCGAGTACATCATCAAAGAGTAATATACTATCAAAGACGATAGAGATATCACCCTACGATGAATCCAAATATTCAATAAGGAATCCTACGACTGATGATCCTATATGTATGAGAAACTTTTTCCTTGCCTTATATGGATTAAGTAAGAAAAGGTTTTTTTAAGCTAGGTTATAAGTTCTTTACAGAGGCAAGCCCTCAAAGTTAATTATATCTTAAAAGGTGTGAATCTCCTAAGAAAGCTCTTGATTAAAGTAGT